>CM033469.1:282755560-283476810 GCA_019447015.1 Hymenochirus boettgeri
TTTTAATGCTGGTACAAGCTGTTATGAAAAGTGAAAAAAAGGGTCACATGCACTTTCTCAATACCCTCAATATCCTCAATTTATTCTTTTAAAAATGGGTTAGGGTGATGTGAAGGATGATACATTTTTGGTATTGTAAAAGTGAGGCTAAAACCCACTCTACTGAATGTATAATCAGTGTGGGTTTTACACTCACTTTACGGGCTATTTGCTGCCGTTAAAACATTTTTTTTCATTGGTTGCGGGGGGGTTGCTCTAGGTATATCGGGCCTATTTTATAAAGACGTGGTATTGCTTTTTAGTGATACCACACCTTTAATAATCCGTTGAACGATCGCTAAAACAAGCGTTATTTTACAACCGTATATTTACGATCACAGACGTACATTTACAGCCGCCGCCATAATTACAGATAATTGGCGGTATTGCTAATGTGTATTGCCCATAGCCCTATGAATGCCAAAAGTATAAAACTTTTTGCGTAGCTCATCTAATGCTATACACTAGTTCAGTTTTGCCCTACCTGGTACCTTACCTGACTGTGATCCTACAATGCACTTACAGGAGATTCAATAAAAGTTCTTATCGTTTAAATGGTGCTAATTTTGCCCCAACCAATCAGATCTTATTTAACATTTGAAAGCTAACATCTGATTGGTTGGGGCAAAATTACCACCATTTTAAATGATAAGAACTTTTATTGAATAACCCTGTAAATTTTACAAAGAAAATTTACATCACAGGATATTGGCCAGGAACTTAGTGGCTCCCAAAAATATTACATTCTGCCATTATGTAAAGAGTAGCATCTCCTGCACTTTGGCTATATACTATGGAAATGTAGTGACAATCATTACTGCTAAAACATTCTCTATCCAAAATACCCAATGCAATATCTGGTTAACGTGGGTTTAAGACTCTTTTTCCCGGGACTGTCTGCTTCCAAAATATTTTGGACTATGCACAGTTCACCCAAAAGCAGTAAGGGTTTAGTAAAGTTTTTTTACACATAGTAGCATGAATCTTAAAGGACAAGGAATCGCCAAGACAAAGTCAGCTATGGATTACTTACCTCCACAAACATGGAAACTCTGGCTTGTAATTGTGGATGCGAGCTGTAGATCTGTTCAAGATGGGTTTCGGCGTGACACGTGACCTCTTTGCGTCTGCCAGGCATTAAATCCACTTTGGTGTTCATCGACCACGACATTGTGCGCATACGTCGGTTGTTACATTGCGCGCCCACGTTGAGAAGCTTCCGCTTTTGGCTGAACTCTGTAGCTCCACCCCTTTTAAAACTCCCAGCCATCGGGAGTTTTGTATGCCAGTAACCTAGCAACCCACTATTTCTGTCAGAAAAGCGTTCGGCTGTTTGACAGGGCAGCGCTCGCACTTGTCAGGCAGTTTTCTCTCCTGTTTAATTGTTTACAGGCAAACTGAATTTTGTGATTTTGGTAAGGGTTTTACTATTATATTACATAACCTTTTTGTAATAAAATCATTAATGCTAAAAATGATAATCTGAGGTACCCTTTGGGAGAGTGCCTCACAGAGGAGGAGAATAATTAATAAGTATTATTATAAATATTATTATTAATAATAATATTAACAAATATAATACTTAAGAATATTAATCTACAAAGTAATGAAGTGTGAGGCTGGCATTTTAAGCACATTCATGGATTCTGGAACTGCGTGCCTCCAGATGTTAGAAAACTACAACTCCCACAATTGCCTATCTACATTCTCTAGATGCTGGGAGTTGTACCGTATATACTCGAGTATAAACCGACCCGAGTATAAACCGAGGTACCCAATTTCACCTAAAAATCTAATAGTTGTTGACTCGAGTATAAACCGAGGGTAAACTTGGCATTCAGATGTTTGGAAACTACAACTCCCCAGCTATAAAGCATGCTGGGAGTTGTAGTTTCCAAACATCTTGAATGCCACCCTCACTTGGCATTCAAGATGTTTTGGAAACTACAACTCCCAGCATGCTTTATTAGCTGGGAGTTGTGTTTCCAAACATCTTATATGCCACCCTCACTTGGCATTCAAGATGTTTGGAAACTACAACTCCCAGCTAAAAAAGTATGCTGGGAGTTGTAGTTTCCAAAACATCTTGAATGCCACCCTCACCCTCAAACCCAGTTAAGTTTGTACCTGTGGGCTCTTTTCATCCAGGATCTGTGGCTCTCCTCCATCCAAGGGCTTCCTGGGACTGTGTGCTGGTAAGTTCCTCTCCATTCTGGCAGCAGCGTCCTCTCCATTCCGGCAGCAGCGTCCTCTCCATTCCAGCGCACCGCACGATCAGTCCATGTCTGGCGCGCCGGCTGACGTCACTAATTGGCGCCAGGCTTGGTGCCGGGCAGTGACGTCTTCCGGCGCGCCAGTACATGGACTGATCGTGCGGCTGCCGAATGGAGAGGACGCTGCTGCCGGAATGGAGAGGACGCTGATCTTCAAAGGTGATGTGACTCGAGTATAAACCGGTCCGAGTTTTCAGCTGATTTTCAGCCTGAAAAACTCGGTTTATACTCGAGTATATACGGTAGTTTTCAAACCTCTGGAGGCTTTTTTTAGGAGGGACTTTATTATATGTTAGTATATTTTATTCATGTTAAAACTTTAAAATAAAATATTGAGGTAAACAAATTTGCACACTATTCTTTGAATGTGTAAATTACCTCAGACTCATATTTTACCTTATAGGTTTAACATGAATATAATATAAAATCTCCCCTACCAAAAGCCTCCAGAAAACTACAACCAGTATTTCTCAGGAAATAAGGAAGACAGGGAACCATGGGTGTTGTAGTTTTAATGTAAAATATATAATCCCTCCACAAAGCCTCCAGAGTTTGAAAACTACAACTCCCAGCATTCTTCATCTAGATAATGAAGATAGGAATTGTGAGAGTATTTATTTTTCTAACATCTGGAGGTTTTTGAAGGAGGCATTACACACTATGCATAAGCTATGAAGTAAAGTATGAATGTTTGAGCTAATACAAATGTATACCTTTGAAGATAGTGTGTATGAGGCACTTGAAGCCACTATTCTTTGAATGTGTAAATTTGAAATACCTCAGATTAATATCATTTTTGAATACTACAACTCCCAGCATTACGTGCAGTATTGAACTTTTGCGATACCGTGCGTTATGAATAGGGATGGACTAGAACTTGTGCCCGGACTATCGAACTATCCCGGACCCTGATTTCTCAGACTTTTGATTGTACATTCGATAATCATTGAATGTACTGGATAGTGTAGTGGTTAATGGCACTGCCTTTGAAATGGGTGTCCAGGGTTCGAATCCTGGCTAGGGCAGCTATACAAATGTTTGGATTATATAATACCCTAGTTATATAATAACCTAGTAAGATAATAACCATTAATAACCTAGTAAAATGATAACTTAGAACATAATAACTAGTTTAATATAATAATCCAAACATTAGTATAGCTGCCCCTAGCCAGGATTCGAACCTTGGTCTCCCATGTCACAGACGTGCTTTAACCACTACACTATCCAACTCTCGAATGTACCATTTGCTAAGCCTAGGAAGGACAGTTCGCTAACAGGAAGCATGTTTGTTCGTTCGATAATCCTCAAATGTATCGTCAATTGCCTGCCTGACTGGAAGTGTTTTAACATTTTGGTGACAGTGACATGTTCGCCAGACCATTTCCCAGTGCCACAGCCATTTACAGTAAGTTACCACTTGTTAGGCATATTTATAAAGCATTGTTAACTTTTCGCGGCCATTTTTCCCCCGAATCGCGTTTAACGCGATTTATTAATGTCGGGAAATGGCCACGAAAAGTTAAGCAGGCGTTAACTCTTTGCGCCAATACTTAGCTGTTACCGCCGCTTCTATTTAGAAAGCGGCGGTAACTGTTTCGCATTGCTAGTATCAGCTGTTTTGCTTCGCCACCTTCAAGGTGGCGAAAGCAGCCAATACTAGCCAGGGATGGAGAAAACAACCCGCCCCGGGAGGCACGCCCGCCCCGCCTTCGACCCCCTGCAGCGGCGGTGACCACCCACCGCCGCTTCCCAGAAGCCCATCCCAACCCCATCCCTGCTCGTGGCAATCTCGGAACGCCGCGCACCCCCTCCCCAGCAGCCCCTCCAAGCCCCCTGCCCCACCGCTGGCAGGAAGGGGAAGGGCCCGCTGGGAGGGGTGGAGGCACCCTCCAGCGGGGCCCGAGAATGGCCTTTTGGGCTTAAGGGGTCCTGCAGCTCGAACCGGGACCCCCCCTCCCCGGCCCTTATAATGGCCTTTACGGCACTTACAAGTGCCCTTCACTTCTCAGATGCTGGGATTGTACCGTATATACTCGAGTATAAACCGACCCGAGTATAAACCGAGGTACCCAATTTCACCTAAAAATCTAATAAAAGTTGTTGACTCGAGTATAAACCGAGGGTGAACTTGGCATTCAAGATGTTTGGAAACTACAACTCCCAGCTAATAAAGCATGCTGGGAGTTGTAGTTTCCAAACATCTTGAATGCCACCCTCACTTGGCATTCAAGATGTTTTGGAAACTACAACTCCCAGCATGCTTTATTAGCTGGGAGTTGTAGTTTCCAAACATCTTATATGCAACCCTCACTTGGCATTCAAGATGTTTGGAAACTACAACTCCCAGCTAAAAAAGTATGCTGGGAGTTGTAGTTTCCAAAACATCTTGAATGCCACCCTCACCCTCAAACCCAGTTAAGTTTGACCTGTGGCTCTTTTCATCCAGGATCTGTGGGCTCTCCTCCATCCAAGGGCTTCCTGGGACTGTGTGCTGGTAAGTTCCTCTCCATTCTGGCAGCAGCGTCCTCTCCATTCCGGCAGCAGCGTCCTCTCCATTCCACAGCCGCACGATCAGTCCATGTACTGGCGCGCCGGCTGACGTCACTAATTGGCGCCAGGCTTGGTGCCGGGCAGTGACGTCGTCCGGCGCGCCAGTACATGGACTGATCGTGCGGCTGCCGGAATGGAGAGGACGCTGCTCCGGAATGGAGAGGACGCTGATCTCAAAGGTGAGTGACTCGAGTATAAACCGAGTCCGAGTTTTCAGGCTGATTTTTCAGCCTGAAAAACTCGGTTTATACTCGAGTATATACGGTAGTTTTCAAACCTCTGGAGGCTTTTTTTAGGAGGGACTATATATTATATGTTAGTATATTTATATTCATGTTAAAACTTTAAAATAAAATATGAGGTAATACAAATTTGCACACTATTCTTTGAATGTGTAATTACCTCAGACTCAATTTTACCTTATAGGTTTAACATGAATATAATATAAAATCTCCCCACCAAAAGCCTCCAAAAACTACAACCAGTATTCTCAGGAATAAGAAGACAGGGAACCATGGGTGTTGTAGTTTTAATGTAAAATATATAATCCCTCCAGCCAAAAGCCTCCAGAAGTTTGAAAACTACAACTCCCAGCATTCTTCATCTAGATAATGAAGATAGGGAATTGTGAGAGTATTATTTTTCTAACATCTGGAGGTTTTTGAAGGAGCATTACACACTATGCATAAGCTATGAAGTAAAGTATGAAGGTTTGAGCTAATACAAATGTATACCTTTGAAGATAGTGTTTATGAGCCACTTGAGCCACTATTCTTGAATGTGTAAATTTGAAATACCTCAGAAATATCATTTGTGAATCACACTCCCCAGCACGTGCAGTATTGAACTTTTGCGATACGTGCGTTATGAATAGGGATGGACTAGAACTGTGCCCGGACTATCGAACTATCCCGGACCCTGATTTCCAGACTTTTGATTGTACATTCGATATCATTGAATGTACTGGATAGTGTAGTGGTTAATGGCACTGCCTTTGAAATGGGTGTCCAGGGTTCGAATCCTGGCTAGGGGCAGCTATACAAATGTTTGGATTAATATAATACCCTAGTTATATAATAACCTAGTAAGATAATAACCATATAATAACCTAGTAAAATGATAACTTAGTAACATAATAACTAGTTTAATATAATAATCCAAACATTAGTATAGCTGCCCCTAGCCAGGATTCGAACCTTGGTCTCCCATGTCACAGACGGTGGCTTTAACCACTACACTATCCAACTCTCGAATGTACCATTTGCTAAGCCTAGGAAGGACAGTTCGCTAACAGGAAGCATTGTTTGTTCGTTCGATAATCCTCAAATGTATCGTCAATTGCCTGCCTGACTTGGAAGTGTTTTAACAAGTTTGGTGACAGTGACATGTTCGCCAGACCATTTCCCAAGTGCCACAGCCATTTACAGTAAGTTACCATTGTTAGGGGCATATTTATAAAGCATTGTTAACTTTTCGCGGCCATTTTTCCCCCGAATCGCGTTTAACGCGATTTATTAATGTCGGGAAATGGCCACGAAAAGTTAAGCAGCGTTACTCTTTGCGCCAATATTAGCTGTTACCGCCGCTTCTATTTGAAAGCGGCGGTAACTGTTTCGCATTGCTAGTATCAGCTGTTTTGCTTCGCCACCTTCAAGGTGGCGAAAGCAGCCAATTAGCCGGATGGAGAAAACAACCGCCCCCGGGAGGCACGCCCGCCCCGCCTTCGACCCCCTGCAGCGCGGTGACCACCCACCGCCGCTTCCCAGAAGCCCATCCCACACCCCATCCCTGCTCGTGGCAATCTCGGAACGCCGCGCCCCCCCCCCAGCAGCCCCTCCAAGCCCCCTGCCCCGCTGGCAGGAGGGGAAGGGCCCGCTGAGGGGTGGAGGCACCCTCCAGCGGGCCCTGAGAATGGCCTTTTGGGGCTTAAGGGGTCCGCGAGCTCGAACCGGACCCCCCTCCCCGGCCCTATAATGGCCTTTACGGCACTTCAGTGCCCTTGCGGCTCTGACAAGAGCCTTTGGGCTTAGGGGAGCTGCGGGACCCCTAAGCCCCAAAGGCACTTGTAAGTGCCACAAAGGCCCTTACAAGGCTAGGGAGGGGGGTCGCGGTTCGAGCTGCGGGACCCCTTAACCCCAAAAGGCCATTCTCAGGGCCCCCCTGGAGGGCCCTTCCCTTCTCCCTGCCAGCGCGAGTGGGGGAGGGTTGGGAGGAGCTGCTGGGAAGCTGCAGGGGGTCGAGGGCAGGGTGTGCGATGCCCCCTTAGAAGAGGCGCAGCGAAGGGATTTTAAATCCCTTCGCGGCGAACTGTACTTAGCGCATCGCGCTAAATGTATACACCGCGAAGAACTTAAATTCCGCAGGACATCGCGGCCGCAATCAATATCGCGGCAATGGCGCTCGCTGTTATAGCGCTATTTTCGCAGCCGCGGTTTGCGGCGGTAATTTTTGCGTTGTTTTAGATTTATTTATAATATGCCCCTTAGTTTAGCTGTAAATCACTTGGACTTTTCGAAATATCACTCCCCTAGATTTGAATGGGTCCGAAACTTTATATAGTTTGGCCATCTCTAGTTATGGATAGTGACTGAATGACATACATTTATGCCAAACGTTTGTTAATTAACGAAATTTGGTCGTACAATACCGTGCAGTAGTAAACTACCGCAATGGTATTCTAAGGGGATCGTAAATCTACAACTCTGTATTGTAGATTTACGGTCGCTAAAAATTACGATCATAAATTTACGATCGTTAAGTCAATCTTTGCCCATTGATAGCTATGTCTTTGGAACAAGGTTGCAGATTTTTAAACTTAAACTGGGTCTGGAAGTGGTGGATCAGGTGGAAAGTAAATTTTCTTTCTTCATTCCTGGTTCCTTCTAAATTAAAAATCTAACTCCAGGCGGAATGCTGCAAGGGTCAAAGTAGTGTTGGGATAGTGTATGACCAGTGCAAGTCATCTATATCCGCAACACATGACTTTGGATATACATAAGCCTAAGATCTCCTACTCAGACCCATTTGCATGATGACATGAATAAATAAAATTTGTAGAGGAATAAGAATTCACTCCAAGGTGCTTTCAGGATACATTATCCTCTGATTGAATGGTGTAGTATAAAGGTAAGAACGTATTTATTTTTTTTAAATTTCAGATCCAAATGCCACATTGCATTGTGCAGGGCTGTCCACACGCGACAGGAAAAAAACTTATTTTCAAATGTGACACTTCATTCTTTCCAATAATTGGCTTTTAATAAAAAATTGGCTTCTACAGACTGGTCAGAATTTTGAGAATATTGATAAATTACCGAAAAAGTCTGAAAGGGAAGAAAAGTGATGTTATAACTTGCGGCTCTGACAAGAGCCCTTTGGGGCTTAGGGGGAGCTGCGGGACCCCTAAGCCCCAAAGGGCACTTGTAAGTGCCACAAAGGCCCTTACAAGGGCTAGGGAGGGGGGTCGCGGTTCGAGCTGCGGGACCCCTTAAGCCCCAAAAGGCCATTCTCAGGGCCCCGCTGGAGGGCCCTTCCCTTCTCCCTGCCAGCGCGAGTGGGGAAGGGGTTGGGAGGAGCTGCTGGGAAGCTGCAGGGGGTCGAGGGCAGGGTGTGCGTATGCCCCCTTAGAAGAGGCGCAGCGAAGGGATTTTAAATCCCTTCGCGGCGATACTGTACTTAGCGCATCGCGCTAAATGTAGTATCACCGCGAAGAGACTTAAAATTACCGCAGGACATCGCGGCCGCAATACATATCGCGGCAATGGCGCTCGCTGTTATAGCGCTATTTTCGCAGCCGCGGTGTGCGGCGGTAATTTTTAGCCGTTGTTTTAGATTATTTATAAATATGCCCCTTAGTTTAGCTGTAAATCACTTGGACTTTTCGAAATATCACTCCCCATAGATTTGAATGGGTCCGAAACTTTATATAGTTTGGCCATCTCTAGTTATGGATAGTGACTGAATGACATACATTTATGCCAAACGTTTGTTAATTAACGAAAATTTGGTCGTACAATACCGTGCAGTAGTAAACTACCGCAATGGTATTCTAAGGGGATCGTAAATCTACGAACTCTGTATTGTAGATTTACGGTCGCTAAAAATTACGATCATAAATTTACGATCGTTAAGTCAATCTTTAGCCCATTGATAGCTATTTCTTTGGAACAAGTTGCCAGATTTTTAAACTTAACTGGGTCTGGAAGTGGTGGATCAGGTGGAAAGTAAAATTTCTTCTTCATTCTTGGTTCCTTCTAAATTAAAAATCTACTCCAGGCGGGAATGCTGCAAGGGTCAAAGTAGTGTTGGGATAGTGTATGACCATGCAAGTCTCTATCCAGCAACACATGACTTTGGATATACCCATAAAAGCCTAAGATCTCCTACTCAGACCCATTTGGCATGATGACATGAATAAATAAAATATTGTAGAGGAATAAGAATTCACTCCAAGGTGCTTTCAGGATACATTATCCTCTGATTGAATGGTGTAGTATAAAGGTTAAGAACGTATTTATTTTTTTTTAAATTTCAGATCCAAATGCCACATTGCATTGTGCAGGGCTGTCCACACCGGACAGGAAAAAAACTTATTTTTCCAAATGTGACACTTCATTCTTTCCCAAATAATTTGCTTTTAATAAAAAATTGGCTTCTACAGACTGGTCAGAATTTTGGGAATATTGATAAATATACCGAAAAAGTCATGAAAGGGAAGAAAAGTGATGTATATAGAATGTGCTCCTGTCATTTCGCTCCAGATAGTTATATAAACAAAGGAAGCAAGGTAGTATTGAAACCCACTGCTGTTCCTACCATATTTCCTTCATATTCTACAACCTCATCGATTCCGATTCTAACATCTGTTCAGCCCAGAAAAGAGAACCGATGATGAGGAAGCATCATTTTCAACAAATTTTGTTCGGATTGTGTCATCAATGAGGACAATCAGCACACAAACTGATTACAAAGTCATACACAGAACCAAAGGCACTCAGACAGATATCAAATATAACAAACTGGATATGGAAACACAAACAGGTTCAACTTTCAAGCCTGCTGATGTACAAGCTATGAAAAAGGATCACCTATACCCATACCTCTTCCAAACCAAAAAAATTGAATATGGTACTCAGGGCACACAAACTTCAATTGGACTTACTGATTTCTTACCAATTATTTCACCTTCAACCCAAGACCAATCCTTTCCATTCCATGAAATGTCAACTGATGAATCCTCACCCTATCATGATGATTTGAAAGACTTAACATATGAATATATGGAAGAGTCATCATCCTCAAATATGTGTGAACAAGTAGTAGAAAATATGGATGACTCTGAATTAACTGGTCAAGATCACATAACCGAAAGAAAATTTTTGGTTTATGAAAGTTGTCTTAATGAGCTACTCAATCTTATTCATTGTCAGCACTTTGACAAAGAACCATGTCAATCTGCAGTTTATGACATTAAAAAAATCATTGATGGCAGTATGCTTACAGTAAAATTAACATGTATGAGCAACCATGTTTCGCTTGTATGGAGCAGCCAACCAAAACTAGCAAGGCTTAGTGCTGGCAATGTGCAAATAGCAAGTTCAATTTTGCTTAGTGGTGGATCTTTTAAAAAAGTAGCGGACATTTTTAAATTGTTAGAATTAGTATCGATATCACACTCAACATATTACAAATATCAACGTTCATATATTTTCCCAGCTATTGATTATGAATGGAAATTAGAACAAAACACCATTGATCATGAGATAAAAAACACAGGGGTTGTTTTGTGTGGAGATGGGCAATTTGATAGCCCCGGATATAGTGCAAAATATTGCATTTACTCTTTAATGGACATGATGTCAAAAAAAATTGTAAATTTTAAAATTCATCAGTTACAAGCAGGAAAATCATCCATTGCAATGGAGATGGAGTCATTCCAGGAGTGCCTGGATGAACTTCTTCAAAAAGAGGTCAATGTTAAAGTAGTTGCAACAGACCGTCATGTTTCAATCCGAAGGATCATGCGTACAAAATATAGCCACATTAATCATCAGTTTGATGTGTGGCACATAGGCAAAGGATTGTCAAAAAAGCTAATTGCAGCGAGTAAAAAAACAAACTGTTCAGATTTGGCAAAATGGATCTCTCCCATTATCAACCACCTTTGGTGGTGTGCAAAGACCTGCAAACACAACCCTGAATTGCTTGAGGCCAAATGGCGCTCCCTTTCCTATCACATAGCAAATGTACACACTTTTCCCGATGAAGAATTGTATCCAGCGTGCCAGCATAAGAGGTTGTCAAAAAAAATTTTTTTTATCCACAACTTGGATAGAAAAGGAGCACCCAGCACATGATATTCTGAAACAAATGCTGTTTAACACAAGGCTTGTAAAAGACATCAAGCAAACAGATAAATTCTGTCACACTGGTGATCTAGAGGTGTTCCATAGTAAATCTTTAAAATACAGACCAAAACGTATTTCATTCAAACCTGATGCTATGTATGCGCGCACCACTATTGCTGCACTGTCCCATAATCGAAATGTCAATCGTGAGCAAGCAACTATAAAATGCCCAGAGAAATCAACTCTTCCATTTGGCGAATTGAGGCACAAAATCGTCTTCCCTAAGGCAAAGAAAGAGTGGATTCCAAAACCCATCTACGAGGAATGCGTCGATGATCATCTCTTTGATATAATGAGGCATGTATCAAAAGTTATTACTGGAGAATTGCAGTACAGTTGGAGTTCAATTTCTGCTCAAGCTCCACAGAATATTGCTACAGAGCAACGTCCAGAGAGAAGTTCTGTTATTCAGAAGCACTTGTCCAGATTTTCACGTTAATGCTTGATAGTCATTTGGTGGTAGATTGTGTAATGATTATCCATTTTGTATAATCTTCAAAATGTATATTTTACTAGAGTTAAAACTTCCACACTCTACTGCAGACATATTGCACAAATGTCTAAATTTATAATATTGTTAATAACTGATCCCCCAACAATAAGTGAATTCAGTCTTCTTTATTGTGTAACAAACCTTTTTTATTGTGTAACAGTCCTCTTTATTTTGTAACATAACAGAAAATGTGACCCTTACAGTGTAATTAAATAATCCAGTTACCATGGAATTCCTTTGCAAGCCTATTAGCCTCTATAATTTATTTTTATAACATAAAATATATTTTCCCTTTTAGCTAGTTCTTAAAGCCTCTATGACATAGGTAGAGACATTGGTGTAACAACTGGACTGCACCGTGAGCAGTTGTAATTAGTAACAGAAATGTAACCTACATGGGGCCCAGTTCCCTTTAGGTAATCTACTGGTGTTTTAACAACGTGGAAAAATATTCTTAGTATAATCACTCAGCTATATTGTTGAGTGTATTTTTTTACAAGAATAACGACCAATGTTGGTTTTATTTATTGTGTAGATCATAATATAATGCTATTAAATATTAGCTTTGAGTTTCATGTGTGACTCTGCTGTAACTTCTACTATATATATATTACTCTGCAAGGAATGTTATAATGTATTACATACATTATTATTCATAAATATTCATCTACTGCTCCATTACACATAGTATGAAAGGATCAGTTAATAAGTGACACCTTTTTAGTTAAGGAAGTTAAAGGACCTACGCTCCATTGCTGATTCATCTGACATTTCCTTAGTGTTTCCCGATTCCACACAACTAAAGCATGCATACTATATTCTGGATGGAAAATGCTTGCCATCTGATCCATGTAGCTGACTTAAAGGCCATGTCCACTCACAAAACTGTAATTTGCCCCAATGTTGGCCCCACTATGTAGTGTCAAAAAATCCTTACCATACACCTATGTTCCTTATGGTTCTCCTGAAGTGAGGCTAAGTGAACAGTATGAGCTGTCTGTGAGTCATCCCCTCCCTGCTTCATCTTTCTCCACGTTGAGGACACTGGCATGCGCAGGAGAGCCCTTCCACCCTCTGGACCCACCGTTGGTGCCTTTGCCCTAACTATAAAATATTTTAAATAGTGTACCACACCCCAACTGCCAATTTTGTTTTGTAAAAGAAGCTACAAAAATATACTTACATTCCTTCGTTCCCTTGTCTGCATAGCCATGGTTGCTAAAACGTGCAAAAATATTTCTGGGGCTTGTTTTACCAAATAAAGTTGTGGTTGGGGTGGGCAACACAATGTAAAAATGTATTTGGTAGGGTGGAGATAACCTTTTAAGTGCTATACAGTTATGTTATATTTTTTTTTTTAACAACCGTTTTGCTGTTTGTTTACTTTTAATAACTTTTGCACCTAACAATTTGTAATTTTTTATTAGGAGAAGCAATGTTTCTATAGTCTTCTTACGATTTACTAAATGTACGGTTAAGCAACTGGTATATAAGGGATCATGTGCCCTTTACAGTGTGATATAAGTTAAAGAAGAGTTCTGTGTTCATTCAGAAGGATGATTTCAGGGAATGAGATGTAACTTTATATCCTTATATTACACTGTAAGGGACACATGCTTTTTGTTGTACATATGTTGCTAATTTTAGGGGGGGTTTTATGTTGCATGTTCGTTTAAAGGTATGTATTTTTAAGGATCATAGTGGCCCAATTTTGTGTTAAACTTTTAATGGGGATTTTTACAGGAATACATTATAGCTGTACTAAAAACAGGAATCATTCTTTTAAGAGATCCCCACTTCCTGAACAAGGAATAGTAATTTGTTCTCAAAACCAGAACTTTCTGCCATATACCCTGTACACTGAAGTGATACAGAATGACTTCAGTTGACTCATAGGAATGTGCTGCCTATCTTTTCTATGTGCTGGGCTGGCATCTGGAAGTGCAAGCTTTGTTATATTTTCCTATATCGTGTCCAGCAAGTAGGAATGTCTTACAATATGATTATTTTTATGTTAATTCTAATTTGTGGAAACAGATAGACATTGGAAGCTGCAATGAACTAAAAAAATCTTATGACAATCAGTTATGTACCTATTGTTATAAGACTATATTTTACCATTGCTTCAATTTCATAATAAAGCTCTTATGTTTTTAAATGTAAAAAAGGAATTGCAAAGCAGGGGCTGTTACTGTCAAGTGAAAGTTTTTATCTGAAACCTTTATGTTACAGATGCTTAAAGGGCATGTCCAACCCCAAACCTAAAATTTAACCTACTACTGGCCCCACTGTGTAAAAATCCTTACCTTATATCTATGCTCCTTATGGTTCTCCTGCAGAGCTTGTCCAAAGTCCAGTCAACTGAAAAGTAGGAGCTCGTTACCTGTAAAAAAGGGTCTGCCTCTTCTGCAGCCTGCGGGAGGTAGAGTGTCATGCGCAGGGGAAGCTTTCACCCCCCCTCCCACCATCCGGATCCATTTTTTGTTGTTATTGCGCCTAGTGTGAAACCCTTTGGGCATATGGTAGATAGCCTCTTGCCCACCCCTAACCACCAAGTTATTTGTTAAAAAGACAATCAAAAATGTACTTACAATCCTTTGTTCCCGCAGCGCTCTCCATTAAGGGCAGCCGCAACTATGATTGGCTGCGTCTCAGCCAATCACAGACGTTGCTGGTGATCCGGCCCCCTGCTTGCAAGTTCCAGTAGGCAATGATCAGTGCTCAGTGCTCCATGCACCATTTTATTTAAGAAATAACATGGTGGTTGGGGGTGTGCAAGGGGGTATCTACCAATTTTAAAAAAAGAATTTTAGGTTGGACCTAACACATCCAAAAAACAGCTTTTTTAAACTATCATCGCATGTGTGTAGAAGCTTGGTCAGATGTTGTTGGTGGTCCATTCACAACAAATGAACAAGCAGATACACACATGCTATTAATGCTCGGAAAAGCTTACCTTGATCGGAATTGGAAATGCGCTAGTGGGGCATAGCCCGAAGTTACTGTGACCAACATCTGTTAAACTGCTTATAGCGTAGAAATCAAATATCATGTGGTCTTCAAAAGAGTGTCTAGTTTAGCTGCAACCATTGTTGGTCAAAATTTCTGCCTAATATCTGCCTACCTTGCCATAGTGTCCCTAATACGTCCTTCAGTAGCCCCAACCTGTCCATCAGTGCCACCCAATCGATCCCTCAGTTCCCCCATTATATCCCACAGTTCTCCCACCATGTCCCTCTGTGCCACTATCATGTCCCTCAGTGCCCAACCATGTCCCTCAGTGCCCCATCATGTCCCCCTGTGCCCCATCATGTCCCCCTGTGCCCCATCATATCCCTCTGTACCCCATCATGTCCCTCAGTTCCCCATCATGTACTTCAGTGCCCCATCATGTCCCTCAGTTCCCCATCATGTCCCTCAGTTCCCCATCATTTTCCTCAGTGCCCCATCATATCCCTCAGTGCCCCATCATGTTCCCCTCCGTGCCCTATCATGTCCCCCTGTTCCCATCATGTCCCTCAGTTCCCCATCATGTCCTTCAGTGCCCCATCATCTCCCTCAGTGCCCCATCATGTCCCTCAGAGCCCCATTATTATCCCTCAGTGTCCCATCATGTCCACCTGTGCCCCATCATGTCCCTCAGTTTCCCCATCATGTCCTTCAGTGCCTCATCATGTCCCTCAGTGCCCCATCATGTCCACCTGTGCCCCATCATGTCCCTCAGTTCCCCATCATGTCCTTCAGTGCCTCATCGTGTCCCTCATTGCCCCATCATTCCACCTGTGCCCCATCATGTCCCTCCGTTCCCCATCATGTCCTTCAGTGCCCATCATGTCATCTATTCCACCATCCATTCCCTCTGTCCCCATCATGTCCCTCAGTGCCCCATCTGTCCCCCTGTTCCCCATCATGTCCCTCAGTTCCCCATCATGTCCTTCAGTCCCCTCATATCCCTCAGTGCCCCATCATGTCCCTCAGAGCCCCACAATGTCCCTCAGTGCCCCATCATGTCCCTCAGTGCCCATCATGTCCCTCAGTTCCCCTCATGTCCTTCAGTGCCCCATCATATCCTCTCAGTGCCCCATCATGTCCCTCAGTGCCCCATCCAATCCCTCAGTGCCCCCATCATGTCCCTCAGTGCCCTATCATGTCCCCCTGTTCCCCATCATATCCCTCAGTTCGCCATCATGTCCTTCAGTGCCCCCCCATCATACCCTCAGTCCCCATCATGTCCCTCATAGCCCACAATGTCCCTCAGTGCCCCGTCATGTCCCTCTGTGCCCCTTCATATCCCTCAGTGCCCCATCATGTCCACCTGTGCCCCATCATGTCCCTCAGTTCCCCATCATGTCCTTCAGTGCCTCACTCATGTCCCTCAGTGCCCCATCATGTCCCCCTGTTCCCTATCATGTCCCTCAGTTCCCCATCATGTCCTTCAGTGCCCCATCATATTCCTCAGTGCCCCATCATGTTTCTCAGAGCCCCACAATGTCCCTCAGTGCCCCATCATGTCCCTCAGTGCCCCATCATATCCCTCAGTGCCCCATCATGTCCACCTGTGCCCCATCATGTCCCTCAGTTCCCCATCATGTCCTTCAGTGCCTCATCATGTCCCTCAGTGCCCATCATGTCTCCCTGTGCCCCATTATGTCCCTCTGTTCCCCCATCATGTCCCCCTTTTCCCCATCATTCCCCCTTTGCCCCCATCATATCCCCGGTGCCCCATCATGTCCCTCAGTTCCCCATCATGTCCTTCAGTGCCCCATCATGTCCCTCTATTCCACCATCCATTCCCTCTGTGCCCCATCATGTCTCCCTTGCCCATCATGTCCCTCTGTTCCCCCATCATGTCCCCTGTGCCCCATCATGTCCCTCAGTTCCCCACCATGTCCTTCAGTGCCCATCATGTCCCTCATTGCCCCATCATGTCACCTGTTCCCCATCATGTCCCCCTGTGCCCCATCATGTCCCTCAGTGCCCCATCATGTCCACCTGTGCCCCATCATGTCCCTCAGTGCCCCATCATGTCCTTCCGTGCCTCATCATTTCCCTCTGTTCCCCCATCATGTCCCCCCTTTCCCCCCATCATGTCCCCCTGTGCCCCATCATATCCCACTGTGCCCCATCATGTCCTTCAGTGCCCCATCCGATCCTCTGTGCCCCATCATTTGCCTCAGTTCCCATCATGTCCCTCTGTTCCCCCATCATGTCCCCCTGTGCCCCATCATGTCTCCCTGTGCCCCATCATGTCCCTCTGTTCCCCCATCATGTCCCCCTTTGCCCCATCATTGTCCCCTGTGCCCCACCATATCCCCCTGTGCCCCATCATGTCCTTCAGTGCCACCATCCGATCTCTGTGCCCATCATTTGCCTCATTCCCCATCATGTCCCTCTGTTCCCCCATCATGTCCCCTGTGCCCCATCATGTCTCCTCTGCCCCATCATGTCCCTCTGTTCCCCCATCATGTCTCCCTTTGCCCCATCATGTCCCCCATCATATCCCACTGTGCCCCATCATGTCCTTCATGCCTCATCATGTCCCTCTGTTCCCCCATCATGTCCCCCTTGCCCCATATGTCCCCCTGTGCCCCATCATTCCCACTGTGCCCCATCATGTCCTTCAGTCCACCATCCGATCTCTGTGCCCCATCATTTGCCTCAGTTCCCCTCATGTCCCTCTGTTCCCCCATCATGTCCCCCTGTGTCCCATCATGTCTCCCTGTCCCCATCATGTCCCTCTGTTCCCCCTCATGTCCCCCTTTGCCCCATCATGTCCCCCTGTGCCCCACCATATCCCACTGTGCCCCATCATGTCCTTCAGTGCACCACCACGATCTCTGTGCCCCATCATTTGCCTCAGTTCCCCATCATGTCCCTCTGTTCCCCATCATGTCCCCGTGCCCCATCATGTCTCCCTCTGCCCCTCATGTCCCTCTGTTCCCCCATCATGTCTCCCTTTGCCCCATCATGTCCCCCATCATATCCCACTGTGCCCCATCATGTCCTTCAGTGCCCCATCATGTCCTCTCTATTCCACCATCCATTCCCTCTGTGCCCCATCATGTCCCTCAGTGCCCCATCCAATCCCTCAGTGCCCCATCATGTCCTCAGTGCACATCCCCAATGCCATGCCAAATACATTTTCAATGTGTGTAAATTCTCTTTATTGTGCCCCCAAATACATATTATGCAATATTAGCATAATAGTTACGTTTCATAGCTGCTGCCTGCTGCTATTATGGCTCCTCAGATCTACCAGCACATGCACTGTGCACGTCTCTACACAGCAGGGGTCAAGGGGCGTGGCCAAAGTGTGCGCGTCCACAACAGTCTCTTCCGGCGTGGCAGCGGGGGTTCTTTGAAGTCATGGCGGCTTCCTTATCAGGATATCGGCTGCACTACTGGAGTATAGCAGGAACTCCTTTTAAAGGTAGCTAGTTCTGCACTGTAAACCGGAACTGCATGTAATATAAATGGGGCTTGTATTTTGTACAACAGATTTTTTGTTTAGTTCTCCTTTAACACCTACTGGATCTAGGCACCCGACCATGACTCTGAGTCGCAGCTTACCTGACATGCTACTCTGATGCTATAATTGCTACAAATCAATTACGCCATTGTGGAAGTACAGTTAGGTAAACCGTGACCCCAAACTGTATTGCATCTCCCCCTCTTTTCTACTAAACTGCTTTTCAGCATGAAAGACATTTTACCATATCAAGTAAGGAAATAATCACAAAAACGGAATGACATTGGAATCTTGGCATCATCGCAAACCTCTATAACAGTGTTTTCTGAAAAGGAGAAAAATAACTTTATATTATAAGTTAAATGATTGCTTTTTTTGCTACTGTCGTAAGTACATTTTGCCTAATTTATTGCGCTGTCTGTGGTTAAAGGATTGGAGAGTATTTAATCTTTTAGTTAAGTAAGTTTTTATAGAAAAATGTAAAAAATCTGCAAAGAACTTCTTTAGTTAAAAATACATTCTTTAAATATGCAGAGAAAAAAATCTGGAATCTGTGAGAAAATATATTTAACACCCTTGTGCAGAAAGATGATAGAGGAGTGAAATGTAAAGGAGATCCAACTGTTACTTACAGAGGAAACAGACATAAAACAAGTTCAAAATGCCTTAATCACAGCACTCCACTAAAATATTACACACAGATGGTTTCATGTTTTTCTTGAGATCAAAAATTTCCTCTGTCTCAATATTTGATCCATTTTTAGTCAGTAGCACAGACTTCACGGTCATGATGTGAAAGAGTTAGGCTTATATTCAAAAGCAAGGCAAGGATTTACAGGTTTGGGCAGAGAAATGATATAACAAAAAGGATTTAAAGTAAAAATTTCTTATTAATTTGGTATTTATACAGGATGTACAGAATGCTTGGCCACATTTGTTGCATAACAATGAATGCTGATGTTCCTAAGTTATTGATTTGTTTTGGTATTTGTTGGTAGTGGACATTATTACATCTATGATTGTAATATGGATAAAGTCCACTGTTAAGTGACTGTTATATAGCTAATAATGTACCCCCTACTGTGAATTAATAAGAATATTAGAAGCCGCCAAGGAGTTTATGCATGGCAAGGAACTTTGAGGTGACTTCTATCCTAGTAATTTACAGTAAGGGGTGCATTATACAATATAATCCACCCCCCAAAAAACTTTAAATAATAACTAATAAATATACACTAAAACAAAAATAATTTCGGAAACTCCTTGTAGGCAGTTACTCCAACAATCTTATAATTGGCGCTCTACTACGTACTAGCGTGACAATTATAAGAACATGATTGTACTGATGCGTCCCATTGTGACCCATTAAGGGGGTGGATTATATGTAGAGATGGACTAGAACTTGAACTCGAACCAGAGTTCGAGCCAAACTATTCGAGTTTGAACGGACTCGGACTTCTTGAACTATCCCGGACCCGGATTTCTACTCAATGTTCGAACATTTGAGGCAAGCGAATATGTGAGTAAAATGTCTATTATACCAATACACAAGTAAATATCGAATAAACGAATATGCGAGTAAACTGTCTATTATACCTATACGCAAGTAAATATCGAATAAACAAATATGCGGGCAAAATGTCTATTATACCAATACGCAAGTAAATATCAAAGTTATGAATATGCAAGTAAAATGTCTATTATACCAATACGCGAGAAAATAACGAATTAATGAATATGCAAGTAAAATGTCGATTATACCAATACTCGAGTAATTATCGAATTAACAAATATGTGAGTAAAATGTCTATTATACCAATACGTGAGTAAATATTGAATTAACGAATCTGCGAGTTGTTTATGGGATAATTATCGAATGTTCAACCACGAGAGCTCGAAAGTAGCGTGCGTGAGAGTAAAAACGATTTTTCGAAAGTCCTGGATATTCAAACATGTTCCCCAGACCATTTCCCAGATCCCACAGCCATTTACATTAAATTTATATTTTAATTGTATTTCATTCGAACTTTTCAAACGATTTGGCTCCCATTGACTTTAATGGGTCTGTTTTCGAACTTTCCATATAGTTCGAATTTCGAAAACGGACCAAAATGGACCAAGTCCGACCATCTCTAATTATAAGGATACAATCCACTGTGACAAAATGTAGTATCTGTTATAAGGATATAGTCCATCATCGGATTATAGTAAACTGTGACAAAGGTTTGTGACTATTATAAGGGTATAATCCACCATTGTGCTCTATTATGTAAATGTTTTATATTCTATCACCAACTAACCAGATTGTATAGCATCCCTGATTAGTATTATAGTTTATCAAAACTGCAGCTTTTTTTTATTTTTATTATATTGATATCTCTCTTGGTCTAAATTACATCTTTATGTATAGTTTTTTTTTTCAATTTAACATACTATAAACCATTATAGTTATAAAGAAGAAGTTAAAGGGCATGTTCATTCCTCAAATTAAAAAATTATATATAGGTAAATCACCCTCAAAACAAAAAGCTATGATATTTAGAAAGTTGACAGATGTAGGGCTAATAATCTGTTATTCAGCAAAATCATGCTCTCCACTCTCCTCTGCCTTTCAAAAGTTTCCTCCTCCTCTTCAAGCTCTCCAAGCTTTTTTATAAGCTTTTATATGCTCTGAGGAGGCAGTCATTGGCTGTGAAGTCATCTGTAACATCCATGACTGATAGCTGCCAACTGGAAGAGCCAGGAAATAGACATCATCCTGTCTGCTAACTTTATTTGCTACTAGTAGAGATTAGAGTGGATTGCAGATCCATTTCCACGGCGGATTTCTGATATATTGGAATCGCGGATTTGGGCAGATTTTCTGGAATTACGCTTCAATGATGATTTCCGAATTTTTGAAAAACTAACTGGATGGCACTGGGACCGAATTTACTGCTAATCAGTTGCCAGTATCTACAAGGGTCAAGATAATTGCTTATAACTACAGCAATAACTCAATGTGACAACTGGTTTATGTGATGTTACTACATTTTATAAGCCTTCATTTAGAAATAAATGTCAAAAATGACTTAAGCACCAGGGCTGGTACATTAGCATGTGAATGCAGCCTAAACATATCTAGCAGGATGTGCTGTGATAAAGGTACATTTTTACTTGAATAAAGTGCATAGATTCAAGGGAGAAATATATTATCTTGCACAATGCACTGGTAAGACTTTTCTCCTTACAGCTTCAGCAAATTATTTAATACAGGATATCCCAGGCCACTACTGTTATATCAATAGTGATATTGGGATTAGACATAATCAATTCTACCTACCTATTCATTTAAAAAAAGTTCATCTTGTCAATGCAGTTGGCAGTGAAATGGAGGATTTTGACTTTGTTTTCTATTTGCTACATTTAACATTTTTTTTTATAAATGGCACATTTTCATAGTTAAGTCCAGGCAAGTGCAGTGTAGGATCCTGTCACTGAGTCATCCGGTCCCTTCTATTTCCCTGCTCAGTGCAGCCTTCCCCACCCCTCCCTCTCCCTCCCGTTTTGGTCTCCCTCCCCCTAGTGTAAAACCCTTAGTACATATTGTAGCGCTTGCTCCCCCAGCCCCAACCACAGTAATCTTATTTGCAGAAACTCCCCCGATATTTACTTACCTTCCCTCTATCCTCTGCCGTTCTGAACTGCCGACAGCCGCGTCCATGATTGGCTGCCTCTCAGCTAATCACAGACGCGGTTGCCGGTCCGGCCCCCTGCTTGCAGTTCCATGCAAGCAGAAGGCCGGGCAGTGCAGCTGAGGATAGAGGGAAGGTAAGTAAAGATCGGTGGAGTTTCTGCAATTAAGATTAATACGTTTTTTTAAAGGGTGGACATGTCCTTTTACATGGTAAATGTCACACTTTCTCTTTAATCTCTGCCTTGAAAGACAGGTAAAAAAAAAAAAAATCTATAGAATATGATTTTTTGTAACTTAGCATTCTCAAAACTGACTGTATCCTTCCATTTTGAGTTCTCTTCAAAAGGGTTCAGATTATAAAAAAATGTGTCACTCTCACCTACAGTACAATATTAACTAATCATAGCTTTTCAAAAGTTCTCTTATTGTTTATTTTCTTTATCATTGCTAATAAATGAGAGAAATTACTTTTTTGCTTTGTTTGGCAGACAAAGAATAATTGCACCTGTGGGTTTGTGGAACAAACCAATGTTTTATAGCAGGATTTTGACAATCTACACTGAGATTCTACATTGAAACCACAAAATTTAAATGAAAGATGAAATTTTGGACAGTCAAAATGTTAGTATTTCTGCATTGTAGTTTCATTTAGAGAAACTTTGCCAGTGAAACCGGTAATTGCGACCCGAAGCCAGGTTTGGGTCGAAACTCCGGTACATCCTTAGTAATGAATAATGATATACATAACTGGTTTCTATGGTAAATGCTGCCTATACTGCAAAACTCATTATTTATATGCTGAAATACAGATTGCATTGTCCAGGTGGTCTCTAGGGATGGCATAGAACTCGAACTCGAACCCGAGTTCGAGCCGAACTGTTCGAGTTCGAACGGACCCGGACTTCTCGAACTATCTCGGACGCGGACTTTCGATATTTCCCGGACTTTCGATATTTCCCGGACTTTCGATGATTTATCGAATGTTCGAACGTTCGAGCATCGAATCCACGAGTAAAATGTACATGGTATCTAGGCGCGAACATCGAATCTGCGAGTAAAGTCTCCATTACAGCCTATACGCGAGCATCGAATCTGCGAGTAAAATGTCCATGTTACCTCGAACGTTCGAACGCGAAAGCTCGAAAGTAGCGCGCGTGAGAGTAAAATCGATTTTACAAAAGTCCTGGATATTGGAACATGTTCCCCAGACCATTTCCCAGGTCCCACAGCCATTTACATTAAGTTACCATTGATATTTTAATTGTATTTCATTAGAACTTTTCAGTTCGAACGGACCCGGACTTCTCGAACTATCTCGGACGCGGACTTTCGATATTTCCCGGACTTTCGATATTTCCCGGACTTTCGATGATTTATCGAATGTTCGAACGTTCGAGCATCGAATCCACGAGTAAAATGTACATGGTATCTAGGCGCGAACATCGAATCTGCGAGTAAAGTCTCCATTACAGCCTATACGCGAGCATCGAATCTGCGAGTAAAATGTCCATGTTACCTCGAACGTTCGAACGCGAAAGCTCGAAAGTAGCGCGCGTGAGAGTAAAATCGATTTTACAAAAGTCCTGGATATTGGAACATGTTCCCCAGACCATTTCCCAGGTCCCACAGCCATTTACATTAAGTTACCATTAATATTTTTGTTGTATTTGACTCAAACTTTTCGAACTATTTGCCTCCCATAAACTTTAATGGGTCCGTTTTCGAACTTTCGAACTTTTGAACTTTTACAATAGTTCGATAGTTCGAAAACGGACCGAACTTTCAAAGCTTTTTCAACTGCAAAGTAGTCTCGAGACTACTTTGCAGTTGAAAAAGCTCCGGTTTACCGATATATGGAGCGAAACGCGTCCTGCCATGTGGGCTTGGAGATGTTTTTAAATCTGTACCTTCTCCTCTGCACTGTGTCCTTACCAGTAGTTGTGGGTAAGGGGAACCCCCATGATGCTTAATGGTTGAATTGACTGCACTGCTTGACTACTTGAATGTAGTGATAATTATGTATATAATGATTTACTCTGTTTACTTTGTTTAATAGAATGTTACGGACTATTAGTAACATAGTAATTTTTGGTTGAATAAAGACATACGTCCATCAAGTCCAACCTATTCACCCTCTTTTTTTTTTTAACCCTACCTAATAGTTGATACAGAGGAAGGCAAAAAAAAAAAAAACAGCAAAAAAAAAAAGGGGGGGGGGGATTCCTTCCTGACTCCAAAACAGAAATCGGAAAGTATCCGTGGATCAACCAGATCTACAGTATATGCATTAATACCAGTAATTCTCAATATTTTTTAGTTTTAGAAACTTATCCAGGCCTTTTTAAAGCTATTTAATGAACTTGCCATTACCACATGTGCTGGAAGACAGTTCCACATTTTCACCGTTCTCACTGTAAAGATATCTTTCCTAAACTGAAGATGAAACTTCTTTTCTTCCAACCTTAAAGGATGTCCACGAGTCCTCTGATATGACCTGTTAGTGAACAATGCACCAGAGAGTTCATTGTATGGCCCATTAACATATTTGTATAAGGTTATCATATCCCCATGCAAACATCGCTTCTCCAATGTAAACAGCCTTAACTTGTCTAATCTGCCTGCATAGTCAAGCCCCTCCATTCCCCTTATTAATTTAGTTGAACCTTCTCTGAACTGCTTCCATTTCCAAGATGTCCCTTTTGTATATGGGATTCCAAAACTGCACTGGATATTCCAAATGAGGCCTTACCAGTGCCTTGTAAAGAGGGAGAATAATATTTATCTCTCTTGAATCTATTCCCCTCTTTATACAAGACAATATCTTGCTAGCTCTAGCCGTTGCTACCTGGCATTGTTTGCTATAGCTAAGTCTGTTATTTACCAGAACCCCCAAATTTTTTCCCATTACAGATGCACTTAACACCGAGTTATTTATGGTGTAGGTGGCACAGGGATTATTAAATCCTAAATGCATCACCTTACATTTATCAACATTGAATCTCATATGCCATTCTGCTGCCAATTTTGATAATCTATATAGGTCTGCTTGCAACACTTGCACATCATTTGAAGTTTCCAAAGCTTTGCATAGTTTAGTGTCATCAGCAAACACTGAGACCTTGCTCTCAATGCCCCTTTCTAAGTCATTTATAAACAGATTAAACAGAAGCGGCCCCAGTACAGAACCCTGAGGCACTTCACTTAGAACTTAAGCCCACATAGATGTAGCTTAATTTACCACCACTCTCTGTTTGCGATCCAATAACCAATTCTCTATCCATGCACAAATGTTTTCTTCAAGGCCAACAGTCCTCAGCTTATAAATTAGTCGACTATGTGGCACAGTATCAAAAGCTTTGGCAAAATCCAAGTGTACCACATCCACTGCTGTGCCTGAATCTAAATTCTTACTCACTTCTTCATAAATAACAATTAAATTTGTCTGGCATGATCTATTTCTCATAAATCCATGCTGACAACTACTAATAAGATCAGTTCTGGAGACAAAGTCAAGGATATGATCCCGTAACAAAGTTTCCATCACCTTCCCTACAAACGATGTTAGGCTTACAGGTCTATAGTTACCAGGCTGTGAACGACTACCTTTTTTGAATATTGGTATTACATTGGCTTTTTTCAAATCCAGCGGCACATCCCCAGACCAAAGTGAATCTGAAAAGATGAGAAACAGTGGTCTAGATAGAACTGAACTAAGCTGTTTAAAATCCGAGGATGCAATCCATCTGGTCCTGGGGCTTTATTGATATTAACTTTGTCTAATTGTTTCTGTACCTCCCTATTTAGGTTCATACCTGAGTCAATGCCCTTGGTAAAATCTTTTTATATATTTGTACGCTGGTTTGTTCCATCTGGGGCAACCCTAATAGTATGCCAGGGTTGAAAAAGCTTATTAGAAATGTAGGATGCCAAATTTATTGAAGTATAAGATTTTAAGTAGAATAAAGCAGTGATCCTAAAGGCTTGTACACACATATGTACGTCCTGAGCCACGACCCCTGCCACCATCGGATACACGCGATGAACGGCCGACTGGCGGATCGACGAACGATCCCTGACCAAACACATACACATTCACGGCTGGAACGCCAGTTCGTCGTGTGTAGCCGTCAGTGTCGGGGGACATGGCTCAGGCACATTTTGAGCATGTGTACGAACCTTTAGTGCAGGATTGCTGCCTTATCATTTTGTTCTCCTTTAAGAAGGTGCTATAAAGATTTTTTTATTCATTAGCAGGCTCTTTACAAACACAGTTGAATACTTGGAAAGAAAGATGAAAGGTCATTTGAGTTAATTTCATGGTTGTTCTGTTTGATTTTCTTTCTAATAGTTTGTTTTAGCATCACTTGTTGCACTCTTTACAATAGAAATGTGTGTTAAAAAAAATTAATATAGATTGTTTTTATTTTTAAACAAAGCTTTCATGTAGGCCAATAATCACCTCTGAAATCAGCAGCATTGTGGTCATTGCAACCCACTGACAGTGGGCTGGGGTGGGATGGACTGGCTTGAGAACTCCTTGAGCATGTGAAACTATCAGTAATATCTGAGTTCATGGAATTCTTTAGGATAAAAAGTTTCTAAATGTAGTTGTTCATGACTTACATTTACATTAGTTATATCTGTTGTATTCAATTAGATCAACTGGACTTGAAGTTTAGTTCTTGAAGATTAAACTAATTGAATACAACAGATATACCATGACCTGGATGAATGAGAACCTTTACAAGCATTTACATTAGTTATCTTTTTTCCACCAAGCACTTGTTTTTTTTTTACCAGTTTATAAAGAGAGACGATTTTAAATCCCTTGCCCTGGAAAATTGATCTGCAACTAATTATAGCAGTAACACAACTTTGACAATACAAAAGTTTCTGTTCAAGTGTAATTTCTATTTAAAGGATACCTATACACTAATTAAGTGAATAATTTAATTAAAGGGTTAAAAGAAACATTCTCTATCTACTCTTTCTTACTTTAGACCATTTGCTACTGATAAGTCCACCCCACAGACCAAGTGGGACCAAAGCTGTAATGGGCAATATAGTATTAATGGCAATACATGAAAGCAGGAAAAGGTAGGCTTCTCCTAATCCTTGTAAATTATTTCACTTAATGATTTACTTTTTCTATTCTAATTTTACACAAGTAAAATTAGCCTTTAAAAAACCAAAAAGAGCAAATTAGATTCAGGGTTATTCAATTAAAGTTCTTATCTCATCTTGGTGCTAATTTTGCCCCAACCAATCAGAAATAATTTAACATTTGAAAACCAACATCTGATTGGTTGGGGCAAAATTCGTACCATTTTTAATAAGAACTTTTATTAAATCTCCCTCATGGTTTTAAAAACCTGCTGGGGCAGATTTTACACATGTAAAAAATGGGGGCCTTTGGACCCCAAATTCACCATTTAGTTCTGTGTCAATTCAAAGGTCATTTCCACCCATCCAACAAAATGTTATACTTAATTTCCCCCCACCCCTGGAACCAAGACCTCACTAACCTCCCTCTCTTGAGATCCTAACCTTGCACCCCACTGAGGGATGGGAAAGAAAAGTATAAAATTACTTTGAAAGGGATAGGCTTGCTCTTTATGGAGCCCTTGTTCTCAGCACTGATACAACAGTGCCCCATTTATACTGGTTTGCAATAGTGTGCTTGTTATTACAAGTAGCTGTCATGCATTGAATTGTTTGTGGAAAATAATCAACTCTTATTGTTTGTGATATAAGTATCTTACAGCAGAGGAAGTCCTCTTATACTGTGCAATAAACTGGTAAGGATGCTAAGAATGTGCCTAGACTGAATCCACTTTGCTCTAGGCAAAACAAAAATTAATTGAGGATTACCGTAAATGTTATTGGTATTGTGGCTGCCTCAGTTACTGTAATAGAATGGATCATTACAAGCTATTATCTCATGCTTTTGGCATTGTTTTCATACAATTTAGATAATATATCTATATATTGAATATCAATATCCAAAATTGGCTTCTCTTCTTACAGGGAGATTCAGTAAAAGGTCTTATTTAAAATGGTGCTAATTTTGCCCCAACCAATCAGATCTTATTAAACATTTGAAAGATAACATCTGATTGGTTGGGTCAAAATTATCACCATTTTAAACTCTAAGAATTATTATTTATTGAATAACCCTGTCAGAATCCCGGGCTAAACATTCAATGAAGAGGCAAGCGACCATTCCCACAGAACAAATGATTTGTGACTTTATGATCAATAATTTGCAGCTTAAATCGACTGCAGATATTTAATTTTTGCAATAGATATAACTTGCCATTGTTAGTAATTTCTTACTAGAGGTATAGCTGTGGGAAGTAGTTAAAATATTTTAACTACTAATATTTTATTTCCTTTTCCATTTTTTTGTAATTTTAGAGCTGACAGGAACCAGATCCCTTTCATCCAACCATTGTTCACCATATCTCCTCATGTACTATTAAGCCCACTTCAAATTATATGTATACTACATTAGCCCCTCCCAGAATCTGTGACACAGCTAGAATGTGTGAGCATGTGCAGTGGAGATGGGCTGTACCTAAGAACAGTGAACTAAAGCCAGTATTATTCACTCTGTAATATTATATTGGCTTTATACTACATAGCACTGCCTTGGAATTTATTTTATTATATTTTTATTATATTTTATATATTTATTTTATTTATTTTTAGGTGCTAGATTTGGACTGTGCTGCAGAAACACAGACATAACAGAGAGCAGCTAACAGGAAGATGCTGTGTCAGCTGCAGGCAAGGTGTAATAGCACAAAGCACAAGATAATGCTCATACCTTTTCACGATTTTAATGCAGAATCAATTTGGCATATAGTAACAGAGAAATAGGCTTTGCTTTTATGGAAAGGATATATTTTTTAAACATAGTGGGACAAGGGGGAGATGCTGGGATATGCACAGGCTTTGTGATTAACAGTTTTTACTGCCTGGTTGTGCACAAGTGAAATTTCAAGAGCTGTAAAGAAGGTAAAGGAGGGTCAAAGAAGGGGGGGAAAGAAGATTTAATGATGGTGGCAATTATTACTTAATACTGTGTGATTAGTTGGAAAATCATTTAGCAATGCTTCTGCAACAAATTAAAATCTATATATATTCTTTACTTGCAGCTTAGAAAAACTGCAGAATATTAAGTGCCATAGCAAATGTATGTTACTCTCACATTCAGCCTTACACTCGCCTCCCTTTATAGTATAGTATAGTATAGTATTTGAGGTTGAATAAAGACATATGTCCATCCAGTTCAACCTACTCAGCAATACCCACATTTCCTGCCTAAAGAAAAAGGCTTCCTGACTCTAACTTGCACTTGGAAATATCCCTGAATTAACTCTACCTGCAACATTCCTTGTTTTCAGAAACTCCAGCTTTCTATCCAGTAAACCTGCCATCACAACTTCCAATGGAAGACAGTTCCATAGCTTTACCGTTCTCACAGTGAAAAACTCTTTCCGAACTTGAAGACTAAACTTCTTTTCTTCAAGTCTGAAGGGATTTCCATATGTCCTCTGACATGTTCTTTTGGTGAACAATGCCCCAAATAGTTTATATACACAGTAATCATATCATATGCTTTTCTCTAGTTTGCATAATTGTAACTCTAAGCCTGCACTTCCAATTAGATGTGGCTACTTATTTTACAAGCATTACTGCTTGTATACTTCCACACTATTGTGTTAATATACTGCTTTGTTTTAAATCTACATTTGACCTATAGCTCAAGGAGTGTTTATTATAGCTTACTCTACATGCATTTCTGAATTTCTCCATCATTAAATTACATGAAGTGTGTATATAATATCTGTGACTCGATAAAACATGCAGTTTTAACATATGTTAAATGAAACAGACTATTATGTTTGGCTTTGGAAATGTCAGATTTTAAGTGTTATAATACATATTAGCAGTGTCAGTGTGTAAGAATTCTTTTCATTTCACACCTTATGAAAATGTGCTACATATGAAGCATCTGCCAAGTGATTATTCCATTGACAATTGTAAGGGGTGGCTATCTGCATGTACATTATAGAGAAATATTGTTCAAGCTGTAATTAAAAAGAACAGAGGACAAGCTGTGTTTCTATACAAAGATTGGTCTTGAAGTTACACATTTTACATACTCCTCATTATGCAGACAGAGTAGAATCGAACGCGATGCTGTGGAAACCGGCGTCAAAGATGACTCACAGACAAAACAATAATGGCTGTGTGGAAATGAAGGAATAAAATCGTTATAGGTTGTAGATACTTTAAAATATGCATTAAACTGTAAAATCCCAAATCCCTGGATATAATAAGATGATGTTGGATGAAAATGTAGTAATGGCAAAGATTTAAAGGGAAAAAAACACATTTGTTAATTTTTTTAGCGGGGGAATTTAATGACTCTAGCAACTGAGGATGCACGAACCTTTGTGTTGGAGTTTGTGTACCCAATAGCTCTTGTCTTTCTGTGCCATCCCTAATAGAAGATGTACACTAAAAACTTACAGTACTGCATTTACTGCCCTCTTCCCTAGCTTCAGGACTGCTCATTGTGATTTACCTAGGAAAAAAGGAATTCTCCAACCAGCGACATTCAGGGCTATGTACCGAGAGTTGCTACCGCTCTCTATTGCCCCTTTTAGGCAATGCACTGAGCTAATAGTGGCACAAATTTTGCGTAATGTCACAAGTGCCGTTAGTTGTGTCTTAAAGTCACATTAACACTTGATACATTAGTTAACGTGATTTTAAGACACAAATAGCCAATAACGACTCTCGGTACTTAGCCCTAATTGCGTCTTCTTGTTCTAAGGGGAGGGCTGGATTAAAAGTGTTAGTGAATTTTTTATTGAATTCAAACAGGTCATTCAGTTAGGATTAACACAAAAACACAAGAGATACATCAGAATCGGTATGTATAACACATGATAAATAATAACAAATAAGTAATCCTGATAAACAAAACACCTAGCCCTAAGAAAAAAATATAATTGTGCTAATGGGGTAAAAGTTATTAACAGAGAATAAACATTTTTAGAAATATTTTCTTTCATACATTTTTGTTCATTTATGAGTAAAAGTATTATCATCAAACTATACTTTGGACATTGTAGTATTTAAAACAGATAAAATCAGTGATGGCTGAAGTTCTTGAAGTTTGTTTTTCGTTTCCAAACTTCAGTAAAAGTCTGAAAGTTCAGAAATGAACCCATTAAAGTCAATGGGAGGAAATAGTTTAAAAAGTTTGGATAAATTACAGTTAAAATAACAATGGTAACTTACTATAAATGGCTGTGGCACCTAGGAAATGGTCTGGGGACCATCACTAAAACACGTTTAAACACTTCTTTCCCCCATGATCGGGAAATTGTCGGCACGTTTAAACACTTCTTTCCCCCACGATCGGGCAATTGTCGGGTTCCCGCTACATGTAAGGGTTATGGACAATTCGAGGGGTACCATATGATATATTGAAGGGTCACCGAAATCTGCCTCTTCATTTGATGGTTACCAAAATTGACGGCTACATTCGAGGGTTACCGAATCATACATAAGAGGGATACCGAAATCGATCACTACATTCGAGTGTTACTGAAATCAACCACTACATTGGAGGATTACCAAAATCGAAATCTACATTTCGAGGGTTACCGAACAATACATTCGAGGGTTACTGAAATCGAGTGGCTATATTTGAGGCTTACCAAAATGTAAGGAGGGTCTGTATGTAAGTACATCTGAGGGTTAATGAATTCAAACGTTACATTCGAAGGTTATCAATTCGAGAATTATCAAATTTTTTGATAATTAGCGAAAATAAGTCAGTGAGTTTGGAAAACCCGAACTAGTTCAAACCTACATCAGATCGAGTTCAGATACTTCGAGTTCAGGTCTATCATTAACTGAGATATACTGCAAAATTATATATTAACACAGTGAAACACTGAGATTTTCAAACGAAACTATTAATTTAGTAACATTGGCGGAATGCAAAAATGGTGTTTGCACTGGTCCTCCTGCATATATTTCTAGATAAAAAAATAGTGATGACATCAGCAGCATTACAGCCATCTTTCAGCTTTAGCAGGGTAAGGACTCAAGAGTAAAGACAGGAAGAATATACAGTATAAATTAAAAAATGTTGAAAAACTGTAAAGTTTTTTTTTATTTCTAGAGCTAGTATTTTCTAAGAAATAAATCACAATTTATCAGATATTACTGTATTTATTAAATACAAAAAAAATGCACATAAGAAGTAAAATCATACTTGTCATCCTCCTTTTTATAACCATTCTTGGTTTCTGGAAGTAATTCTCTTTTGTGGAGCATTTCTGCAATCTTGCCAGAGCAAGTGCCTCATAAGATGCAGGATAATATTATGACCCCCAAACCTGAAACATTCTCTTAAAAGACATTTTTATTCTGTCTGTTGGTGGGTTTGTAAAATATCTGATTCTGACTGTCAACTTTTGTTTCAAATTTACTGATAATATTTGAACATTAGCATTTTGCCTCAACCAGAAATTTTACCTTTAAAATATTCTTTTATGTTTCCAAAATGGCACAATCTCCTATTTGGAACAAAATTTTAATTCAATTGTCCAAACTTTCTATTTTTGAGGGAGAGTGAAATAAGCTACTCAAATTTAAAATATATTCCACAGTATGTGTAAAACCATAAAAAAAGTAATACTTATATAGTAAAATTGTATATCTCTATGATGCGCATCTGTGCATAAAATGTGACATTTGGTACAATGTTTTAATTCAAAATCAGTAAAGTTAAAAAATGTTGACAAAAAAAACTACACTACAGAAAACTGCAGAGGAGATGGATCCAGGTGGAGGGAGGGAAGGAAGGGGGTTGTCTGGGATCCTCTGCACATGCCAGAGTCCTCCAGGAGGACAAGGAAGCAAAAGGGACAAGATGACACACAGACAGCTGGAAATGCACAGAAGGACAGCCATAAGGAGGTAAGGTAAGGATTTTGGAACACTACACAGTGGGGCCAGTAATGGGTTAAATTTTAGTTTTGGGTGAGGACATTCCCTTTAAAATGTAGCAAGCAGTGTCAGGTGGCAACATTTAGAGCCAGCAAGATCTGGTGCATTGTTCACCAATAGAATATGCCAGAGGGCACATGGACATCTCTTTGAAGAAAACAAGTTTAGTCTGGAAAATGTTTTTCACTATAGGATCGGTAAAACTATGGAACAGTCTTCCATTGGACATGGTAATGGTAAGTTTATTGGATAGTTTAAAAAAAAAAAGCTGGATGATTTTCTAAACACAAAGAATGTTGCATGTTACTGGTATTTATAAATTAATTAAGTTGATCCAGGGATATTTCCGATTGCCACTTGGAGCCAAGAAGGATAATTTTTCACTTCATATTGGGGATGAACAGGTATGCAGGAAATGTAGGTATTTAGTAGTGGGAGGTCGTCATTAATATCCATGTTTTAGTTTTCGGGCTTTTGTGTGAGAGCCAACGAAGAACTATAGTTTTCCGTGCATCAAACAGCGCTGTCCTCAGGAGTAGAAGCTAACATCCAGACCACACATCCTCCTCCGCCACCCCAAACAAACACAGTAAAGGTGTGAGTCGGATAGCGTATGGGGAGAGGCTACTCAGTAGTTGTGTTACCTCTGTCCACAATGTGGCTACCTTTGGGCATAGCCAGATATGGTGTTGGAAGTCTGCGCCTGGCTGGTGGCATTTAGGACAGTCATCGTTTCCGTTAGGGATGAAATGATATGTCTGGGTGTATAGTATGCTTAATGTAAAATTTTGTATTGTATTAGTTTATTGTTGGTGGACGGGGAAGCTGTGGTGTGCGAGTTAATAACATCCGGCCACTGCTCTTCGTCTGTGCTCGTCAGTCAATCAGACCATTTTGACTGTATATGTGTTTTGTTTGATTGAGATTTTGTTTGCATAAGACTGTTATATAGTTTAGATATTAACCCTCGTGGGCCATGAGTGCGTAGAATGTCAATTACTGGGTGGTTGGTGAGTGTCGGGAGACATGGCATAGTTGAAGATATTTGTAGTGCATTGTGTTGCGAAGGCGGTGTGAGTTCTGCAGATCTATGAAAGGTGTTAGGGATCCATTTTGAAGTAGGGATCCTAGTGTAGTTATTCCATCATTTTTCCATTGTGATGCCCCTGGGAATCCTTGTAGTTCTGGAATTTATTTATTGTTCCATAAAGGTGTGTGGTCATAGTGACCAGAAATGTTTAGAAGTGTGTTTGTGAGATGCCAGATTCTGCTTAATTGTTTATGTTTTATTGTAAGTGGGGTGCCTTTTCCTATGATGTGGAGTTTGAGTGCTTCAATGTAGGCTGTGTATGGGCCACTAAGGTATACATTCATCATCATGTCTGATTCTGTTAGTTTGGAAGGTAAGTGTGCCCAGCACTGCAGATGTCTTAGTTGGGATGCCCAGTCATAAAGTTGAATATTGGGTAGGGCGAGGCCTCCTAGAGATTTGGGAGCCTATAGTTTGCTAAGGCTTAGCCTGGGTTTCTTGTGATTCCATATAAAGAATATTATTATACTGTTTAGTTTTTTAGAGAAGGGTATATATATATAAGGGAATGCTGGATAGTGTATAGTATTTTAGGGAGTAGAAAGGTTTTAATTAGTTGTATTCTGCCCAATAAATTAAGTGGAACATATCGCCCCGCTTGAGTTTTGTTTCGGGCAAAATCAAGGTAATTTGTTATTATGATCCCCAGGTACTTAAAGTGTGGCACTATGGGAATTGGGGTCGAACATTGGATGTTTTGTGGTGTCGAGTTATCCATGGGGTAGAGGGACGATTTTTTCCAGTTGATGATTAAGCCTGAGTATGTGCCAAATGGGTTGGCACATACTCAGGCATGTTGTCCAATGTGGAGGCTTCAGATTCTGTTATTGTTACGTAATAGGATAGCTAGAGGGGGCATCCCTGGCATGTGCCTCTGTGAAAGGGCATGGTTGAGAGAGGGTATTATTAACTAGAATGAGAGAGATAGGTGTGGCATATAGCATCTGGATCCATTTAATAAAATTTGATCCGAATCTCTGGAAAACTGCCATCAGGTAGGGCCATCCGACCGAGTCGAATGCCTTACTGGCATTTAGTGGTAGTATAATCCATTCTCCAGAGTTATTGTGGTCCACTTGTGTCTGTTTCAGGGTGCATCATATATTTATAGAGGTGGATTTACCATGCATAAAGCCCGTTTGATCAGGGTGGATTATGGATAGTATTACAGTTTTAATTCTTTGTGCCAGAGCTTTTGCCAGTATTTTGTAGTTGAAGGTGAGAAGTAAAATCGTCCTGTACTATGCACATTCAGTTGGATTCTTGCCTGGTTTAGGGAGCACAATAATTGCTGCCGAGTATAGTTATCATTTTCCAGTTTCATGTGCTTGTGTGTATATATCTAGTAGTGGAGGGAGTAATTGTGATTAATATCTCTTGTATATTTCAACAGGAAGGCCATCCAGGCCTGGGGCTTTTGATTGCTGGTGTTGAGTGTGTTAATAGGGATCTGTATAGATCCTTGTAAAAGATTGGGAATTCTGTTAGTATATGTTGAGTGGAGTGGACTAATGTTCCTTGTGCAGTTTGGATTGAGAGAATTGTATTGGTTGATGAGTGATCTTTGATAAGGTAGGGTAATAGTTTGGCCGAGTGTCCTCCTTGTTCAAAGAAGGTCTGCATTTTGTGTTGTTGTATTGGCCTTTTGAAGGTATTCTTTTTCAGCTTGTAAAAACTTTTTTATCACTGTGTTTTCTTCCTGATGGGAGTTGCATTTTATATATGAGATTGTGGAATGGAGTTGACCCCGTAGATATGCTTTGCATGCTTCCCACACCATGTCATTGGTGGGGGGTTTACCCTAAACTATATTTAGGGGGAATGAATAGAAGATACGTGTCAACTAACCTTTTTATGAGAATCCCTATTTTCGGCAAGAAAAACTATTGTCTTTAGGTGGATGGCCCCAGAACCAACCATCTTTGAAACCTGGATACCCCAAATTAACAATATCCTTCCATTCCATAATCTTATCTACAAACATAGAAACCATCAAAAGGAATTCAAGAAAGTCTGGAGCCCATTAGTAAATACCTCCCTAACAACCGGAGTACCAAACTGAGAATATTTGAAGGGTGCCTTTATCATCAAATTTCAATAAGCAGAGATTAGGTGCCAGGCACACTCTCTACCCTCCAATCCTTCTCTCCACCTTCCCTTCCTCTCTCCCCTCCTCTCATCAGAAACATTCAAATCTCTAAAATAAGTGTCAATGATTTCTAGAAATAAAAGATCAATATAATAACCAAAGCTTTTTAGAATTGTTGTGGTAAACATGTTGGAAATACGGTTATGGTTGCTGTATAACGGAAATGTAAGCCATATCACTCAAATACAAACATTTTACTGTACATGCTGTATATAGTTAAAATAAAACGAGTCTGGGAAAAAAACAAGGGCATAAAAAACAAAAAACAAACTGGTTTTGATGGTCAAAATCTTTTTCACATTCCACGATGAAACTACATTGGTAGGAGTGATTATTCCTTGTTTAGGAGCTACAACGCATAAAGTTTTCATTTGCCAGGTATCAAATATAGTGCTGAAGCCAGGAGGAAGACTGGCAGAATCAGTTTTCTTTGGGCTAGTGCTCCTTACAGAAGCAATATTGGGAAGAAATAATTACCAGTTCTATATCCCAGTCTCAAGTACTTTTCATTTTAACTGTATTTAAAAAAAAAAACTTTATACACATGATAATTATCCTTTAAGCACAGAAGCAGGAATTTAGGCCCAAAACTAGGTTTGGTTCAAAACTCTTCTCATCCCTTTACCCCTTAGATGAAAAGCAAAATAATAAAAAAGGAATAAAACATATAAAGGAAGAGAGAAGAAAGAAAATATATGAAAGATACAGAATGGGAATTGTTTAACATGGATATGATTAAAATATTTTTATTGTTTTTACTATTTTTGTGTGTTGTGGCTGTGTGTGGTTAACTGTTACTCTGCCTTCAACTTTTGGAAATAGAGAACTTTAAATGCAAAAAAAAATATGCGTTTGTCCTGGGGCATTTTACATTTAAGATTTTAAGTGGAAAACTCAAAGGTTTTTTTCTTTCACCTTTTTAACACATAATATTACAGGTGGACAACTAAACATACAAGGTGAAAGTTGAAAGGCAACAAGTAATTAGCATAGGGCCCTATTTAGTCTAAATCTGACTCTGTTTAACCCTTGTGTTGGTTTATCTGTTGTATTCAATTAGATCAACTGGACTTGAAGTTTAGTTCTTGAAGACATTTCGCTAGTCATCCGACTGGCTTTCTCAATTCAGAATGACTTGTACAAGAATCTGTGGCAATTATGTACCCTGGAAAATCCCAATTAGCATATCACAGCCAAGTGCGTGATTGGATAGTGGCTAAGAGTTGTTATAGGAACACTCAGAGTAAGGTGTCAAAAAAGCATTGTACATGGCAGACAGTTGGTGTCGAACCCTGCAGTGCAGTGAAGAATGCTCTGATTTGTATGTGGGGGAGACCAAACAGCAACTGCTTCAACGTATGGCCCAGCACAGAAGAGCAAATTCCTCGGGTCAGGACTCAGCCGTGTACCTGCATCTTAAGGATAAAGGACACACCTTTGAAGATTGTAATGTTAACATATTGGCAAAGGAACGTGACTGGTTCAAGAGAGGTGTTAAGGAGGCCATTTATGTGAAAATAAAGAAACCAAGCCTAAATATATGTGGGGGGGTTCGACGCCAACTGTCTGCCATGTACAATGCTGTTTTGACACCTTACTCTGGGTGTTCCTATAACACCTCTTAGCCTCTATCCAATCACGCCCTTAACACTTGGCTGTGATATGCTAATTGGGATTTTCCAGGGTACATAATTGCCACAGATTCATGTACAAGTCATTCTGAATTGAGAAAGCCAGTCGGATGACTAGCGAAATGTCTTTAAGAACTAAACTTCAAATCCAGTTGATCTAATTGAATACAAAAGATATACTATGACCTGGATGAATGAGAACCTTCACAAGCCCCTTGTGTTGGTTGTTTGGGTACAACCCTTGTTTGGGCACAATACAGCTGTGTCCAACATTATTTCCTTCTCAACTCTTTGTGTGATCTTAGTTATTTGATTAAAGTTACAAGGAAGTTAAATGGTTATTTAAAGAGGCAAGGTGATTTATTTACTATAAAGTAAGGTAAATACAGACCATGCAATAAATGTATCTTAATTAGACATTTGTTTGCTTTGACTTCTGGTAGACACAGTGTAATCTGTTATAATACAAAATTGAAATATGTGAATATTATACCAAAATGTTTAAATATTACATTAGCTGTGACATGGACTCTATGATCAAACAATTCTTAACATAATTAAAATGATTTTTCAATTTAAAAAAAAAACAAGTAATAAATCCTTCTATATAAGAAAAATGTACAAACCTTTAAATTATTATTGTGGATGCAAACAGGCAGACACACACACACACACACTCACACACACACAGGACAGATGTAGTATCTTTACTGAAATACAGGTGATAGGTAGTTAGCAACAAGTTGATGGCTTGTACAAAAGAATGCCTGAGGATATCAAGGCAGAAGCCACATCAGAGCCAGGCTACTGAGACAAGTTAGCTGCCAGCATTGCTGCACTGGGCTTTGTGTTGCCTCTGCCTTCTCATTAATCCTGATTTACAGAAAAAAGGCAGTAGGCTGGAGTCCTCTTAACAGCCTGTCCTGGCTGCTGACTTGCCTCTACTGAAGACAATGGTGCCCTGGAGACTAGGCCACACTGAATTATTTAAATATACAGCAGAAAGGAAAATAGTCCATTCTGTGGCCCTTATTGTTTTATCTGTAGGTATGGATTTGTTGCTTTGTGAGTGTTTATGTGTCCATGTGTGCATTTTTCTCAGTAAGCAAATGTTAATAGTCATTTCTCTGTATTGAGACTGTAGAGGTCGGACATCACTAGAGGATAGCGATAGCTATGTTGATAATTTGTAAGCACCTCAGAGCTTTAATAATGCATCCAAAATGACATTCCTACCTACTTGTCCCTAGGGGGAATCTTTGACAAGTGCTGCCTAACCAGGTAATGAGTTCTAGAGATATATATGCAGGGACCTTATTAATCACAGTATATTGTTAACCAATGACTCTCTTTTTCCATGAATTTACCGTACTACACAATGCATAGATTATGGCGAAGTGCTGTTAAATGTATTACAAAACCATTCTGTTTTTATATGCCTGTTAAACTAGATATTGAGCACTTAATTAAACAAAAAAAAAATCTGAAGAGATCTAACAATAGAAAAATTACTGGCTTGTGGCTTTCCACTTTTTCAATAGATATCCCATTTTTAGCAGGATAGCACTGAACATTTGTAGGGGTTTCTATATAAAAACAATTCCTTATGAAATATTTTAAAGCTGTCGGTGGAAATAATTTAAAGGCCCATAAACTATACTCACATTTTTAAACCAATATAAGTCACTTATTATGTTAGGTAGGCGTTACATTTTCACAGTTTCTCATATCCTGCGCAGAGGGGCAGCGTGTAGAAGTGTACATTTAAGCTGATTGGTCCACATCACTGATACTCCCATTATAAAAAGTAGGCGGAAGCAGGGAGATGGCCTGGAAGCTCAGAATGGAAAGTGTATGGAGTTTACTTCTACACCCTGCCACTCTGAACATAAAGGAGATTAGAATTCAAGTACGGTTTAATTTGATTTAATTTACATAAATCAGATTTGGGGTGTTTCTCAAGCAATTTAGTGGTAAACCTAACAAAAAAGTATTAGAAATTTTCCTTGTTTAACCTGAATAAATGTACTGTAGAATATCTATTGAAAACATAATCAAATTACACTGAACAAAGCTGGTTGAATGAGCCCCAGACAGAGGACAAACGTTAAAGGAAAATACCAATAGGTGCGCTACGGGCCAACAAACAGGGAGTAGATAGATAATATGCTATATGCAACAAATCAGGATTAATTAACATACAATATTAAAATAAAAGTAATTAGACTAAAAGAAATGAGAAAAAAAGATATATTTTCTATCTTTATTTGAATTTTATTTTTTATTTTCTATGTTTATTTGAACTGCCAGGCCTGCTGTAATGAACCATGTTTTTTTATTGATAACATTTTAAACCCCCTCTTTTGTGCAGCTGAGCTAAGCACTCCTTTCATAAGAATCTACTTCTACACAAATATTAGTTACAGTATTTTACCCAGCAATAGCTTGTTATGTAATGTGTATGCTACAGTATATAATTAAAACATTAGACAGAGCAAATTGAGTGCTTACTGGAGAGGTATAGATTACCCCTTAACTCCATAAATAGGACTCCATACCATAATTAGCAAAAGCCAGAGAAGAATCTAACAATTCCTGAAAAAAAATTTGATTTGTTGTTAATCAAAGAGATTTGCACATAAAAAACTGACAGCCAATTATTTTGCAGGGATTTATGTCTGATTGCTTCCTATACATAATCAAATTTTACCAACTGTTATTAAATTTAAGTTCAGGAGACTACAAATTGAAATGCAGTAGATTTACACATCCCATGGCAATAAACTCCTACATTTACTGTATATATTTTTTTGTCATTGATAGCCTAGCACAGTTTTAACCATTTTAACTAAATGTGGTATAGTTACCCACACAATGCAAAATATATTTTGAAAGGTAATACAAGTAATTGAGTATGTTGTCAAGTCTTATAAAGAATGATTACATAAACATTATTTTTAAGAATAAAGCAACCAGATGCTAACATTGTTGTTCTTTATAATCATATAAACTTGTATTGGGTCAAAATGAAAGTGGTTTGGCAAGGTTAAAACAATCATTATGACTGATCACTGTTGTACTGCAAAAACAATGATTATAATTACGCATATATAATGTAATCTAGAAAGGATACAAAGATTTACTCTCACAAATGTCCTATCAAAAATGTGTAACAGGCAGAAAATCTATGGCAATGTGATGTATGTGTGTGTACATATGCTGTGTGTATATCATTTCTAATAAATAAGATTATTTACAGTGTGTTCTCCTTCTTGAAGAATCTATATGACAAAAGAGGGTACACAATAAATAAGACAAAGACATCACATACTGTATTTATTTGGTAATTAAAGGACAACTAAAGCCTCAGAACAACATTGAATCAGAAGGAAGAGAACCTTATTTTATTGGGTCTCAAAATGATTTGTCCTGAAAAATTGCTGCACAAAAAGATAACACCCTCTAGTATCAGATTTACATCTCAGGAGCCTATACGTCCCCAAAACCTAGCAGCAATAACCCCACCCCTAATCACAAGCCACACCCACATACCAGACCATAGTGATTTAAAATATTAACTGTGCAGGGACTGTTAGATGCTCTAAAATACCTAAAGTACCAACAGTGGGGGATCAAAAAACATTTGCCCATGCTACTACAGGTTCACCTACATCTACTATGTCTAATGTTAAATCGGGACCTTTTAGTAGTAAAAGAACAGTTAGTCATGGTTTGTAGAAGCTGCTAAAAGCCTAGTCTCTCTTTCTGGATGTAAAAAATGTCGTCTCTGTTTAATCAACAATGTATCGATTTGTTATCTATCTATATACCTCTTGATTTTTCAATCATTATTGTTTATAAATGTATAAATAAATGCTGAGTTCTGTTATTCCGAGAAAGGCCGGAAAGCTTATTCCCACCTCTTTGTTTTCATTAGTCTATACCGTCTCTACCATTTTGGGAAGTCGGTTTTATAATATATATTTGGAGCTATGGAAAATGGTGATTCTGGGGTAACATGGATTCTAGTTTGTATTTTAAATATGCAATGATTGGGTCCCTTATAAATCCTATATTCAGGGTTCTCATCTGTCTGCTTTTGTCTCTCTGTGTATTCTAAGTATTAGTTTCCTACAGTGTCTGTACTTAATGTACAGACACTATTATTTTGGCCCTGCAAAAATGATGGTCCATTGGGGTGAAATATCTGCAATAATTTTGTCCAATCTCAGTCAGAACATTCAGGAAAATCAGACAAACTTTTTTTTCACATTAAAAATGTGAAAAACCAAGTCAAAAAGATACTTATAGAAAAAATGGGAAAAATGGAAAACGGAGTTGTTTGCTCCACCCCCCTTTAGATCCAGGTGCTAACCAATAGAAAGGCACCCTTTTCAAGATGCACTTCTTGCCATTGGATAGATCCCAAACTACAGTTGTCCTTTAAAAAATAGCATTATTTGACTTAAGAAAATGACTACAAACTAAACTAAAATTGTTATCTATGTACTGAGACCATGTAAATATTAATTACAGGCAACTATAAAAACATAGTAACAAGAAACAAAATCGAAATTCTAAAAATGTTAAAAGATGAACTATATTTTAAACCCAAAGCACAATATTATTAAAAAATATAGAGGATAAAAAATGTAGAAAAGTTCCATGTATTAGTTTTTATACATGAAAGGAGGCTCCATAAATATTTTTTTTAGTTTAATCCAGGAGAATCAAGTTTGTATGTCTATCAGCTCTGGAGATGTAGTTGTCCAAAAGGAACTTCATCTTCCATTGACTTCTATTGGGTTAGATTTTATATTTTTTAAACTTTTGGTAAATTCAAAAATCCAATTTCGAATTAGTTTTCAGCTTCCTTGAGGTTTTCCCACATACTGTTTTCACACTTATTAAGTGAGTGTTGGTGAAATTGCAGTTTATAACTTTTTAAAATGTCATTAGTTGTTTCTCTAGCCAACCATTGGGTTACTCTAGCCAACCATTGGGTTTCTCTTGCAAACAATTTTTTTCCTCCCCCAAACTCTTGAAGCTAGACACATTCAGTGGAATGAACTTCAGTAGGTTCTTGCATGTTTAATGTATATTAATGGTGCCACTGTACATTTTTATATTATTTATAATAAATAATCAACAAGTGTACAGTGTATCTCCCCTAAATTGTTTAAAAATTTCATGAAAAAAGAGGTCCGTATTCCAAAGAGTCTTAATTATTGTGTAAGATAACTGCAAAAATTGTAGAGTCGTTGTGAGAAGGTCAACATAAATAAAGAAAACAAAAATCAAATTGAACCAGTGAAAGTAACACTGAGAAAGTGATATAGCAATGGACAAATGTGTCTTGGATGTTACACTTGTATGTGTATCAAATGAATTGTATGTTGTTTGTCAATTGTAGCAGATGTATAGATTTTTCAGTGGATGCTGCAGTTCCCGTTTACCTTGAAAGTGACCCCAGATCAATATTTGCTTTTACATTATTCTGAGCTCAGAATTGATATTCATTCAGCCTCAGTCTCTTGGAAATTATGGATTATTCTTACAAATGGCCTTGTATAAAGTCATTCTTTTCAATGTCCAGTTGATTGTCATTAACATCAGTAACTATGCTTAATGTTAAAAAGGCTGTAGTGTAAAAACTTCAACAAAACCAATTTAACTATTTCATTGTAGAAGAAAAGCTCAACAATGTTCAAAATTAGTTTCAGATGTTCTGATACTGTATGTGTTAAAACACCTACATGTTGAAATATCAGCAAAACAGATAAATATACAATAGACCAATAGGATTGTTAAAGGGTTATAAACCCCCACCCAAAAAATAGAGTTAAAGGGTCAAAAAAACAATCTGAACTTACTTTTACAGCTGCGAGCACAGTAGGCACACACCTCTCCCTGACTTGCATCCCATGCCTATCCTTTGCATAGGTGCATGTTAGCACAGGGGTGAGGGGAGGAGAGCCAGGAGCAGAGAGAAAAGGCTTGCAGTGCAGAACTTTATCTAGTGTGTTTGCGGCTGTAGTTACTATCAGCGATATGAGCAACTGCGCCTATCTCCTACTGAATTTTTCTTTTATTAAAAAAATAATGAAATGTATGGGGAGGGTTTGATTACCTTTTAAAGAATTTTACCAAGTCATCACATATAATTGGGAAAAAAAATCCTATAAGCAAGGGAAGCCTTTTACCTTGTACCCATCTTGTTTTTTATTTATAATAATTATTATTAATAATATTAATAACAATAATAATAAATATTGTATTATTTCTTAGATTATTATTATTATTTTCATGCCACCAAACCTTTTTAGAGGATCATGCAGAATTGTGTGTGATAATTCTGTGTAGTCTTAATGTTTCTCCACAGAGGTTTTTTAATATCTAATATATAAAGGGGAGTGTTAGGTGAAATGCATTTTGTATGTATAACATACTGCCATTGAGGTTTCATATATCTCTCTGCTATTTTTGTGTATCGAAAGCAGTTGGTCATGAAAGGGCAAGGATATTGCTTTCAGTTTTACAAACTAAATCAATAGAAATGTTATGAATTCAGTATTGAACTACATATATACATATATAAAATGTATCTCATTTATGGAAAGTGTTAATAGCTCCCATGGGCCCCTTTACATACATCTTACATGTTTCTGGAGGAGCTGATTATATATGCAGGTGCTGTAGTAAAATTTGACATTTCATTTGTCCAAGCAAGGCATTCCATTTAGACAGACAGTTTACTTTATCTGGAATTGCTCTTGATCCCCTTAAAAGCAAATTTACCCATTATCGTTCATGTGCATGGTCTTTTCCCAACCGACCAGAGTGCTAAAGAACGGCCATAGTTTCCACTATGGTCGGTCGGGAAAGACGGAAAATTACGATTGGTCGTTATCAGCTCCCTTTACTTTAGCAAAGGGAGCCGATATGATTATACAGTGTATGGCCACACGACTGACCGATTCCATACCACATATGGTTGGGTGTGTATATGTGGTTCCCCAAGCATGTTTGCCGACAGATACCAATGTGATTTGTCAGTTCACATGCTGTACGAATTGTACATGTGTATGGCCACCTTTAGTGAGTAGGCAAGTATGTTCCTACCTTTTTAAAAAATCCTTGTTAAAATATGCCACTCAGGGCTGTAAAGCTGAGACTCTTGGTCCTTCAATAAGCAAAGCGTCATTTGCATGCTTCAAAGGGCACTCTTGAATCCAAAAGCATATTGCACATTAAAGTCATACAAGGGGAACAAATATATAGATAGTTCAGTACATAAATATATAAATTCTATAAATAGAAGTGCTAGAGCTTTGCCACATGAGGTAAGAAGATCCCTGCCCCTTAGAGCTTACAATCTAGTTAGGTGGGTAGCTTACAGATACAATGGAATGGGTATAAGTGCTGGAGAGAGAGGAATGCAGTGCAAATAAAACAACCTGCTGATTGAGGTATCTTGACATAGAGAGAGGGGAATAGAATTCCAGAGGATGGGAGCCACGAGAGAGAAAGGTTAAGGTGAGAGGAAGCAGTATGAGTGGGGGGTCTGTACAGGAGCTGGTTCTGTGATGATCGAAGGGTGTGGGCAGGAACATATGGGGAGACTAGAGAGGAAATATAAGGATGAGCAACAGAGCAAAGGGATTCAAATCTTAGGAGAAGGATTTTTTATGCAATGCTATAAAAAGTTCTAATTGTTGCGTCTAATTGAAATGCGTTGCGTTCTAATTGAAATGTGTTGCGTTCTTAACCTTATATTGGAATGTATTTACTACTTTTGTTTCTGATCACAAAATACAAATATTACAATTAGATATATGAAGGCAAAAGCAACTCAAAAAATGAAGAACAAAATTAATGCACAGAAACTCATTGCTTAGAAAACAATCAGGGAGATTCAGTAAAAGTTCTTATTGTTAAAAATGGTGCTAATTTTGGCCCAACCAATTAGATACTATTTAACATTTTAAAGCTAACATTTGATTGGTTGGGGCAAAATTTGCACCATTTTTAACCATAAGAACTTTTATTAAATAACCCTGAATGAGATTTTAGTGCAACTAAGTGGGGACTTAGCCTAATAATTTAAATGCATTCCTTATTGATAATGAAACAGCTAACATTCCTACAATTTGTAATGTAACAAGTGAGATTTTCGTATATACAGTAATGAACAGTGTAGTTCATTGCTCTGTGTATCATTATCATTTGAAATACTGAGCTTTTAGAAAGAGAACTGCTTAATATCTGTAAGCTTAGTAAACACATCATTTGTATGCAAGGTTAATAAGAATTTCTGTCAAAGGCCAAACCATTAAAATTAATAGGTCAAATATTATAATCCCTTTACAGTTAGACCTTCAATTTGCACTTTGTGTCCATACCTTTAATAATTGCAGTGGACATATGTTACCTCAAATAACATTTGCTCCCTGTAGCTCAAACAAGTAAAATTGACTACTTTACCTTTCATTGAAGACCTGTGTTGCCCACATGATTATCTGAAATGCCTGAGATGACACTGGGTGTACAAAAAAGAAGAAGTGTGCACAGAATAAAATCAATCAGAAAGACTTAAGCAATTTAAAAGGAGTATCGACCACTTGCGCCCTTTTTGACCTACCATAGTACCATCTAATAGCAATGATGAAAATAAAACATCACATATCCTTTTAGCTGAATTCAAAAAGCTCTTGACAGAATTCACCAGAAAGAAGTAACAAAAAAAGCTATAACTCTGATTTCGACTGCAAGTGATCAGGGAAATGTAGATATACTGTACCATATGGCACACAAGTGAAATGATAGTATAGTAATATTAAATAGATATATTCTAGTGATCCTTGTGCACCTCTGTTACAGTGTGAGCTTCACACTTCATTCTTCCAAATGGTAACTTTAGTCTCTCTTATATGTTGTAGGCATTTAGATCAACATGACTAGAGGTTAAGGTCTTGAAGTAGCCATCATGCTTTATTTTGACATAAATGCCTTACTTGATGCCTAATTTTTCCAGCCTGGAGATTAGAGCCAGATTAGAATCTTCAAACATGTGTCCTTTTTTCCTTAAGATGCAGCTATTCTGCAATCATAGATAATCTAATTTAACTAAGCATAACGGTGCATTCATATTGTGCTTTTAAAAATGTTGTTGAGTAATACTACGATATTCAGAAACCTTAGATATCAGCAATCAGGGACCTTATTAGAGATTAACGAAACCATCAGGTTTTGATTTGCTGAAGGTTTCACAATTATAGCTCAAATTAGCTGGGCAGAATTTGACAGAGAAATATATTCTAAGGGAGTCAACATTTTTAGCAATACCATACTTTATTTCAAAGTATAGTATAGAATTTGAGGTTGAATAAAGACATATGTCCATCCAGTCCACCCTATCTAGCAATATTCTCATTTCCTGCCTGTTGATCCAGAGGAAGGAAAAAAAAAACCCCACCAAATTTATGAAGGGGGAAAAAATTCCTTCCTGACTCCAAGGAAGTAATCGGAAATTTCCCTGGATCAACTCTACTTTATGTATCAATTCCAGTAAATTGGAACATTCCTTGTTTGCAGAAACTCATCCAGCTTCTTTTTGAAACCGACCAATGAACCTGCCATAACAACGTCCGCTAGAAGATCCATAGCTTTACCATTATCACAGTGAAAAACCCTTTCCGAACTTGAAGCCTAAACCTTTTTTCTTCAAGTCTTAAGGGATGTCCATGTGTCGTCTGAAATGCTCTATTGGTGAACAAATCAAGCCATTTCTAACATTCTAATCATTGTATTGGGAATTGGGAAATGGAATGGGGGACATAAACCAATGCTTAAAAGATAAGGCCGAACTTCCTAAAGTTCGTTTCTTTTCCGAACTTTAGTAAAAGTACTACATTTCTATTGTTCGGAAATGAAGCCTTAAAGTCAAGGGAAGAAAACATTTCGAAAAGTTCTAGTTAATTACAAATAAAATAGTAATGGTAACTTACTGTAAATGGTTCTGACACCTGGGAAATGGTCTGGGGAACATGTCCATATCACCATAATTGTTTATACACTAACTTTCCTTAAGATCGGGCAATGGTCTGGTTTCCGCATGCTTCAATCGAGGGTTATCGCCAATTCAAGGCTTACCGAACAAACCGCTATATTCATGGGTTACCGAACGATACATTTGAGGGTTACCAAACATTCAAGGGTTATTGCTAAACCGCTACATTTGAGGGTTACCAAGCATTCAAGGGTTACTGAATGAACAGCTACATTAAACAGTTCTTACCGCTACATTCAAGGGATATCACCGAAACGCCGCATTCGAAGGTTAGCGAATTTTCGATAATTATCAAAAATAAATCCACAAATTCACAAAACCCAAGTGAACAGTAAGAGCTGTCTGTGAGTCATCTGGTCCCTGCTTCTGGCTTCTCCATTGAGGATGCTGGCAGGCGCAGGGTAGCGCATGCCAAGATTGGCTGCCTCTCAGTCAATCAAAGACGCTGCCGGTCTGGCCCCTCTTTGCAACTTCTGGCAAGCAAAAGGCCGGAGCAGACAGCCACAGGAAGTACAGGTCAGGTAAGTACATTTCTGCTGCTTGTTTTAGAAAACAAACTTGGCGCTTGAGGTTGGGCTGGGCTACAGTATGTAAAAAGTATTTTTTTCTGGGTGGACATACCCTTTAAATATCTGGAAAAACATTTTTTGGAAGCACTGTCCATTGGACAAACTACAATCCCTCAGTCCCTGGTGGTGACATTTTGTCCCTTTTTCTATCTGTAGTCCCAACAATTTTTATTTTTATTGAAACCTAATATTCTGCCTAATTTCACATTAAGTCATATGGTGTAAAATTGTAGAACAATGAAAGCCTTAATAAAAGTCTCAACCATGAATCTGTATATATAAAGCTGTTATTTTAGCTTGAAACAGATCAGTATACTTGTTTTGTATAAGCCAAAATAAACTATCAAAGCCTAAAAAAATATATTTACAGGTCATTAAAAAAGCACTGTACCGCTATAGTTTTCTTTTAAAAATTCTAACACTTACTAATACAGTACTTACACTTACTTGTGCCATAAAGTGATTTTCATTGGAACCAGAAATTTCTTATTTTTGGACTAATCATGTAAAGTAAAAAAAGTTATGATGTTCTGAATGGAGAATTTGCTCATACATAAAATACAGCATCAGCATTACATCAAATGATTAATGATTTTTTTCAAGTTCTCATAACCCAAAAGTTTATGAACCAAATTGGGGGCTATTAAATATGATTTACAATATGTATGTATGGAGCATCTATGAAGGTGCATGTTGCATGCGATTCTCTAAAATATCATACTGTTCAGTTTGTCTTGGTGTCTGCTTGTTCTGGATGTAAGCCTTAAGAATTTTTAAGACACAAGGCAAGACAAGCAAGAGGATAAATCTACTACACATGGGAAGCTTGGGAACAAGTTGTTTGTCTATTAGTTTTGGTGGCAACAAAAAAAGACAAGTAGGCCTAAGAAATACATATAGAATATAAATAAGCGCTTAATTTTTGTGATGTTGGGTGAATGGTAAATGGTCTAAAGCCCCCCATACATGTGATTGACTTTTTAAGAAATCTAATTGCATCTATCGGATCGCTCAAAAAGTTGAAACCATTTTAGGCTTTTCCAATCGACTGCTCGTCAATGTTGAGCAGTTTATCGGAAAATAAAGATCGGGCAAAGAGGAAAATTTTCCGCTGACACTATCTTCAGTCCCTAACTCTCCTAGATTTCAAGTGGAAATCTGAGAAAAGATTGGCCTAAATCGGCCTAAATCAGCCTCAAAGTTCTTCCGATCCTATTTCTGATCATTACTGTGCTTGATCCGATCGGAAGCACATCTGGCCATGTATGGCCAGCTTAAGATCACTGTTTTTTCACAGGCCTAATATTGTCCTATTTGCCTAATATAAATTCTGTTTCTAATCTTCTTCACTTTGTCATGTTGTACTTTATATTGGCATTAATAAACCAGTGGTGAAATGGACTGAAGAAAAATGGCACATTACAGAACTAACCAATACCTCTTGATCAGAATAAAATATTCTCATCATTTTATATAGCAATGTGACTGGATAGTAATTGCCTTGATAATTCAAAAAAATAAAAACTGTATATTATTATTATGGATGGTACTGAGGAACTATAGAGAAAACTTCTTAAAAACCCCTCTCTGGAACCTCTCAAACTACTGCCCTTTACGGGCCGTTTGCTAACCCTAGAATATATCGCTCGCTAACCCTTGAATGTATAGTTTGTTTTCAGTAACCCTCGAATATATGGATCGTTTTCGCTAACCCTCGAAAGTATTGTTCGTTTTCGGTAATCCTCTAAAGTATTGTTCGATTTCGGTAACCCTCGAAAATATCTTTCGGTAACCCTTGCCCAAAACCCGACAATTGCCCGCTCATTTTTAAGAAGTGTTAACATTTTTTGGGTGATAGTGACATGTTCCCCAGACCATTTCCCAGGTGCCACAGTCATTTACAGTAAGTTACCATTGTTAGTTTAGCTGTAAATCATCCAGACTTTTCAAGCTATCACTCCCCCATTGACTTTGATGGGTCCAATTTCAAACTTTTACTGAAGTTCAAAAGTTTGAAAACAGACCGGACTTTATGAAGTTCAGCCATCTCTACTGTTTATATGTATATGTATAAGCTGTTTTTAAACAATATTAATTGTTAAATTCACATAATTGTAATATCTTAAATTGTATGTCCACCCCCCAAATTAGATTTTATTATCTTGCAGGGAATTGGCTAATTTTATTATCTTGCAGGGATTGGCTAAGGCGCCAAGGGGCTCAATGCCAGTTGAGCCCCTCCTGCTTGATTTCCGTGTGCGGAAAAGGAGTGGAAGTTACAGTATGCAGTAACCCTTTAAATTATCTGTGCAGCGTTGTTGAGTAAAAGGGCAACTAAAGGGATTCCCTGAGCTGATTCCAGGCCTACTATAAAACTTACCTACCTATCTAAGAAAAGATTTGAATAAGAACAAAATTATTTAAATTTTACTACTGCTAGAGGTGGTCGAAACTGGCTAATATCATTCCATTTTTGAATTTTCTGAAATTCAGAAAAAAATTAAAAATCCGAAAATTCAAAACGGACCCATAAAAGTCACCCTTTACCCTTACTTACCTGAGTAACGTAAAGGTAAATACAGCATACATATACCAAAAGCAAAGCCCAAAGGCATAACAACCTGACGCCTGACGGAGGTGAATTAGGAGCGCCGGCTGAATCTGTTTGGAGACTGTTCCCACCAGTACGGATGCTGTAAGCTTTTTTGTTTGTTTGGTAAATACAGCATGTTTACTTACTATAGATGACTCAGGCACCTGAAAATGGTCAGGGGAACATGTACAAATCACCAAAACGTATAATAATGTAAATAGTATTAAATTTCTTTCACACAAGCTTTTTACGAGCTTCAGCATGTATATTCAAGGCTACTTTAGGTAACCCTCAAAAGTATCCTTGAATATGCAGCAACCCTAAAAATTAGCCTCCTATTTTCCATATCCCTTGAAAGTAGTGCTGCATGTATACTTTCGAGGGATACCAAATACACATGGCTACTTTCAAGGGTTACAGAAAATGTAGAAAGTTCTGCAATCCAATCTGTCCGAATGAATCTAGAAGTTACGATGCGGACCTGGATTTCATCTTTAATTAAATACATACAAAAATAGAAGCCTAGTGCTCATCCAATTAATTTGCTTATATTTTACTTTACCATTGTATTGCGACTTAAAAAGCCTGCCCTTCCCTCTGGATAAATTAAAGCAATTAGTTCAATAACTTGGCCAAATTATTTTAAGTCCAGTAACCACTTAACCGTTTGCTTTATTTTGCTGGGTCCTAAATTTTAACCTTTTTTACTTAAGTAACTTTTTACCTTCTTAGGAGATGTAATTCTTAAACTTTGTCTTTATATCAATACCTGCATCATTACTACAGATAAAATGGTCATTAAAGTTATGGGAGAAATATAGTCTTTCTACAATCCCCCTCCCTAAAAAGTACCCAGGGGTGGGCCTAAATCACTAAATATACACGTTAACAATTGTGTCCCATAGCACTTGGAAAATCATATAATTAAAGGGAGTGTGTCCAATACCTATAAATATAAGGTGGTGATTGCAGATAATTTTAAATCATAAATTTAACAGGTGCACAGTATCTGCATACAGCACTCAACACCCACAAATCACCCCCCATCCTAGAGTGGCACATACCATTCAATACAAAAATTAATGAGTCCAGTTAATAACACAAAAACAGACTTTATTATCCCCCCGCATACAAACCAAGCCCATCAATATTAGTGACCCTAATAATCAACTGTTGTGTTCACAGCTCTTGTGACCGGGAGGGGTCCATCTTATACAAACTGAGCGCCATCAAGCAATGATGGTAAACAGTCCATGGAGCTCAGTATATAGTCATTCTCCACATAGATGGCCGTTGGCCGTATACATATACTGAATCATATTCCACTTAACTTGTGTTAATAGTCCCGCTCTGTTTCCCCAGTAAACCGAAGGAAGACGCTTTTACATTTACTCATTGAGGACCTTAGGTAATCAAGTTTGCACTCAGTCCAAAAGACAAATGTCCTGCATACACAGTCCTAATATTTAAACAGGTGAATCCATATATCATCACACATTGTTGGTCATAGGATACCCCCACATATCTAGACTTCACAGGACTTATATGTTTGCTCACACATTGAATACTTCACCCATTCCTCGTCGTGGGTTTCCATCTGTGTAACGCCTCCACCAACACTGACAGTCCAGGACTGGTATTTAAGGCATAAAATTCCCGCCAACTCTGTCCAATAGTTTTTAGGTCACCTTCTGTGTTAGCACTCGCTTTCTGACCAATACTCAGGCTCACAACTGGTTTACTTCGTAGTTTGGGACCATATCCATAATCAGTTATCCAGCAGTTAGGCCCATCTTGGGGTTCTCCTCCCTGTCACTCATACACCAACGCGCTTTTTGTGCGCTAACTGCGCACTTCCTCAGGGCGTGTACATGTTTCCGGTAGAGCCCTTTTTAAAGGGGCACCTTCTTAAAGGCATATCTAACCCTTAAAGGCCTACCTATTTTACATCCTTGAAATTTACATTACATCAAAGCATTTTCAGAACTAGTGCTTATCGGCATTGCGCACTCATATATTTGTTTACAAAAAACATCAATATTGTGCCTCATCATTCATTCCAAATGGGCTTGTTGTTTTTAGTCTATAAATCCATTTTAATTCTTGCTGCAAAATTCTTTTATTGAAGCCACCACCTTGTTTACCAATTTGAACCTTCTCCACCCCTATGAATTTTACTTCTATATTTTGATCTCTATGTTCACATCTTATGTGTTTCGCTATTGCACTACGCAGAATATCCCCTTTTCTCATCGCTCTCAGGTGCTCTTGCACCCTATCTGTTAATTTTCTCACTGTTTTCCCTATATATCTGATTCCACATTGGCATTCTGCCATATATACCACTCCCCAAGTTTTACAGTTGATATAATCCTGTATATTCCATAATTGCCCATACGGATCCCTAATTCTGGTCTTCTTTCATATGTGCACAGGCATTGCAATTTGTAACTCCCTATTTTTACAGTTTTCTTCCTTTCTGTTCTTCCTAACCAATAGTCTAGTGTATTAATCTCCTGGGAAAAGTGTCTGGGACTTACACAGTCTTTCACATTGGGCCCAAATCACTAGCTACTTACCCCTGGTATTGTCCTAGATCCCCTATACCAGTTCTCATAGTACTGGTCTCCCCCCCCCCCCCCCCACACACACACACGTAGACTGGCACTAACCTTCCATTGACTGGCATTCATTCAATGTAAATAAGTGCTCTGCAAGAAGCGATTATTAAAATGTCAAGTTTCTGATCATACAACAATTATTTTTAGCTTTTTATGTTTGACTCTAGTTGGCTTTCCCCTTCTGGCATCAAGTGTAGAATTCTGAGCATCATAACATTTAATTAATTTAACAAATATTAAAGATAAACATGGCAGTCATCATCACATATTCAGCAATTTTAGCTGACAGCTAAATTGTTTCAGACCGGATATCTAAAGAAATTGAGGACAGATCAACAAAAAACGGTACAGTGATAATAAAATTTGAAAGCATTATAGTTTCCTGTAATGGGCAATTTGAAAAAAGATTTACCCAATAAAGATACCCTTTAAAATCTGCCACAACACAGCTATTCTATATTTATCTTTATCTTTACCATGCTTTGTTGGTATGATGCACCTAATTGGTGAATATTTAAAACAACTTGTGTTTAGGAGTTAAAGGACAACTAAAGTGAAAAAACAACTTGGGCTAGAAACAGAGTGACATCAGCCCAATGACAACCCAAAAGTAAAGATATGTAGTTTTAAAGTTGTCCCATGGGTGCTGCCTCTTGGCTCCTTCCCCTGTACCCACTGGGTATTGCACATGCCCAATAGCCATGCCTAAGGCAGGGTACACACCAGCAGATATTTTCGGCATGAAAGTGCCGTGAATCGGTCTGTCAGCTGAAAAAAATTTCTGCTGGCGTGGGGCGGCCGGCCAGGACCGACCTTGATCATTTGTTCACCCGGATTGGATGAACGGTCAATTGGATGTGTCGGTAAATTCCAATCGATCGTGCGGTTCCCTATTGACCGTTTGTACTTTTGGCCATGGCCGAATTTGACGCGACTGACGGACATTTATCCTGGGCGAACGATCGCTGTCGGTCAGGACAAATAATCTGTTCGTGTGTACCCAGCATTAGGGACTGAGGATATATAGCAAACACATCTCTATTTTGCATGTATACTTACTTATCAGATCTCATTAATACTGCACCTACATTAGATTAGAAATAGAAATGCAATAAAAGCTGTACATATGGACTTTTGAAAGACAAGCTTGCTAAATCCTGTTTGAATTGAATATTTCTAAAATATAGTTATGGTTGTTTGTTTTTTCTTCTAGGTAAGCTAAACAAAACAAGGTCTGAAGCACTTGTTATCTGTGTCCCAGGTTAATACATACCTTCCAACAATTTAATTGTTGGAGGGTATGTAATTAATGTCTTTATTCTTTTTAAATGATTTTTCAGGATAGTAAAGATTTTAGCAGACCCTGCACATCACATTGTTTAGGTTTTTTTTTGTTTTTTTTTTTGGGGGGGGGGGGTTGATGTGTATGTTATAAATTATAACATGCACATCATTTATGATGATTTATTATGATTATGTCAAATTAATATCACATGCTGCAATATATTAAATTTTCTGCAGAATTACATACCCGCCAACATTCCCTGTTCAAAAGGTACATTTATAGAAACAACATTGTGCACAGCTGAAGGGGGAGGATAATGAAGTGAACCTGATCTTTGCACAGCTCTGTGTAATGCATGTATCACCTTATTAAAGGGAATTTGTAGGTAGTCAGAAATCTGCTTCTTTATGTGACTCCTTTTTGTATCCAGTTTACTATGTGCTTCAAACTTTTAAATTTAATGTTCTCTATTGTAATTTGGTCAGACCACCTATTTAATTATTTTTTTAGGTCCAGGCCACACTGCAGTGTGTCCAAGTTCACCGCAAACATGAACATGCATGTCAGGGGAGGACTGGCCCAGTAGGCTGTGGGGCAAATGCCCCCGGGCTGGTCTGAAAAATTTGGGCTGCCACAGAAGCTATTAGTAAGTTATGTGCTTGAAAGGCACAGCTTTTTTCACCCTCCTTCAGACCGTTTACTAGTCAGGCCTCAAGTTCATTAGCAGTGTTAGTTAGCCCTCCAGTTCAGTATCCAATGTCATCAGTCCTCCACTTCATTAGCCGGTGTTTTCAGCCCTTCAGTTCATTAGATAATGTTGTCAACCCTCAAGTTCATTAGCTAGTGTTGTCAGTCCTTCAGAATTATTATGTCCCTACAACACTTTTTTTTCATTGTCCTGGTTGATGGTTAAACTACACCTCCCACAATCCTTTACTGGACAGTGACTTAAGAGCTTGGCCACATTAATACTGTGAGGAACTTACCTGCTGCTCCGCTCCAGTGCCGGGCACTTCCGGGTAGGCGGCGTCAACAACGTGATGACGTCATGCCACCAACGTGCCTCCCCGCTCGTTCTGTTACCCAAAAGCTACCCCAGGCTCCATTACTTACCTTACCCGTTCCTTGCCTTTTCCAGAGACATACTTACCTTGCATGTTCCAGAATCATACTTACCTTGCCTGTTCCAGAGACTTACTTACCTTGCCTGTTCCAGAATCATATTTACCTTTCCTGTTCCAGAGACATACTTACCTTGCCTGTTCCAGAGCCTGCCTACAGTTCCCAGCAGCACCTCATCTCCTGTATCCAGCCTTTAGTTCCCAGCAGTACCTCATCTCCGTTATCCTGCCTACAGTTCCCAGCAGCTCCTTGTCACCAGAATCCAGCCTACTGTTCCCAACAGCCTCTTGACTCCTGTATCCAGCCTTCCATTCCCAGAAGCCATCTGTACACCTACATCTTTCGGATTGTCATCGTCCTCCAGAAAGAGTACTGGTGAGTACTTTGGCCGTCAAGGCCGCATTAGCTACAAATACACTTTTAAGCGCGATCCGATCACAATTTTGATTCAATCAAGCTTTTAAAAGTGGACACTAGTGTGACCACTAGTGATCGCATGCACTCTGATTTCGCAACATCACAGCGCACAGTAACATGCATGCTTGCAGGCCTATTTGCGGAGTGTTACCACGCATTACAGTGTGGCCTCACCCTAAGGTTACCAAAATCACATCTTTCAGGGAAGCAATAAATATATTATTATTATTATTGATTTATATAGCGCAAACATCTTCCATGGCGCTTTTCAATTACATTCAAACATTACATATAGGATAATACATGTTATACAAAGTCATACTTATTACATACACTATACATAATATAAGTAAACAGAGTGAGGAGTTTCTTAATATATTACATATGTTTCCCATTAAAAGTTCTGTTTCAGGTGTATTTAATTAATCAATTATAACTAATCACTTACATTGAATCCAATGCAGTCTTCAAACTTGCATTAGAAAAGTTGCAAATGTTTGTGAAGGAACAAAGCACCATGGGAAATTTAGAGCTGAAAAATGGAGGCCCTCAACTGTTAAACTACAAAAACCTCAGATGGGTATATTGTCACTATGAAACTACCGATGCATCTATAGGTCAGTAAATTCTTTGAAATGTGTTAAGTGAAGCATTTCTAGCCTTCAAACCTAAAGATGGTTCTTCCACTGTAGTTCTCCTTTAGGGCTAGGCCACACTGTCGCGATCATTGGGATGATTCGATTGCATTTGCTTTCTGCATTTTAAATTGCAATCACATGCGTTTTTTTGTATGTAATGAAAAAAACGCATTTGCAAACGCAACGAAATTGCACATGAAATCGCATGCGATTCCGTGTGCGTTTGCATTGCAGTGTGGCCGTGCCCTTAAGGTAATATTTTGCAATATTGTGCCTTTAACAAGAGTTGTTTTTACTGCTGCAGCCATACATTAATGGCAGCAGGCACGTTGTTGGAATTTTAAAGGCATCATGGTACAGTTACGGTTGTAAATGTACAATTGTGGCTTTAAATGTACAATCACGACCATAAATGAATGACCACGGTCTACTATTTTTGATTATATATTGGGTATTTTTTCACTTATTTTTGGGTTCTTGAGGGCTAGGCCACACTAGCGCATTTTTCACACGTTTGCGCACGCGTTTCACGCTCGTGATTGCGCCCCACGATTTTCACTAAAATGGAAATCGCGGGAACGAGAAAATTCCCACGATTTCCAATGCGCATGCGATTGCGTGTCCATTCGCGTTTTGGTAATGCATGCGTTCACCATTTTTGGTGCGTTAATGCATTAATGCAACACAAAATGGTGAAGACGCATGCGCAAAACGCAAATGCACAAGAATCGCACACACAATCGCGTGCGATAACGCTCGCAATTTTGTGCGCGATTCCTGTGCGTTGCAGTGTGGCCTAAAAGTTATATTCAATACTGCAGTAAGCTTCTAACTGATGTTTATCTTTTATTGGGCTGTACCGGACTGATGTTTTTTAGCAGAGTACGGCCTTGTTGACTGACACTACATGTAGAACTTTAGAGGAGGTTCAGTACAAATACATCAGGCTAATTTACCCAGAGACGCTTTTGCTCTGGGTAAATCTCCTGAACGCGATTCAATATGCGATATTGCTTTAAAATCCAGCACTAAAAGTAGCGCAAGCACGATATTGAATCACGAGCGCCGGCTGCACAGGTGTCTCTTCTGATACCTGCGCAGCCAGCGCAAGGAAAGAGTTAAAGTCACGCTAACCGATAGCAAAGCCGTTAGCGTGACTTTAATTCCAAAAAAGAGCGCAGAGGCTCTTGGTAAATATTGTAGTATTTTCTTATTTATGACCACAATCTGCCCTTTTAGTGGTTACGCTGATCAGTCCCTGGGTTGATTAATTTGCTCAGGAGAGATCTGAGCATGTTTGGCCCATCCAACAGCCAATCAGTAGAAATTACTGCTAGGAACAAAGGCATTCATATAGTCTCTGAGATAATTTTTAGCAAACTACAACGCATTTCACTGAATTTCCCACATGTATTCTTTATGACCCAAAAGAAACTGTGAGATCCAGCAAAACATGGTAACCTTATAGTTTACTCAAAAAAATAAATAATTTATTGATATAAATACGGTAATAAGTTATATCAATCTATTTGCATTTCAGTACACTCAAAAAGCAAATAAGAGATAATTAATATTGCTAAATGATCACAAATTCAACAAATGTAAATTAAACACAAAGCTTACACTAGCAAAGCATGCTTAACAACAACTTAAACTTACGAAATGAGTTCGAAGCACGCATTATTCACAAAGCAATAAAGCAGGTCACCTTCTTCTACTGGTGTTTTCAGATGTTTTGTGTCTAGGAAAAAGTTGCATCACGCATGCATTGTCATAGTAACATAGTAATTAAGGTTTAATAAAGACATACATCCATCAAGCCAACCTAGTAAACACTGGTGTCAAGTAAACACTGGTAAAATGCTGGCAAAATAAAATCAATATGTTTGTGTGAAAGAGATGAAATCAATAAATGATATTAAACACAATCACTACAGTGCTGCAGAAAGTTTTAAAGTTTGTTCTGCAATTTCGATGTTCAGGTCAGATCGAACATCAAGAAGGCGTATGGGCGTTATCACTCATTTAGCCTAAGATCAATTCCTTATTTCACACGAAAATAATAATCCCAGATTATTATTTTAGTGTGAAATAAGGAATTGATCTTAGGCTAAACGTGTGGGATGTCTGCATTAGCAAGTAACAGATACAGTTTTCTCTGTTTAAGATTTATTTAAGATTTCTGTGTATAAATACTTGTTATTTGTATTGGATTTCAGATTCACATATAAAAAGAACATTAGAATTGACCAAGAAACGTTCAAGAAAAGCAAACCTCTTCTGTTTCATTGAAGAGTCCAATTATTGTTTAGCTAACTGTCTTAACTGCACACACATAGTACAAGGGCAGCACAGCAGGTCTGTCTAAAATCCAAATAACAAAACTTGAAATTGAAGATCTCATTTACCTTCTATTAACGGTGTAAATTGTTATCATTTCCATTGCATGCATTATGGAAAGCTTAATCTAATACCACAATGCAACTGACAATGCAACAGATTTACTGATTCAAGATTGTAATCTTGGATCTAAGATCACACTACTTACCAAACCACAATCTCTTGTCTCTTCTTCTGTTTCTCCTCTGCTCCCCTGTCCTCCTGTCTCCATTAGAATTATACATTTGAATAAACATGAGTCATTGTTGGTGTAGTGTCCCTTTAAGAGAAAATGTTATTTAAAGGGCATGTCCACCCCCAAAACTATAATCCCCCCAACTACTGGCCCCACCATGTAGTGTAGTTTAATCCTTACCTCACATCCCAGCTCCACAGGGTTCTCCTGTAAACCCCCCCCCAAAGTCTCAAAACTAACCACCACGAGGATAGCAGGTCTCTGCCTGCTATCTAGCCTCCGGTAGATATTTGCCATGCGCACTGCAGCCCTTCTCCCCCCTCCCTCTCCCTCCCTCTCCCTTCCGTTCTACTATCCCTCCCCCTAGCGTTAAACCCCCTTAATATGCTGCTCCCCCATGTCCCCCAGCCCCAACCGCATGGTTTTTTTTTTCAAAAAGCTCCCCAAACTCTTACTTACCTCTCCGCTTTCCTCCGCTGCACTGAATGACCGGCAGCCGCGTCCGTGATTGGCTGCTGCTCAGCCAATCACGGAAGCTGGGTACACACCATACAATAATTCGGCCTGACCGATCGACATTTCAGTGTTTTGGTCGGTTGGGACTAATTATTTTATGGCGGCTCTAACCGATCGACGACCGTTCCTTCATCTGAATCGGACAAAAGCACATTCGACCGGTTTGGAAAAACATGACTGATCGTGCGGTCCTCTATGGACCACACGATTGGTCGCGGTAACTGTCGGACACGGCTGCTTTTGCCACGACCTACAGTCCTCCCTCCTGGCCAACTGGTCGAAAGTCTTGAACGGTCAGTCAGGAAGAAAAATGTAAACGTGTCTACCAGGCTTAACACTAATTTTATATGGTATACATCTAATCTATCCATTCTTAAATATTGATGTTTGATTCTCTAAGCCATTCTTTCTTTTTATGAATGCAACTGTTTGAGGGAACAAACTCTGCATTAGATGAGAAGGTAACAAACCACCTCATGTGCAGCAAGAGGAAAAACAAATCCAAGAAGAGGTAGCTACAGATCACTTCAATAAGAACTTCTGTAGAATCCTGAAGCAATGTCTCTGTGAGAATAGGTTGCATGGGATTTACAGATGAAGACCTTTCCTGTTGTGTCACTCTTGGTCTGCCTCTAAAGCTAACTTAAAGCCGTAGGTGTGTGCCCAAGGCATCCATGTGGATTGGTTTAAGATAACAGGTAAATCATGTGAAAATGAATTTCTTCTGCACTTCTTACCCTTGGCTCCTATATTATGCTGAAATACAGTTTTTCCTGCCAGGAAGAGTGGATATTTCCCTGTGGAGTTTATTTTTCCTATCCCTTGCAGCTTTATAGTGTAAATTTTTTTTATGCCCAAAGGCAAACTTCTTTTTCTTTTTAATTATTTTTACCAATAAATATATTTGTTTTCTAACTCTAAAGGCTAATTAGCAAAAATCTGGTTGGCCTAAATTATGCCTGTTAATCAGTCAACCATTAAATATGTATTTGTAGAAACAGGATTCAGATTAGGTCAAACAGGTCTTTCTATCTCGTATACAGAGATGCTCTGGACCCTATTAGGGATTAGAATTCATATCGGTTCAGGTAGCCCTAGGTAATGCCATGGGCTAAAGACATTTAATTTTGCCCAATACATTATAGCTGAACCTTTTCACAATTAGTATTTCTGAAAAAAAGTTAAAACTGTCTATAGGCATTTGAGGGTATGTTTTAATTAACAAGTCACTTTAAATACAAAATAAAATAATTGTACCATTGTTACCATAATAATTTTAATAATGCACCAACTGCATGAGTGCCGTTTTCAGTGTTTTCCTTTCAGTTTCAGTTCTGTCTCTAAGTAACTTTTGGAAAAGCTTGAGGCCAAAACTACAAATAAATTTAAAAACAGTGTGTTAGTTACAATATGAATTACATATATTTTAAAGCACTGCTGCATATGTAGCAAGGGCACTCACTCTATTATTACTGTTTCCTTTCCTATTACTGCATCATTTCAACCCTGGTGCCGCCAGAGAGTAGTAAATATACTAATCATACCGGACGATTGCAATGGTGCTATAATTGACTGATTTGATTGGCCTGATATCGGTAGGGACTATACACATAGTGATAATATCTATGGCTGCCTTAAAAATCCAGTGCACACACGTAAATTTGTAAAAAAAAAAAAACTTTATTGGATATACAGCGTGCAGGCCCTTGATCTGTGCCCTTGATATCAAAAATAGGGATATCCCTATAATAATATCACTAGGTTTGACAAAGACCCAGGATCAAGAGATTTGCTTTCTTGTCAATATCGTTTGCTTTCTTGTCAATGTCTTTTTATGATAGACACCAATGAAATGAGATATATATATACTTTTATATATAAGAACAGCCCTGAGCTTCACACAAGTAAAACCCAGTACACCAAACTGAACAAGGCTCCAATAATCACACAAGCACACACATGAAACAAGTCAACAGCTGTAACCCTGAATATTCTAAGCTTCCTTTGAATGTGTTCAGAAATGTAGCCAACACAACATTCATGCCAAGTATTCCACAAAATCACTGCCCTTACAGTGAACAACCATTTACATTGGTGGAGCTGAAAATCTCTTTTGCCTAAATCCCTGCTGAGTGGATATTTGGCTGTAGTTCCAATACATATTTGTATTTCACAAATGCTTCTTTTCCTAGGAAAACAAACTCTTTTTGTTTTAGCAGTTTTTCCTGACACTACTTAGAGTTACAAAGTCTATTGTCCACAATAGTTTATAGCCTGCCAATACTTTTCAAGTCCCTGTAGAAGTGCCCCAATGTAAATAAATCAGATAAGGAAAAAGTCTATTTCTAACGAATCTACATTGATGAACATATTTTTCATAGTTACTGTTTAATTTGAGGTAATACAAAATTTGAGGGGTAGTGGAAACTTTATTTAGATGTTTATTTGCACCAATTTAAAGGGAAAGTTCAGTGGAAGGAATCAATTTGTTTATATTTTTATTTTGTAATTTTTTATATTACATATGTACAGTATTCTGCATTCTACAGTAAGCCGCCGTTGGCTGTTGGATGAATCAAAAAAGCTTAGAACTCTACCGTGCAACTAAATTGTCCCAGGGGGGAGTCATGAAATTAGTACTTTGGAAGTACACAGAAATCACTGGATTAGCTGATTTACTCTTTCAGTGCCAGACACTTCTGCAATTTGTCTATATTTTTTTATTTTATTTTGCACTCATATGATTTCACTGTTTTAAATTAAACATTTCTTAATCTCCCAAATTTCCCCTACAAACTATATATTTTTTGGAACTTAATACTGTACCTTCAGCTTCCAAATGGTAGCCAATCTTTCAGACATTCGAGCAAAATTCTGGACGCAGAATGTTAGAAATCATACCTAAAGTATAATGACAAGTAAAAAAAAATAAATATCAATCTTCCAAATGTTTAGATTATAGTGTCATATATACAAGTAATTTTGTCGGTAGTGAGAAAACCTAATGAAAATGATTGCCCCATATCGTCAAAGTAGTTTAATGCCCCTTATGTATATGCTATAGCTTGGTAGTAAATTGCATTTGGAACCCGATCTCAGTTTATTACTGCACTATAACACCAACTGTAAATGGGGGAAGACATTAAGGAAGCTCTGTGGGTCCTATGATGTCACAGGGATTCCTGCTCTGCTATGGCACTGTCAAAGTCTTCTGTCCTGGCTCACAAATTTTCTGTTTATTTTAATGGATCCCTGCATTGGTTTCTTACTTAACAATGGTTGATGGAGGAGAGAGGGAAAACAATTAGAATGTGCCCCCAGATGGATGCTGCATGCCTCAATTTATCTATCTATCTATCTATCTATCTATCTATCTATCTATCTATCTATCAGATTATATCCAAGCCAGTATTACAGACTCCTAACAGAAAGTAAACTTTCTTTTCTAAAACAAATGTTTCCAGATATAACTCAATTTCTCTGGAAACATTTCAGCGCACAAGACTGGTAATTAAAGTCATTTAAGATTCTATATATAAGTCAACAGAAGAACAACTGCTAGCTAGCTCTGACTGGAGAATGATTAGAGAGCTTAAAACTATAAGCACTTGCTGTGTTTTGTCCTTAACTTTTACCTTTGACACAGTTGGCTGCAGATGTTCGCCCACTGGATAAAACATTTTATTGGAGCTTTATAGAGTTTATTATAGAAGTTGTCTGTATAACATTGCCTTTATTCTGTTCTTTAAGCAAATGTTTAGTATGGGATAAATGTATACAATATTTATAGTATATACATAATTTTATAAATATAAATAATTATTTTATAAACATACATCCTATCTATAAGAACTGAATGTGTTAAGCCCCCCCATCCACATATTTGCTTTTCTGTAAAGAAATAGTGCTGCTGTTTGAATTCAAGATGAACACAATTTTGACATAAAGATCACAAATCAGGTTCAGCTAAAACATTTCTAAAAATTGATTGGATCCATAAAAGTGGTCGTCCAACATCCTCTATAATTGGTTACAAACCGATTGGATTCTAGGTGTGTATTGGTAATTTTGCAGTATTTGGTGAGTGGTTTTCAAAGAGATGTAAATAATACCTTAATGTGGTTGGAACTTTTAAATGCCTGTATCTGCTTATAGGTTTTTAGAAATCTTTTTTTTTTCTCTTTCTAAAACTAAGTGACAGCTTACTGCAGTTTTTTTGTCCAACCTAGTGCTGTGAATCAGGCATGTGTAGCTTTGGAAAGAAGCCCCTAAGGGTTTACATTGTATGTCAAGATCCGAAATGTGGGTCCCTTGGGTGTATATAGCTGTTGCAGCTGTAAAACTACATTTTCTATTATGTTACAAATAGATTAAAAAATATAAAATGTGTAAAGGCATATCACAAAAGGTTAATACTCTCATTTATAAAATATCTACAGCTAACTAATCATTTGCACTTTTATAAAAAAAAAAAACACAATAAAATATAATCTAAGGATATACCTGTTTAATCTTTACTAGGACCATGGTAGATAAAAAAATTAAAACAAAATCTGATATCACAATGAAAGGTTAATTACCCGTTGCAGTCATTTCTGCCATAGCTAGTACATAAAGGTTTAAGCATATCCATACATATTTTAAGCATACTCCAGCTGTATCACTCCATTTTATCTCTGAAATACACAGTCACAGAAACACTTTCAGAGTAAAATGGGTCTGTTACCTCTGTTTCCTCAGTGAAATAAGGCTTAAGAAAGGCTCTTCAATCTAGTATGGTTTCTCACCACAGCTCAACAATACTGGAACATATCAAGGGAAAAAGAACTGGAGAGAGACAAATGTAGGATTCAGTCCATCAGCTACACTCCCTGATGAAGGACCAACTCATGGTCTGAAACATGTTGTGCTATTTCTCCTAAATAAAGTATCTTGACACGGATGGACTGAAGCCTACATTTGGTTCTCTCCAGTTATTTTTCTCTTGATACTTTAAAACTAATGTAAAGGAGACCAAAACTCTAATAATGTGTAACATCATAATGGACTATAGTATGTAACTCAGTGTAAAGTCAGTGCCACCATATTCCTGTAGACCTTGAAACCTTCAAGCAAACTTGTGTGCAGGCTCATCTTCTGGCCACTTCTAACCTCAGCCACATCCTCCCTTGCCTGTTCCTGTTGTTCTTGGCTAGATAATTCTTGTGTGCTGTGACCTACTATAATAAGCAGCATGTTTGAGAAGCATAATAGACAGTGACTAAACTTTGTGAGACAGAACTTTAAGGCACTTAAATAAGCTCCATGTTAGTAAAGTAAATTGGTTAACAGCTGCAGTAAGATAAAAATGTGAGGCGCATATTAATAGTTTTCAATCAAGGTGCTCTATGTGCTGATTTTGTATTGTGCATAGAGTTAGTTGTCATTTAATCATATACAGTATAACAATGTTAGTTGTCATATATTGGATACATATTGGATTCTGAAAGGGCAACAATACTGTAAAATTGACAGTATTTAATTTTAGAAATAAAAAGTATCTAGGACTGGGAGGTAGGACTGAATATTCCCCCTTTAAAATATTGTTTTGTTGAGGTGCTACAGCACATGCTGTTTTCATATGCCAGGTTAGTGCTCTGGGCCTTCCTGTATTAAAGATAGTGCTGACATGGCAGAATAAGTTTTCTTCCTGCTGCCAGGAAGGTAGAAAGTATTAACCCTACCCCCCTGCCCCAGGTACTTTTCATTTTAACTGTTTTTGAAAAAAAGTTTAAACACATTATACTTGTGAAGGTTCTCATTCATCCAGGTCATGGTATATCTGTTGTATTCAATTAGATCAACTGGACTTGAAATGTAGTTTTTGAAGACGTTTCGCTAGTCATCCGACTGGCTTTCTCAATTCAGAATTTCAACACATTATAGTTCTCCTTTACGTTACATAGGAAAATGTCTTGTATTATGCTAAGATAATTCTGATATTCCTTTGGGATTCTAAAATTCCACCAAAAGTCTAAAGCTTTAGTCCCATGTTATTTCAATTCTACCGTTTACGCATCTTATGCATTTATGACCATTCACTCCCCCACACAGCTTTATACGCATCTCAAACCCATGTGACAACATAACCTTGGGACCACACATTCTCTTTTACCTTTATAATCACACCTTCATTCTCAAACATACATGGACAATGATAAAAATTCACATCTACCACAGACATATTTACAAAATGAAAGTACAATTACAGTACTAATCCCGCAGTGTAATAACATGAATGTATGATGTTAACACTCTACTAAAAGATTTGCATAAATAAAGGGATTGGGAAGGTAAATGTCAAAAAATCCTCAAAGCTCTAATTCCTATGCTGGTTGAAAATTAAGCATATATTGGTATAATGGTATTTGTATTTCCTAAACAAAAGGAAGTAAAGACTCAAGGGAGAAAAATTATCTGTTAGCCGTTTATTATCCCTTGGTAGATATTTCAAGAGGGATAGATGATAGTTACAACAAACATTCTACAAGTGTATACAATGTAATAGCAGGAAAATTGGTGAGATCAAAATTAAAGGGCATGTCTACTCTTAAAACATAAAACTGTTGATTGTCCACTATAGAGACTAGGGGGCATATTTATAAAGGTTCGTTAACTTTTCGCGGCTGTTTTCGCGCCATTAACGCATAAATCGCGTTTACCGCGATTTATAAAGGCCCGAAAACGGCCGCGAAAAGTTAACGGCGTTAACCTTTCGCGCCGATACTTACCTGTTACCGCCGCTTCTATTTATAAGCGGCGGTACTGGTTTCGCAGCTAGTATCGGCTGTTTACTTCGCCACCTTGAAGGAGGCGAAGTCAGCCGATACTACCTCCCGCGGCGGGGATGGGCAGGCAACCCACGGCGGTGGTCGCACGCCCGGAGGACCGCCACCCCGCCACACCCCCCGCGGCGGCAGCGGCGACCACCCGCCGCCGCCGCCACTTCCCAGCAGCCCCTCCCAACCCGTTCCCGTTCGCGGCAATTCGGAACGGAAGGCTAGGAGGGGCTGCCGGGAAGGGGCCGCAGCAGGTGGTCGCGACCACCCGCCGCGCACCCCCTCCCCGGCAACCCCTCCAAGCCCCCCGCCCGGCCGCTCCGGGGCAGGGGACGGGAGGGAGCCGTGGGGGGGTGGAGGTCCCTCCAGCGGGGCCCTGAGAAGGGCCTTTTGGGGCTTAGGGGGTCCCGCAGCTCGAACCGGGACCCCCTCCCCGGCCTTACAAGGGCCCTTGCGGCACTGACAAGTGCCTTTGGGGGGGGGTCCCGCAGCTGAAACCGGGACCCCCAGTGCGGCTCTTAAAAGAGCCTTGGGCGACGTCTTCTTTCTTCCAGTCCCGGCGACACCAGCTCCGCCGAGGCCGCCGACCCCCGAGAGGTACCCCTGCGGCCGCCAGGGGTACCCCCGGCGGGCGCCGGCGACCTCAACGAGGCCGATGTTGGCGGCGTCTGATCCGACGCGACGTCTTCGGGCTGGCGACACCAACCCCACTCAGGTCGCCGATGCCAGGCAGACTCACTGCGGCCGCCAGTGAGCCCGCTGGCACCGCGGCCTCAGGGAGCCGATGTTGCCAGCCGCTTCTTTCTTCTTTCTTCAGCCATCTATGCGATGGCATCTGAGTTCCGCGGCGGAAAGCTCCTCTTTATATAGGTTTGCAGAAATCCATAATCGTTTCTGATTGGTCAATTTTTAATACTTGTTTACATTAACCAATCAGATTTCAGAAATTTCCAGAAATCTGATTGGTTAATGTAAAGCAAGTATTAAAATTGACCAATCAGAAACGGTTATGGATTTCTGCAAACCTATATAAAGAGGAGCTTTCCGCCGCGGAACTCAGATGCCATCGCAGTAGATGGCTAAGAGAGAAGAAAGAAGCGGCTGGCAACATCGGCTCCGCTGGGCCGGCGGTGCCAGCGGGCTCACTGGCGGCCGCAGTGAGTCTGCCTGGCATCGGCGACCTGAGTGGGGTTGGTGTCGCCAGCCGAAGACGTCGCGTCGGATCAAGACGCCGGCAACATGGCCTCGTTGAGGTCGCCGGCCGCCGCCTGGGGTACCCCTGGCGGCCGCAGGGGTACCTCTCGGGGGTCGGCGGCCTCGGCGGAGTGGTGTCGCCGGGACTGGAAGAAAGAAGAAGTCGCCAAGGGCTCTTTTAAGAGCCGCACTGGGGGTCCCGGTTTCAGCTGCGGGACCCCCGCCAAAGGCACTTGTGCAGCCGCAAGGGCCCTTGTAAGGGCCGGGGAGGGGGGTCCCGGTTCGAGCTGCGGGACCCCCTAAGCCCCAAAAGGCCCTTCTCAGGGCCCCGCTGGAGGGAGCCTCCACCCCCCCAGCGGCTCCCTCCGTCCCCTCCCGCGGAGCGGCCGGGGCGGGGGCTTGGAGGGGTTGCCGGGGAGGGGTGCGCGGCGGGTGGTCGCGACCACCTGCTGCGGCCCCTTCCGGCAGCCCTCTAGCCTTCCGTTCGAGATTGCCGCGAACGGGGAACGGGTTGGGAGGGGCTGCTGGGAAGTGGCGGCGGCGGCGGGTGGTCGCGCTGCCGCCGCGGGGGGTGGGGCGGGGTAGGTGGAGCAGGCGTCGGAAGGGATTTTAAGTCCCTTCGCGGCGATACTATATAGTATCGCCGCGAAGGGGCTTAAAATTACCGCAGCACATCGCGGCCGCGATAGGTATCGCGGGAATAGCGCTCGCCGTTATAAATACGGCGATGGCGCTATTTTCGCGGCCGCGATGTGCGGCGGTAATTTTTTTGCGCTAACATCGTTCCTTTATGAATATGACCCTAGAACTCAAATTCCAAACCAAACTTTTTCCAAACTTACGGACTTATTTCCAACGTTTGAGAATTTCCGAATGTTCAATATCCTCAAATGGCAGAATTCGAGAAAACTTTGAAATAAGGCCGGACATTTGAGGATTCTCGAATTCCAAAAATTTGGAAATTCCAAAATCTGTAAATTTTGCCATTTAAGTCAATGGGGAAAGTATGGGTTTAAATAAGTGCTCTCCCCAGCACTTATAAGTGCCCTTTGTTGGGGGTCCTGATGCTCATACCAAGACCCCCATGGGCTCTTAGAATAGCCCTTGTGGCTCTTATAAGAGCCTTTCTGATAAGGGGGTCCCGCAACTCAAAACTGGGACCAAAACTGGTCCTAAAAAGAACCTATTTAGGTCTCCGGCGTCTTTTTTCTTTTCAGAGATTGCCGGCAGCACCAATTTTCCACTGATCGCCAGTGACACCGCCAATGCCAGTGTCGCTGACCTCTTGATCCTGAAGTCTTCTTTCTGCTATCTTCTGTCATCAACTTCTGCAGGGGTTAGCACCTCTTTATATAGATTTGCTGAAGAACCAAATCCAATTGTGATTGATTAATATTTCAATCCTAGCAATGATATGGTCACACATTAACCAATCAGATTTTAAAAAAATATTCAAATATAAAGAGGTGCTAACCAAGTCATCAGAGTGATGGCAGAATTAAGAAGACTTCTTCCCGTGGGTGTTCTTCCCGTGGGTACGTGTTCCCCAGTCCATTTCCCTGGTCTTAGAGTTATTTACAGTTACTTAACACTGCTATTTAAACCGTTATTTTAGGCGGAAATTTCCCCAAAATTTTCCCGTTGACTTAAATCAGATTTTCAAAATCCGCAATGAATGTCCATTGTGCAGTTGGTAAAGGCTTCTGGTATGGGGCATGTTCTGGTTATGGGGGATGGGGGATACAACCTTTGCCATAGGTTGTATGGGGCATGTTCTGGTTATGGGAGATTTCAATTACTCTGCCATAGAGAGTAAGGAAACTGCCAGCACCTCAAAGGGTTTCAAGTTCTTAAATCTTTCTTTCGCAGGTGGTAAAAGTTCCTACTAGAAAGGATGCTTTGTTGGATCTGGTGATATCTAATAACCCTGAGTTTTGGAGATGAAGGTAATGGGAAGTTAAGGGAATAGTGATCATGATATAGAGTCATTTAATATAGGTTGCAAAATATAAAAGCACACTGGGTTAACAAAAACTTTTAACTTTTGTAAAGCTAATTTTATGTTTTTGAATCACTCCTGCTTATAGATTGGGGGGATTTGTTCCTAGGTAAAGATAGTGAGCAGAAAGGGGACTGCTTTTAAAGGGGTATTAAATGTTTTCATTTCTAAATGTATACCTTTAGGGAACAAGTGTAAAAAAAAATAGGTCCTCTCCTGCCTGGCTTAATGCCCAGGTAAAAAGGAATGAATGGATTTTAAAATAAATTGAATGGAACTGAACAGGCTTACAGAGAGTATAAAAGCTGTAATAAAGAGTGCAAGAAAGCAATTAAACTAAAATAGAAAATGAAATACGGATAGCAGAACAAAGCAAGTTTAACCCCAAAATGTTTTTATGATACATCAACAGTAAGCAGATGAGGACCAATAATGTGGGGTCATTAAATAATGTGCTGAGATGTTTATAGAGGATGCCTAAAAGGCCAATGTGCTAAACCCTTTTTTTCCCTCGGTATTCACTATAGAGAATCCTAGTCCTCATAGCAAGGACTGTAATGATATGAAGGGTATAAATGAGAAATATTCATTGTGACAGAGGATATGTTAAGGAAACAATTAGAAACAATTAGAAGTTAATATCAATAAAGCCCCAGGACTGGATTGAATACATTCTCAGATCTTAAGAGAGCTTAGTCCAGTTTTATCTAGACCACTGTTTCTTATATTTTAAGATTCACTTTTGTCTGGTAATGTGACGCTGGATTGGAAATAAACCCAACTTAATACCTATATTCAAAAAAGATAGTCGTTCCCAACCAGGTAACTTTTAAGAACCGTAAGCCTAACATCAGTGGTAGGAAAGGTGCTGAAAACTTTGTTACGGGAGCATATCCTTCACTTTGTCTCCAGAACTGATCTTATTAGTAGTAGTTAGCATGGATTTATGAGGAATAGATTTTGCAAGACAAATTGGCTTTTATGAAGAAGTGAGTAAGAATTTAGATTCTGGCATAGCAGTAGAAGTAGTATACTTGGATTTTGCTAAAGCTTTTGATACTGTGCCACATAGGCGACTAATGTATAAACTGAGGACTGTTGGCCTTAAAAAAAACCTTTGTACATGGATAGAGAATTGGTCATTGGATTGCAAACAGAGAGTGGTGGTCAAGGGAGCTACATTTATAAGGGCTAAAGTTCTAAGTGCAGAGCCTCAGGGTTCTCTACTTATTTTTAATCTGTTTATAAATTACTCAGAAGGGGGCATTGAGCGCAAGGTCTTTGTCTTTGCTGATGACACTAAACTACTGTGTGCAGAGCTTTGGAATCTTCAAATGATGTGCAATTGCTGCAAGCAGACAGATAGATTATCAAAATGGGCAGCAGTATGGAAGATGAGATTCAATGTTGATAAATGTAAGGTGATGCATTTTGGGGCTTAACAATCCTGGTGCCACCTTCACTTAACAATTCTGTGTTAAGTGAATCTCTAATGGAAAAAGATTTGGGGGTTCTGGTAGATTAGCTGTAGCAAACAATGCCAGACAGCAACAGCTAGATATAGCAAGAGATTGTCTTGTAGAAATAGGGGAATAGATTCAAGAGATAAAAATATTATTCTCTCTCTTTTCAAGAGGTAAGGCCTCATTTGGAAAATGTGGTGCAGTTTTGGAATCCCATATACAAAAGGGATATCTTGGAAATGGAAGCAGTTCAGAGAAGGGCAACTAAAATAATCAGGGTAAGAAGTCAGGGTAAGATCATTATTGTTTAGAGGGTCGACATGCCCTTTAATTCTAAAATTTCTATTTAGTTGCCTAAGAAAATATGTACTGTTCTTTCTTATTTATAAACTTACATGTGTCTAAAACATATAATATATAAACTATAATTCCGCTTTCCAAACTTTTTCTTAATCCCGCTCGGAAATTTTTGAAGATCCTTGAATGTTTGAGGATTTTCGAACGTTCAAGGTTTCTGGTAGTTTGAGGGAGTCTCTTTAGAAAACCACACTAAAGATGCACAGAACCCCTAGGGTTCATTTTGTTTGAGACTGAAATTCATTCTGAAATCAGATTTTCACATTTTCAGAATGCTTTAAAAATTTTTTAAAAACAAACCCAAAAAAGGCAACGGGAGCCAGATATTATATTTTTGTTATTGAATATTCAATGCTCTATATCGAATAACCGATAATTGATATAAAAAAATTAGATAATTTTTTAGATAAATTTTTTAGCTGGCATAAAATATTTACATAGGGGGTGGGTTTGGGGGGGAGTCCTTAAGTGAGCAGAGGGTGTGTGTGTGTGGGAGATGTCCTCTGCAGAGGGTCAGGTGATGTAACTCAACCTACTGTAAGCAGAAAATTTACTGCAATATAATTTCTCACAGGCTGCAGGCGATCTGTGGCTTATGTTAAAGGAACCTTTTAATGCTTTTATTTAACCCTAAAACTTTTCTTTACTGTGTGTTAGGCTGGGTACACATGGGGTGAAGTTTTCCATGGCCAACCTGACACCCCTAGCGAGCAGTTGGGCAGGATAAATCATGGCATCGGTCACCAGCGGCAATGAATACACCACAGATTTTTTGGGGGGTGACCGACCCGTACACATAAATATAGGTCTGGTCGCGTGTACCTCCACAACAGTATTTAGCAATTAGTAGCTACTGAGAGCTAAATACTGTATTCACAAATACAAAAGAAGCTTTAAAGGATGTATTTGCCCAATATTCTATCTTCATGGGGAATCACAATGAGCATGCCTGAAGCTCAACAATGCTGGGACTGGGGATCTGTGTTTTTTTTTTCCTAAGGTAAGAGACAATAAAGATTTACTATTTACTGTAAATGTTTAGTAATTATTTTCAACCTAGGAATTACACAGAAAGACAAGGGATCCTCTACATTTTTTTATCAACATTTTCTGGAACATTTTTTTCTGGAAATCAGAGCACAACATATTTAAGGATGAATGTTTCCTTAACAGTGTTGGATGCTGAGGTCTACTGAACTTGAACAAATATTTGATGCAGATCTGCCAAACAGCTCTCAAAAATAACTGAGACAAATTAGAGCAACTGCTTTAAGGAAATATATTCAATCACAGGGATATATAAACTAGCTTCAGTTTTACAGCTGTGTCTGCAGATTTGTTTGTAGTCTTCAGTTACAAGAATATGCTATAGCAAACTTTATAGAAAGGTACACACATTTGGTCTCGGAATTATTGTTTTTCATTTCGTTTTAAATCAATATTTTCATGCATTTAACACAAAGCCAAAGAAAATGAAAAATTCTGGAAATTGGACTAATGCAGAAAAACTGTCCAATTACATTTCTCATACCTTCATTTAAATCAAGGATGTCAAACCTGCGGCCAGCAGAAAGGGAATGCTGGGAGTTGTAGTTTGCAAACATCTGGAGAGCCACAGAATTTCTCCTTTCTTTTGCCATGATTTTTACTTTGTATGTTTTTTTTAAGGGGAGCACAATATCAGTTAAATAAAGAAAGCATTTCACTGGTTAAAATGTTATCACTTTTATTCTAGTAATAGAGACTAAGTTTGTGCACCTTGCAAGAGCATCAATCTGGAGATTTATTAACCAATTTAAAATACTATTGTCTTTCACTTCTATGTGAGATTGAGGTGTGTAGTCGGAAGAATATAAAGCTACAATCAGTGAGCCATACTGCCAGTAGACACCAATATCTGGGACTCAATAGATATTCATGAACATTCTCGTATTTAGTGAAGGAAATAACTTAATACCGACAGTGTTGATGGAATAATAGCCATTTCCTGGCTGACTTGCAGCCCTCAGAAAATGAGATTGTGGCTGCCTTCATTTTTCTTGTCTTCTCAGGGTTTTCTTGCAGTGCTGCACAGTGTCTTGGATGTGTTCTGCATTCTAAATAAAGCCCAGGACAAGCACTTCTTTTTCTAAGGTGCCTCGTTTTTTTTAAGCATCAGAAATCCCAAACTCCAGCCCAGTGAGTACCACCACCATCATTCCATACATGCTTAGATTGTAAATATCCTAATTAATATTCCAAGAGAGTAAAGGGCAAACAGTGTCATCGTCTTCAGCATTCAGACATAAATATGCATAAACCGTTTTTAATGTTTAGAATGTTTCCTTCTCCACCCCCTGTTTACAATTCCAACCATGATCAGCAGAGCTGAGAAACAAGTACTAACTTACTGAGCCATAACCAACTGAAAATGTTAATTTTTGGAAAACTATTTTTTTTTAGAGAAACATTAAATGATTTGATTAAGACTGCATACAAAGAAATGTACAGAATAGTAAAAGAAACTGTTTTAGGATCCAATTAAAATCAACAACAAAAGGAAAAAAAAGGACAATGTCCAGGCATTAAGATTCCTGTTTCTGGAAAATGAGACTCTTTATCACATCCTCATATCTACAGCATAAACAAACATTCTGTACCACTTTATGTCTCACTAGAACTATAAATATTTGACGGATTTTAACAGACAGTTTATACAATGTTAAAATTTTGTTTTTTAAACTTTTTGCAGATTGCTCTGTAATTAAGAGTACATCCGGGAGATTAAACAAAAGTTTGTTATAAATGGTGCTAATTTTGCTCCAACCAATCAGATGTTAGCTTTCACATGTTAAATAAGAACTGATTGGTTGGGGCAAAATTAGCAGCATTTTTAATGATAAAAACATTTATTGAATCTCCCTGCATGTGCCTGAATTTTTTTTCAGAATCAGAACTTTTTACTGTCCAGGTTAAAACTAGAGATGGGGTCCGAGTCTGACTCGGACCTGGATCTGACACGGAACCCCTCGATTCTGAAATCCGAATGATCTCTCCGAAACTGAGCAGATCATTTGTATTTTTGAGGTTTACCAAACGTGCGAGGTTACTTTCGGTAAACCTTGAAAATAACCTTGTACATTTGCCAACCCTCAAAAATACGATCATAAACTCAAAAGTAGTTTCCTGTCCAATTTTCGAGGGTTATCGAACATTCAAGGTTATTTTCAAGGGTTACGAAAAATAACCTCTTGCATTTGTTAACCCTCGAAAATATGTTCAAACCCTCAAAAGTAGATTCCATTTTCTGATTTTCAGATCTTTAGGTTTTTCCTCAGTTCAGTAAATCCGATGACGAAACAAAACTTTTGAGTTTCGGACATCTCTAGTTAGAACTATATTGGAAATAGAAGTGTCTGGTTTGTAGAGATTCTTTTAATAGCAGAATCTTTGTTACTTTGCTTACTCAAGGTGGAATCTTTATGGCTTCTGACACAACCCACTATAGTTGATTATGAGTCTGAGAGAGCTAAAAGGACAACTAAAAAAAAACCCCCCCACAACCTTGTTTAAGCTGTACCCAGAGTGAGGACCTAAAAATGCTTGGCCCCCAATCCAGTGCGGTTCCACGAAATTAAGTAAAGTTATGAAAATTCAATTCTAACCCAATTTAGTTACATAGTTTTTACATTTTCGATTGCACGTTTTGAATATTCAAAAGCATTTTGAATTTTCAGTAGCAATTTTAGATTTCTTGAATGAAATTTTATATTTTCTTAATTTTCAGTTTTTAGATGGAAAGTTCCAAGCAAAGAATCTGTCAAGAATTTCTAAACCGGTAATCATCAGTAGGGAGGACATGCATTTGAAGAATCAGTGACCACAGGTCTAGGGCACTTAGAAGGTTATTACCTAATCTACCGGTTTTATCCCCAGGGTTTAGGACAATCTAAACAACCTCCAGCTAAGGGAGTGTGGTGGTCTTTTCTGCATAAGAACAAAGTCTGACTCTGTGGTACAATTCTTTCAGGGGAGGTAAGGATTAAAAATGTAATATGTTTTAATAAATAATGTACCTCTTATATTGTACTATAAAGATCATCTTAATTTCCATATCTCAGATTGGAATAAAATAAAAACAAATGATTGTTCAGTATCTTATAAAAGTTTGTGATTACTTACCGCAGTGACATAATTAATAATCACTGGGCCACCCACTATGGCATAACTAGTAATCACTGGGCCCCCTTAGCAAAACTATTATGGGGCCCTTATGCGTGCATCATTCACAGTGGTTTTTTGGGAGGAAGCTACATCTGTCAGGAAAAATAACAAGATGGGGCACCCCTGCGATTGCTCCCAATGCTCCCCTGGTAGTTACGCCCCTGGCCCCCAGCAAAACTATAGTTACATAGTAATTAAGGTTGAATAAAGACAGACGTCCATCAAGTCCAAACTATTCACTTTTTTTTTTTAACCCTACCTAACAGTTGATCCAGAGGAAGGCAAAAAACCCCAGCTAAAAAAGGGGGGAAAAAATTCCTTCCTGACTCCAAACGGCAATCGGAAAGTATCCCTGGATCAACCAGATCTATATGCATTAATACCAGTAATTCTCAATATTTTTTAGTTTTAGAAACTTATCCAGGCCTTTTTTTAAGTTATTCAATGAACTTGACATTACCACATCTGCTGGAAGACAGTTCCACAGTTTCACCGTTCTCCCTATAAAGAAACCTCTCCTAACCTGAAGATGAAACTTCTTTTCTTCCAACCTTAAAGGATGTCCACGTGTCCTCTGATATGACCTATTAGTGAACAATGCACCAGAGAGTTCATTGTATGAGCCATTAATATATTTGTATAAGGTTATCATGTCCCCACGCAACCGCCACTTCTCCAATGTAAACAGCCCTAACTTGTCTAATCTGCCTGCATATTCAAGCCCCTCCATTCCCCTTATTAATTTAGTTGCCCTTCTCTGAACTGCCTCAATTTCCAAGATGTCCCTTTTGTATATGGGATTCCAAAACTGCACCACATATTCCAAATGAGGCCTTACCAGTGCCTTGTAAAGAGGGAGAATAATATTTTTCTCTCCTAAATCTATTCCCCTTTTTATACAAGACAATATCTTGCTAGCTCTAGCTGTTGCTACCTGGCATTGTTTGCTACAGCTAAGTCTGTTATCTACCAGAACCCCCAAATCTTTTTCCATTGCAGAGTTATTTATGGTGTAGATGGCACAGGGATTATTAAATCCCAAATGCATCACCTTACATTTATCTACATTGAATCTCATCTGCCATTCTGCTGCCCATTTTGATAATCTATCTAGGTCTGCTTGCAGCACTTGCACATCATTGGAAGTTTCCAAAGCTCTGCATTATTTAGTGTCATCAGCAAACACAGAGACCTTTCTCTCAATGCCCCCTTCTAAGTCATTTATAAACAGATTAAACAGAAGCGGCCCCAGTACAGAACCCTGAGGCACTCCGCTTAGAACTTTAGCCCACATAGATGTAGCTCCATTAACCACCACTCTCTGTTTGCGGTCTAATAACCAGTTCTCTATCCATGAACAAATGTTTTCTTCAAGGCCAACAGTCCTCAGTTTATACATTAGTCGCCTATGTGGCACAGTATCAAAAGCTTTTGCAAAATCCAAATATACCACATCCACTGCTGTGCCTGAGTCCAACTTCTTACTCACTTCTTCATAAAAACCAATTAAATTTGTCTGGCATGATCTATTTCTCATAAATCCATGCTGACTTCTACTAATAAGATGATCTCTGGAGACAAAGTCAAGGATATGATCCCTTAACAAAGTTTCCATCACCTTCCCTACCACTGATGTTAGGCTTACAGGTCTATAGTTACCAGGCTGTGAATGACTACCTTTTTTGAATATTGGTATTACATTGGCTTTTTTCCAATCCAGCGGCACATCCCCAGACAAAAGCGAATCTGAAAATATGAGAAACAGTGGTCTAGCTAGAACTGAACTAAGCTCTTTTAAAATCCTAGGATGCAATCCATCTGGTCCTGGCGCTTTATTGATATTAACTTTGTCTAATTGTTTCCGTACCATATCCTCTGTTATCCAATGTGAAAACTCTTCATTTCTTCCCTGCACATTGCTATGATGGTGCTCCTATCTTTGCTTCATCAACAGTGGTTTTCTGGGAGCAGGCTATATCTGTCATAGGAAAAATAAGAATATTTGGCTCCTGGGCCCACCTGTGGTTGCTCCCCCTGCTTCCCTGGTAGTCCCACCCCTGATATACCTTAGGAAATAATGTGTGTAATAATCATCATTTTACTTACAATGATAATGGTTTTGTTTTTATTTTATTTTAGGCAAATACTATTTGTTTTAAATGAACATTTTTTTTATTTACAATATATAATATTTATTAACAAGTTAATATTTTTTTATGCTCATCAGGGCCTTGTCAGCTTTGGTTGAATTAAAACCCAGCGTGTCTAATTGCACATAATGTTAAATTGTATTTGCAAGGTAAATGACTTTAATCCTAACCACAAGAGATCTCTTGTCTGTCCAATGGGCATTTGAGCTCTTTCCTTTTTAAAACTGCTGTCAATATCTGGAAAGGAACCCAGCGAGAGTTCATGTGTATGTACCTGGCTATTTTTAGATTTCTGCTTTGCATTTCACACCTATTAATCTGGTTTCTGACATCTCAAACTGGCCTTTATGTATTTTATTGGAGAATTATTTTGTTAAGATTTTCTAGCTTGCATCAAAATTATGCGTAGCTTCATTTGCAAAAAATTCCCTTGGTGGACTTCATTATGCATTTTCCCTAGTCTTTTGGGTATTTTTATTGTTATGGAAACCTGCCATGCAAGATTTGATTTGCAATTCAAAATCATGAAGTCTAAAACACCTAGAAGCACCATTAATAATGGGTTAATGCAGCTTTCTTGGGCAGACAATTCAGTTAATCTGCTATATTTATGAAGATATGTGATTAATAAAATAAATAAATACAATTTAACAGCAGACAAACACACAAGAGAACGGCCAGTCTGCATTTTATGCATTCATTGCATTACCGGTAATGATGTTCTTTTCCCATTCTCTTGAACTGGGAGACAAAGATTTCATTATATGTTGATACATACATTAAACCAATCAACTCTGCTAGAGATTATAATCAATGGCAAGATAAGCAGGCATGTATATACATCAGTCCTACTTTTGTGCATTCCCATGCACAGAAGATTCACATTTCATTAATAATTAGGGTATGCTCATTGGAATTATCTTGCACTGTTATATTTGAATAGATATGTTCTATAGAATAAAACTAGCAAATCCACTGAACATATGATTTTGTATTTTTGCATCTGCTATCGATCTATAAAGTACAAATCAAGAGTGTTTAAACAACAACATAATTTTGCAGATTTCCTCTTTAACAGGAATTGGGGTTACTCTTACCTAGAGCAACTGATGATTAAGAATCTATAGACCTGCAGAGGTTTGGCAGGTTCACAGAAAACCTGTCAAATTCTCATCAAAACCAAAACATTGGACTTAGATACTTGGTTTCAAACTAATCACTACCAACGTTTGGTGAAGTTATGCAGCAAATTAACCAGATCAGCAGGGGCATCTCTATGGGTTTTGCCACCCGAGCCAAAATTTTTAATGGCGCCCCTATATATCACTGTGTGCCATGACATGCACCACCAAAACCAAGGATAGGTGTGCGTGGCTTCCTTGAATGGGCATGGTTAAACATTTGGCATTTTTAAACTTTACATCACAGCGGTATTTATACAGTTCCTCAAAAAAGACATTTATCCACACCATAATTCCTGTAGAATAAAAGATTTTTTTCCAAAAGATTTGTAAGGCTGCCACCACATCAAGGTAGAGTCTTTCAGCAGGGCCCTAACTAAGCTAACCAAGTTGCCCTAATGCCCAGCTCACACAGATAGGTACATATAACATGCCCTAATGCATAGATCACACAGATAGGTACCTATAACATGCCCTAAGGCCCAGATAAAATATATCTCTAGCATTCAGTTAGATCAACTGGACTAGAAGTTTAGTTCTTGAAGACATTTCACTAGTCATCCACTGGTGCACTTTCAGGAGGAGACCAAAGGCTGAAGGACTGGATACAGGAGCAGAAGAGACTGATGGGAACTGAAGGCAGGATACTGAGGTGCTGCTGGGTTTTGGATGCTGGATAGTAAGGTAAGAAAAAACTGGAGCAGACTAGGAGAGAAGCTTGGTACAGGCAAAGTAAGTAGAACTCTGGATCAGGCAAGGTAAGTATGGTATTTATTGGATTCTGCATAACATCTTAATTTCACCAATTACACAAAGATAAGTACATTATTGGGTCTTAATTGTTGCTGTTGCATTTATACTGGGAAAGTGATGAAATAATGTATATAATCAAAATAAAACACCTTTTATTATTTGTAACAGTATGTTTGTATAATTTAATTAGTATAGCGCCACTTTGGTACGCAGTGCTGTAAATTATAAATGAAAGAGTATACATACAGGGGGATAAGTGCAAGAGAGATGAATGTGAGTTTGTAGGGGGGAAAAGCAGTCAATAGTAGTCGATAAGATTTAAGAGTTATACGAATGTATTAGGGAATAAGGGTTAGAATCACACATGAGGGCAGAAAGATTAGAACTGAGAGAAGAGGATAGAGCCGGAAGGTCTTTTGCTGAGGTGTTGTGAACAAGGATAGTAGATGGAATATCAGAGGAGAGGGGAGAGTAAGTGGTAGAAACATTAATTAGATTGTGATCCGAGAGAGGGAAAGAGGTGTTGGCAAACTGTGAGACAGAAAGTAAAGACCAAGTCCAGGAAGTGACCATCCTTATGGGTGCTAGTATTGGTCCACTACTGGAGGGAGAAGGAGGAAGTTAGGAGGAGAAAGTCAGAGGGCCAGGATTGCTTCATATCATCAATGTGACAATTGAAGTTACCTAGAATTATAGCTAGACAGTCAGAGGAAAGAAAGATAGAGAGCCAGGTTTCAAACTCTGTAAGGAAAGTGGCTGGGCCTGAGGCAGAAGGGGGTCTTTATTTGACTGCTACCAATAAACATAAGGGGCAGAAAAGTTGGACAGCATGGACTTCGAATGAGGAAAAATCAACAGAGGATGAAAGAAAAACAAGTTTAATGCAGCAGATAGGGGAAAACAGAAGACCTACCCCTCCACCCCGTACTGAGGATTGAGGGGACTGAGAGAAACATAGAAAACCACGCGTAATCAAGGCTTTAACTGCAGTATCATGCTGGGAGATCCAGGTCTTCGTAAGAGGGATGGTTATAATATAAGTAAGATTAGAGCCTCAAAAAGAATATGTTGGGGGAGGTAGAAAGGCAAGGACAACGGCAGATGGAAATGTTGCAGGGTCCAGGCTTGGAAGCAATATCCCCAGCAGCAAGAAGTAGAATAATAAACGGGGTGGAGGTGTTTGAAAATCCAAAGCAGCACTCCTTTATAACAAAATCTTTTATTCAAATTTCTTTAAAACATTTTTCTGCTATAACACATGGCTGTTTTCTTACAAACAGCAGAAAGTGCAACGTTTTGGATCACACTTTGTCAAGCCAAAAGACCAGTGTGGTCTGAAACTTTGCACTTTTTGTTTTAAAAATATTTTAAAGAAATTTGAATAAAAGATTTTGTTATAAAGGAGTGCTGCTTTGGATTTTCGAATACAAAAGTATAGAAAGTGAATTTACGAGCGTGCACCCATCTGTTACTCAAGGAGGGTGTTGCTGGTTATACCATACAAAAATATGGGTATAAAGTACCCAAAGTGTCCCATATAGCACTCGTGGAATACCTCTTTACATTAAACTATGAATGTCCAATATAGCGGACACAAATAACTCAAGTGATCCCGATATCTTTTTATTGCAAGGATGTAAAAGAGGTATTCCACAAGTGCTATATGGGACACTTTGGGTACTTTATACCCATATTTTTGTATATAATTTTGTTTCTGTCCTAAGCACCACCTATATTGTAGGTAGTTTTGGAACCTCAGACACTTTCTGGGCTATGTACTGAGAGTCGCTAACACTCTATTGCCCCCTTTAGGCAATGCACTGAGCTGATAGTGGCTCTCAGTGCATTGTGACTGGAGTTTGCCTTTTGCGAACTTTAACACCAGCTATCTGTTAGCGTTAGAGATTACGTCTAAAGAGCTGTTAATGGCTCAGTACATTGGTTGAGTCAGTTACGTGACATAAATTTTGCGTAACGTCACAAGTGCCGTTAGTTGTGTCTTAAAGTCACGTTAACGCTTGATACATTGGTTAACGTGACTTTAAGACAGAAATAGCCCATAATGGCTCTTGGTACTTAGCCCTATCAATTGTGTGGTTTTTTTCTGAGACTCCAGATCAATTTGATATTTTTTATTATGTGTTGTATGTTCTAATATTATTAAGAGATATTGTTTGAATGTTTCACGAGGAAAAGACAAAGAAATATATTTTAATCAATCAACTTTTGTCAAAAGTATTTAATAAAATCTGACTCTTATTAAAATGTAATGCCAGAAGACTGGGTGTTTCACAGTTTTATACAAGTTTTATTAGACATTTATCAGACATTATATCTAACCAGCATGCAATATTTTTATCCGTAATTCAGTGCTTCCTTTATCATAATACCTTTGGGAAATGCTTTTCATTTTACTAAATGTTCTAGCTTCACTAACCTATTTTAGGCTAAAGAAATATATGAAATTATGTCTGACATTATATCATCATTAGTAAAGTTAATTGTTTAAGTGCATTTGAAAAGCAGAAATGTATTTTTTGAAAAAGGAAAATGTGACAAATTAGCTGCAATAAATTAAAGGAGAATGAAAGATTTTTTGTTAAAGTATATATTTAAATCCCTACCTCCTACTGTAGATTCTATAGTGGCCCATTAAGCTGGTGGTTAGTAGTTGTAATAGCTGATCATGCTGAGCAGGATTCCAATAAAGGCTGTGTACACATACATGTACTGCATAGTAGTTCCATTAAAATGTATATATTTTGTGCAATTGTTGCAATGAGATCTAGATTGTTAAAATGATCAGCAAAGCTGCAGATAAGAGTCAGTGTTGATAGTTATAAAATAATGTGATGCATTTGGTTTCTTTCCGACATACACATTTTATAGTACAGTATAAAGGAATACAATGTACATATCTCCAAATACTTTAGTACTGTAGATAAGAATCGTTGTTTAGCAAACAGTGCCCAGTGCCAATGTTTAGAGCAAGCAAGCTATTGCCTTTAGACTAAATGGGAGTATATATTTAAGGGAGAAAAGTATTATCAGGGAGATTCAATAAAAGTTCTTATCGTTTAAAATGGTGCTAATTTTGCCCCAACCAATCAGATCTTATTTAACATTTGTAAGCTAACATCTGATTGGTTGGGGCAAAATTAGCACCATTTTAAACGATAAGAACTTTTATTGAATAACCCTGTATATTTCCTATTCAAAGTATTAGAAAGGCCTAATTTAAATATGCAGACAATACAGAGCAGTTTTGGAATTTAGTATTAAAAAAAGACCTAGAGCGGGTCCAAGGAAGTGCAATTGAATTAACAAGGGGAATGGTCCCTTTTCCACTGGCTCCATCAGGTCTCACAGACCTGCATCTATGTATTTAAATAAAATACATAAGGCTCTGGATTTAGAATGGGGAGATGCAGTGATGAGAATGTGATTATGAGAAGTGATTATTTCAATCCACTGTCTCTCCCCCTCCCTGAAATAGTCATTTATATAGAAAGCCCTGCTTATTATTGACAGATGATGTCCCATCCTTCTTTCTATTTTCAATGGGAACGGTAATTAACTGTTTATACACTAAACAGAAATTCCTATATAAATGACTAATACAGGGAGGGGGGAGACAGTGGTAAGGTAAGGGGAGAGTTTTTTATTTGTTGTTGTTTCGTAAGACTCATGTACAGTAATATAAGAAATAATATATTTACCCACAGTGTAATATCCGATTTTACTTGCCCTGATCGGCGTTCCATGCCCTGAATAAAAGGTCCTGGAACTCCTCGGTGGCGTAATATCCTTATATTACACTGTAGGTAGCGTATTATCCCTTATATATTCCGTACTGTTGTCCTTGTTGTCCCTTTAGGAGATCTATAGCTGTCTTACCTTAGATGGTAGAAGTGGATGATGTCATTCCCTGTGAGAGACAGTGTAATCTAATGTGTTTGACATTTGTTTGTACATAATGAAGAGGACATTAGCATTCTCAAAACATTGCAGTTATAACTGATGGATTTATACTGAAAAGCTGTGTCATCTGTATTTAAAGGACCTGTAAACCCCCCTTAAGCCCCCAAAATCACTATGTCCCATTCGTTTCTATTATTCACAGGGAATGAGAACGCTTATTCTCACCTCCCTGTGAATAATAGGACGATCGGGGGACCTGGAACTTACCTTACACTCCGTTCCACTCGCAGCCGCTCCTGCACGGAAAGCCGCTCTGTGCCGACCACGCGCCCTATCTTATGCGCATGCGCGCCAATTCAAAAGATAGGGCGCGCGATCGGGACAGAACAGCTGTTCTGTGCAGGAGCGGCTGCGAGTGGAGCGGCAGGTAAGGTAATTTTCCATTTCCCCGATCGTCCTATTATTCACAGGGAGGTGAGAATAAGCGTTCTCACCTCCCTGTGAATAATAGAAACGAATGGGACATAGTTAATTTTCGGGGTTTAGTGTTCCTTTAAAGGAGAAATAAGCTTAATTTTTTAAATTCTTATGTGAAAGCTTCCCCCCCAGAAAATCTATACATTTTAAGATTCTTCTCTAGTAAGTTGCATTAAATACCGTAATAGGTAATAGGTTCTGTAACAAAAAAATCTTTCATGTTATACAACTCACAGCCCATGTACAGGGTTATTCAATAAAAGTTCTTAACGTTAAAAATGGTGCTAATTTTGCCCCAACCAATCAGATGTTGGCTTTCAGATGTTATATAACATCTGATTGGTTGGGGTAAACTTAGCACCATTTTTAACAATAAGAACTTTTATTGAATCTCCCTGTTAGTCTTCAAAGGTCCCTGACCCCAGTAATCTCTGTCTCTATGCTCAGATGTCTCCACACCAATATGAAAGTCCCTGATAAGACTTTGAAAGATGCTTGTTACCCTGCAGTTTATTTTAAATTACCGCTGCACATCGCGGGTGCGAAAATTGCGCTATCGCTGTATTTATAACGGTACTGCAATTAGCGCAATGCGCTAAGTACAATTCCGCCGCGAAGAGACTTAAAATCCCTTCCCGGCGCCTCCGCATACGCCCACCCCGCCCTCGATCCCCCCCCCCCCGCCGCCGCTTCCCAGCAGCCCCTCCTAACCCCTAACCCCACTTGCGGCGAACATATGGAACAGGAGGCTAGGAGGGGCTGCTAGGAAGGGGCCGCAGCAGGTGGTCGTGACCACCCACCGCGCGCCCCCTCCGCAGCAGCAGCCCCTCCAAGCCCCCTGCCCCGCTGGCGGAGAGAGGAAGGAAGGGCCCACTGGGAGGGGTGGCACCCTCTCCATCTTCTTTCTTCAGCCATCTACTGCGATGGCATCTGAAGTCCGCGGTGGAGTGTGTCACAAACCCTCCGGGCCGCGTTGCCCAACCACCTATCTGCTACCGGAAAACACACTCCAAGCAACTGCCAGGCGGATGGAACAGATTGGACCCGGTGGGGTTAGTGAACAAACAATATATTACACAATTAATATTACTAAATATCAATATACTCGCGGCCACCACATTCCGAGCGGAATGACCTTTTACCTATATCTATGGGGTATCCGCACCCCTACTTCTAACAACCTGTAAGAAAATTGTTTATTCACCCCTAATATTCTATACACAGTTATACAGTATATCTATATACCTAAACAATACTTCTCTATAGTAGCGTATTTCGAAGACACAGGTTTGTTTTGGGATATACTCAGAATAGGACAATAGCCTATAAATTATTTTATATCATTTATTAAAAGTTGGCAAAAATAGTGCATAAAAAATATAACGAAAAACTAAAATAATTTACTGAACATAAAAGCGGTAACACACAGGTGAGAGTAAGAAATGGGTAAAAGAATGAATACTTAAGGATAATTGGCATCTGAAAAGTCCATGAGCAGAGTCCAGAACTTGTTAATCCAGTTATGGGAAAAGTCCAAATAATAGTTCCTGCTGTAAGCTAATACGGTCCGTCCTGTTGGCTAGATGTTATTGTAGATGTTATGACGAACTCTGAGCTGAGACCCGTCTCCCAATTTTATCCTTTGCCAGAAAATGGGAGCGGTCTGGTCTCTAGAGGGGGTGGACTTGGTTCTGCCCCCAAAGGTTGGTTCCTATTTCTGGAGGGAATTTTAAATGTCCAATTCCCCTCCAGTTCATAATCTGTGAACCATACATTTCACATTCAAAATAATAGCATGATGGTCCATAACTAATTTTACCCAACAGAATAAGACCAAATATGACATATCTGGTAGATTGTAGGCCTAGGAAGGATAATATCCCAAGTTTGGTTCGGGCTATCATATTATATCAGGTATCTATAAATGCAGAATTAATTACTGGATAAACTGGGGGTATTTATGAAAACATGAAATAATTCTGCATCCTGAATTATTAAGGAATATGAATTACCTTCAATCTGCCAGTTGGTTTCTGCTCAATTCTCTACTAGGAGATTCCCTGCTGAGCTGGTGCCTACTAGCCTGTAACAGGTATGCATATTACAGGGACTTCACACCTTGCGCCTTTGAAGTCAGACCTCTTGCTAGGTCAGCTAACTTAACACCAAATGGGAATGGCTATGGAAAAGGAAGCAGAGCTTACAAGTTAACATGAATTTAACCCTGTGATTACCCATGACAGGGAAACAATATGAGAGCTGCCATACTGCTGGACCATGCCAATAAGGTGAAATAATTGAAAATTAGGAGTGCAATTTCAGACATTGTGTATGGGGTTTTACATTGCACTCCTGTTCATCACACCTCCCACCTTGGATGTTGCATAGGGATTGGTTTTATACAACCTAGACCGTTGCGACCAACTCCCCTTGGCGCCATGGTGGCTTTCTCCTTTTATGATATGTTACATCACATTGCTGGGAAACATATTTTCTTTGTTGTGGTGTTCCCTCCAGTCACAATGCTATAGGTACAAGCTGCGCTGGCGTTGGGATGCATTTTGTTACCCATGGCAGACTGGTCACCCTCTATACACGGTATTAACAATGGATAACCTCCAACACAACCATCTTTCTGACCTGGTACCACAACTTAATTTACATTACCTACCATTTGAACACTGAGAGCTCTGTCATTAACCTCACCCCTTGGTGTGCTTGTGTAAACAAAGGGCTGGAAATAGTGGCTGCTGCGCTCACTAGGCATCTGGACTCTATTTCCCAGTGTAAGGCTCCGGTGCTTACCTGTGGCCGCGTTCCTGCGTAGCTGCGCGGGTATGCGCGCCGCGGGTGCGCGGGCACTCCATGCACGTCCGTAGTGACGGGCAGAGGGCGTGGAGTCCGGCGTCCGGATTGGGCGATGGTAGTCCCTCCTCCTAGGCGTGCGTGCAGACGTGCGCAGGCACGTTCCGACGCATGATGATGACGTCGGAGGGTCCTTTTCTAGCCCCTGCTCGGGGTGGCTTCTTGCTGCCAGTTCAGATTCAGTTTGTTTCTGTCTTCAGCTCCCTTTGCTGTGTTTTGCTCATTCAAGTTTGTTCCTGATACTTGTTTCCAGTTCAGTCTTTGGTCTTCCTGATACCTGTTTCCAGTTCAGCCTTTGGTCTTCCTGATACCTGTTTCCAGTTCAGCCTTTGGTCTCCATTTTACCCAGCCTGCACCCGTTTCCAGTTCAGCCTTTGGTCTCCATTTCATCCAGCCTGCATCCGTTTCCAGTTCAGCCTTTGGTCTCCATTTCATCCAGCCTGCATCCGTTTCCAGTTCAGCCTTTGGTCTCCATTTCATCCAGCCTGCATCCGTTTCCAGTTCAGCCTTTGGTCTCCATTTTATCCAGCCTGCACCCGTTTCCAGTTCAGCCTTTGGTTTCCATTACATCCGGACTACCCCAGTTTCCAGTGCAGTTTCCAGTATTCAGACTATCTAATCGGTACCCATTTCCCTGTCTCCAGTATTGTAGGAGTGGTCTCCTTACCACTCAGTTATTGTTATCTCCAGTGCTCCTGTCGTTGCCCTTACCTGTTTCTTTTACCAGTTGCTTCTCTACACTGCGGGTGGGTTTCTGTGAACTTTGATCTGGAGCCGCAACCTGGTGTCTGTCTCGCCGCACAACATCCTCACCATCAGAGGCTCTGGAGAAGACCGACAGACACTTAGACTCTGCGTCCAGTGAGAGGTTTGCAGGGACTCTCCCTGAAGATCCTTAACAGTCATACAGTGTCCTTTTAACCTACTTTATGTAGGTAAGACATCCCGTAAACTTAAACAGAGATTATCTAAACATCTGTCTGATATCAGACTAGCGGGGAGACATAGGACAGAGGGTAGCAGAACGATAGCAGAACACTTCCTGGTACACCATGGGGGATGAAAATTAGTGGCTTGAATAAAATAGCCATCACCCTGAGAAGGGGTGACACTAATAACAGGCTACTTCGGTGTGAAAGCAGGTGGATTTACCAACTAAAGACATTATTTCCCAGGGGATTAAACGAGGCTCTCGATTCCACTCCTTTTTTATGAATAACTGTGCGATAATAGTTTTTTTATCTGTCTTTTACTATTTAAGAAAGCAGCATAGCAACTCTGCGGTATTGATGTATGATTGACATCGCTGGGACATTGGCCATATACTTTGTTGGAGATTACCTTATTGCATGAAGCGCATCGTACTTTGCCTCGGAATCTGGATATTGTTACAACTGTCTCATTATTGCTTTTCAATATGGAGGATGACATCTACAGTTGGATCTGTTGATACAGAATTCTTGGATTTCTGTAGGACCACGTTTAGGATTACAAATTTGTATTCATATATGAGTACTATTGGATACATACATACCTCTGGCATATATGAAAACGTTGTCGTGTGCCTTTAAGTCATCATCACATTTGGATATATTTTGGGTATTCTGGATGTCTAATAGGAATTTGAAGATGCATTATTTGGACCATATATAGGGTGCCTGTTTTGCCTTTTTTGCCTTTTTTGATTGGGGCCCCCAAAATATTATAATTTTTATATACATACTTTCATATACCATAACATAATTCCCAGCAGTGTGTATACATTTGACACCTTGTGTCCTTATTGTATTTTTCCATATATCTCATATATCTCATTATAGATTCACTTACTGTGTTTAAATAGGTTTCCTTACACTTGATTTTATTGTGGAACTGTATATTTGTATATATGTATTGTATTTAGCCTAGCAGGCATCCGGCATCTTTTGACTTTACAAAATGACTATCTGACCTCTAATTTAGCGACTATTGACTTCATGGGGCAGTGTGGGTACTGTAGTACTGCTCTCCCTGGGGGGTGGAGTCTGCCACTTTTGTTTGCAGATACACGCCCCCTTTTGAGCCCCTCCCATTCACACACTTGTATCTGAATATAGACGAGAATTGCGGACCTTCGCCGCGCTTCCGGGATGGGCTGACGTCATCACGTCATCTAGTAGTATCGCGAGATTTGGTTTTTCATTTAGATGCCGGCGCGCCATGTAACTACACGCTATTGAGAAAGCCTCGAGTGGAGGTGTAACGCGTATAGCGTTTTCTTATGGCTGCTACCCCTCCTTCATTCACTGACCGACTGGACAGATAAGTTGGCTGACTGCATTTATGACTGTAAAGGGGGCTTTAGGCCTAGGAAGGGTTGTACTTACAACAGTTTTATTTCCACTATGGAGGTGTTTGTATATATTGATTTTTACAGCAGCACTTTATATAAAATGTGTTCGTTTTATTTCAACCATATACAAAATACTCACAAGTTCCCAAAAATAGCAACGTTTCGTGGGTAGCCCCTTTGTCAAGCTGAAGGAACAATGGTGAAAAAAAGACTGGGTCACAATGTAGCCAGTTAAGTAACTTTTGAACATTTACAGGGAGATTCAATAAAAGTTCTTATCGTTAAAAATGGTGCTAATTTCTTATTCTCAAACTTACAAAAAATAAAAGTAGGAATATATTATTTCGGATAATAATAATCTGCATTATAAAAATACCTGTATGCATCCTGCTCCTAATGCCCTGCACAAATGCAGGCCTCCTTCTCTTTAGGTCACTCCAGTTTCTTTGCAGGTCCTGGAGTGACATTTGGAGCCCATACTTCCTCCCAATCTTCCTCTGGAGGCTCTCCATAATCAGGCGCTTTTTGCGCTTTTTGTCTGTGGTCCCCACAGGCAGGGTGTCATACTTCTTTTTGGTGAGCTGTTTCACCATAAGCTTTAAGTATGGCCTAGTCATCTTGAATACAGCGAAAACGCCCCGCCCCCTTGCTTTGGCGCCAAAACGTCCGCGCTCTTAAACGCGAAAATACATACTCGTATTTCGCTATTCGCTTTCGGGAGTCGCGTTCGCTATTCGCTTTCGCTATTTTCTATTCGCTATTCGCTTTTTAAAATAAAAGTGCAATTATGGAGAGTCTACATAGGAACATTTCCATGAAATCTAACCTGGACATTTGGTTAAAGGACCTCCCAATCAATTGGAGCAAAGAAAGACGAGGATGCCTGGATTTGTGTCCGACAAAAGGACCAAGATGTCTGGTAGTAGTTTGACCATACACATTATTCTTGGTCCCAAAAATGTATTACATATTCCTGTGTTGAATTAGTAATGTTTGCTATAAAAAAAGCTAACCTAATATAATGTGATAGATTTGATGAATTGATTATTTTAGAATGATGTATCTAAACCTATATAATGCTCAAAATGTCTAAAGACAGATTCCATTGTGCCCATCTTGCACATATCATGTGCTTGCAACAAAGACCATTCCAAACCAGATTTGTCCGTTCCTAAACTCATCTAAGATTAGATTATACATTTCTAAACTAATGGAGAACTTTACCACATTTCAAGATAATTTTGGCTCAACTGCTCCAGAGTAAGAGGAGATGGACCACAATGAATAGGGTGAGGAGTAGCAGCAGGAGGAGAAGCCACAGGAGGAGGAGTAGGTGCTGCAGCAGGAGGAGGAGGCACAGCAGCAATGAACTCCAATTACTTGGGCTAAATATGGCGGAGTATTTTAAAGTTATTATGGTGGACATGGGCCACATTCCAAAAAGGCTTAAGAGAATGGAGAGCAGGAAGGCCTTTTCATGTAGTGGCCTGGTTTTTGTTTTTCCGTTTGTAGAATGTCCTGGCTTTTGAGGGAGGGAATTGGATAAATGTGAAAAATGTAATCCCAAAGTCCGATTCCTAATGTCTACACGGCAAATATTCCACTTTCATGGCTGCAGAAACCAACAAGGACCACCTAGTTGTCCACCTTCCTAAGGGAAAATGTTTTTTGTGCAAAAAGAAATGTGTGAATTGAAAAACGCGAAAATGACAAATACGCATGTGCACGTATTGCGCGCGAATTGAAAAACGCGAAAATAGCAAATACGCATGCGCGCGCGTTGAAAAACGCGAAAATGACAAATACGCATGTGCACGTATTGCGCGCGAATTGAAAAACACGAAAATAGCAAATACGCATGCGCGCGCGTTGAAAACGCGAAAATGGCAAATACGCATGTGCACGTATTGCGCGCGAATTGAAAAACGCGAAAATTGCAAATACTCATGCGCGCGCGTTGAAAAACGCGAAAATTACAAATACGCATGTGCACGTATTGCGCGCGAATTAAAAAACGCGAAAATTGCAAATACGCATGCGCGCGAATTTAAAAACGCGAATACGTATGTGTAGCGCGCCAAAATTAAGTCGCACTTTTATCCATATTGACGCGCGATTAGCGCGTTTTTCGCCCGCGAAAATTGACCCAATGACCGCAAACACGCCCTATTTCCCAACCCTTAAAAAGATCACACCCTTCACATACACCATGTGGCCGTAGGTTCTTTTGTAAAATGGAAAAAGAACAGCGAGGCGGAGGAAAGAGAACCCACAAAAGCAAACACACTGAAGGTGAGTACCTTGGGAAATGTTGTTAGTTTTAAACCCAAACAAGTGTGCTATCTCATTCCTACATTTGTCTAGAGATGATCTTTATGTGTTAGCTTCTTTTTGGCAACCATTTAACATACTATTAGTGAGATTAAACCTAAAAATCAGATTGTTTGTAATGCTGCTCCTTTGGCCAGAAGTTCATTTTATTTAGAAAATAAGTTTGGAACCATAACTGTTTTCCTTACATCTCCCTCTATGTATGTAGGTAATGGCACTATGAATTTTGAAAACACACAGGGAGTTAACTCCTCTAACTTAGTTTGTTGTTTGGCTGACCTTAACCCTTGGTGTGTGTGGGGTGTGCAGTTTGGAGGATTGTCCCTAACTAAATGTAATTACACATTATGCAACAGTCACTCTGGAAATGTTCACATAATCTGGATAATACGTGATCCCTGTTTATTTTGGAGTCTTCTTTTCAGTGTCAGGAACTTGCTTTAGGTGTGTATCTGCACAAATTATGTTGAAGTAAGTCCATGCTGACCCAAAAATATATACAACATACTTGTGCACAAACACACCAATCCTCCTTACTTACAGGGAGATATCAAAATTCTACTGTGAAATAGGGAAACATGAGAGAACCTATCAAGGAATTCACACAAAACTTAAACTAATCTGCATTTAAAATGTGGATTCAACACATCAAACAATTGCAGGCAGACTTTCCACCAACCAACCAAATACACAAACCCCATGGAAATGATTTTTTGTTTGTGACTCTAAAGAAAAAGATGTAAAATAACAGAAAACAATGTGTTTTTGATAACAGATACAGATGTGGCAGCTCCCACCCATTATGGGACCCTTCCGAAGGCCAAGCGGGCTGCACGGCTGAAAGCAATATTTCAGCAAATGCTGGAAGAGGAGGTCTCTGAATTGGAGCTGAGCTCAGAAGCTGAGGAACTGGAGCAGACTCCAATGGCCCCAACCGAGCCTCAGCTTGACTCCCCTTCGGAGGTTGTTCCAGCTCCCACCTCTCCACCTAAAGGGAGCAAGAGAAAGACATCTTTGGAAGAGGGGGAAGCGCAAAAACTGGGTAAGATAAATGCAGGTTGGCTCTTAAAACCGTATTTATGTGAATAACATTCTAAATGCTTTCACTTCTGTAATATATTAGGTGGAGGACTCCGAAATGTGAGATTTTCGTATGAGGAAAATACGGCCCTTGTAGAGGCTGTGGTCCCCAAATGGGACATCTTATTTGGGGCCAAGTCCCTGAAGCTCTCAGCTGGCCGGAAGAACGAGATTTGGAAAGAAATAGCCAACAGGGTCAATGCCGTCAGCACGTACAGACGGGATGTGCCATTGGTCAAAAAACGACTCAGTGACATTAAGGGGTAAATGTTTATTTTGTTACTATACAAACAATTAAAGAGAAGCGATTGGAATATCTTACTCTTTTTAGAAAAATAATAATGTATCTTAGTACAAAGATTGCAACAATATAGTCCAGCAACATACAATTGTGATGTACCTATATTAATCACTTTGTCCCAAATCTTGTCTTACTACTTAGGTCAATAAAGAAAAAGTTGGCCAAAAATAAAAATCTTGGCAAAAGGACTGGGGGAGGACCCTATGAGGAGGTTGGCCTCACTGAGTACGAAAAACAACTTTATGCTGCAATGGGAGGAGAAGTCGTGGTCGGTTTGGAAAGACCATTTGCCGACACTGACCAAGAAGGTAAATGTGAAATGTTACATCGGTTATCTAACAATAATATTATGACATTAGTCATGAGGAAGCCCACAAATAAGAGTAAAGAAGGAAATTGTACACAGGCACACACAGAGACGGACAGACACACACAGATACGGACAGACACACATGGATGGACACACACGGACAGACAAATATACACCCACATGGACAAAGACACACACTTTATAACTAAAATCAACATTTGAGATTGATGAGTATGATTGTGTAATTGGCTTTGCATTATTTCAATATTCCTCCTTTTTTAACAGATCTGCCTCAGATGCCAACCACACCTGAGGCTCCCGTAGAAATTGCCAGGCCAGCAACACCGGAGGGGCCAGAAGATCTTGACCTGCCAGCAGTGGCTTCAGAACCTGAAGATAATGGTAAGTGTCGTTGAAAAAAGACTTCTGAGAGAAACAATCTGAGGAAAGAAACAACAAGTTTAGTCCGTAAAACAGACACACTGATTACTGAGACATGGATCACTACAGATTATATTTCCACAACCCTAAGTCAACTACAACTTCACACATGTCCTATGGGATTAAGTTAGTGTCGTTGATCATCTTTCTGTCCTGTTCATCTGTGGTGAGCTTCCAGTCAACCCCATTTCTCTTTACTTATGACTTTAATAATATCTAGCAATGTGGCTAATTTGTTTTTATTTTTTAATGTAGAGGATACCCCCATCGTCCTCCGCCAGGTGTCACCGGCTTGGGAAGCCACACAGACTCCCCCTATTGCAGTGACTCCCTTAGATCAGCCTCCCAGCCCTCCAACTACTGCAGCTCAAAGGAGGCAAATACTCCAACATATGTCGGCAAATGAAGAGCTCCTGCGACGCGTGACAAGGCAACGACGCCAGGAAAGACGGAGAAAATATTGTATGTTGAGTAAAATATATGGGAAGTTGGCGGAGTTCACCCACCAACAAGACATCTATCAACAAGAAAAGTTGAAAATCAAAAGGGAGGAGCTGCAGCTTCTCAAGGATCTTAAAGAGATCAAGCTTAAAAAGTTAAATTTACTCCAGGCCCAGCAAGTCGTGGGGGATGCTACACCTGCGGCCGAGACGGGAGAGTCTTCTGCAAGTGCTGGTCCGGTTGCCCCCCAAAAAAAGCAGCCCAAAACTGACAAACCCCCCAGAAAAAAGGGGGGGTTTGCTTTTGTTAGTAATTTTTTTTTTTTTTTTTTGTTTTTTATTTTTTTTTTTTATATATTCACATGAATAAATGTGCTTTTTGCTTTATCAAACATTTCTTTGCCATTTGTCTTCTGTTAATATCGATGTCCAGATGGATGTGTGGGTGTCCTCAGCAGTAGTAGTGGTGTCTGTTGTGGAGGGAGCAGGTTCATGTCATCTGTGTTTTCTTCCTCCTCAGCTCTTTGCTTCTCATCCTCTGTGATTTTGCAAATACAATATTTTCTGTATAATGTCATGTTAGCGGACGTAAGGTATATGTCATTAATAGATAGTGGGTGTCATTAGCATCCATGCTCTGTGCTGAAAATCAAGGTTAAAGTTGAGCTAAACAAGATTAAATTGGATACTGCAAGTTTCATTACATATTAGCACCAGCTGAAGGAGAATTCCTAAAGATATCTATGCAACGGGAGCAATGTATTTAAGAATGCATTTGCACCACTTTTAACTACACTATTTAACACCAGCTAGCTAATGGCTGCTGTTAAAGTGGCAGTGGTCTCAAATCCATTTTGTGATTTCCACACAGGTCCAAAGCAGATGGTAAAGACAACTCCACATTTCACCTTCTAATTAGCACCATTGCAATGCTAGCATGAGGACATTGACACGCACACACTGATACATTGTTGGGAAAACTGGCACTGCAGAGCCAGGCACTGGTTAAATGATTGGAACACAGATCATGTTCAACAAGCTTTTGTACACAGACCACTGGTAAAACAGTTGGCACACAGACTGTTATATTTAGAAACTTACCACAAAATGGGGGCCCCTTCTTGGACTTCTTGGCCCTGGTGTGGTCGCATCCCCTGCACCCCTAGTAGCTACGTCCCTGTATAATAAGAAACACACAATCATTAACCATCTTCCAAGTTAATCTATATGCATTGTTGAAGGTTTTCTCTTTGGAAAGGCAACATTTGTTTGATGTTTATCCCTAGATTAATGTTCGCTTCAACTGGCGCATGTGGAAGGAGAGCAAACGTGACTACATGGAACAGTGACTTGCTATAGTGCGTCAAACCCTCTGTGTGTAATAGAGGGGAGCAGCCTAACGGAGGTGTGTGAGGGAGCTATGCAACCAGTATGGGGAGTTGGGGGGGGGGGGAACAATACATTCCTATTGATTATTCATTCTACTGGTCCTTCACAAATAGCATTAGGAAGTAATGAAACACTTGTTACAGAAAATCAGCCATACCCAAAAGTAGTAGCAGTCAAACAGTGTCAGTTAGGGGCAGGTCAGCCTTCTTTAGGTTCCTAATAAAGGGATAAGATAATCAGTATAACATACCGTATGACATTTAACATGTTTTTTTGGACACGTATAACATAGTAAAAGACCTTAACATTGATCGTCTCAACTTACCCTGAAAAAAAGAAGCAATTAATTGTGCCCTTGTCCTCTGTCCGTCTTCAGAGGAATCCTCAGCATCTACAGGCGGCCCCTCATCCTCGGCTGCCAGCATATCATCATTGTGCAGCTGTACCCCATGCTTTATTGCTAAATTATGGAGCACCGCGCACACAATGATGATATCTGACACCTTCCCGGGAGAATAAAGGAGTTTCCCACCGGTAGATGAGAGACACCGGAAACGTGATTTCCAGACTCCGAAGAGTCTTTCAATCACGTTTCTTGTCTGACGGTGTGCTAAATTATAGCGCCTCTCTGCAGGTGTCCTTGGATTCCTCAGGGGGGTCATGAGCCAGGAATGAATCCCATACCCTGCGTCTCCTGTTTGGAAAGGGAAATAATGGATGTAAGTCATTTGGATACACATTCCCTTGAAAATGGAGGAAAAGAACCACTTACCCACAAGCCAGCCCTCTGGCATCCGTCCGCTGGTAAACTTGCGGTAGAGAGCTGACTGGCGCAAAATATGGGAGTCGTGGCAACTTCCAGGAAACGCACTGTTTATACTCATAATGCGCAGGTGGGAATCACACACCACCTGAACATTAAGAGAATGGAAGTGTTTTCTGTTCAGATACACTTCCATTCTCTGTTTAGGTGGTGCGAGCGCAATATGCGTACAATCAATGGCTCCTAGGCAGTTGGGAAAACCCCCTAGCTGAAAAAAATCAGATTTGATGTTTTGCCACTCTGACTCACTGGACGGAAACAGGATATATTCTCTGGACAAGGGCAAAATTGCACTCAGAACCTTTGGGAGGATCCTGGAAAAAGAAGGCTGACTCATGCCAAGGAGTTGTGATGTCACAGGCTGGAATGTGGCATTGCCAAAAAAATAAAGGACAGACAAAAGCTTTGTCATCCCAGGCAATGCCACATTCCGCCTTGTTGTTGGCTCCAACAAATCGCCCAGTTTGCCATACAGCTCCTGTATGGCTGGGCGATTTAGGCGAAAGTGACGCACAACCTCCTCATCAGACAGCTCGTCCAGAAGACAAAATCTCCTTCGAAAGAAACGAGGCTGTCTGATCCTAACTGAAAAATGTTCGCTCCTCTGTACTCCACGCTGCCTGTGTTCCTCCTCATCCAGCAACACAGCAGCTGCTGAGGCTATTCCATTGCCACAGGCAGCAATCAGGACCTCCTCCTCACTCATTTTCTCTACCCACAATGATCAGCTTCATCTGCTGGTTTAAATAGTGTTTGTTATCAATCAAACTTTATTGTTCCATTTTTCTAAAGTCGCTCCAATTTGTGTCCAAATAAGGGAAAAACACATCCGATCTTTGTTAGTGACTAGCCAGCTGTTAAACGTTATTGGCAGTATATTTAAATTATACGAAAATTGGCCGAATTTGGAGAAACAACCAAGAAAGTGAGCAACATGCCTATTCACCAGAAAAAAAACGCCCATTCGAAAGACGAACGCGCATGCGCATTCAAAAGACGAATGAGCATTAGGAAGGCGAATACGCATAAGGAAAGCGAACGCGTATCAGAAAGGCGAACGCGTATCAGAAAGGCGATCGCGCATTAGCAAGACGAACGTGCATTTGGAAGACGAACGCGCAACCAAAAGGCGATCGCGCATTAGCAAATGAAATAAATTAAATAGCATGCGATACCGTGTGTAATTGTGTTTGCGGTGCAGTGTGGTAGAAGGCCATGCGATTCATTTAAAAAATGTTGTTTGCATACATTTGCAAAATAGAAAGGCCACACTGCAAACGCTATTGCACATGGAATCGCATGCGATTTCATTGTGTTTGCACATGCGATTTGTACTGCAATAGAAGTTGTGTTAATCAAAATTTTTGTTTCTCTAATCTTTCAAGTAAAATTTTATGTGAAACGCATTAATGAAATTATAATAGTTTATTTACACATTAATGTCTTTTTTCCCGTATGTCTTAAATAAATATTTGAAGATGATGGTCAGGTTTCTGACTAAAAAGGGTTATGACATGCCTGTAGGAACCCCTAATAGGGTTGAAAAAAAGAGGGCAATCATGGAGAGCTTGCAGAGGAAGATTGCCAGAAAATATCATATTGATATTTGTTTAAAAAATCTGCAGAGAAACTGGAGTGACCTTAAGAGGAGGAGGCCCAGATATGTGCAAGACATAAGGAGCAGGATGTCTCATGGTAGGTTTCAAATACATATTAATATTGTGACAAATATATTCCTACATGTAATTTGTCTGGTTTAAAAGAGAAACTAGTAAGTTTATATAATTTGTCATTAAGCAAATATAATCCTCCCAATGTTTAAATGCAGATTCCATTTTGCACATCTTGCACATATCATGTATCACACCAGCCAAGATTTGCAGACAACAGGCCGATTCACAGCACTTTGGTTGCAAAATCTTGGCTGCTGTGGAGCAGGCGGCCGCAACACAAATCGATTGTTCATTCAGCAGAATTGGCTGAACAAACGATCGGATGTGCATGAAAATTCCCATCGATCACGTGATTCCCTATGGAAACACAATTGAGCATTTGCAAATTCAAACCCCCAAAAAATTGCTGCAAGACCAAAGGACGTTTGTCCCGGCCAAGCACTCACTCAGTAACAATACTCCCTCTGGTGCACATCAGAAGAGATTAGAGTCTGGCCACTTCCCAGCACTTTTGGGTGTTTATCTGAAAATAGATGCTGGTGTGGGGCAGCCAGACGCGTCCAACATCGATAATTAATTTGTCCAGATCGGGCAGGGAATCATTTTAAACAATCAATGGACATTTGCACCGGCTGAGCACTCACTCATAGCAATCGCTCAGTTGGAACAAATAGTCCTTCTGTGTTTACCCAGCCTTAAACAAACACATAACACAAAGGACAATCTAAAATTTATTTAAATGTTCATAATGTCAGCTAACATTAGATTAGAGTTTACCAACAAAAGTTACATTTTGCTGAATTTACAGATGATGTTGGAGCAGCTGCTCCAGAGGAGGAGATGGAGCCAGAGGAGGAGGGGGAGGAGCAGGAGCTGCCGGAGGAGGAGGGGGAGGAGCAGGAGTTGCCGCAGCAGGAGGAGCAGGAGCTGCCAGAGGAGGAGGAGCAGGAGCTGCCAGAGGAGGAGGAGGGGGAGGAGCTGCCAGAGGAGGAGGGGGAGGAGCAGGATCTGCCGCAGCTGGAGGAGCTGCCGGAGGAGGGGGAGGAGCAGGAGCTGCCACAGCAGGAGGAGCTGCCAGAGGAGGAGGGGGAGGAGCAGGAGCTGCCGCAGCTGGAGGAGCTGCCGGAGGAGGAGGAGGAGGAGGAGGAGGAGGACCAGGAGCTGCCGCCGCAGCTGCCAGAAGAGGACCTGCCACAGCAGGATAAATTACTGCAGCTGGTATCCCAGCTAACGCAGGAAGTCCAGTTGCTGCGCTCCCAGCAACTGGACCTCTTTGATGTACTTATGGCTGACATGGCCTATATGAAAAAAAAATTAGCTAGGCTGGAGAGGAGAAATGCCTTTTTTAATGCACCACAATAGTGGGATTATATTTTATGTTGTTTTATTTTACTTTTCTGTAAATAGTTTTATTCTGGCCTCAAAAAGGCTGCATATTTTAAAAAGTTGAAGCCAAATGTAAAGTTGTCCGTCTCTTTCTTATTCATATAACATTGAAATGCTATTTGATTGTGAAATCAAGGTGGCCATACTCTAATCAAACCTTCATTCTTCCTCCTGACTCCCCATTGAAGGCTTCCAACCGGTGGGCCAGGAGGAAGGACTGTCGGTCACTGCCAAAGAAGACACGTCCAACAGATAGGCGGGACCAATTGTGTGGTCCATAGAGGGCAACATGATTGCTCCTGATTTGTGGACATGACCAATTGTTCTTTCATCCAATTTGGAAAAACAAACCTTTGGCGATAGGTCAGAGCCGACATACAATAATTCTGCCCGACCAACCAAAACACTGAAATGACAGTCGGTCAGACACAAATCTTGGATAGCTTTAGATAGATGAGAGGTTTGATGAAATGTCTGTCTAGTGTATGTGCAGATTATAAGCTTTACTATACATCAAGTTCCTAAGGAAGATATATTTTTTTAATGTAAACCCAAATATGTTGTTAATTTTTGTTGACAATGAAAAATATAAGCATTCCCTGACAGCACACTGCACACTGCACACTGCACACTGCAGGCAGGTAATGCTTATATTTGTCATTGGAAAAGCTCTGTAGGGCCTGTTGCTTTACAGAATTCAGGATGTAAGGGAAAGAGTATAAGTGGTATACTTTGTACTCAACATTAAAATGCCGGATTGGTGAGAATCTGACTACCATATGGGAGTATTTTGAAAGGTGCAGTATTGCAGATTTGTCAATACTGTATCTTTAAATGACATATGCATTTTTGTTATGTGGTTGCTAGATACATTTCCAAAAATGCAGGTTTATAGTCTTGGTAATGTATCATGTAATTTGACATGTTCGCACATCCAAGGAGTTATGAGGTGAGATTGAGATTGCATTTGTGCAGAAAATATTTTACTGCCACAGAAGTTACCAAACAAATTCAAAATGGTGGCTCCATGTTTGTGAAACTTACAACATGTAGAGTATAGGGAGGGCACAACAGGGGAATCTTTCAATAATAAGAGGTATACAATAGTATTTATCCATTACACTTAAAAATTACACATACAAATTTGCAACCTGTTATAATACACGATGGATCAAGTATTCGTGAAAATATGTTTTTTTAGATCTGCCTCCAAAACAACCAATCCTGTGGCTAAATGGCCATCTCTATCAGTCATATGATTAGTTTTTTGGACTTCTGCTAACAGGGTTTGTTAGTGATGTAAATAGTTTGCTACATTGAGATGAACCGAAGCTCATCAGAATCTGCAGACAAAACTGTCTCAAAATGGTCTGAATGGGCACACACACAATTGCATGCACTAACACACATGATTGGGTGCACAATTCTGGCATGTTGCAGTGTGGCCTCTCAATCAAACTTTAGTATTGTTGATTTTAAATGTGGTAACATTTGGAGGCCAAGAAGTTATAAAAATCCAGAATCATTGTCACCAGCTATTCTGCTGTTCAATGTCATTTGTAGTAGCTTTGAAGTGAAACAAAATTGTGATAAGAAATTTTAAAAAAAAACTGTTGCTCCAAAAATTAATAGAACTAAAGCTGACAATACACCAATTAAGAACATCAAAGAAGTCTAAATACGAACGCGCATTATAAAGCGAACGCGAATTATATAAAAGCGACCGGGCGTTCAAAATATGAATGCACATTACAAAAGCGAACACGCATTACAAAAGCAATCGCGCATTCAAAAGACGAACACGCATTAGGAAAGCGAACGCGAAACATTTAAGACAATTTGTCTAAATGGCTTTTACATTTTTGTTGCCTTAAAAATCAGGAACCAATCCAAATTCCGAACAGACAGGCTCCAAACATGCCTTTTCGCTCAAACAATGACTTTTCACCACCTTCAGGGTCGCGCTAATCTTTCGCTCTTTTTACCGCCAAAACCACTTTTCGCTCTTTTATAAATAGCGTTATGTCTTTTCGCTCCCTTTTCGCTAAAATTACCCGTGCGATGTGTGGCGAAGTAAGGCGAAAAGGGTTTTGGCGATAGCATGCGGAAACGGTTTCGCCATTCGTTAACGCTACCTTTATAAATAGCGTTAACTGTTTTTTTGGCGAAAAACCATGCGAAAAGCGAACGCGAAAACTTTTCGCCACTTTTCGCTCTTTTATAAATATGCCCCTTAGACTGCAAACCACAGTTAATAAACGCTTTTGATTCTTAACGCACCCCTTAAAAACAGACAAATCCCTTTAAAACAGAAAATCCCTTTACTAGTGGATCGCACAAAGCTAGATCCCTCTAGAAGGAGAACTTTTATAGGAGGTTTAAAACAAGGGAACAAGGGCTGGTAAGCACATTTAGGAGCCGATTTGAACACTTAAAACATTGCAAAGTTTTGTTTAGGGGTTACCGTTTAATAACATTAAAACTTTAAGTAAAGTCATTTTTATTACATAAGAAAATACACAAATACTTGAAGTGACTATGTTTGTTTATTTAGGAAGCGGGTGCTGTCTGTTCTGGGAGATTATCTTTTGTTTGGTTTTCCATTATGTTTCCAGGACATTTGTCAGATATGGCAGGATTTTGGGGGAAAGGTTGAAAATGGGGTTTAGGAATGAAGAATTCTGGCAAAACTACTACAGGCCCTGGTCCTCCTTCATCAGTTGATCTGGATTTAACAGCTGCAGGGTGGCTGATTGTTTTCTCTTCACCTTGAGCACCATCTACTGGATTATCTTTAAGTGATAAATACACAATAGAGCCAATCGGCTGATTAGAAGATGGTGGTTGTCCACCTACAACAGGGCCATGGTGGTGTTCATGAGCATGGAGATGATCATGTGCATGTTCATCATGATGGCCTTCACCCTCTTTATGCCCATGCTTCTCCTCATGGTGATCTTTCTTGTCGCTATTATCAGATTCCTCCCTCTTGTGACTGGTTTTATGCAGTTCTTCCTCAGCTACAGCAGCCTAGAATTAATAAACATTAATATTTACTTTACTAATATTGTCAGAACCCTTTCACACAGACTACGGTCTTGCAATAAACATACGTGCATATATTGTGCACAACATGTTATGGCAATCACACTTGAGTAGAGATGGGATCCAGGTCTGACACACCAAGATCCGATATGGAACCCTTCGGTTCCGAAATCCGAATGATCCGGGCGGATTGTCCAGATTTCGAGACTTCGGGGCCTATTTTCTATAATTATCCAACTTTTGAGGATTATCGAAAATAATCTCAGAGAGGATAAAGATTGTGTGGGTAGCTATAACTTTTTATTTATCACATATGAAGACTATTTTGTTGATACACATTTCATACCTTTGGCTCAAATACATCACAAGACACCCTTTCCACTTTCTTTTCATCAGGTGTACTCCAGTGTGATACAGCAAAAGTCTTGCAATAGCCAGTATGCTAGAAAGAGAATATTCACATCAAGTGACATTGAATCATATGGAATATCCAGACAGTGTAGTACTATAAGATCTAAAAACAAGCTGTTTAGATGCAAGAAACAAATCCTGTCTGGGCACCATTTTATCACAGACCAAAACAGGTATTGTCCCATAAATGATCTTCTAACTGCATCCAGCTGGGATGGGTGTATAGCTAGAAGAGCTATGTGAAAATGTTACTGTTGGCAACTTCTTTTTTATAATTAAATGATAGAAAGGCTAAGAAAAATCCAGGTCTAATATTACAGAAATAAATAAAGTAAATCTGTTTCCATGTCACTGCATTAGCGCCTGGTTACACTCAGACAGACAGAGAGACAGACAGACAGACAGATAGAGACAAATAGACAGACCTATATAGATAGACCAACAGATAGATGGACAGACAAACAGACCGATAGACAGACAAACAGACATATATATATAGATAGACAGACACAGATAGATATAGATAGACAGACAGATAGATAGACAGATATCATGAAGTAAAAATAAAAGCAAATATAAGATATAAAAGGAGTGAGAAATCTGATACTGACACACACACATACACACATACACAAATAAGTACATTTTAGAAAAGCTTCTAGGTTACTTTTATTCCTTTGCCAGGTCCATGATTATCACTTAGGCCATTAGGCCAGCGTCAGCTATAATTTGAAGGCGATTGATACTTACTGCAAATTCACAGTCCAGTCGTTCACACTCGGCTAGATTTTTGGGGGACTTGCTTTTATTGCAGGTGGATTCGTGAATTGTAAACTCCACATGGTACGCAGTGCCAGCAACCACCTTTCAATGGGGTTATAGAGCAAATAATGAAATTAATCAACTGAATTTACATACCAGTGTATTTTCTACCTTAAACATATATCCTACAGTTCTTAAGTAATGTTTGCATTGTAGACTGTTATATTAGCCCAAATATTGGGTCCCCATATTTCTGATGCAGTAATTGTTAGAGCTGGTTGTTCAAATATTCACACCAGTTTTCTGGGTTCATTGGGGTTATGATTTTTTTCCTGGAAGTCTCTTTCACAAATGCATAGCTACTGTTATTTCAATCTTTCAGTATACTCTTTATTGGGGGCATGATAAAGCGCTATAATGAAGGATTAGCAGATTTCATAACCCATTTTTACATTTATGTGAGTCTCTACCCCAGACCAAGTATAGAATGTTTGCTAAGAGGTTGCTTTTGTTGTAATACTTTGTATTGCAGGGCTTCAACTTACTAGCAAGACTGATCTGCTTGTAACTAAATTGACCCAGTCATATCTTGTATCCATACTATAAATAAATTCTACCACTTTAATGATTATATGTCAATGTGTCAAATTGTATTACTGATGCAGTGAGGGCAAGGAGAGTTTAGTCTAATTGCTTTCCAGTTTTCTCTTTTACCCCATGTGTGAATGTACATGTGTTTTACTTTCTGGATACCAGATACATCTATTATTAAATATAATTCACCTCTGTAATTAATACCCCTCTCTCACATCACATAACCATATTCCTTCACATACCTGTACTCTTCCTCTTGTGATATTACCAACCACAAAGTATTTGTTGTAGTTACTTTCCTGGTTAAACTTCTTGACACTTAGATCTGCAACTTCCTGGAATCTGGTATCATTCAGTGGGTGGGAAAATAGACATCCGCCACATCCAAATCTTCGAGCAGCTAATATATGCAGAAATAAAATAGAAACAAAATGAAAAACATTAAAAGGAATCATGGAAGTAAATCCAATGAACTGCAAACCACCGTTTATTTATTGGCTGCAATATAAAACCTTGCCAAAATGATTAGGAGCAAGTTTCAACCCATACATAGCATTACCCATGCTAGAGTTTTGTGGAACATTTTAATTCAAGCTGTACTTCAAGTGTGGCTTGTGAACGAACATTTCAATCAGAAAAAGTTTCTGCATTCGTGTCAGTGGGAAAATTATAGATTTTAGGGTGTTTAAGAGTTTTCATTGAAATATCTACCCAGTGCCCAGCAGAGGGTACTGGGTAAAGAGACAGCCCGGTAGGAGAGACAGTTTGATGTCTTCCAGGGTTGGTTTGGCTTGTGGTGAATTGGGTGGACATATTATTGGAAAGTGTTGGGCGTGACCCAGCTGTCTTAGTACATATTGGTAGATGGTGGACCTTTAAGCATGAGTTTAAGGATTTAGGACATAAGCTGAAGGGCAGGTCCTTACAAAGTAATTTTTTGTGCAATTTTACCTTTCCCACATGCTACATTAGGAAGGCTGAGGGAGATTATGGATTTAAATGTGTGGCTAAATTTGTGGTGTGGGAATGAGGGCTTTGCATTTTTAAAGCACTAGGCTGATATTTCAGTTCTTTTGCTGTGATGGATTATACTTAAATGGAAAAGAGCCTGCTGTGCTAGGGATGGTTAAGAGGTTGGATGGGCCTTTAAACTAGCTAAAAGAGGGCCTTTAAACTAGCTACATGTAGTGTTTGCTAGTGGTAAACATCTTAAACTGCTCAGAAAAACTGCCTGTGTAAAATGCTTGTGAAGGTTCTCATTCATCCAGGTCATGGTATATCTGTTGTATTCAATTAGATCAACTGGACTTAAAGTTTAGTTCTTGAAGACTAAAAAGAAAGGACATACCTTTGAAGATTGTAATGTTAACATATTGGCAAAGGAACGTGACTGGTTCACGAGAGGTGTCAAGGAGGCCATTTATGTGAAAATAAAGAAACCAAGCCTAAATAGAGGTGGGGGGGTTCGACACCATCTTTCTGCCATGTACAATGCTGTTTTGACACCTTACTCTGGGCATTCCTATAACACCTCTTAGCCACTATCCAATCACGCCCTTAACACCTGGCTGTGATATGCTAATTGGGATTTTCCAGGGTACATAATTGCCACAGATTCTTGTACAAGTGATTCTGAATTGAGAAAGCCAGTCGGATGACTAGCGAAACGTCTTCAAGAACTAAACTTTAAGTCCAGTTGATCTAATTGAATACAACAGATATGCCTGTGTAAAAGTTTGAAATAGTAGTTTTAATGAATACCTGGTTGCATAGTGCAGTCATAACTATGGAGGCGAGCAATTCTCCATGGTTTATGAAGATGGAATATTACTTTGCACTGTCCGAAAACCTGAAACAAGAAAATAATTGTGAATGGTATGTTGCAATAAGTAATGTATTTACAGAGAGTGTATGACCGACAAAGAATATCAATGGGAGGAATGCACTTTCTCCTAATTTAATATCTGTTATTACACCTGAGAAAACTACTTCCTCGTTAAGATAATATCCAAATCCACTGATTATCTCATATCTTTAAAAATTCCTATTTGGAAACATGGAGTAACGTAACGAATCAACCCACTGGGTCAAGACCTATGAGATTGATCTATGAGCAATTATTCCAGTCTCCATGATCGACAAAAATACAACCCCTTTTATAACCCAATTTCTGCATCTATAAAATATAATTTTCACTTAAAAAAATACGGCAATCAAGTTATTTGGCAAGAATTATTTAACTTGATGTAGCAGCAAATAAAAATAGTTGTATTGAAAAATAATTTATTCATAATAAGGCACAGAGTGTTAATCACTGGGGGGCCTTAGCACAATGGGTGCAAGCATTACCACTGTGACTCCCAATTCTTCTGGGTTTTTCTCCCCAGAACACCTATACATTATAAGATTCTTCTCTAGTGAGTTGCATTTACATACTTGTAAGAAGTAGATTCTGCAGCTAAGAAGGCTTCCATGTTGTTGTCAGTACAACTTACAGCCAATGTGATCTTCAAAGAGCCTTGTGAGCATGTGCACTTATTGGTCATGTACCCTGACCCCACAATTCACTGTCTCAATGTAACATAGTAACATTGTAATTGAGGATGAATAAAGACATACGTCCATCTAGTCCAACCTTTTCACCCTCTTTTTTAACCAAACCCATCCAGAGGAAGGCAAAAAAAGCAGCTATAGTATTTTCTATACACAGGCCTCCACATCAATTTGGAAGTCCCTGATAAGACTTTGAAAAATGCTGTTATCATGCAGTTTATTTTCCAGTCAGCATATATTGCAGACACCCTTTCAGGAACAATACAAAATAGTCCACTGGTTTTACTGCCCTTTTAAATTTTTTGCTTTTATTCTGTTCCTAGAAAGTTTCTAAATGTACCTGTTTGCTCTGTGTTAGCATGGTGGGTAAGTGAATAATGCTTTATTTCTAGAAACACACAGCCCATGAGTTTACCTGTTCAAATCCCCAGAATTCCTTTTACATTTTTTTCCTGCTATCCATGCTAGGTAGGAAAAAAACTGCAAAGATATTTTTTTTCTGTTGTTGCATAAACACGCAAAGGAATGTGTGTGAGAAAATAAATTGTTTGCAAACATAATTTTACACTGTAAAATCCATGTTCTAAAAAACTGAAACTGTCATATAATAAGAATAATCCTAATATTTAATATATCAACATTGTAAAATGCCATTAAAGGACAACTCAACCCTCATAATAACATATTTTAGGAATATGCTGAGATATCCTACCTTGTCCTCTGGAATCATTACATTATGCCTGCAATGCTCCTAGATGCAGTGTTTCTAAATGGCCATATTTGTTCTGGCCCCCTTCAGCAATTTAGTGAACTGGTTATGAGCTTTTTCATGCTCGGAGGAGGCAGCTTTCAGTTATTGTTAACCTGTGACTGATAGAATTAGGAAGCAGAAACTTTGTGTGCATTTCTGTTCTTACATCTGTTAGCTTTCTAGCTATTGCAGTTTTGGGGTTTGGGTGTAATTTACTACAGTATTATACAATTTTTATTTTGAGGGCCTGGACTGGTTAATAAATATGGCCACATATGTAGTGCTGTAATTTATCACAAATATTACTTCTAATGTTTTATAGGTGGTATTTAGTATGGATTTAAATAGTTTCCTTTAAAAAAAAATTTCAAGGGTAGAAAAAAGATTTTTTTACACAACCTTATTCTGAGTGTATACCTACAGCTTCATGTAGTGGTTTGGGCTTACAGTCTTTCCATGATTTCCTGCTAAGTACATGGCAGTCTGTCTCAAGCACGTCCAAGATCAGATAATATACTGAGCCACTCATTCCCTGCAAAACACAAGACCGTATAGTGTTGTAATAAACAGAGTTTTAACCAAAAACATCAATATGCCATATAGGGAAGTTGGAAAATGATTGCTGGGGGGAGGGCATGGTAAAAGTTTGTCTTTCCCTATTAACACAAGGTTATCACGGCTTTTTACATGTCATGCATAAAAATACAAAAGTGTCAAATAAAGACTTGATACAATTAAGCCTTTCCTGTTGATATTATTAAATGGGGAAGACACACTAAAAGACAATAATACTCACCTCCCCCTCTCTCCTCCTCCTGCACCCACTGCTAGATTGTTTAGCTGTTATACTTACATCAAGTTTCCCTCACTGCTCCGGTCCTCTTTCAGCTTGTCTCTGCAGTCCACTATCTAGCCAATGGAAAGACATGCTTTGCAAAGAAGTGTGTCTTCCAATTGGCCAGATAGTGGACTGTCACTGGAAGTAGCAGAAGGGAAGAACAGTCCAGAACAGTGAGGAAAATTCTTTGTAAATATAACATCTGATCAGTAAAGTATCCAGGAGTGAGGAATTAGCAGGTTAGGTCCTTACCCTTGGTACTATTCAGTTGTGGAGAAAGGGAGAGGAGAGTATAATTGTCCTTATATAATAACAAGGTAAAATGGGTACCCATGTAAAGAGGATCAGAACTGCTATGGTTTTAACTTTTAATATGGCAAAATGTGTCTAAAATGAAAAAATTTCTTTGTGAGTGCTGATCCTCCACTTCTTACTAACATACAACTGCAGTTGCCCCCCCCCCCTTCAGGCTGGTGAAATAACTTACTTGGGGCTGTGTCACCAACCCCAAAGGACCATAGGAAATAGGAGGGGAGGCTAAATAACAATGATCAGATCATTTTAGAGAATTAACTTTCACTAAAATCACTATAGTTAAATTGTCTTTTAAATAGTATTGTCTTACTAATTTGGTAATGCTATATTACCAAATTATATATATGATCATGTTGATAAAAGGTCCAAGCATGCAATACTTACATTAAAATCTTCTAATGCGTTTGAAATGCGGTGAAGTGCAAAGACAAAGCCATCTCTACGGACAGCATTCAGCTGGCTTAGGGACAGACCGGCTACTGCCTCTACCACAGAGTCATTGCAGGGAACAGGAGCCAACTCAGGTGGCTTTACACTGTATGCAGCTAATGCCCTAGTACCCAGCACCTGAGTGCACACTAACAATGACACTATAAGCAGCATCCCTAATTGATAGCAGTCTCTGCAAAGGAGGTTTTGTGACATTTGCTTATATATGTTTTTTTACAAAGTTATATCACCTGTAAAACACCATAGTCAAGCAAAAGAGGTAAATGATTATATGAAATTTAAGCTCAATATTTACACAAGTCAAAAAAACTGGGCAAGACAACTGATATGTAAAGTTCACTGCAATGTTCTAGAGTTTAGACAAACAATACATTCTATGGGGATGGGATTTGATTATTAGTCTTACTTACCAATATTAAGATTACTTAAGTTATTAAACCAATTTGATTAGAATATCCAATATATGTAAAATTAACCTGGTCAGACACCATTTCAAAAGAAAACATAGCAATTTTGTTAACAGTTTTGCCACCAAGGCAACTTGAAATACTACACACACAAAAAATGAACTAAGGCACTCAGATATCCAAAAATGAATGATATATTTATTCACAATATAGTATTCTATTGTATTTATAGAAAAGACAGCTAGAAAGCTTAGGGAGAGAGGGGCCAAAAGTAGCAAAAAGCCCTTCACTGAGCATAAAAATGGAGAAACACCTTCTTATACTGTAACAGAAGGCATCTTGCAGTCTCGTGCTATACGAATAGCATTGCCCACAAAATCTAAGTAACACAAAGTAACTTCTTACTTCCATGTTCCCCAGAGTAAGGGGCCGAGATATGCAAAATACTCCCTTATGTCCCTTAGCTTATGCATGTGTCCAGAACCGCTGGCTAATAACATGCAATATATCTTAATATATAGAGCCAATAATCTGACCTGCAGACACGACGTGTTTTGATCTTGTGAGATCTCGTCAGTACAAGATACAGATCCATGGCTCTATGGGGTAGGACTTGGGCTTCACTGAGCATAAAAGCAGAGAAACACCTTCTTATAACAGAAGGCATCTTGCAGTTTCATGCTATATGAATAGCATTGCCCACAAATGCTTGTGAAGGTTCTCATTCATCCAGGTCATGGTATATCTGTTGTATTCAATTAGATCAACTAGACTTGAAGATCAACTAAACTTCAAGTCCAGTTGATCTAATTGAATACAACAGATATATGAAACAGAAAGTAATTTCTTGCCCCCATGTTCCCCAGAGTAGTTTGTGTAATGTAGCATAGTTTCTCTGCAGGAATATAGACCAAGCTTCCATGTTGTAGTAGCATCCCAACATGTCCCTTTAATTGGAGGTTTTACACCTTGAATACTAAGCATTGGATGGAAGGCCTCTTCCCTCCTTGCTAAAAGCCAGTAGGCAGGGGGTAATTTGTTAGGACCTTCCATACTGGGGTTACCTTGACGTGGTTGGAAAGCTTTTCACTTTTATGCATAAAACTGTAACTAAAACCCCCCATGTTATTACTGTTTGCACTAGCATAGATATTATGTTAGTATATGGAGCCCAGGGTTGTCAATCACATGCCCATGTGGGCTTTATTACATGGGCAAAACATCAACCACGATAAGGGAGAGGATGGGAAACCATCGCCAGTCTATTAGAGCAGCCCTCCAAAATATGGAGTCTAATCAACCTTTAGCCCAGAAGCAAAGTAAGTTTGGTGAGTTGTCTGTGGCCAAGTGCTTTAGGGAACCAAAGCATTCCCTTGCGCTGGATGGCGATCGATCAGGTTTAAAAAATGGAAGGTATGTACAGGGATCATGCTCTACTACAGAGAGAGGTACAGTGGATAGAGACACTGTGGGCCATATGTATAAAGCCGCAGTATCGCCTTTTAGCAATTCCACGGGTTAGTAAATTTACAGTTGCGGTCATAAATGTGCGATCGTACATTTACAACCAAATGTTCGTTAATTAACAAACGTTCGATCGTAGAATACCGTGCGGTAGTAAACTACCGCAATGGTATTCGGTCGGTTTAATGGTTAATCTCCAATTGGTTTAACGAAATTTACGATACCGATTGTTAAGGCCACGGTATCGCTAAAGAGCGATGCCGCGGCTTTATAAATATGGCCCTTAATACGTTAGCCCCTAAGGGGCTTAATGAGAAACTATCCCTCTCATGTTTTAATTAAAGAAAGGGGAATACACTTCCGGACCTTATAATTATGTATCCCGAATGTGGTATGTAATATAGTTGTAGATTAATACAAATCATTATAGTTTCCCCATTAGGTTATATAAATGATAAACTCATCTCCTACACAATGAATACACAAAGCATTTGTAAGGTGGCTATACTGTACACATTAACAAATTTTCCTGTTGAGTTCGGGAAATCTGACTGAAATTTCTGGCCATCCACATCAGTGGATTTCTACCTAATGGGAGAGGTGCACAGGTTTGCTGTATTTATAAACATTTCCATTGGTTGTGTCTCAACTTGAAGATCTTCCTTATACTTAGTACTGGAATTGTGTGTGGCCACATTTGTAACAGATCAAAGACAGAATCAAATGGAATCTTATGGGATCTGCTAAAAATCGGTACTGTGTGTACCCAGCTATAGTTCATAGTATAATTGGTATGCAAACATACAATAGGCTCTTTGCATTTGTGTTTTCCTTAAAATAATTTTCAAAAATTATACCTTTAGATACAGCAAGATCCCACTACTTTAAAAACATTTTCGGATTTTAAATCTGAGCTGTAGATTCTGAGAAATCCTAATTTAAAATCACAATTTACAGTGAAATCCAGAAGCAGAATTTATAATATTTGACCCATTTCTGACCTCATACTGGGATCTTTGGTGGCCTGCCAGCACACTTTCTGCAACAGCAAAAAGAAGTCAGGGGAGAGGGAGATGTGTAAGCAGAGCAGTGTCCATGGTGAGGCTGTGCAGAACTTTTAAGTGTTGCAGACACTACAAGGAGACAGTGACTAAGGGAGGGTGGGGGCATTTAGAGAGCAGCAAAAACAAGGAAGGTAAGGCTAGGTAAACAAGGGCAGATATTTAGTTTTCTGCTATCAAGCATTCGGGTGGCCCGAAATATCAGTAGTTACAGTTAAAATCGCCACAGCAGCCATTTTGGCAAGACTGAACGTGCGGACTCCTATTGCCAAAATTTACCAAAATGTTTGATCAAACTTCCATCCAAATTGGTTGGCAGTGGTGGAAAAAGTACCACTGATAATTTAACCCAATCAACTAAAATTCCTAAATATAGGCCGGTCAGGGTGAAAATTCTGCACATGTGTACCTAGTCTTAGGTGAATCCTTCTTTACAACCCAGTTTCATTGCTGTTAAGTTTCATACTAAATAGTAGTGCAAAACGTAACATATATTACATCGGGTAGCATGAGTTTTTTCACTGGTTTGTGTAAGTGGGGCCCAGTATTACATCTCCCTGTAGGAATCAGTTACAATTACTGGATTCTGGGTTTTCTTTTAACATGATGCTAAATATTGTGACTGTCTCTGATCCATAACAGAACACTAAACAAACATCCGCTGTACATGTTAAAGAAACATGCTCAGGCACGTAACTACCAGTGGGGCAGGGGGAGCAACTGCAGGGGGGCCCGGGAACCAAGGGGCAAAAAATCTTCTTATTATTCCTATGACCAATAAAGGCTCCTCCCAGAAAACCACTGTGGAGGAAGCACGAATAGGGGCTCCATCCTTACTCCACTGCTCATGCTCAATAAAGAAGTTTCATATATCAAGTAAATGTCAGAATAGGTCATTCAGTCAAAAAGAACAATTGCGGTGGACTTCGTAATATTTAAACTAGAAAAAAAATCAAATAAAGGATTTAGGCAGGAAACAGAAATTTGTAAATAAGCAAATGGAAATAACTAAAAGATCAGGTAGAACTTTTATAATCTTTTTTTGCCTTGCTTCATATACAATCCCAAAATGTGTACAGTGAAAACTAAAACATTTGAATGGATAGTCCTTTGTTCATAATGCAAGTTTACCTAAACAGTACTGGAAACATGGTGTGTAATGTTAAAAAAAGATCTTTTTTCCAGGACACAGAGGCCCCATGGAAACATGTTGGCTAAACAATGATCTCTTGACAGGTGCTTTTGGCTGAGGTACAAATTGGTATTCAGCTGAGTTGGACTCTGATGAGTGTGGACCCAGGTCAAGACTATGGTGAGAGTGGCCATGAAGTACAGGAGGTTGCAGAGGCACATGTGGAGCAATTGGCAGTCCTGTCTGCCCAACCTGAAAAATAATATTTCATTATAAGTTTCATCCTTACATCAAAAAAAATGTAAAAAAAAAATGTTTTTTCCTGGTAGCGATCCTATGCTCTCCCTCTTCAAAAAGTTTTCACCCCAGTGCTTCCAGTAACAAGAGATACAGGACGGTAGATACGTCAGGATGACGACGGCCGTCCAATATGGCCAAAACATGTTGATTGCACCTTGCTAAAAATTAAAACGGTTTGTTTGTTGCAAAATCCCATGTGTGCTCAGTATCTACCGTTATATATACGCCATTCGTTAACGCTACCTTTATAAATAGCGTTAACTGGTTTTTTGGCGAAAAACCATGCGAAAAGCGAACGCGAAAACTTTTCGCCACTTTTCGCTCTTTTATAAATATGCCCCTTAGACTCTGCGTCCAGTGAGAGGTTTGCAGGGACTCTCCCTGAAGATCCTTAACACCCAGAATGCCCTGTTGGCCAAATTCCAGGTTACTACTGGTTTTGCCAACATTTTTAAAATTTTTACACTCCTTACCTCCCTCCTGCACAATACTTTCTGGTTTCTCTTGAGGCAGAGCCCAATTCCTGGGCTCTCCCAGTACAGTAAGATCTCTGTGTTTTACCTGGAAAACAGTCCCTGTTTCCCTACACAATCCTTTATTGGATTTTATAACAGGTTCTTTGCTTAGTTCTACCTGCCCAGAGCTGCCCTTGTCTCCTTCAGTCTGGACAACAACATCCTCCCCACTCACCACCTGCCCGACACACTCCTGCACTGAATTCTGAGCCTGGTCTACACTCTGACTGCTACTCACCAACTCAGGCAGTTTGGGTACAGGATCAGGGATCCCATATTGCTTGTTCCTCACTGTCAGTAACGTTCTGGACTGACCAGGGGAATTTCTCTCTTGCCCTTCCCCTCTACAATCACTGACTTGGGCTTAACTGGTTCTGGCACTGTCGGACTCCTGCTCTGGTCTCCCAGCCCTCCTTCCCAGTTTTAAACCCTACCTAACATTTGATCCAGCGGAAGCGCAAAAAACCCCCTAAAAAGGGGAAAAAATTCCTTCCTGCGTCCAACGCAATCGGAAAGTAATCCCTGGCTCCCAGACCTATATTCATTACATACCAGTGACTTCTCAATACTTTTTTAGTGTTTAGAACTATCCCAGGTTCCTATTTTTTAAAGTTATCAATGAACTTCCATTACCAACCATCTGCTGAAGACAGTTCACGTTTAACACTCTCACCGTTCTCACTGAACGAAACCTCTCCTACCTGAAGATGAAACTTCTTTTCTTCCACCTTAAAGGAGGTGTCCCTTGTCTCTGATATGACCCTATTAGTGAACAATGCACCAGAGAGCTCATTGATGGGCCATTTATATATTTGTACACGTTATCATGTCCCCACGCAACCGCCGCTTCTCCCAATGTAACCAACGCCTACACTTGTCTAATCTGCCTGCATTTCAAGCCCCTCCATTCACCTTATTAATTTGTTTGCCCTTCTCTGAACTGTCCTCATTTCCAAGATGTCCCTTTTGTATATGGGATTCCAAACGACTGCACCGTCACGCATATTCAAATGAGGCCTTACCAGTGGCCTTGAAAAAGAGGGAGACATAATATTTTTCCTCTCTTGAATCTATCCCTTTTTATAACAAGACAATATCTTGCTCTCTAGCCTGTTGCTACCTTGGCATTGTTTTGCTACAGTAGTCTGTTATCTACCAGAACCCCCCAAATCTTTTTTTTTACAGATGAACTTAACACAGAGTTTTTTTATGGTGTAGATGGCACAGGGATTATTAAATCCCAAATGCATCACCTTACCATTTATCTACATTGAATCTCATCTGCCATTCTGCTGCCCATTTTGATAATCTATCTAGGTCTGCTTGCAGCCTTGCACATCATTGGAAGTTTCCAAGCTCTGCATAATTTAGATGTCATCAGCAAATACTGAGACCTTGCTCTCAATGCCCCCCTTCTAAGTTCATTTATAAACAGATTAACCGAAGCAGCCCCATACGAACCCTGAGGCACTACCGCTTATAACTTTAGCCCACATAGATATTATAGCTCCATTACCACCACTCTCTGTTTGCGGTCCAATAACCAGTTCTCCTATCCATGAACAATGTTTTCTTCAAGGCCAACATCCTCAGTTTATACATTAGTGGCACAGTATCAAAAGCTTTTTGCAAATCCAAATATACCACATCCACTGCTTGCCTGAGTCCAACTTCTTACTCACTTCTTCATAAAAACCAATTAAATTTTGTCTGGCATGATCTATTTCTCATAAATCCATCTGCTGACTACTACTAATAAGATGATCTCTGGAGACAAGTCAAGGAATGATCCCTTAACAAAGTTTCCATCACCTTCCCTACCACTGATGTTAGGCTTACAGGTCTATAGTTACCAGGCTGTGAACGACTACCTTTTTTTGAATATTGGTATTACATTGGCTTTTTTTTCCAATCCAGTGGCACATCCCCAGACAAAAGCGAATCTGAAAATATAGAACAGTGGTCTAGCTATAACTGAACTAAGCTCTTTTAAAATCCTAGGATGCAATCCATCTGCCTCCTGGCGCTTTATTGATATTAACTTTGTCTAATTGTTTCCATACCATATCCTCCGTTATCCAATGTGAAAACTCTTCATTTCTTCCCTGCATATTGCTCCAATCCCTACTGTAAGGACAAGGATTCTCAACAGTAAAAACTGATGTAAAAAAACGGTTTAGCAGATTAGCCTTTTCGGCATCCTCTCAACCACCTCAGCTCCATTATTTAATGGTCCCACATTCTCAGTCCTTATCTTTTTACCATTTATATACTTAAAAAACATTTGGGGTTTGGACTTGCTTTGTTTCGGCAATCCGTATTTCATTTTCTATTTTAGCTATTTTAATTGCTTTCTTGCACTCTTTTTACAACTTTTGTACTCCCTGTAAGCCTGTTCTGTGCCTTCGGTTTTCAAAATTTTAACCACCCTTTTTCTTTTTTTTTCCATTTCCCTTTTTACCTGAGCATTAAGCCATGCAGACTGGACCTAATTTTTTTAACACTTGTTACCTAAAGGTACCTATTTGGAAATGTTATAGTTTTAATATCCCTTTAAAAGTGGGTCCACATCTGCTCAGTTTCTTTACCTAGACAGTTCCCCCCAGTCTATGAGCAGGAGCGATTCCTTTAAAAGCATAAAATTAGCTTTCCTAAGTTAAAGTTTTGTTAAGCCCCAGTGCACTTTAAGTTTTTTTGCAACCTATATTAAATGACACTATATCATGGTCCTTTCCCTAAGCTTCCCATTACCTTCATCTCCATAATGAGCTCAGGGTTATTAGATATCACCAATCACAACAACGCATTCTGTCTATAGGAACTCTATCTCCATCTGTGAAAGAAAATGCTCATATAAAAATTTAAGAACTTTATACCTTTAGAGGTGCTGGCATTTCCCTTACTCCACTATGTCAGGGTATTAAATCCCCCCCATGACCAGAACATGCCCCATACCAGCAGCCTTCGCCAACTGCATATGGAGATTCATTTCCACCTCTTCCTCTGCATTTGGCGGCTTATAACATACCCACAATTAATTTACCTACCTTCTTGCTTCCTTGTACACAGTTTCCACCCATAGTGTTTCTGCCATAATCGTTTGCTCCCCCATCTATTCCATCTTTTAAATTGGCTTCAATTCCTTGTTTAACTACTACATACTCCTCTCCTCCTTTCTTATTACACTCGGTCATGTCTAAATAAGGAGTATCCTTCAATATTTACTGTCCAGTCGTGTGAATCATTAAGCCATGATTCTGCTATACCATTACATCATACCTTTCCTTTAATGCTATTATTTCAAGTTCGCCGTTTTTCCAGTCAGACTCCTTGCATTTGTAAACATACATTTTAGATTATCAATTGATTTACTTCTATACACTGGTCGTACATGCCTCCTTATCCTCTATGCTCCCCCTCCCCCCCCTTCTCCTCCTCCCTCCGTTGTGTTACTAGCCCCCAGACCCTAACTTCTCTATCTACCCCTGTGTAGTTAAACATTCCCTCCCCCCATACCTAGTTTTAAAATCTCCTCCAACCACCTAGCCATCTTCTCCCCCAAAACAGCTGCACCCATCACCATTGAGGTGCATCTGTCTCTACTAAAGAGCCTGTAGCCAACAGAAAAATCAGCCCAGTTCTCTAAAAACCCAACCCCCTCTCCTTACACCACCCTCTTAGCCACGCATTTATACCCTGAGCTCCCGTTGTCTCCCTAGCGTAGCACGTGGCTGCGGTAGTATTTCTGAAATCACTACCCTGGAGGTCCTTGCTTTTAACTTGGCCCCTAATTCTTGGAAATCATTTTTAAGGACCTCACTCCCCTCTAACTTTGTCATTGGCACCAATGTACCAAGACCCGCCGGGTCACTCCCAGCCCCACCCATATCTGTCTACACGATCCACCACATGTCGAACCCTAGCACCAGCAGATAACACACTGTTCGGCATGTGGGTCTTGGCGACAGATTACCCTATCTACCTTCTAATAATGGAGTCCCCACCACTACACCTGCCTATCCTTCCTAGCCCCAGTTCTCCCTCCCTTTTATTGGGATGGCCGTCCCCTGGGTGCTCAAGGGAAGGCCCGCTCCATACATGCTGTCCGAGCCATCGTCCTCCACATCTTCGCCTAAAATGGCAAATCTGTTGGGATCGACCAGCTGGGAGAAGCGCCCCTATCCTTCTATCCCCTACTTCCCCTGGTGACCCTTACAAATCTATCTTCCTTTACCACCTATCTACCCCATATCCACCCTCCAGTTTACGGGCCCCTGCCAGTACCTGCATTCCCCAGATTTGCCAAGCCCTGCAATGCTGCAAGTTTACCCCTTAGATTCCGGACCTCAGATTCCAAATGGGCAACCCACTCACATCTGACCAATACATAGGTCCCTTGGGGTGGCTGCTCCAAGATCCCATATATGCGGCAGGATGCACATTGCACGGCCCCAACAAAACTGTCCATACTAAACAGCAATAACACCAAAGACACAGAACGCATCAACAGCAGAGACACAGCAATACACGCAAGAGAAATTGCAATACACAGCAGAGAAATAGCGTGTTGTTCTTAACCTTTCTTGTTTTAAACGCTTTAGTTTTTAAACGCTCTCAATTCCCTTAAACAGAAAAATCCCTTTAAAACAAAATCGCTCAAGAGCTTGATCGCTCCGGAGAAATGGCTTAAATGAGGTTCAAACCACGAGCCAACACCCTCACAAATTTAAACCATTAGCTACACCCCCCATCCAACAGTGAAAAGAAAAAAAAAATGCCTTTCCTTTGTCTCTTACCAACCCCCGCTCTACAGGTAACAGTGCTGTTTTAAACACCCAGTATTTGTTTCAGTAACCCAGTGCTTTGAGTTTACTCAAACAATTCCTACTACCTTATTCAAGCAGTAAGTAGCAAAAACACACCAGTGATTAATTACTTACACAGGCACACTCCTGAAATAAATAGTGTTAGGTTAGTACATTTACTAGGCTGCAAACCACAGTTAATAAACGCTTTAGTTTTTTAACGCTCTCCTTCCTTAAAAACGAAAAAATCCCTTTAAAACAGAAAATCGCTCAGAGCTTGATCGCTCTGGAGAAATGGCTTAAATGAGGTTCAAACCTCTGCTATCCCCTGGTAGAACGTTTTGGGACTTTGGGGGGGACTACAGGAGAACCATATGGCTGTGATGTGAGGTAAGGATTTTATTACACTACATTATGGGGCCATTACTGGGGGGGATTATAGTTTTGGGTTGCAGGTTGGATTTGGTGAACGGTGGTGGTCGTTTGCAGGTCTGTTTAATTTCAGGTGTTGTTCAGGTGCAGTTATTGAACCCACCAGCAAAGCCAGTGCAAATCAGCGGTGCGTGTAATGGTTTGTTAGATGTGGGTCTAAAAAATTAGACCCATGCACCTCTAATCTGGCCTTTGTACGGCCATCTAGGGATTGCCATTTGAGAAACAGCAAACCTGACAAGGTTTTGATTGGGAAAAAAGAACACCACCAGGTACTCTGCCAGTATTAAATAAAAATGTGATCACTGTGATCCCGGCCGGTAAGGTAAGGCTCTGCTCTGCACCTCTGCCTCTGCACCTTAAACAAACGTTATGGCAATTGTTAATTAAGATCATCCATAGAATACCATCACGTTATTTACCACTTGGATTCACGAACGTTCGCCGTAAATGTCCGATTATGCAAATTTGTGATGCCGCAAGAAGAGCTTACAACCCAAGAGTTTGTCCTAGAAATAAGAGGCTACTTACAATTAATAGTATCCAGGATTTAGACCACTAGGTCCTATTTCTTGATCAAGTCTGTAAAACTGCTACTTCCTGTCTAAGTCTCCTCCATGTCCCAAACTTCTTCAATCGAAGACACACTCCACAGACGCTTCTCTTCCATTGGTCAGTTTCAGGGAGCATCCTGACTTAGACATTAATTTAGGTATATAAACATAACCAAAAGATGAGAACCTTAATGTATTACCTTTTATTACTGTCTATTTTTTTTTTTTTTTTTTTAATCATTCAGTTTTTATTGAATAGTTTTTGATATAATGTGATATTTTATTTGAATCTGTTTGATTTGATTTGAATATTTGCACAATAAGCCCAATTGTATTATTCTCTCTAATTTTAAAAGCACTGGTCTATTTACATGCCCAATCTCTTTTTATTTTTTCTTGCATTATATAAATTTATGCAACTTTATTATTATTCATAATCATCACAATAACTGTCTTACCAAACTCATTTTTTAAGATATTTAAATATTACTGCAAATTTAACTTCAGAATATAGAGTTTAAAAAACTTTTAAATTCTAATCTATCATTATTAGGACAGTGATTTAAAAAATTCCATTAAAATCTTTGCTTCAGAAAAAAATCTTTCTAAACCAGGAGAATTTTTAAATAATTATGCGTTGTGGCAGATAGAGGATCATGAAGGTCCAATTAAAACAGATTTATACCTTATCACAATTTTGATACTTAAAAAAGATCCAAGCTGGCCATCAACATTATGAGCATGCAATATAATCAGCAGTACAGGAGTGTGTTATAAAACTGTCATCTTATTTTCAGAATTAAGAACCTGTGGCTATAAACATAAATGATTAGTTATACGTATATATGCGCAAGTTGCCCGTTGGTGCAAATTGGGAATATGTGTGTATGTTTAGCTATGGGGCTTATGGAAAAACTAATTGGATGTACACCAACAAAATTATACATTTGACATACATAGGGAGGGCATTACAAGGGACAAGCTAGCCTGACGATGGGAAACGCCGATTAGGGCTGCTAGAAATGGAGAACCGATTAGCTTAGCTAGAAGAGGTAAATAACATACCTCAAATAGTACAGCACAGCACAGCGACACACAGATTAAATAGCTATATTTTGGGAATCAGCACTCAGCAGTTGAGGACACAGTTTCCACAACAACTATAATCATCACACTATATGTGGGGCAGGTGTAAAATGCCAATAAAGCTCAGACACATGCTCACATCGTGCTCACGAATGTGACTATCCTATATTACACAGTTAAAAAAATGTAAGAAATTGCGTAGCGCACTATAGATCACTCTTGTACAATGCCTATAGTATAGATACGTTTTTTTAAAATTTGTAACATGGCATGTGCTTGAACATTACAAAATGATTTGAGGTTACTGACATGGCACTTCCTTTAGTGTCCATTTGGAGACTCTTTAGAATTTCATGCAAGCAGAGGGCCGGACAGTACGCCGAGGAAGAGGTAAGGTAAGTAATGATCGGGTGAGTTCTGTAAAAACTGCTATAGCAGTTGGGGCTGGGGAGGGAGAGCTACTATACCCCAAAAGTTGCAAAAAGGGGTGGACATGCCCTTTAAATATACCCCCCTCCCTCTAACTTCCCTCGAATAGGAACCAACCAAGTGGAAGATCCATTGGAAGTTTCTTTAAAGGAAGGTTTGAAACCATCCACCATTTCTTACCCTCCCTATTAAACTCACAGCTGTCACAAAGGAGTCGTTAGAGAGGGTGTCAATCCAGACTTCCTGCCATGTTTCAATCTTATTAGATTCCATCAGTGCAAGACACAGTTTCATGCTTCTATGGGTAGGACTGGAAACACAGATACTGATTACTTTAGGTTAAGGTGAGGTGGGGTTATGGGGGGGGGAACTCTCCACAAGGCATACAATGAAATAAAGCCTTCTTACAACAGAAGGTACTGTACAGCCTCATCTATTAAGATATAATACTGGAAAAAGGGGAAAAGGGTCAATTTCTTTAAGAATGCTGGGTAGTTTCAGAGACATGCAAAGTCATTTTATCATAAACAGATATCACTTCCTGTCTAACAGAAACTCTTATTTCTTTCTATAGAGAAGGGAGGGGGGAGTGAATGTGTGAGTCTGAAGAATTTTTGATTGCTTGTGTACAGAAAAGCGAGACACAAGGACATCAAGAGCAAGTGTCCATGCACACACCGACGTCACGTTGCGTGCTCCGCGACTCATGCACGTCGCACATGGACCACACGGACACCTGCATTTGAGGCTTCAGAAGGATCCGGAAGTTCTCAATGGGTGGAGCTACAGAGTCTATACAGCATCCAAATGTCACAAACGTTACAGCAGAAAGGTAGGCTAGGAGGGACCTAAGGGAAAAAAGGGGAACATTTTTTAAAACTGCTACAATTAAACTTACTTGCTTTTACAGTGCACTATCCTTTAATAATTGTATATCATTTGATTTGTAATTAAAAGATAAGTTAGTAGTAGTGCTATACTTTGTAGGTAATTTTTTATGGCTGTATTAATAAAATAATGATAATTACACACATACACATAGACCTTTCCTATCCTCCAGGCTAAATTACAACTACATTTTCCGGAAGTACTTACTGATCTGGTCCTTGGGCTTTTAAAATGGGGGGAAGAGCATCCATCCAGTGCTTTATATTAAAGCACATTAAAGGCTGCTTAGCCTTGTCCCTTGTCCAGGACACCCTCACACTGCTATATTTTTACATTTAAGTAAATATGTGCCTTAAAGTATATGGATAATTATTATTATTATTATTATTATTAGTAGTAGTATTTATATAGTGCCAACATCTTCTGTTGCGCTTTACAATTACATAGTCATACATTACCTACAGGGAATACATATTATATAAGTCTAACATATTACATACACAGGTAATACATAATATAAGCACGCAGTGATGAGATACTTACAGCAATGCTGTGATACAATAGGAAAGAGGAACCTGCACAAAGAGCTTACAGTCTAGAGAAGAGGTGGAGCTCTGGTATGTCATTTCCTCCAAAAAAAAGCCATTTAAAGACTCTGTTTGTACAACTGATTCAAGACTGATTGTCTACCTGTGTAGCTGAAAAGGGAAACTGCATTTCTTGCAGTTTGCAGTAACAGCTATGACACAATTTATCTGTAGTTGGATAAAACGTTTTCTTGGGAGTGCAGCCTGACCTTTGTGCTTTTTATATTGTGGATGGCTGGATCCAGTAAAGGCAGGCACCCTTTTCATTATTTATAAACATTTTCGGATAGTGCCACCTACTTCCTATATATATAATATATTATATATAATATATATATTTACAATATATATATGGCTTTTTTAAAAAGAGGGAAGAGTTTGTCCATCCAGTGCTTAAAAATTAAAGGCACATATCTTTTCTATTTTTGTATAAATCACCAGATCACTACAATTATGAATAATGTAGTTATAATTTAGCCTAAAGCTAGGTACACACAGTCCAATTTCTGAAAGATGACAGACAGATCTGCAAGATCCTATCTGCCTATCAAAGATCTATCACACAAGTCCCGAGCGCTCCCATGACTTCATGGGAGAACGCTGGGACTGGTGTTTTTCCACCCCGGCGCGCTAGATCCCTCTAGGGGAGTCTAGTGCGGCACAATGGAAATTTCGGCCTTTCCCGAACGTGCGAGCCGATCGTCGTTGTGGGCGGCCCGCACCTCATTCAGCAAACGAGCATACACACATAACGATAAAGCCCCGATTCCGTCGGATCCGACGGTATCGGGGCTTTATCATTACTGTGTGTACCCAGCTTAGGACCGCTTCCACACACTTCTATTGTATGTATTTATTAGGAAGGCATGGTCAAGCCCATGTGTAATAGGAGACCCCCCCCTTAATGGGGTTCTATGCATATCCATACAAGCACTGGACGGAGGCTCTTCTTTCCTCATTTTAAAAATCCAAGGCTAGGAGAAATAAGAAAGCCACTATATAATCAGGTGTGCAAGTATGAGAAATGCAAAGTTTCGTCATTGAAGTAAAAGAGGTTAGAAGTTAGGACCTTCCAGACTGGTTACCTTGACGTGGTTGGAAGCTTTTCATTCATGTGATCACAGTAATGTATACTAAAACCCCTTTGTTTATAATGTATGCCAGTGTGCAGATAATGATATTGTATTAGAGATGTTCAAAACTGTTTCGTTGGTTTTCGAATTTTTGAATTTTCCGGAAAATTAGAAATTTGAAGATCGAAAACGGACCCATAGAGTCTATGGGAGAAAAAATAAAATGTCTGTCCATTTTGAGAGACAATAGTAATAGTAGGTTACAGTAAATGACACAGAGACCTGGGATGGTCTGGGGAACCCGTAAATATACCAAAACTTATTTAAAAAACTATCTTTCCTCACGATCTGGCTGTTTTCGAGCTTCTGCATTCTATTTTCGAAAGTTACCGAATCGAGAGTTCTCTCGAGAATTCGATTTTCGATAATCGTCTACTTTCAATTTTCAGATAAAAATAGAAAATTCCAAAAATCTGGGTTCCGTGAAATCCGGGAGTTTCTGAAAGTTTCGTGAGGACTCGAAAGCCTCAGATTTGATTCAAATATGTATGGGCCTAGAATGATGCTTTGATTATCTTTCTTTTATATGAAATATTAAATGGGGTCAGGCACAGGGACCATTTATAACAATTCTACTTATTTATTTAGAAGGCTTATAGAACAACCCCTATATCCCATCTCAGGCACTAGAGACACTTTCCACTGTGACACTTGACACTTACTTACCACATTGATCTGCTCTAGTGCAGGTACGGTGACTTTCGGACCCTCTCCAGATTCTAACAGATGCTGGGCATTCCCGACCCTCAGGTTTAAATATTGTTAAATGTGTTATGTGAATAGTGTGTGCACTTCGTGGGGGTTATATATTTATGATCGGGGCGCACTGGCGCCGGGACATGATAGGGTAACTGGTGTGGCGAAGGGGTTGGTTTGATCACTCTTTGTTTTAACTCACCTGAATAGCGTGTCTGTAATCCTGATGACGGCCTGACCAAGATGGCTGAAGGCATTGATTCCTATAACGCTTCATGTAAATAAAAATTGTACCTCTGAGAAAATCCCATGTGTCACCGGCATCTAAATCTGCTATCGTACCCTTCAGTGGCCCAGGTTGTTGGAACGTCATCAATCATCTACCTGTCTTAAGCAGTGAAGTAGACACAGAGGGAATGTAGCAATGCATGGTTAATACAAGAACATTGTACAGGCTTGTCCATTTAACCCTTTTGGGGAAAGAGTCCCAAGCGTATAGATCCACACATTCTCTAGCACAAGCGTGCATGATCAATATTAGCTGCAGTTCAGATCATGTCTAGAGGCTAGATAGAGGGGACCCGCGGTGCGGAAATGCCTAGCCACCGAAAGTCCACATATTGGTATTGGTAACGAAGTGCTTTTGTAGATAAAGCAGAGCGAATGATGACCGATGATCGCCATTCGCTCTCTTTAAAGGTAGTACGGGTTTTACCTATATATAGGAGACCACATGGACAAATGTAGCAAATAACCCACCTACTCTCACATGAAAATTTCTGTTTAATATTGATACGTTTGCCACTATGGGGATGTGCGAAACTCCCTGCCACCAACATGGAAGGAGAGTGAGCATCAGGGCATCTGTAGCATCCCAGTTTAGTGCGACCCCATGTGACACAGTATCAATAGATGGACTAGAAATTGAGTCTGGCATACTAGCAAATCGGATAGTGTACAACCTCGTCTGTATGTGTGAGCTAGGCGGGATTGATGGAATGGTAAATGTCTATCCTTCTCTATGGTAACCTCCCTTAATGTGACTAAAAGGTATAAGTAGTGCGAAATCGACAGTACGTGCATCTAAATTCTGGTCTTAGGCGCCTGGAAATGTCACTATTGTAATAGTCCAAGCCCCTTGCAATCTGCACTCAATGTTGTTCACAATCAGTCAAACTTGTAGATCCTAATATCAAATATTCTTACATTATGATGTTAATGAAGTTATGTTTTTGGACGTCAAGGTTATCAAAGCAGGTGGTCGGTGTACAGAGTTGTCCACTAAGCCCACCAATCATAACCAGCTTCTTAATTCCCAGTTTCCATCCACCATATAAAAAAGTCTCTCCCCATGTCACAGTTCAAAAGGTGACAGCATGTGAATATACTCATAGGAAGACACATTTCCAGCAGGTCATGGTTGACAGGTTTAAGGCGAGGGGTTCCCCTGATAAAATCGTGTGAGTGGCCAAAATGAGCCCAGAAGATAGTAGCAGTGATGGTTCCCTCCAAGAGAATTCCCTTCGTCACCCAGTTCTGGGGGATGAGTATCAATAGATGTATTAGAACACGGTCCATCCTCAAGGAGGCGTACCCCATAGTAGAGAATTTCTATACCTCTGATTACTCTGATAGGAGAGATAATAATTGCGAATAGATTGTACATTCTGCATTACCAGGAGAAGAAAAAAGGTTAATATAAATGGATGTAACCCATACCCATGTACCCATGACTCTGTACTCAATCCAGTGTGTGGTTAAGGGGCACCCATTTATACAAGCAAGGCAACAAAAGCAGAGGAGCACAGTACTTCAGTGAACACTTCTTTATTTGTGCAACAACATACAAGCTGTGGGACACTAGGCCCGTTCCTCAGGTAGGGGCCTAGTGTCCGAAACGATCAACGCTACCAGTTCTAGTCCATTTTTGAGAAGGGCCACCGTGAAAAGGAATTAAGGTTCCTGGTGTTGGAAATGGTTCCTAGACCACCCAGAGGTGGTGGTAGGGAACTTATCCTTAGGAAGAGGGAGGTTTGGTGGATACACCATCTAACTCCCTCTTTCCGAATGGTCTCAATCGGGACTACAGGATACACGTTTTTTTTGGGTAATTGAAGGGTAAAATCCCTCCAAGTTAGTTTGCTTTCATAGAGTTTCCTTCTCTATCCTATATGAATATGTTTCTTTTGAAGTGTGAAGTGTGTACCTTGGAAGGGGTTAACTGAATAATGGGGTGTACCAATGATTTATTGTTAATTAGAGGTAATTAATGTTGTATACCATTTTTGTTTGTGGGTGTGAACCCTACACTGTTGCTTGAGAAAGGGCAGTGTGCCTCGAAACGTTGCAGCTTTTTGACAGTGTAACAATAATAATATATGTTGCTGAATAGTAGTGCGGTGTTAAAGGACTTTATATATCTATATATTATAGATATTTTATATATATATTATATTATATAGATAATATACCTGCAATAGCGATCCTCTGCACACCATCTCCATAGACATCCACCCGGGTGCCTCCATGGGGGAAGATACAAAACAGCAAACTCGGACACACGTGGGATTTTTCAACAAACAGTCCATTTTATTTTAACAAGTGCAATCACCGCGTTTCGGCCAAATCCCATGTGTGCTCCGGTTTGCCATTATATATATTTTTTTAATTATTTTTTATTATATTAGATATATTTGCTCTGACGAAAAATGCTGTTAGCATAGAATCTGTAAATTCTTAATGTCTGTAATGGTATTTAAGGAATTTTTTCAACACTTATTTATTCCATATACAATACCAGCTAAAATGTAAAATATAAAGTGGGCATGGCCTGTGGTATGGAAAGGGGTGTGGCTTAAAAATTTGCACTGGTATTTCCTTATCCTTCCTGCTCAAAAATCCCTCTACGCCCCTGCTAAGGAATGTTTATTTTAGCAGATACAATCCAAAGGGTTTTTCATATATTGCTTATCAGTAACTAATCCAAGTTTTCCTCACGAAGTTCAAAAGAGAGAGAGAGAGAAGAGATATCAAGGCACTCCGTGGACTTTTAAAACAACAAATGCTTTATTCGATACATAAGAACAAACTTTCTACGTTTTTCAGCCATGTCTCCCGGCCATCATCAGGATAATCCATTTTGAAACAATGTTCCTCTAAATAGGTAAGTGCCCACCCGATCCCTCCCATTGACCAACCCCTCAACTTTACCCCCCATGTGCTCAATAGATACATAAATAATAAAATACAAAAGATCAATTAAAAAATATAACTCAAGCTACTTTTCCCCTTTGAAGATTTGAACAACTTCTGTGAGATTCCAATGTCCAACCTTATTAATGTCTCTCTTTACCCTATCCACATAGGTTCCAACAATGGATAGATGATAGTGTGTGTAGGGGGACAAATGTTGTTTAGGTTTCATACCAAAAGTTCCGGTTTCGTACCCCCTGAATCTGTCCCATAAGGGCTACCATGGGCCGTAAACGAAGTGAGCCTTAAGGAAAGTCTAAAAAAGAAAAAGCATACAGATGAAGCCTACGACCCCTCTTGTTAAAAAGGAAATTCCCCATAGATGCTCCTCCCGTGTTCCCCTGGTGTTTTCTAGTGACCGGGCCGTGAACGGGCATCTTCCCATATACATATCAGGATGGCCAATTATATACTGACTTTCTCATAACATAGTGTCTCTGGAGATTTCTTTCTCTTACCCCCTCTCCCACTTTTCGATACTCCGCCATTTGGTTATCCAACTCCAATTTCAAGCAGTGAAATCATCTGCAGACTGTGAGTGTCCCATCTATTTTAGAATCTCATAGAAATATTATCAATCTCCTTAGTTAGATATTGGATATCAAAGTCATTATCTCTAGACACTTTATTAAGAATTTTTACATACTTGTTTTAAACTCCTCATTATCAATGAAGAGTGCCTGTCGAGGTGTATGCGTAAGTTACTGATAAAATCTTACCTCTACTTAAATTTTCCATCTCAGTTTTCCCATAAATTTGTAAATATTTAAGAAAGAACATTTGATGGGGTTTCTTTCATCCATTTATATTTTTTTGCAGTTAGATATGTCATACAAACCGGCATCCGCTCTTGTAATGGCTAAGACAGGTACCATAGCCAATCACAGGACTGATACCGGTAGACAGTCAAGCCCTATCTGCTTGTCTTGATGCACAGAAAAGTCACAGAAAACGGCAGAAGGCAAGAAGGAATAGAAGCTGTAAATACATTGGGGCAGCTTTCAGTGATTTAAATGATGTGAGGTCGAGGTTTTCAGGCATTTCCTGCAACATATTAATTTTTGTTTGGGGTGGACAACCCTTTAATATAGAACTAATCCAGGACTAACCTGGCAAATGAAAACTGTACGTCCTGTAGCTCCTTAACAAAAAAAATATTTCCCCCTGACCCAGGGACTTTCCATTTTTATAAAGTATTTTTTTAGAGTAAAGTTGTCCTTTTGTGCATAGTCGGCTAAATTATAAGAATGGGGTGATTGGTAATGAAGTTGTTTAATCTTTTTCAACCATAACTAGACAGAAAGTTTTAGTTAAAAACTTAAATTTGGCTTGAAAGGCTGGCCTATTGAGGCGCGTTTACATTATGGAGTGTCTTGCTGAGTAAAACCTGCGATTGTGACACGACAATAAGACAGGTAATCAACACTGATTAGTACTGCTCAGGTGTGTTAATGAATTAAAAAAAAATTTACTTAAGGGCATATCCACTCCCCAACTGAAATTTGCCTCAATGCTGAGCCACTGTGTAGTGTTAAATTACCATTATCTTCTTCTGTTGCATATTGTTCTCCTGCATGGCTGCATTAAAACCCAGGAAACTGAAGAGTAGGAGCCTTTCCATTGTGTTTTAAGTTTCCTCCTCTACTCATCCTCCTAAGGTTTCTGCAACAAAATAGTTTTCCCCACCTGCTGCTTCTGCTCCGTGCACATATTTTCTTTGCTATTGACCTGGTACTACCCTTTACTTAGACCTTGCTAGGCCTGTTTAACAAACTGATTGTAAACGTACTTACCTGCTTTCAATTCTGGTGCCACCCTTGTGCTGCTTTTTCCGATTAAGGATGCAGCAGAAGGAATGGACAGGCAGCCACTCAATGAAACTGAGACAATTTTTAAATGATAGTTACCCTTTAAAGGGAATGTGGTCTCCACACAATTTGATTACATGAAAGGCCAGTTCCCTACCTAAAACAAGCCTCAACCACCCTCTAGTGCCACCCCAAGATATATAGAAATGACTGACGAAAGTTAATGGGTGGGAGGCTGACGTGACATTTCTAAGGGTGCTCCTCACTCGCTGGTGAGCACACAGCCTCAGACAGGAGACAGGACAGGAACAGGATAGGAGACAGGAAGTCCCTCCCCCGCCCTGCTGTGTGAAAAAGGTAAGGGAAATACAGCCTCCCCCACTATGAAAACTGACCCTTTTCAGAGGGGAGGGAGGAGGAGACACAGGGCAGATTGACGTCATCCACGACAGGATGACAGCATTGCAGAGAAGCAGGAAGTGCAGGGGACCTGATGCTGCTGCCAATCACATCACACAATAATGTAAATATCTTCAAAACTATGCAAAAAAACAAAATAAACAGGAGAGCAATTCCTATCAATTTACCTAAAGTCATATTTGGCTACAGTTCCCCTTTAAATGCCTGCCCCTGGATGGAAGGATTGGTCAGTAGGTGTGTACATGTGTCAGGCTGTGTTAATGTACCATAAAATTAACTTTTGTTAAGATTAAAAATTATGTTTTTTTGACTATAGTACCGTGGGGTGGTGTATTAGTGTTTTTGCATCTGACCATAAACTAATGATTGATCACATGACCCAACACAGAAATGTCCACATTTGAGGATTGGACCTATTATAGTTTTTGGGAAAAAATGTCCCAAAATTCGGTAACATATGGTTACACATATCCTTATCTAGAACAAACCACACTTCCCATGTCCTGCATGTGTCCTCTTCAATCTCAATAAATTAAAAAAGCAATTGCCTGTCATGAAAGAAAATTATGTGTCAAACAACTCTGAACAACTCACATTTCTCTATTTTATGTAAAACTCACTCCTGGACCTTTGAGTTCTGGACCAATTGTGATATTCTTTCAGGGCTATGTACCAAGAATGTTATCAACTATTGTGTTAAAGTCACGTTAACCAATGTATCAAGCATTAACAGACTTTAAGACTCAAATAACGCTCAGTTGCACGTTACGCAGATTTGGTGTCACGCAACTGCCACAACAATGTACTAAAAGGGTTTCATAAAGTTCTTATCATGAAATGGGCTAATTTGTGCACACCAATCAGATGTTAGCTTTGAAATGTTAAATAAATCTGATAGGTTGGGGTAACATTAGCACAATAAACATAAGAACTTTATTGAATCTCCCGTGTCGTTAACGGTGTTTTTAAGTGAAAATCCTTACGCCAGCAGATTCGCAAAAGGAAAACTCCATTGCAATCACACTGAGAGCCACTATCTGCTCAGTGCATTGCCTAAAGGGGGCCATAGAGGGAGATAGCGACTCTTGGTACATAGCCCCTTTTGTTTTTGGGGTACCAGACTAAGAAATCAGTAGATTTATTGAAAATTGTGGCAGTTTGGAAGCATTCTGAATGATTTCAAAAATATACAACACATAAGAGTTTTATGCTCTGGGGTAAGAAGTCTAAAATATATATCTTAGTGCTATACATCAGATAGGAGATACAATACTTGGTTATTCTTTTAATGAATGTAAAACTCATGCTGCCTAAAGTAATTTCAGGTTACCATGTGTTTACCACACAAATATCTTTTGAAATAGTGCAGTGTTCCCAATGCAATACACTTCAGTTAAGATATACGCTAACATGTACCACAAAACCTAATGTGCATTCAGTTGGGGACAAAACCCTTGATAAGTACATACTATAAACTTCGAATGGAGCACACTATTGAGTAATACTTCATATTCAATTTATTTTTGCTGAAACCAAGTACACTGTGTACTGGTTTCAGCACCAAATAAATTGAATATTGAAGTATTACTCAAGTGTGTGCCTCTCTTACAAAGTTATATGTACTTAACTGATGTGACGCAGGCCATAGGGGGTGACCTCAATACCTACTTGTTCAGACTCCACAAACTGTGATACGCAGACACATCGTTCACGACCCTGAGTCCTCGGGTGCTGCGTCCCTGACGCCATAAGAGGGGAAATGGCAGTGGGCGCTCGTACCGTATGCGATGGGTACTTGGTGTAAAGTGGAGGGAAAGGTATAATTCCACCCTAAGAATAAAAGTTTGTGAAACAATATACAATAATTCCCCTGCGCTCTCCGCGCGCGCGGCCGAACCCTATAATGTTTTGGTCTTGACAAGCGAGCTGCGAACCGCGTAGAAAGCCCCCCCAAACTCTACTTACCTCCCCTCTTTCCTCCGCCGTGCTCCCGGCCCTCTGCTTGCGAGAAAATGCAAGCAGAGGGGCGGGACCGGCAGCCGCGTCTGTGATTGGCTGAGCGGCAGCCAAGCATGGATGCAGCTGCCGGCAGCTCACTTCGGCGGAGGAAAGGTAAGTAAAGTTTGGGGAGCTTTCTAAAGATAAAAATATAGCGGTTGGGGCTGGGAGCCCAGGGGGAATCTTATATCAAAAACTTTATTTTAGGGTGGACATACCCTTTAATCACTTTACACCAATTACTGCATAGTTAGAGGCTGATATGGTAGGGAGCGCCAGGGATCAAGGGTTTTACCGATTTGTAGCAAGTTTGTGGAGTCTGAACAAGTAGGTTATGAGGTGCACCCCCTATGGCCTGCGTCACATCAGTTAAGTATACATATAAACTTTTGAAGAGAGGCACACACTTGAGTAATACTTCAATATTCAATTTATTTGGTGCTGAAACCAAGTACACAGTGTACTTGGTTTCAGCACTAAATAAATTGAATATTGAAGTATTACTCAATAGTGTGCCTCCATTCGAAAGTTTATATGTATACTTATGAAGGGTTTTACGTCCCCAACTGAATGCACATTAGGTTTTGTGGTACATGTTAGCGTATATCTTAACTGAAAGTGTATTGCATTGGGAACACTGCACTATTTCCAAAAGATATTTGTGTGGTAAACACATGGTAACCTGAAATTACTTTAGGCAGCATGAGTTTTACATTCATTAAAAGAATAACCAAGTATATTGTATCTCCTATCTGATGTCTAAGCATCTAAGATATATATTTTAGACTTCTTTACCCCAGAGCATAAAAACCTCTATGTGTTACATGTATATCTTGAAAAGTCATTCAGAATGCTTCCAAACTGCCACAATTTTCAATAAATCTACTGATTTTCTTAGATCTGGTCACCCAAAAAACAAAAGGGGCTATGTACCAAGAGTCGCTATCTCCCTCTATGGCCCCCTTTAGGAAATGCACTGAGCAGATAGTGGCTCTCAGTGCATTGCAAATGGAGTTTTCCTTTTGCGAATCTGCTGGCGTAAGAGATTTCATCTTAAAAACCCGTTAACGACAGGGAGATTCAATAAAAGTTCTTATTGTTTAAAATAGTGCTAATTTAGCCCCAACCTATCAGATCTTATTTAACATTTCAAAGCTAACATCTGATTGGTTGGCACAAAATTAGCACATTTTCAAATGATAAGAACTTTTATTGAATAACCCTTTTAGTACATTAGTTGTGGCAGTTGCGTGACACCAAATCTGCGTAACGTCGCAACTGACGTTATTTGAGTCTTAAAGTCATGTTAATGCTTGATACATTGGTTAACGTGACTTTAAGACACAAATAGTTGATAACATCTCTTGGTACATAGCCCTGAAAGAATATCACAATTGGTCCAGAACTCAATAGGTCCAGGAGTGTATTGTTTACATAAAATAAGAGAAATGTGAGTTGTTCAGAGTTGTGTTTGACACATAATATTTTCTTTCATGACAGGCATATTTGTCCTTTTAATTAATTTGGCTTGAAGAGACATGCAGGACACATAGGAGAAGTGTGGTTTGTTCTAGATAAGGAATCCATGTGTAACCATATGTTACCGAATTTTGGGACATTTTTTCCCAAAAACTATAATAGGTCCAATCCTCAAATGTGGACATTTCGTGGTTTTAGGGTCATGTGATCAAATCAATTAGTTTTATGGTCAGAAATGCAAAAACACTAATACATACAACCCCCACAGGGTAACTATAGTCAAAAAAACATAATCTTGATTAATCTTTAAACAAAAGTTAATTTTATGGTACATTAACACAGCCTGACACATGTACACACCTACTGACCAATCCTTCCATTCCAGGGGCAGGCATACTTAAAGGGGAACTGTAGTCCAAATATGACTTTAGGTAAATTGATAGGAATTGCTCTCCTGTTTATTATTGTTTATTTTGCATAGTTTTGAAGATATTTACATTATTGTGTGTGATATGGCAGCAGCATCACCAGGTCCCCTGCACTTCCTGCTTCCTCTGCAATGCTGTCATCCATGTCAGTGGATGACAGTCAATCTGCCCTGTGTCTCCTCCTCCCCTCTCTGCCTGAAAAGGCAGTTTTCACATAGTGGGAGAGTAGGGCTGTATATTCCCTTACCTTTTTCACACAGCAGGGCGGGGGAGGGACTTCCTGTCTCCTATCCTGTTCCTGTCCTGTCTCCTGTCTGAGGCTGTGCTCACCAGCAGTGAGGAGCACCCTTAGAAATGTCACGTCAGCCTCCCACCCATTAACTTTCTGGTCAGTCATTTCTATATATCTTGGGCTGTGGAACACATAGAGAGGTGGTTGATGGCTTGTTTTAAAGGTAGGAAACTGGCCTTTCATGTAAACTCAAATTGTGTGGAGACCACAGTTCCCCTTTAAAGGGTAACTATCATTTAAAAAATTGTCTCAGTTTCATTGAGTGGCTGCCTGTCCATTCCCTTCTGCTGCATCCTTAATCGGAAAAAGCAGCACAAGGGTGGCACCAGAATGAAAGCAGGTAAGTACGTTTACAATCAGATTTTTGTTAAACAGGCCTAGCAAGGTCTAAGTAAAGGGGTAGTACAAGGTCAATAGCAAAGAAAAATATGTGCACGGAGCAGAAGCAGCAGGTGGGGAAAACTATTTTGTATGCCAGAAACCTCTAGGAGGATGAGTTAGAGGAGGAAACTTAAAACACAATGGAAAGGCTCCTACTCTTCAGTTTCCTGGATTTTAATGCAGCCATGCAGGAGAACAATATGCAACAGAAAGAAAGATAATGGTAATTTAACACTACACAGTGGGCTCAGCATTGAGGCAAATTTCAGTTGGGGAGTGGATATGCCCTTTAAGTAAATTTTTTTTTTAATTCTATAACACACCTGAGCAGTACTAATCAGTGTTGATTACCTGTCTTAATTGTCTGTGTCACAATCGCAGGTTTTAAACTCCCAGCACACACAGACACTCACATTAATAGAGCTCAATGCAGCCTTTCAAGCCAAATTTAAGTTTTAAACTAAAACTTTCTGTCTAGTTATGGCTTGAAAAAGATAAAACAACTTCATTACCAATCACCCATTCTTTATAATTTAGCCGACTATGCACAAAAGGACAACTTTACTCTAAAAAATAACTTTATAAAAATGGAAAGTCCCTGGGTCAGGGAGGAAATATTTTTTTTGTTAAGGAGCTACAGGACGTACAGTTTTCATTTGCCAGGTTAGTCCTGGATTAGTTCTATATTAAAGGGTATGTCCACCCCCCAAACAAAAATATAATATGTTGCAGGAAATGCCTGAAAACCTCGACCTCACATCATTTAAATCACTGAAAGCTGTCCCCAAATGTATTTACTAGCCTTCATTCCCTCTCTGCCTTCTGCCTGTCTTCTGTGACTTTTCTGTGCATCTAAGACAAGCAGATAGGGCTTGACTGTCTACCGGTATCAGCTCCTGTGATTGGCTAAGGTACAATGTCTTAGCCAATTACAAGAGCGGATGCCGGTTTGTATGACATATCTAACTGCAAAAAAATATAAATGGATGAAAGAAACCCCATCAAAATGTTCTTTCTTAAATTAATTTACAAATTTATGGGAAAACTGAGATGGAAAATTTAAGTAGAGGTAAGATTTTATCAGTAACTTACGCATACACCTCGACAGGCACTCTTCATTGATAATGAGGAGTTTAAAACAAGTATGTAAAAATTCTTAATAAATGTTCTAGAGATATAATGACTTTGAATATCCAATATCTAACTAAGGAGATTGATAATATTTCTATGGAGCTATCTAAAATAGATGGGACACTCACAGTCTGCAGATGATTTCACTGCTTTGAAATTGGAGTTGGATAACAAAATGGCGGAGTATCGAAAAGTGGGAGAGGAGGTTAAGAGAAAGAAATTCTCCAGAGACACTATTGATTATGAGAAAGGTGCAGTATATAATTGGCTACATCCTCGATATGTATATGGTAAGATGCCAAGTTCACGTGCCCGGTCACTAGAAAACACCAGGGGAACACGGGAAGGAGCATCTAATGGGGAATTTCCTTTTTTAACCCAAGATGGAGGTCGTAGGCTTTATCTGTATGCTTTTTTCGTAGACTTCATCTTAAGGCTCACTTCGTTTCCAGGCCAGATGGTAGCCCTTATGGGACAGATTCAGGGGGTACGAAACCGGAACTATTTGGTATGAAACCTAAATCAACATTTGTCCCCCCTACAACCTATCATCCTATCCATTGTTGGAAACCTATGTGGATAGGGTAAAGAGAGACATTAATAAGATGTATGGACATTGGAACTCACAGAAGTTAGGTTCAAATCTTTCCAAAGGGGAAAAGATAGCTTTGCTATATTGTATTATATTTTATAATTGTATCTATTGTATTTATATTTATATTATTTGTATCCTATTGAGCACATGGGGGGTAACGTTTGAGGGGTTGGTCAATGGGAGGGATCGTGGGTGGGCACTTACCTATTTAGAGGAACATTGTTTCAAAATGGATTATCCTGATGATGGCCGGGAGACATGGCTGAAAAACGTAGAAAGTTTGCTTCTTATGTATCGAATAAAGCATTTGTTGTTTTAAAAGTCCAGCGGAGTGCCTCTGATATCTCTCTCTCTCTCTCTCTCTTTTTGAACTTCAGTGAGGAAAACTTTGGATCTAGTTACTGATAAAGCAAATATATGAAAAACCCTTTGGATTGTATCTGCTAAAATAAACATTCCTTAGCAGGGGCGTAGAGGGATTTTTTGAGCAGGGAAGGATAAGGAAATACCAGTGCAAATTTTTAAGCCACACCCCTTTCCATACCACAGGCCATGCCCACTTTATATTTTACATTTTAGCTGGTATTGTATATGGAATAAATAAGTGTTGAAAAAATTCCATTAAAATACCATTACAGACATTAAGAATTTACAGATTCTCATGCTAACAGCATTTTTCGTCAGAGCAAATATATCTAAAAATTAATAAAAAATAATTAAAAAAATATATATAATGGCAAACTCGGAGCACACATGGGATTTGGCCGAAACGCGTTGATTGCACTTGTTAAAATAAAATGGACTGTTTGTTGAAAAATCCCACGTGTGCTCCGAGTTTGCTGTTTTGTATCTTCCCCCATCGGAGGCACCCGGGTGGATGTCTATGGAGATGGTGTGCAGAGGATCGCTATTGCAGGTATATATATCTATATATATATAAATATATCTATATATATATAGATATATAAATGTCCTTTAACACCGCACTACTATTCAGCAACATATATTCCATTATTGTTACACTGTCAAAAAGCTGCAACGTTTCGAGGCACACTGCCTCTTTCTCAAGCAACAGTGTAGGGTTCACACCCAACAAACAAAAATGGTATACAACATTAATTACCTCTAATTAACAATAAATCATTGGTACCACCCATTATTCAGTTAACCCCTTCCAAGGTACACACTTCACACTTTCAAAAGAAACATATTCATATAGGATAGAGAAGGAAACTCTATGAATAAGCAAACTGACTTGGAGGGATTTTACCCTTCAATTACCCAAAAAAACCGTGTATCTCGTAGTCCCGATTGAGACCATTCGGAAAGAGGGAGTTTAGATGGTGTATCCACCAAACCTCCCTCTTCCTAAGGATAAGTTCCCTACCACCACCTCTGGGTGGTCTAGGAACCATTTCCAACACCAGGAACCTTAATTCCTTTTCACGGTGGCCCTTCTCAACAAAATGGACTAGAACTGGTAGCTTGATCGTTTCGGGACACTAGGCCCCTACCTGAGGAACGGGCCTAGTGTCCCAAAACGTTGTATGTTGTTTTTGCACAAATAAAGAAGTGTTCACTGAAGTACTGTGCTCCTCTGCTTTTTGCCTTGCTTGTATAAATGTGTGCCCCTTAACCACACACTGGCATTGAGTACAAGATCATGGGTACATGGGTATGGGTACATCCCATTTATATTAACCTTTTTCTTCTCCTTGGTTAATGCAGAATGTACTAATCTATTCCGCAATGTATTACTCTTCCTATCAGAGATAATCAGAGGTATAGAAAATTCTTCTACTATGGGGTACGCCTCCTTGAGGATGTGCCAGTGCCTTCTAATACATCTATTGATCTCATTACTCTCCCTACAGAACTGAGTGACGAAGGGAATTCTCTTGGAGGGAACCATCACCTGCTTACTATCCTTCTGGGCTCTATTCTTAGCCATCTCCAAGATTTTATCAGGGTAACCCCTCGCCTTAAACCTGTCAACCATGACCTGCTGGAAATGTGTCTTCCTATGAGTAATATTCACAATGCTGTCAACCCTTTTGAACTGTGACATGGGGAGAGACTTTTTTATATGAGATGGATGGAAACTGGTATATTTAAGAAGCTGGTTGTGATTGGTGGGCTTAGTGTACAACTCTGTACACAGACCACCTGCTTTGATAACCTTGACGTCCAAAAACATAACTTCATTAACATCATAATGTAAGATATATTTGATATTAGGATCTAACAAGTTTGACTGATTGTGAAACAAATTGAGAGTGCAATTGCAGAGGGCTTTGGACTATTACAATAGTGACATTTCCAGGCCGCCTAAGGACCAGAATTTAGATGCACGTACTGTCGATTTCTGCACTACTTATACCCCTTTTAGTCACAATATAAGGGAGGTTACCACTGAGAAAGGATAGACATTTACCATTCCATCAATCCCGCCTACGTCACACATACAGACGAGGTTGTAACCTATCCGATTTGCTAGTATGCACAGACTCAATTTCTAGTCCATCTATTGATACTGTGTCCACATGGGGTCGCACTAAACTGGGATGCTACAGATGCCCTGATTGCTCACCTGCCATTCCATGTTGGTCGGCAGGGATTTCGCACATCCCCATAGTGGCAAACGTATCAATATTAAACAGAAATTTTCATGTGAGAGTAGGTGGGTTATTTGCTACATTTTCTGTCCATGTGGTCTCCTATATATAGGTAAAACCCGTACTACCTTTAAAGAGCGAATGGCGAATCATCGGTCATCCATTCGCTGTGCTTTATCTACAAAAAGCACTTCTGTTACCAATACCAAATATGTGGACCTTTCGGTGGCTAGGCATTTCCGCACCGCGGGTCACCCTCTATCTAGCCTCTAGACATGATCTGAACTTGCAGCTAATATTGATCATGACAGCTTGTTGCTAAGAAAAGAATGTGTGGATCTATACGCTTGGGACTCTTTCCCCAAAAGGGTTAAATGGGCAACTAGCATACCAATGCTTCTTGTAAATTACCATGCATTGCTACATTCCCTCTGTGTCTACTTCACATGCTTAAGACAGGTATATGAATTGATGACGTTCCAACAACCCTGGTGCCACTGAAGGGATACGATAAGCAGATTTAGATGCCGGTGAACACATGGGATTTTCTCAGAGATACAAACTTTTTATTTAACATGAAGCGTTATAGGAATCAATGCATTTCAGCCATCTTAGGTCAGGCCGTCATCAGGATTACAGACACGCTATTCAGGTGAGTTAAAATACAAAGCAGTGATCAAAACCAACCCCCTTCCCGCCCACACCAGTTAACCCCTATATCCCGTCCCGAGGCACCAGTGCGCCGTACATACAAATATATACCCCCAAAGTCAAACTAGAAGCAACACATATTCAAAACACATTTAAAACATATTTAAAACCTGAGGGTCGGGGAATGCCCAGCATCATGTATAAGAAATCTGGCAGAGGATATCCCCGAAAGTCACCCCCAGTACCTGATCATGAGAAGAAGTGCGTAAGTGTCAAGTGTCACAGTGGAAAGTGTCTAAGTGCCTATGGGATGGGATATAGGGGTTGATTCCTATAACGCTTCATGTTAAATAAAAAGTATGTATCTTTGAGAAACTACCATGTGTGCACCGGCATCTTAATATATATATATATACAAAGAAAAGATAATCAATGCACATTCCTAGGCCCCATACAATATTTTGAATCAAATCTGAGGCTTTCGAAGTCCCAACGAAACTTTCAGAACTCCCGGATTTCACGGAACCCAGATTTTTGGAATTTTCTATTTTTATCGAAAATTGAAAGTAGACGATTATCGAAAATCGAATTCTCGAGAGAACTCTCGATTTCGGTAACTTTCGAAAATAGAATGCAGAAGCTCGAAAACAGCCAGATCGTGAGGAAAGATAGTTTTAAAATAAGTTTTGGTTATATTTACGGGTTCCCCAGACCATTCCCAGGTCTCTGTGTCATTTACTGTAACCTACTATTACTATTTGTCTCTCAAAATGGACAGAAACATTTTATTTTTTTTCTCCCATAGACTTCTATGGGTCCGTTTTCGAATCTTCAAATTTTCTAATTTTCCGGAAAATTCAAAAATTCGAAAACCAAACGAAACAGTTTTGAACATCTCTAATACAATATCATATTATCTGCACACTGGCATACATTATAAACAAAGGGGTTTTAGTATACATTACTGTGATCACATGAATGAAAAGCCTTCCAACCACGTCAAGGTAACCAGTCTGGAAGGTCCTAACTTCTAACCTCTTTTACTTCAATGACGAAACTTTTGCATTTCTCATACTTGCACACCTGATTAATATAGTAGGCTTTCTTATTTCTCCCTAGCCCTTTGGATTTTTAAAATGAGGAAAGAGGCCATCCGTCCAGTGCTTGATATGGATATGCATAGAACCTCCCATTAAAGGGCCGTGTTGGGGGTGCTATTACCACATGGAAGCTTGACCATGCTTCCTAATAAATACATACAATAGAGGATGTGGGAGCGGGTCTAAAGCTGGGTACACACAGTAATGATAAAGCCCCGATACCGTCGGATCCGACGGAATCGGGGCTTTATCGTTATGTGTGTGCTCGTTTGCTGAATGAGCGTGCGGCCGCCAAACGATCGGGTCGGCACACGCTCGTTCGGGAAAGGCCGAAATTTCCATTGGCCGCACTAGACTCCCATAGAGGAGTCTAGGCGCGGCCGGTGGAAACACACAGTCCCAAGCGTTCTCCCTATGATATCATAGGGAGAACGTGGGACGTGTGTGTATGCAGATCTTTGAAAGATGGCAGATAGGATCTTGCAGATCCTGTCTGTCATCTTTCAGAAATCTGGACTGTGTGTACCTAGCTTTAGGCTAAATTATAACACATTATTCATAATTGTAGTGATCTGGTGATTTATACAAACATAGAAAATATGTGCCTTTAATTTTAAGCACTGGATGGACAAACTCTTCCCTCTTTTTAAAAAAGCCATATATATATTGATATATATATATATATATATATATATATATATATATAAGGAAGTCGTGGGGCACTATCCGAAAAATGTTTATAAATAATGAAAAGGGTGCCTGCCTTTACTGGATCCAGCCATCCACAATATAAAAAGCACAAAGGTCAGGCTGCACTCCCAAGAAAACGTTTTATCCAAACTACAGTATAAATCGTGTCATAGCTTGTTACTGCAAACTGCAAGAAATGCAGTTCCCCTTTTCAAGCTACACAGGTAGACAATCAGTCTTGAATCAGTTGTACAAACAGAGTCTTTAAATATGCTTTTTTTTGGAGGAAATGACATACCAGAAGCTCCACCTCTTCTCTAGACTGTAAGCTCTTTGGGCAGGGTCCTCTTTCCTATTGTATCACAGCATTGCTGTAAGTATCTCATCACTGCGTGCTTATATTATGTATTACCTGTGTATGTAATATGTTAGACTTATATAATATGTATTTCCCTGTAGGTAATGTATGACTATGTAATTGTAAAGCGCAACAGAAGATGTTGGCACTATATAAATTACTACTACTAATAATAATAATAATAATAATAATTAACTCCATATATCTTTAAAGGCACATATTATACTTCAAATGTAACATATAGCAGTGTGAGGGATGTCCTGGACCAAGGGACAAGGCTAAGCAGCCTTTAATGTGCCTTTAATATAAAGCACTGGATGGATGACCTTTTCCCCCATTTTAAAAAGCCAAAGGACCAGATCAGTAGTACTTCCGTAAAATGTTGTTGTAATTTAGCCTAAGGAGGATAGGAAAGGTCTATGTGTATGTGTGTAATTATCATTATTTAATTAAAATCGCCATAACAAATTACACTATACAAAGTATAGCACTACTACTAACTTATCTTTTAATTACAAATCAAATGATATACAATTATTAAAGGATAAGTGCACTGTAAAAGCAAGTTAAGTTTAATTTGTAGCAGTTTTAAAAAATATGTTCCCCCTTTTTTTCCCTTAGGTCCCTCCTGAGCCTACCTTTCCTGCTGTAACGTTTGTGACATCTTGGATCTGCTGTATAGACTCTGTAGCTCCACCCCATTGAGACTTCCTGGATCTCTTCTGAAGCCTTCAAATGCAGTGTCCGTGTGGTCCATGTGTGCGCGTGCATGACGTCGCGGAGCACGCAACGTGACGTCGGTGTGTGCATGGACACTTGCTCTTGATGTCATTGTGTCTCGCTTTTCTGTACACAAGCCAATCAAAAATTCTTCAGACTCACACATTCACTCCCCCCTCCCTTCTCTATAGAAAGAAATAAGAGTTTCTGTTAGACAGGAAGTGATATCTGTTTATGATAAAATGACTTTGCATGTCTCTGAAACTACCCAGCATTCTTAAAGAAATTGACCCTTTTTCCCTTTTTCCAGTATTATATCTTAATAGGATGAGGCTGTACAGTACCTTCTGTTGTAAGAAGGCTTTATTTCATTGTATGCTCTGTGGAGAGTTTCCCCCCCCATTAACCCCACCTCACCTTAACCTATAAAGCTAATCAGTATCTGGTGCTTCCAAGTCCTACCCCATAGAAGCCATGAAACTGTGTCTTGCACTGATGGAATCTAATAAGATTGAAACATGGCAGGAAAGTCTGGATTGACACCCTCTCTAACAGACTCCTTTGTGACAGCTGTGAGTTAATAGGGAGGGTAAGAAATGGTGGATGGTTTCAACCTTTCCTTTAAAGAAACTTCCAATGGATCTCCACTTGGTTGGTTCCTATTCGAGGGAAGTTAGAGGGAGGGGGTATATTTAAAGGGCATGTCCACCCCTTTTTGCAACTTTTGGGGTATAGTAGCTCTCCCTCCCCCAGCCCCAACTGCTATAGCAGTTTTTACAGAAACTCACCCGATCATTACTTACCTTACCTCTTTCCTCCGGCGTACTGTCCCGGCCCTCTGCTTGCATGAAACTTCTAAAGAGTCTCCAAATGGACACTAAAAGGAAGTGCCATGTCAGTAACCTCAAATCATTTTGTAATGTTCAAGCACATGCCACTGTTTACAAATTTTAAAAAAACGTTATCTATACTATAGGCATTGTACAAGAGTGATCTAGTGCGCTACGCAATTTCTTACATTTTTTAACTGTGTAATATAGGATAGTCACATTATCGTGAGCACGCATGTGAGCATGTGTCTGAGCTTTATTGGCATTTTACACCTGCCCACAATATAGTGTGATGATTATAGTTGTTGTGGAAACTGTGTTCCTCAACTGCTGAGTGCTGATTCCCAAAATATAGCTATTTAATCTGTGTGTCGCTGTGCTGTACTATTTGAGGTATGTTATTTACCTCTTCTAGCTAAGCTAATCGGTTCTCCATTTCTAGCAGCCCTAATCGGCGTTTCCCATCTGTCAGGCCTAGCTTGTCCCTTGTAATGCCCCTCCCCTAGTATGTCAAATGTATAATTTTGTGGTGTACATCCAATTAGTTTTTCCAATCAGCCCATAGCTAAACATACACACACATAATTCCCAATTTGCACCAACGGGCACACTTTTGCGCATATATACTGTATAACTAATCATTTATGTTTTATAGCCAGAGTTCTTAATTCTGCAAATAAAGATGACAGTTTTATAACACACTCCTGTACTGCTGATTATATTGCATGCTATAATGTTGATGGCCAGCTTGGATCTTTTTTTAAGTATCAAAATTGTGATAAGGTATAAATCTGTTTTAATTGGTACCTTCATGATCCTCTATCTGCCACAGCATAATTATTTTAAAAAAAATGCTTTCCTGGTCTTAGCAAAGATTTTTTTCTGAAGGGAAACGATTTTAATGGAATCTTTTAAATCACTGTCCTAATAATGATAGCAGTAGAATTAAAAGTTTTTTTAAACTCTTATAATTCTGAAGTTAAAATTTGCAGTAATTAATTTAAATATCTTAAAAAATGAGTTTGGTAAGACAGTTATTGTGATGATTATGAATAATAATAAAGTTGCAGAAATAAACAAGAGATTGGGGCATGTAAATAGACCAGTGCTTTTAAAATTAGAGAGAATAATACAATTGGGCTTATTGTTGCAAATATTCAAATCAAATCAAACAGATTCAAATAAAATATCACATTATATCAAAAACTATTCAATAAAAACTGAATGATTAAAAAAAAAAAAAAAAAAATAAAAAAGTAATAAAAAGGAAATACATTAAGGTTTTCATCTTTTGGTTTATGTTTATATACCTAAATTAATGTCTAAGTCAGGACTGCTCCCTGAACTGACCAATGGAAGAGAAGCGTCTTGTGGAGTGTGTCTTCCGATTGAAGAAGTTTGGGACATGGGAGGAGACTTAGACAGGAAGTAGCAGTTTTACAGACTTGATCAAGGTAAATAGGACCTAGTGGTCTAAATCCTGGATACTATTAATTGTAAGTAGCCTCTTATTTCTAGGACAAACTCTTGGATTGTAAGCTCTTCTTGCGGCATCACAAATTTGCATAATCGGACATTTACGGCGAACGTTCGTGAATCCAAGTGGTAAATAACGTGATGGTATTCTATGGATGATCTTAAATTAACAATTGCCATAACGTTTGTTTAAGGTGCAGAGGCAGAGGTGCAGAGCGGAGCCTTACCTTACCTGGCCAGGATCACAGTGATCACATTTTTATTTAAATACTGGCAGAGTACCTGGTGTTGTTCTTTTTTCCCAATCAAAACCTTGTCAGGTTCTGCTGTTTCTCAACATGGCAATCCCTAGATGGCCGTACAAAGGCCAGATTAGAGTGCTGCATGGGTCTAATTTTTTAGACCCACATCTAACAAACCATTACCCGCACCTGATTTGCACTGGCTTTGCTGGTGGGTTCAATAACTGCACCTGAACAACACCTGAAATTAAACAGACCTGCAACCCGACCCACAGCGTTCTACCCAAATCCAACCTGCAACCCAAAACTATAATCCCCCCCAGTAATGGCCCCATAATGTAGTGTAATAAAATCCTTACCTCACATCACAGCTCCATATGGTTCTCCTGTAGTCCCCCCCAAAGTCCCAAAAACTGTCTACCAGGAGGATAGCAGAGGTTTTGAACCTCATTTAAGCCATTTCTCCAGAGCGATCAAGCTCTTGAGCGATTTTCTGTTTTAAAGGGATTTTTCTGTTTTTAAGGGAATTGAGAGCGTTAAAAAACTAAAGCGTTTATTAACTGTGGTTTGCAGCCTAGTAAATGTACTAACCTAACACTATTTATTTCTAGGAGTGTGCCTGTGTAAGTAATTAATCACTGGTGTGTTTTTTGCTACTTACTGCTTGAATAAGGTAGTAGGAATTGTTTGAGTAAACTCAAAGCACTGGGTTACTGAAACAAATACTGGTGTTTAAACAGCACTGTTACCTGTAGAGCGGGGGTTGGTAAGAGACAAAGGAAAGGCATTTTTTTTTCTTTTCACTGATTGGATGGGGGTGTAGCTAATTGGTTTAAATTGGCTGAGGGCTGTTGGCTCTGTGGTTTTGAACCTCATTTAAGCCATTTCTCCGGAGCGATCAAGCTCTTGAGCGATTTTCTGTTTTAAAGGGATTTTTCTGTTTTTAAGGGAATTGAGAGCGTTAAAAAACTAAAGCGTTTAAAACAAGAAAGCGTTTAAGAACAACACTGCTATTTCTCTGCTGTGTATTGCAATTTCTCTGCTGTGTATTGCTGTGTCTCTGCTGTGTATTGCTGTTCCTGTGTCTCTGGTGTGTATTGCTGTTTAGTATGGACAGTTTTGTTGGGGCCGTGCAATGTGCATCCTGCCGCATATATGGGATCTTGGAGCAGCCACCCCAAGGGACCTATGTATGTGTCAGATGTGAGTGGGTTGCCCATTTGGAATCTGAGGTCCGGAATCTAAGGGGTAAACTTGCAGCATTGCAGGGCTTGGCAAATCTGGGGGAAATGCAGGTACTGGCAGGGGCCAGTAAACTGGAGGGTGGATATGGGGTAGATAAGGTGGTAAAGGAAGATAGATTTGTAAGGGTCACCAGGGGAAGTAGGGGATAGAAGGATAGGGGCGCTTCTTCCCAGCTGGTCGATCCCAACAGATTTGCCATTTTAGGCGAAGATGTGGAGGACGATGGCTCGGAAGCAGCATGTATGGAGCGGGCCTTTCCCTTGAGCACCCAGGGGACGGCCATCTCCAATAAAAGGGAGGGAGAACTGGGGGCTAGGAAGGATAGGCAGGTGGTAGTGGTAGGGGACTCCATTATTAGAAGGGTAGATAGGGTAATCTGTCGCCAAGACCCTACATGCCGAACAGTGTGTTATCTGCCTGGTGCTAGGGTTCGACATGTGGTGGATCGTGTAGACAGATTATTGGGTGGGGCTGGGAGTGACCCGGCGGTCTTGGTTCACATTGGTGCCAATGACAAAGTTAGAGGTGGAGGTGAGGTCCTTAAAAATGATTTCCGAGAATTAGGGGCCAAGTTAAAAGCAAGGACCTCCAGGGTAGTGATTTCAGAAATACTACCGCAGCCACGTGCTACGCTAGGGAGACAACGGGAGCTCAGGGGTATAAATGCGTGGCTAAGAGGGTGGTGTAAGGAGATGGGGTTTGGGTTTTTAGAGAACTGGGCTGATTTTTCTGTTGGCTACAGGCTCTTTAGTAGAGACAGATTGCACCTCAATGGTGATGGTGCAGCTGTTTTGGGGGAGAAGATGGCTAGGTGGTTGGAGGAGATTTTAAACTAGGTATGGGGGGAGGGAATGTTTAACTACACAGGGGTAGATAGAGAAGTTAGGGATCTGGGGGCTAGTAACACAACGGAGGGAGGAGAAGGGGGAGGGGGGAGCATAGAGGATAAGGAGGCATGTACGACCATGTATAGAAGTAAATCAATTGATAATCTAAAATGTATGTTTACAAATGCAAGGAGTCTGACTGGAAAAACCGGCGAACTTGAAATAATAGCATTAAAGGAAAGGTATGATGTAATTGGTATAGCAGAATCATGGCTTAATGATTCACACGACTGGACAGTAAATATTGAAGGATACTCCTTATTTAGACATGACCGAGTTAATAAGAAAGGAGGAGGAGTATGTATGTATGTTAAACAGGAATTGAAGCCAAATTTAAAAGATGGAATAGATGGGGGAGCAAACGATATGGCAGAAACACTATGGGTGGAACTGTGTACAGGAAGCAAGAAGGTAGGTAAATTAATTGTTGGAGTATGTTATAAGCCGCCAAATGCAGAGGAAGAGGTGGAAATGAATCTCCATATGCAGTTGGCGAAGGCTGCTGGTATGGGGCATGTTCTGGTCATGGGGGATTTTAACTACCCTGACATAGAGTATTAGTATAATACAATAGTATAGTATTTGTATAGTATTAGTATAATATAATAGTATAGTATAATAATATAGTATAATAGTATAATATAGTAAATAACTCTGTTCTATGTGAATCTCTTATAAAAAAAAGATTTGGGGGTTCTGGTAGATAACAGACTTAGCTGTAGCAAACAATGCCAGGTAGCAACAGCTAGAGCTCTATATTTTTTATTTTAGAAAGTGCCCCAAACATTACTTACCTTCCCTCTTTCCTCCGCCGCACTGAACTCTCGGCAGCCTGCCGGTCCCCAGGGCCTGGCAGCGCGGCGGAGGAAAGAGGGAAGGTAAGTAAAGTTTGGGGCACTTTCTTATAATTAAAATATAGCAGTTGGGGCTGGGGGGACAGGGGGAATGTTATATAAAAAAATGTTTTCAAGGGTGGACATACCCTTTAAAACTTACTGCAGTTTACCCTAACTAAACCCGCAAACCAGGTAACCTGTGGCACCTGACTCGATGCAGGACTTTAGGTCAGATTGTATCCCCATTAACTTAGGCGATCACTATATTCACCACCAAATGGCAGCACAACGGTCAGATGTATCATCTCCAATTAACTTAAAGGGGGTTGAAAAAAGGGATAAGGGGTAGTTTTTAAAAGTTGTAAAGCAGCAGTTGTACCACAAATTGAACGCACCTTTTAATGTTCTGTACTATATAAAATAAATATAATTGCAGAAGCAATATATTTTGAAAACCATCCATTAAATAAAATCTGCTTAGCTAACAATTCTACTGCATTCAACTGCTTTTTTTTAAAGCATAGAACTTTTTAAATATCTAATTTTTGACACTGCTAAAATAAATGTCTTGTTCATCAAATATTCCCCATGCTAAATTAATATATTAAAATGTTTAAACAATTGTTCCAGTAATTAAGCAGTAAGATAGAGAAAATGAAGGCATTTTAGTCTTGCTATCTCAAATCTGCTCACCTTTAACCTATTCTTGCTGTTACCTAGACAGGATAAAAATGATTGGATAATTGGATGTTTCATGTTCTTGTGAAATCATCAAAGCAAGAGAAGAACAAGTTGGACTAAAGTTACCAGTGAACCGTAATATATGCCTTTGCTAATTATGTCTTTTCTTTTCATTTTGTGTGTCTATTACTAAACTTCACAAATTATTGTCTACAAAAATCTCTGGGGTCATTTTTTATCAACCTTACAGGTTTTAAAAGTGAGAGAATATACCAAGAATAATTAGAAACATGCATAATCTTAGCCAACCTTTGCTCAGGGACCAGTCATGTATAGTCTTACATAATAACACAGCAGAACTAGTGACCCTTGAAGTCATGGGTTCTTTTTTAACTGTGAGCCATATAGCTATGATTTTGTGAGCACAAATGATTCCATATGTAGTATCTCCAAAGGCATTACATAGCATGAATTTTGAAATACATAAATGATGGCAAAGTGTAATTATATGAAAGAGAATATATAGCTATTTTTTAGGATTTGAAAATATGAAGTTGTTCATCCATTTCAGTCTTTTTCAGCAATGGCAAACTTACTTTACAGTCCATGGAAAGGTTTTGGATCTGAGCATTAGAATGAGCCTTGAAGAAAAAAAAGGGCATGTCCACCCTAAAAATCATATTTTATTTTATGATAGATGAGCCTCGAAGAAAAAAAAGGGCATGTCCACCCTAAAAATCATATTTTAATATATGCCCACCCCCAACCGCCATGTTATTTCTCTAAAAATACTAATAGAACTGTACTTACAGACCCTTAGCTCCTGCAGCGCACTGATCCAGCTCCCTGCTTGCTGGAACTTGCAAGCAGGGGGACGGACTGGCAGTCGCATCTGTGATTGGCTGAGATGCATCAGGTGATGTAAGAGAGCTTGCATTTACATTGAGATGCTCCTGGTCTGTAAAAAAGGTGGTAGAAACGTATGTATCTTAAAATTGGCTGAACGGATTTTAATGCGGTTTGGATTGTTTTAAAGCTAGAATAAGGGCCAATAACATATTAAATTATAGCTTTGGGGGTGGACATTCCCTTTGAAGAACAACTACATATTTTTTTTGTAAATTCTATTTTTATTGAATTTTCAAAGAATTATATACATACAACTGTTTGAGTGAGCATAAAAGACATATTGTTATGCAGGCAACTTTCAGTAATGCTGGTAAGCTCACAGTGTCTATCATTTATATTAGTATGTTCATTTTAGGATAGGTTTGAAAGGCATAGGATTAGAGAAGAAAAATAGGGATAGAGACGGAAAGAGAAGAAAGGTTTTGACTGGATCAGGTTATAGTTATATATATATATATATTTATATTTTATATTTTTTTATGTTAAAAACATTTTGACGATCAACGTTCAGTGAGTGGAGTTTCAGTGTGAGAGTATACACAATTCCTTATGAGACACAGAGAGTTTTGTATGTGTCTGTTTCAGTAAACATAATCCAGGGAGACCAAGTCTCGACAAAGTGGTCTGCTTTGTTCAGTATAGAGGAAGTAAGCTTTTCCATGCGCATTATATGGTTTAACTCAGTTATCCACATAACTGTGTTGATCTATGGATCCATTACTTCCAGAATGTGAAAATAATTGGGCAGGAGAGCCAGATGTGTGATAGAGTGCCAACTTCCTTTGAGCATCTCCAACAAGTATCGGAAACTGCATGGAATATTTTATGTAGAAGGGTGGGGTTTCTGTACCATCTGCTTATGATTTTATAGTTTTTTTCTTGTGCCCTATAGGCATTAGATAGTTTATATATAAGGTAGAACCTCACATTCCTTTGGTCATTAGTAAAAGACATTTGTAGTTCCTTCTTCCACTTTGACGTGAAGGATGGTAGGACTTTTGTATTTGTTTCTCTCAGTAGTAAATATAGGGGGTTATTCAATAAAAGTTCTTATCTTTTAAAATGGTTCTAATTTTGCCCCAACCAATCAGATTTTAGCTTTCAAATGTAACATAAGTTCTGATTGGTTGGGACAAAATTAGCACCATTTTAAACGATAAGAACATTTATTGAATCTCCCTGATAGTTTGGAGATTAGGTGCAAAGGTGGTTGATTGTTCAAATATAGTTTTTCAAACATGGAGTAGTCATTGTGCCAGGAGGGTTTTTTTGTAGAATTTGTATATAATGATATATCTGGTGATATTCCATGTAGTTTTGCATCTGGGTATGGGTATTGTCTGGAAGATATATAAAAACCTTGGCAAAACATCCATTCTCAATATATTCACCCTAGCAAACCACGATTGATTCTTTTTCTGCCAGGTGCACAGGTCAGAGGACAATCTTGCGAGTAAAGGAGAATAATTTAGTGTGTATAATTTGGTAAGGTCTTTTGGTATTCGAATTTAATATCAGAGGATTGCCATTTAAAGGGAAAATTAGATTGTAAGGTAGGATTATTTCTGGTGCGATTGAGATATTTAAACATTCTGATTTTTATAATTTAGTTTAAAATTGTTCATTTTTCCAAATGAATAGGTGGAGGGAAAGGGGGCAACCTTGTCGGGTTCCATTTCGGATGGGGAAGTTGTCTGATTGATTGATTTTAATTTTGGCTTTGTTATCATGGTATAAAGCCATTATTCTATTTGTGCAAGTTGGTCCCAAATCCAATTGTGTTAGTGTTAATCTTAGGAAGTCCCAATTAACCCTATCAAAGGCCTTCTCCACCTTTGATAGGGTTAATTTTGGTCTGTTTTTTTTTTTTTTTTGCGCTGAGATAAGTTCAATGGTTTTAATAGTGTTGTTCCTTGCTTCCCTTCCTAGCACAAATCCAACTAGCTCTGGGGATATCCATCTAGGGAGAAGATCATTTAGCCTGTTAGTGATCATTTTACTATATATTTTTACGTCTATGTTTATTAGAAAAATGGGCCAGTATCTTGAGCAGGAGGATAGGTCTTTACCCAGTTTCAAAATGACTGTCATGTGGGTTTCCAGTGTTTGGTTCGGGAAAGGTTGGTTGGGGAGACTGAGTTAAAGGCTTCTAGAAGGAGGGGGGAAAGCTCTTTTGAAAATAATTTATAGAATTTGGCTGTAAACCCATCTGGGCCTGGGCTTTTGCCTGTTTTAAATTATTTGATTATGGTAATTATTTCATATAGTGTAAAAGGATTGTCTAGACTTTTTAACTCATTGTCTTCCCGGCATGGTAGGGTTCTGGAGTTTGTGTAGTCTATTATTATTATTATTGATTTATATAGCTCCATCATCTTCCGTGGCGCTTATCATATGTAGATAATAGGTTTGGAGCAATTGAGTAAGGTTTTGTATAATATTCCTGAAAAACCTTGGCTATGTCCTCAGACCTGTGTACAATTTGGTCTTTCTGATTTTGTTAACATTTGTATTTGCATATCACATCTTAGAGAAGGCTAAAGATCTCCCACACTTATCCACAAATTCATATATAGTTTTATTTCTGTATTTTTTTCTGATATTAGCAACCTTGTCTAGAGTTGTGAGAAGCTCTAATCTAGCTGCTTTGAGTGATTTGTATATAGTTACAGTGGGGTTGTGCTTGTGTTGGAGTTCTAGTGAAGATATGGTGTTTTGTAGTATTTGAATCTGTTGGGAGTTTCTTTTCTTTATTTTTGCACCTTGTTGGATTAAAGGACCTCTCAGTACACATTTTAGGGCTTCCCATTTAATCATTGGGGAGGAGGAGTCAGATGTGTGTGTATGTTAAAATTCTGTAATTGTGTTTCTTATTAATTCTAGGCATGCTGGGTCATTTAGCAACTGCTTATTTAATCGCCAATTCCAAAAAATTTTTTGGAGTGGTCTGGAAATGTGATGCTGAGGTATAGAGGAGCATGGTCGGACCATATTATAGAGCCATAATGACTTTTTATTTTCCATGATAAAAGATGGTGGTACTACATTTTTTTAAAGCTAATGTGAAAGCTTTTCTCCCTATACACTGTAAGATTCTTCTTTAGTTGCATTTAGTAAATGTAAGTAATATATTTTGTTAGGGAAAAAAAAGACTTCCATGTTGTTGCCAGTACTGCCCACAGCCCATGTAGTCTTCAAAGTTGACACCCCTCCGAGTATTTTCTATATAGGTCTTCACACCAATATGAAATTCCCTGATAAGACTTTAAAATATGCTTGTTACCCTGCAGGTTATTTACCAGTCAGTGTGTATTACTGACAGCCTGCAACAATGCAAAATGGTCAGGTGATTTTACTGCCATGTTTTTTGCCCCGAAACACTAATTTGGCTGTTGTATATGCTATTCACGCATGTGCGATGACATCATGCTTGTGCCAAACATGCAATAGGAATCTTGCTATGTGGACTATGTGGAACCAATCCCAGAGCTGTGCCTGTAACTCACCCCTACTCAGCTGAAGTCCTGCACTCTGACTCCCCCTCCCCTCCAGTTGGCTGTAAGTTAGTGAGTGATAGCCCTGAGATGTGCTCCCTGACGATCTCAGCCCTGGGGGCGGAGCAACTACTGACTGGCTGTCTGCAACTATAATTTGGTAAGGACTGGGGAGACTGAAGAGAACATTGTTAGAAGCTGCAGGTACATATTAATTATACCACAGTGCAGGTCTACAGGCAGCTGAGCTGGGAAAGAGATCAGGAAGGGGCTGTGTCTAATTCAGTGCTGCTGGGGGACTAAGCCAAGAACAGGCCATGGGTTAGAAAACTGGAACTGGGTTCATAAAGTTTGATGGAATCATGGGATTTTATCAATGGGGTTCATTATGTAATGAAATTCCTAATTTGCTACCAGTGTGTGATAAAATTCCTAGTTTGCTATTAGTATGTGATAAAATTCCCATTTTGCTACCAGTATGTAATAAAATTAAAAGATTGCTACCAGTAAGTATTACATTCCCTGTTAGCTACCAGTATGTGTTAAAATTCCCAGTTCGCTACCAGTATGTGATAAAAATACCAGTTTGCTACCAGTATGTGATAAAATTCCCAGTTTGCTACCAGTATGCATTAAATTACCAGTTTGCTACCAGTATGTGATAAAGATATGTTGTATTCAATTAGATCAAATTAGATAAACTGGACTTGAATTTTAGTTCTTGAAGATGTTTTTCGCTGCGTCATCCTCTGGCTTTCTCATTTCAGAATAACTTGTACAAGAATCTGTGAAAAATCCCAATTAGCATATCACAGCCAGGTGTTAAGTGCGTGATCGCATAGTGGTGTTATAGGAACGTCCAGGGTAAGGTGTCAAAACAGCATTGTACATGGCAGAAAGTTGTTGTCGGACCCCCCCACACCTCTATTTAGGCTTGGTTTCTTTATTTTCACATAAATGGCCTCCTTGACTCCTCTCTTGAACCAGTCACGTTCCTTTGCCAATATGTTAACATTACAATCTTCAAAGGTATGTCCTTTATCCTTAAGATGCAGGTACACGGCTGACCCGAGGAATTGGCTCTTCTGTGCTGGGCCATACGTTGATGCAGTTTCTGTTTGGTCTCCCCCACATACATATCAGAGCTTAACACCTCAGACTACCATGTTAAGGTGACCATGCTCCTGGCCGATAACAAGGGATTCCACCAGCCATTACAAGAAAAAGGTCATAGACTTACTACAACAGCTTCAAAAGGATAAAGCCATTGATCAAGCAATGTATCATCACCTCTAGCATGGTGAGGCACATCCATGCATATATGGACTCCCAAAGATACATAAGGTAGGAGCACCACTAAGACTTATAGTCAGCAGCATCAAATCTGTAACATACAAGGTGGCAAAATACCTAGCCAACATCTTAGGACCATTGGTGGGAAGTTCTAAGCATCTCATCCAGAACTTTCAGGATTTCACCAACAAGATTGAAGATATAGTACTCGGTTCAGAATAAACTATGGTATCCTATGATGTGACATCTCTCTTCACCTGTGTACCCACCAAGGAGGCTGTTGACATGGTGAGAAAACGGCTAAGCCAAGACAGCACTCTTACCAGCAGAACTGAGCTCAACCCAGAACAGGTGTGTTACTTACTGGACTTGTGCCTGAATACCACCTATTTCAAATACAGGGATAAGTTCTATAAGCAAAAACATGGATGTGCCATGGGATCTCTAGTTTCACCCATTGTGGCCAACCTTTACATGGAGGAGGTAGAAAAAATGGTGCTTAATACCTTTAAGGGCATAGCACCCAGCGACTGGTTCAGATACGTGGATGACACCTGGGTTAAAATCCACCAGAAGGAAGTACAAGCCTTCACAGAACACATTAATGCAGTAGACCAAAACATCAAATTTGCAAGGGAAGAGGTACAAAACAACCAACTGGCTTTCTTGGACTGCTTGGTAGAAGTCAAGGAAAATGGTAAACTGGAAGTAAGTTTACAGAAAACCCACACACAGATCAGTATTTGATTTTGACTCCCACCACCCTTTAGATCACAAGCTGGGTGTCATCAGAACTCTGCAATACAGAGCTGAAAACATCCCACTAGCACAGAGGCAAAGGCGAAGAAATGAAACATCTCAAGGAGCCCTTAAAACTTGTGAATATCCAGACTGCCCTTTGTCAAAAGAAGTAGAAGGAAAGAAAAGAACACATAACAACAGTTAAGGGAAAAGCAAGACAGGAGAAAGAGCATGGTCTCCAATGGTAGAAGGTTCTCCGAGAAATTAAGAAGAATTTTCTAAAAACACAGTATCCCTATCTGCTTTAAACGAACAACACACTGAGGCAGCATTGTACATCCGAAAGACCCAGAACAAAACACAAGAAAAGTGACATCATATACGCAGTGCAGTCAAGAATGCTCTGATATGTATGTGGGGGATACCAAACGCAACTGCATCAATGTATGGCCCAGCACAGAAGCACATTCCCAGGTCAGACTCAGCCGTGTACCTGCATCTTAAGATAAAGGAATACCTTTGAAGAATGTTACTATTGGTAAAGGAACGTGACTGGTTCAGAGAGGAGTCAAGGAGGCCATTTATGTGAAAATAAGAAACCAGGCCAAATAAAAGTGGGGGGGTTCGACAGTCCTGCCATGTACAATGCTGTTTTGACACCTTACCCTGGGCATTCCTATAACCCCTCTTAGCACTATGCAATCACACCCTTAACACCTGGCTGTGAATGCTAATTGGATTTTCCAGGGTACATAATTGCCACAGATTCTTGTACAAGTCTTCTGAATTGGGAAAGCCAGTCCAGATGACTAGCGAAACATCTTCAAGAACTTATAGTTTGTATCATTAGATCAACTGGACTTGAAATGTATTCTTGAAGACGTTTCGCTAGTCATCCGACTGGCTTTCTCATTCAGAATGACTTGTACAAGAATCTGTGGCATTAGTACCCTGGAAAATCCCAATTAGCATATCACAGCCAGTGTTAAGGGTGTGATTAGATAGTGGCTAAGAGGTGTTATAGGAACGCCCAGAGAGATGTAAAACAGCATTGTACATGGCAGACAGTTGGTGTCGAACCCCCCACCCTATTTAGGGTTTCTTTATTTTCACATAAATGGCCTCCTTAACACCTCTTGAACCAGTCACATTCCTTCGCCAGTATGTTAACATTACAATCTTCAAAGGTATGTCCTTTATCCTTAAGATGCCAGATACACGGCTGAGTCTGACCCGAGGAATTGGCTCTTCTGTGCTGGGCCATACGTTGATGCAGTTGCTGTTTGGTCTCCAAAAGAACATACAAATCAGAGCATTCTTCACTGCACTGCACTGCATATATGATGTCGCTTTTCTTGTGTTTTGGTATTGGGTCTTTCGGATGTACCAATTGCTGCCTCAGTGTGTTGTTCGGTTTAAAGCAGACAGGGATACGATGTTTTTTGAAAATTCTTCTTAATTTCTCGGAGACCCCTGCTACATATGGGATGACCATGTTCTTTCTCCTGTCTTGCTTTTCCCCTTCACTGTTGGTATTTGTGTTCTTTTCTTTCCTTCTACTTCTTTTGACAAAGGCCCAGTCTGGATATCCACAAGTTTTAAGGGCTCCTCTGAGATGTTTCATTTCTTTAGCCTTCGCCTCTGTGCTAGTGGGGATGTTCTCGGCTCTGTGTTGCAGGGTTCTGATGACCCCCAGCTTGTGATCTAAAGGGTGGTGGGAGTCAAACATCAAATACTGATCTGTGTGTGTTGGTTTTCTGTAAACCTCTACTTCTTTACAGAAAACCAACACACACAGATCAGTACTTGACTGGCGAAGGAACGTGACTGGTTCAAGAGAGGTGTTAAGGAGGCCATTTATGTGAAAATAAAGAAACCAAATAGAGGTGGGGGGGTTCGACACCAACTGTCTGCCATGTACAATGCTGTTTTAACATCTTACTCTGGGCGTTCCTATAACACCTCTTAGCCACTATCTAATCACACCCTTAACACCTGGCTGTGATATGCTAATTGGGATTTTCCAGGGTACATAATTGCCACAGATTCTTGTACAAGTCATTCTGAATTGAGAAAGCCAGTCGGATGACTAGCGAAACGTCTTCAAGAACTACATTTCAAGTCCAGTTGATCTAATTGAATACAACAGATATACCATGACCTGGATGAATGAGAACCTTCACAAGCATCTTCAAGAACTAAAATTCAAGTCCAGGTGATCTAATTGAATAATACAACAGATACCATGACCAGGATGAATGAGAACCTACACAAGCAGTATGTGATAAAATTCCCAGTTTTTCACCAGTATGTAATGAAATTCCCAGTTTGCTAACAGTATGTAATGAAATTCCCAGTTTACTATCTGTATGTGAGGAAATTCCCAGTTTGCTACCAGTATGTGATTGAAATTCCAATTTGCTACCAGTATGTTCTGAAATTTCCAGTTTGCTACCATTATGTAATGAACTTCCCAGTTTGCTACAAATATGTAATAAAAATTCCCAGTTTGCTACCAGTATGACGAAAGTCCTAGTTTGCTACCAGTAGATAATGAAATTGCCAGTTTACTGTGACTTTTTGTGTCTCTCTTTACCTCTTATCTCTATCTCTGTTTATTTCTCTGTCTATTTATCACTATGGGCCATATATCTAAATTAAAGATACCACTCGTTATCAGTAAATTACGATGGTGGGTATAAATGTACGTCCGCGATCTTATATTTACATCAAACATTTGTTAATTTACCACAAGGGTATTCAATGGGGATCGTAAATCGTAGATTTATGATCATTTTAATAATCTTTAAACTGATCTTTAAAGAGGCGGTATCACTGAAAAAGGTGCTGTATCGCTAAAATTCAATACCATACCTTTATAAATATGGCCCTATATTATCTATCTCTCAGTTTGTCTATGTTTGTCTGTCTATCTGTGTCTATCTGTCTGTGTGTCTCTCTTTCTATAACTAGAAGGTGTGGCTTATTTGGGGCAGGAAAGGGGGCATGGCCTAAAAAATGTCCCTAATCTTTTTAGACCCTAAAATTGGTACCGGTCCACATTCGTTCATTAATAGTATGTGTAGTGTTGAGTATAAAAATAATTTTGCGCAAAATTAATGACTCCCATCATATTTCTTATCTACGTTTCTCTGTTACCACTAAAAGAGTTGATGTAAATACGAATCTGCCAAAAACAGTTTAGCTCTTCATTGTTATAACTTGCAATATGTCTGAAAAGTCCGTGCAGCATTATGCTTAAATTACTTGAACTAAACCATGATATACGCATTACACTTAAGTATATAAAGTGACAAAATTGAAAGGTTTATTTTCTGTTCCACAATATTTAAATGAAAAGTATATTTATGTACAGCTGTCTGCATAGAAATTTCAAAGCTGATCATTAAACCTCGTGTGCAAGAGGACTGAGGAAATAATTCAGTATTGATCATACCATTTCACGAACACCATATGAATTTCAATGTTAATTCCTTCGTGAGATCTGTCAGTTCTACTTGTATCCCAATGGGGTAGGAAGCTTATATAAGGCTTTAACGCTTTTTTTTTTATTTTAATCATAAACGTAATCACATTTAAAACAACAAATCTAAAAATTCTGGTAAAATATATTGTAAATAAGCAATCCAAAATCTAAAAGTTTATTTAATAAATAGACTAATTTTAATCCCAATCTAGTTTGGATTCTTGAAATAACAATTATTCCAGATAGGGAGGGGAAAGGATGAACTTAAACATTAAGCAATGATTCATTTAGTCCAAAGTCATTAACACTTTCTCATGGTCACTTAAATAACAAACATAAATGGGTCTCAGGGAGCAAAGTAGGTTATTAAAAATAATCTGCTGTCTTTATGTTTTTAACTCTTGTTTAAAAGTAAAAGTAATGTGGATATCAAATATATGAAGCTACCATTTTCCCAATACAGATTCTTAGCCTAAGAAACATTTACTTTCTCTCTTTCTCTGATTCCTTCTTTCCTGACTTTTATTTATTTTAAAGCTATGCCTTTTCTGCTTTGTGTGTGAGTTGATGTGCAGTGTAAGCTGTAATACCTTCTGCACCATAATGGAAAATAAAGCTTTTAAAATGATCTATGGAAGAATGACCATATAGTTGTGCAACCATGTGTGACAGCTTTGGTAAAGGTCAGAAAAAATTTACAGCATTTCCCAAATTAGCCTTCTGTGTGAGAGGCATTTAAAAAAACTACAGATGCACAGCTACTGGTAGGAATAATAATGCTCTGTTCTATCTTTATATTTTATCTCTATATTAATCAAATGACAGAAGCCATCGGCATAGTCAAGACTTTCTAGAGCCTTCAGTGTTAACCTCTGCATTTAGGAGCTACTGGGGAGTGGAGTTTATCAAGAACAGAGGTGGTAGGAACTCCAAGAACTGTCATCTTAAGCAGGGTTGCTATATGCAAACTGACACATACAAATGAACCAATGTAGATGTACTGGAGAAATAAATGTGTTTTAGACCAAACTCACCCGAAGGGTGTCCTGTAAGCTTTACTTACAGTACTTATGGGGGTAACATAGAACCTGTATATTGAATGTGTCCCCTGTACAGGGGGGTACTAGTGAATCCAACAAGTTTATTCAGCATTTAGGGAGTGTTATCTATAGAAATGCAGCAGTTACATTTTTACTTAAAAGGCATGTTCCCTCAAATGAAAAATTATATATAGTTAAATCACCCCACGAACTTTCAATCAAAAATAGACTAACCTGTTTTTACCAAACTGTTCTTCTCCCTATTCAACCTTCCTATCAAAAGGGTTCCCTTGTCTCCAAGCTCTTACAAGCTAGCACAAGCTCAGAGGAGACAGCTAGGGGAATAACATTCAGTCATTGGCTATGACTTACAGCTGCTAAATGAAAGAACCAAGAATCAAGAAGAGTGGTAACAAAACATTTAACAGCTTTGTAAAAATAGGAAAGTGTGCCATTGGGGCATAGTGTGTATTTTTGGATACAGTGGATATAAAAAACTCTATACATCCTACAAAATGGCTGGGTGTTTCATTTAAAAAAAAATTTAAAAAAAGGATAAATCCTATCAGAACTTGTTTCACTTTTAGTGACAAATGACCATCTATTCAAAAAAAATCCTAGAAATGGTTGCATTAGTATTCACAGTATTTCTGAATTGGTATCCTCTTATAGTTACAGAACACCAGTACTAGTTACACAAAACCAGTACAGTCTTTATTAATGTTTCTGGAGATAATTTGGCTTTTGTTTGTATTACATTATAGTTTCAAAACACCAACAGGTGCCGAAAGCCGTTTACGCTGATTTAATACAGCATTCTATTTATAAAGCGGCAGTAAAATGTGTTCTGGCGTTAACCATGGCCATTAATTCTCAACTTTGAGTTGGTGAAAACGGCCGAGGTCACACCAGAAAGGCCGCGGGTGGTCCACCCGCCACCAAACCTGTTAGCATTAAACAAAAAGAAGATATGGTACCAGATATAGGAAGACTAGGGGCATTTATAAAAGTTTGTTAACTTTTCGTAGCCATATCCCCTCCATTTTCGCAAAAATCACATTTCCATGATTTATAAATGGGCGGGAAACGGGTGCAAAAAGTTAACGAAGCGTTATTTTTTCGTGGCTATTTGAACAGTTACTGCCTCTTCTATTTAAATAGCGGCGTTAACTGTTATGCACTGCTAATCTCGGTGTATTACTTCGCCACCATGAAGGTGGTGAAAATGGCCGAGATTCCCCCTGGATCACGGCGGGTGGTCGCACCCACCCCGGGAGGCACGCCCACCTCGCCGCGGATGGTTGCCGCTGTGAAGGGGCGCGGTGGGGCGGCGTCTTCTTTCTTCCAGTCCGCGCACACCAGCTGCTGTAGGCCGCCGACCCCAGAGAGGTACCCTGTGGCGCAGGGGTACCCCGTTGGGCGCCGGTGACCTCAACGAAGACGATGTTGCCAGCGTCTTGATCCGTCGAAATGTCTTTGGGCTGGCGACACCAACCCCACTGAGGTCGCCGATGCCAGGCAGGCTCATTCTGGCCGCCAGTGAGCCTGCTGGCACCGCCGGCCGCTTCTTTCTTCAGCCATCTACTGCGATGGCATCTGAGGTCCGTGGTGGAGTGCACCTCTTTATATAGGTTTGCAGAAAACCCTAATCCGTTTCTGATTTTTTAATGCTTGGTTTACATGCTTTTCGGAAAATCTGATTGGTTAATGTAAAGCATGTAAACCAAGCATAAAAAATTGACCAACAGAAACGGGTAGGGTTTTCTGCAAACCTATATAAAGGAGGTGCACGCTGTGACGAACAGGGTGCAATGTAAAACCCATACACAATGTCTGAAATTGCACTCCTAATTTTCAATTATTTCAACCTTATGGCATGGTCCAGCGTATGGCAGCTCCCACATTGTTTCCCTGTCATGGGTAATCACGGGTTAAATTATGTTAACTTGTAAGCTCTGCTTCCTTTCCATAGCCATTCCCATTTGGTGTTAAGTTAGCTGACCTAGCAAGAGGTCTCGACTTCAAAGGGGAAGGTGTGAAGTCCCTGTAATCTGATACCTGTTACAGGCTAGTAGGCACCAGCTCAGCAGGGAATCTCCTAGTAAGAATTGAGCAGAAAAACCACTGGCAGATTGAAGGTAATCATATCCTTAATAATTAGGATGCAGAATTATTTCATGTTTTATAACATACCCCCAGTTTCCAGTAATTAATTCTGCATTTATAGATACCTGATATAATATGATAGCCCGAACCAAACTTGGGATATTATCCTTCCTAGGCCTACAATCTACCAGATATGTCATATTTGGTCTTATTCTGTTGGGTAAAATTAGTTATGGACCATCATGCTATTATTTTGAATGTGAAATGTATGGTTCACAGATTATGAACTGGAGGGGAATTGGACATTTAAAACTCCCTCCAAAAATAGGAACCAACCTTTGGGGGCAGAACCAAGTCCACCCCCTCTAGAGACCAGACCGCTCTCATTTTCTGGCAAACGATAAAATTGGGAGACGGGTCTCAGCTCAGAGTTCGTCATAACATCTACAATAACATCTAGCCAACAGAATGGACCGTATTGGCTTACAGCAGGAATTATTATTTGGACTTTTCCCATAACTAGATTAACAAGTTCTGGACTCTGCTCATGGACTTTTCAGATGCCAATTATCCTTAAGTATTCATTCTTTTACCCATTTCTTACTCTCACCTGTGTGTTACCGCTTTTATGTTCAGTATATTATTTTAGTTTTTCTTTATATTTTTTATGCACTATTTTTGCCAACTTTTAATAAATGATATAAAATTATTTATAGGCTATTGTCCCAAAACAAACCTGTGTCTTCGAAGTATACTACTATAGAGAAGTATTGTTTAGGTATATAGATATACTGTATAACTGTGTATAGAAAATTAGGGGTGAATAACCAATTTTCATACAGGTTGTTAGAAGTAGGGGTGCGGATACCCTATAGATATAGGTAACAGGTCATTCCGCTGTTTTCTCGGAATGTGGTGGCTGCGAGCATATTGATATTTAGTTATATTAATTGTGTAATATATTGTTTGTTCACTAACCCCACCGGGTCCAATCTGTTCCATCCGCCTGGCGGTTGCTTGGACTGTGTTTTCCGGTAGCTGATAGGTGGCTGGACGTTGCGGCCCAGAGGGTTTGTGACAATTGGTTGGCAGCGTTTGGGATCTTTGTTGTTTATACTCAGAATCTCTAATAATACAGTGTTAACTAATTAACTCTGTAGAGGAGAACCCAAGTTCTGTGGTCAATAGCCGGTGCATTAGAATATATACTAAACTGGTAGACACACAGTGCCCTTCACCAAAATCTTTTTCTCTACTTTTCTACTTGGCAAAATGTCTGAATCCGTGAATTATAAAAGCATGAGTCTGGATGACTTAATCGTTGTTTGCCAAACAGACACATTGATTCCTATCGGAAAAGGAGGGAGGAGCTGATTCGTGAATTAATGGAGGCAGATTTCCAAGCACAGGAAACGCTTGATGAGCCTACAGCAGGAATCACTCACTACGACCTGGACTCCAATGATATTGTTACTGCCCAGCATGGAACACCACCAAGGACTGTATCCCCAGTACCAAGGCATAACCCTGCAGCTATAGAGTTTCCTCAGCTCCAGGAAGTGTTGCAAAGGTTAAGCAACACTAACCCAATGGAGTACCTGCAATTTCTGGAATGCCAGCGTGAGATGGAGGAGCGACGGGCTGAGCGTGAGAGTGCAGAGCGGCAAGCTGCACGACAATATGAACTGTAAATGGCCAAAATACGTCAGTCCGCCCACAGTTCATCCCCAAGTTCTCCTGGAGCAGGAGGAACAAGTTCACCAGTGAGTCGCAAGTTTAAATTTGCAGCAACGGAGAAGGATACAGACATTGATTTGTTCTTACGCTCTTTTGAGAGAGCTTGTCATCAGTATTGTCTGCCTCAGGAGGATTGGTCCAGACATCTGACTCCACACCTACGCTACAAAGCGCTGGATGCTTTTACAGAGTTACCGGAGGAAAGTGATAATGATTATGGAGCTATCAAGGCTGCTATCATAGCAAAGTACCAGTTGACCCCAGAGGTTTATCGTAAAATGTTCCGGTCCGTACAAAAAGGATCCACAGACTCTTTTTCGGAATGTGGTGAGTAAGTTGCTAGCCACATCCGACAATGGACGCAGAACCTCACCAACAATTCTTATGGAGCCCCGGAGGATCTGATGGTAAAAGATCAGTTTTTACAGGTTTGCCCAGTGCATGTTCGTCAGTTTGTGCTAGAGCGGGAACCCAAGTCAACAACCGCTGCAGCTGAACTGGCGGATAACTTCATTGCAACCCGTGTGCCGGACACGCGCAGAACATTTACTCCTGCAGCCCCTGTGAGCCATCCACCCCAGAGACCGGAGACATCTGAGGATCGTACGTGTCACTATTGTCACCAGCCAGGACACTTCAAATACTCCTGTCCAGCACTAAAGAGGGCACCACCAGCAACTAGCCAGCAGCAGGATAGAACCCCATCTGCACACAGAACATCTACTGTTTTATTTGCCAGTAGAAAGGAAATCCAACGCCGCACTCCAAATCACCAGTTGGTTAAAGTGAACGACCGGATTGTTACTGGCTTCAGGGATACCGGAGCAGACGTCACTTTGGTTCACTCTGACCTTGTTGCAAAAGAGAACATCCTCCCGGATAAGCACCTGACCCTCACGGGAATAGGGAGCACCCTTCCCAACATCGCCCAGGCCCAAGTGGAAATCGACTGGGGGGTTGGAAAGCAAGAGAAAGTAGTGGGTATTGTGGATGATATCCCTGTCCCAGTGTTGTTGTGGACAGATTTAGGCACATTAGTGGCCCAGTATCTAACCGCCGAAAGCATCCCGGAGTCTGAAGCTAAAGGTTCAACTCACACAAAGGTATTGTGCTACCGTGCGTTAGAACAGCTGGAGCAGGGAAGGGGTTTGACAGGACCTAGTTCACAGGTACCTGGGGTAAATGTGCAATGTGGTAATTATTGTATAAGTAATGTTAAGTAATGTTAAGGATGCCAATGATTGTACTTGTGATAATGTTGTACCGCAAGTAGCAGTTACTGGTAGTACTGCTAAGGTCTGGGGTTCAGTGTTGAAAGAGGAAGTCCAAGATATCCATTTCAGCTCTGACCTCAGACATGTAGATTGTCAGCAGTTGACCCCCTGTGTCACAGGGCAACTGGCACTACACAGTAACCCCAGTCTGGAGTCACCCAGGAGAAAGGCTCCAACCTTTTTTTTTTTTTTAGCATCTTCTCCCCCAAAACAGCTGCACCATCACCATTGAGGTGCAATCTGTCTCTACTAAAGAGCCTGTAGCCAACAGAAAAATCAGCCCAGTTCTCTAAAAACCCAACCCCATCTCCTTACACCACCCTCTTAGCCACGCATTTATACCCTGAGCTCCCGTTGTCTCCCTAGCCGTAGACGTGGCTGGCGGTAGTATTTTCGAAATCACTACTGGAGGTCCTTGCTTTAAAATTGGCCCCTAATTCTTGGAAATCATTTTTAGGAATCACTCACCCTCTAACTTTGTCATTGGCACCAATGTGAACCCAGACCGCCGGTCACTCCCAGCCCCACACCCAAAATCTGTCTACACGATCCACCACATGTCGAACCCTAGCACCAGCAGATAACACACTGTTCGGCATGTAGGGTCTTGGACAGATTACCCTATCAACCTTCTAATAATGGAGTCCCTACCAATACCCTGCCTATCCTTCCTAGCCCCAGTTCTCCCTCCCTTTTATTGGAGATGGCCGTCCCCTGGGTGCTCAAGGGAAGGCGCCCGCTCCATACATGCTGCTTCCGAGCCATCGTCCTCCACATCTTCGCCTAAATGGCAAATCTGTTGGGATCGACCAGCTGGGGAAGCAGCGCCTATCTTCATCCCCCCTACTTCCCCTGGTGACCTTACAAAATCTATCTTCCTTTACCACCTATCTACCCCATATCCACCCTCAGTTTACTGCCCCTGCCAGTACCTGCATTTCCCCAGATTTGCCAAGCCCTGCAATGCTGCAAGTTTACCCCTTAGATTCCGGACCTCAGATTCCAAATGGGCAACCCACTCACATCTGACCATACATAGGTCCCTTGGGGGGCTGCTCCAAGATCCCATATATGCGGCAGGATGCACATTGCACGGCCAACAAAACTGTCCATACTAAACAGCAATACACACCAGAGACACAGGAACAGCAATACACAGCAGAGACACAGCAATCACAGAGAGAAATTGCAATACACAGCAGAGAAATAGCAGTGTTGTTCTTAAACGCTTTCTTGTTTTAAACGCTTTAGTTTTTTAACGCTCTCAATCCCTTAAAAACAGAAAAATCCCTTTAAAACAGAAATCGCTCAAGAGCTTGATCGCTCCGGAGAAATGGCTTAAATGAGGTTCAAACCACAGAGCCAACAGCCCTCAGCCAATTTAAACCATTAGCTACACCCCCATCCAATCAGTGAAAAGAAAAAAAAAATGCCTTTCCTTTGTCTCTTACCAACCCGCTACAGGTAAAAGTGCTGTTTAAAACCCAGTATTTGTTTCAGTTACACCAGTGCTTTGGTTACTCAAACAATTCTATACCTTATTCAGCAGTAAGTAGCAAAAAACACACCAGTGATTAATTACTTACACAGGCACACTCCTGAAATAAATAGTGTTAGGTTAGTACATTTACTAGCGTGCAAACCACAGTTAATAACGCTTTAGTTTTTTAACGCTCTCAATTCCCTTAAAAAACGAGAAAAATCCCTTTAAAACAGAAAATCGCTCAAGAGCTTGATCGTCTGGAGAAATGGCTTAAATGAGGTTCAAAACCCCTGCTATCTCCTGGTAGACAGTTTTTGGGACTTTGGGGGGGACTACAGGAGAACCATATGGAGCTGTGTGTAGGTAAGGATTTTATACACTACATTATGGGGCCATACTGGGGGGGATTATAGTTTTGGGTTGCAGGTTGGATTTGGGTAGAACGTGTGGGTCGGGTTGCAGGTCTGTTTAATTTCAGGTGGTGTTCAGGTGCAGTTATTGAACCCACCAGCAAGCCAGTGCAAATCACGTGGGTGGGTAATGGGTTGTTAGATGTGGGTCTAAAAAATTAGACCCATGCAGCACTTAATCTGGCCTTGTACGGCCATCTAGGGATTGCCATGTTGAGAAACAGCAAACCTGACAAGGTTTTGATTGGGAAAAAAGAAAACAAACCAGGTACTCTGCCAGATTTAATAAAAATGTGATCACTGTGATCCCGGCCAGGTAAGGTAAGGCTCTGCTCTGCACCTCTGCCTCTGCACCTTAAACAAAAGTTATGGCAATTGTTAATTTAAGATCATCCATAGAATACCATCACGTATTTACCACTTGGATTCACGAACGTTCGCCGTAAATGTCCGATTATGCAAATTTGTGATGCCGCAAGAAGAGCTTACAATCCAAGAGTTTGTCCTAGAAATAAGAGGCTACTTACAATTATAGTATCCAGGATTTAGACCACTAGGTCCTATTTACCTTGATCAAGTCTGTAAAACTGCTACTTCCTGTCTAGTCTCCTCCCATGTCCCAAACTTCTTCAATCGGAAGACACACTCCACAAGACGCTTCTCTTCCATTGGTCAGTTCAGGGAGCAGTCCTGACTTAGACATTAATTTAGGTATATAAACATAAACCAAAAGATGAGAACCTTAATGTATTACCTTATATTACTGTCTATTTTTTTTTTTTTTTTTTAATCATTCAGTTTTTATTGAATAGTTTTTGATTATAGTGATATTTTATTTGAATCTGTTTGATTTGATTTGAATATTTGCAACAATAAGCAATTGTATTCTTCTCTCTAATTTTAAAAGCACTGGTCTATTTACATGCCCAATCTCTTGTTTATTTCTTTGCATTATATAATTATGCAACTTTATTATTATTCATAATCATCACAATAACTGTCTTAAAACTCATTTTTTAAGATATTTTAAATTAATTACTGCAAATTTTAACTTCAGAATTATAAGAGTTTAAAAAAACTTTAATTCTAATGCTATCATTATTAGGACAGTGATTTAAAAGATTCCATTAAAATCGTTTCCCTTCAGAAAAAAATCTTTGCTAAGACCAGGAAAGCATTTTTTAAAATAATTATGCTGTGCAGGATAGAGGATCATGAAGGTACCAATAAAACAGATTTATACCTTATCACAATTTTGATACTTAAAAAAAGATCCAAGCTGGCCATCAACCTTATAGCAGCAATATAATCAGCAGTACAGGAGTGTGTTATAAAACTGTCATCTTATTTGCAGAATTAGAACCTGGCTATAAACATAAAAGATTAGTATACGTATTATGCGCAAAGATGTGCCCGTTGGTGCAAATTGGGAATTATGTGTGTGTATGTTTTAGCTATGGGCTGATTGGAAAAACTAATTGGTGTACACCACAAAATTATACATTTGACATACTAGGGGAGGGGCATTACAAGGGACAAGCTAGGCCTGACAGATGGGAAACGCCGATTAGGGCTGCTAGAAATGGAGGAGAACCGATTAGCTTAGCTAGAAGAGGTAAATAACATACCTCAAATAGTGACAGCACAGCGACACACAGATAAATAGCTATATTTTGGGGATCAGCACTCAGCAGTTGAGGAACACAGTTTCCACAACAACTATAATCATCACACTCATATTGTGGGGAGGTGTAAAATGCCAATAAAGCTCAGACACATGCTCACATGCGTGCTCACGATAATGTGACTTCCTATATTACACAGTTAAAAAATGTAAGAAATTGCGTAGCGCACTAGATCACTCTTGTACAATGCCTATAGTATAGATAACGTTTTTTTAAAATTTGTAAACAGTGGCATGTGCTTGAACATTACAAATGATTTGAGGTTACTGACATGGCACTCTTTTAGTGTCCATTTGAGACTCTTTAGAAGTTTCATGCAGCAGAGGGCCGGGACAGTACGCCGGAGGAAGAGGTAAGGTAAGTAATGATCGGGGTGAGTTTCGTAAAAACTGCTATAGCATGGGGCTGGGGGAGGGAGAGCTAAACCCCAAAAGTTGCAAAAAGGGGTGGACATGCCCTTTAAATATACCCCCTCCTCTAACTTCCCTCGAATAGGAACCAACCAAGTGGAGTCCATTGGAAGTTCTTTAAAGGAAAGGTTGAAACCATCCACCATTTCTTACCCTCCTATTAACTCACAGCTGTCACAAGGAGTTGTTAGAGAGGGTGTCAATCCAGACTTTCCTGCCATGTTTCAATCTATTAGATTCCATCAGTGCAAGACACAGTTTCATGGCTTCTATGGGGTAGGACTTGGAAGCACCAGATACTGATTAGCTTATAGGTTAAGGTGAGGTGGGTTAATGGGGGGGGGGGAACTCTCCACAGAGCAAACAATGAAATAAAGCCTTCTTACAAGAAGGTACTGTACAGCCTCATCCTATTAAGATATATACTGGAAAAGGGGAAAAGGGTCAATTCTTTAAGAATGCTGGGTAGTTTCAGAGACATGCAAAGTCATTTTATCATAACAGATATCACTTCCTGTCTAACAGAAACTTATTTCTTTCTATAGAGAAGGGAGGGGGGAGGTGAATGTGTGAGTCTGAAGAATTTTTGATGGCTTGTGTACAGAAAAGCGAGACACAATGACATCAAGAGCAAGTGTCCTGCAACAACCGACGTCACGTTGCGTGCTCCGCGACGTCATGCACGCGCACACATGGACCACACGGACACTGCATTTGAAGGCTTCAGAAGAGATCCAGGAAGTTCTCAATGGGGTGGAGTACAGAGTCATACAGCAGATCCAGATGTCACAAACGTTACAGCAGGAAAGGTAGGCTCAGGAGGGACCTAAGGGAAAAAAAAGGGGAACATATTTTTTAAAACTGCTACAATTAAACTTAACTTGTTTACAGTGCACTATCCTTTAAAATTGTATATCATTTGATTTGTAATTAAAAGTAAGTTAGTAGTAGTGCTATACTTTGTATAGGGTAATTTGTTATGGCGATTTTAATTAAATAATGATAATTACACACATACACATAGACCTTTCCTATCCTCCTTAGGCTAAATACACAACTACATTTTACGGAAGTACTACTGATCTGGTCCTTGGCTTTTAAAATGGGGGAAGAGGTCATCCATCCAGGTTTATATTAAGGCACATTAAAGGCTGCTTAGCCTTGTCCCTTGGTCCAGGAATCCCTCACACTGCTATATGTTACATTTGAAGTATAATGTGCCTTTAAAGATTATGGAGTTAATTATTATTATTATTTATTATAGTAGTAGTAATTTATTAGTGCCAACATCTTCTGTTGCGCTTTACAATTACATAGTCATACATTACCTACAGGGAAATACATATTATATAAGTCTAACATATTACATACACAGGTAATACATAATATAAGCACGCATGATGAGATCTTACAGCAATGTGTGATACAATAGGAAAGAGGACCTGCACAAAGAGCTTACAGTCTAGAGAAGAGGTGGAGCTCTGGTATGTCATTTCCTCCAAAAAAAAGCCTATTTAAAGACTCTGTTTGTAACTGATTCAAGACTGATTGTCTACCTGTGTAGCTTGAAAAGGGGAACTGCATTTCTTGCAGTTTGCAGTACAAGCTATGACACAATTTAACTGTAGTTGGATAAAATGTTTCTTGGGAGTGCACGCCTGACCTTTGTGCTTTTTATATGTGGATGGCTGGATCCAGTAAAGGCAGGCACCCTTTTCATTATTTATAAACATTTTCGGATAGTGCCACTACTTCCCTTATATATATATATATATATATATATATATATTTACAAATATATATGGCTTTTTTAAAAAGAGGGAAGAGTTTGTCCATCCAGTGCTTAAAAATTAAAGGCACATATCTTTTCTATGTTTGTATAAATCACCAGATCACTAGCAATTATGAATAATGTAGTTATAATTTAGCCTAAAGCTAGGTACACACAGTTCAGATTTCTGAAAGATGACAGACAGGATCTGCAAGATCCTATCTGCCATCTTTCAAAGATCTGCATACACACAGTCCCGAGCGTTCTCCCTATGAATATCATAGGGAGAACGCTTGGGACTGTGTGTTTCCACCGCCGCGCTAGACTCCTCTATGGGGAGTCTAGTGCGGCCAATGGAAATTTTCGGCCTTTCCCGAACGAGCGTTGGCCGACCCGATCGTTTGGCGGCCGCACGCTCATTCAGCAAACGAGCATACACACATAACGATAAAGCCCCGATACCGTCGGATCCGACGGTATCGGGGCTTTATCATTACTGTGTGTACCCAGCTTTAGGACCGTTCCACAATCCTTCTATTGTATGTATTTATTAGGAAGCATGGTCAAGCTTCCATGTGGGAATAGCACCCCCAACACGGCCCTTTAATGGGAGGTTCTATGCATACTCATATCAAGCACTGGACGGATGGCCTCTTTTCTCATTTTAAAAATCCAAAGGGCTAGGGAGAAATAAGAAAGCCTAAATATAATCAGGTGTGCAAGTATGAGAAATGCAAAGTTTCGTCATGAAGTAAAAGAGGTTAGAAGTTAGACCTTCCAGACTGGTTACCTTGACGTGGTTGGAGGCTTTTCATTCATGTGATCACAGTAATGTATACTAAAACCCCTTGTTTATAATGTATGCCCAGTGTGCAGATAATATGATATTGTATTAGAGATGTTCAAAAACTGTTTCGTTTGGTTTTCGAATTTTTGAATTTTCCGGAAAATTAGAAAATTTGAAGATTCGAAAACGGACCCATAGAAGTTATGGGAGAAAAAAAATAAAATGTTTCTGTCCATTTTGAGAGAAATAGTAATAGTAGGTTACAGTAAATGACACAGAGACCTGGGAATGGTTGGGGAACCCGTAAAAAACCAAAACTTATTTTAAACTATCTTTCCTCACGATCTGGCTGTTTTCGAGCTTCTGCATTCTATTTTCGAAAGTTACCGAAATCGAGAGTTCTCTCGAGAATTCGATTTTCGATAATCGTTCACTTCAATTTTCGATAAAAATAGAAAATTCCAAAAATGGGTTCCGTGAAATCCGGGAGTTCTGAAAGTTTCGTGGGACTTCGAAAGCCTCAGATTTGATTCAAAATATGTATGGGGCCTAGGAATGTGCATTGATTATCTTTTCTTTGTATATATATATATATTAAGATGCCGTGCACACATGGTAGTTTCTCAAGATACATACTTTTTATTTAACATGAAGGTTATAGGAATCAACCCCTATATCCCATCCATAGGCACTTGAGACACTTTCCACTGTGACACTTGACACTTACGACTTCTTCTCATGATCAGGTACTGGGTGGACTTTGGGGATATCCTCTGCCAGATTTCTTATACATGATGCTGGGCATTCCCCGACCCTCAGGTTTTAAATATGTTTTAAATGTGTTTTGAATATGTGTTGCTTCTAGTTTGACCTTGGGGGTATATATTTGTATGTACGGCGCACTGGTGCCTCGGGACGGGATATAGGGGTTAACTGGTGTGGGCGGGAAGGGGTTGGTTTTGATCACTGCTTTGTATTTTAACTCACCTGAATAGGTGTCTGAATCCTGATGACGGCCTGACCTAAGATGGCTGAAATGCATTGATTCCTATAACGCTTCAGTTAAATAAAAAGTTTGTATCTCTGAGAAAATCCCATGTGTTCACCGGCATCTAAATCTGTTATCGTATCCTTCAGTGGCACCAGGGTTGTTGGAACGTATCAATTCATATACCTGTCTTAAGCATGTGAAGTAGACACAGAGGGAGTAGCAAGCATGGTAATTTACAAGAGCATTGGTATGCTAGTTGCTCATTTAACCCTTTGGGGAAAGAGTCCCAAGCGTATAGATCCACACATTCTTTTCTTAGCAACAAGCTGTATGATCAATATTAGCTGCAAGTTCAGATCATGTCTAGAGGCTAGATAGAGGGTGACCCGCGGTGCGGAAATGCCTAGCCACCGAAAGGTCCACATATTGGTATTGGTAACAGAAGTGCTTTTTGTAGATAAAGCAGAGCGAATGGATGACCGATGATTCGCCATTCGCTCTTTAAAGGTAGTACGGGTTTTACCTATATATAGGGGACCACATGGACAGAAAATGTAGCAAATACCCCACCTACTCTCACATGAAAATTTCTGTTTATATTGATACGTTTGCCACTATGGGGATGTGCGAAATCCCTGCCAACAACATGGAATGGCAGGTGAGCAATCAGGGCATCTGTAGCATCCCAGTTTAGTGCGACCCCATGTGGACACAGTATCAATAGATGGACTAGAAATTGAGTCTGTGCATACTAGCCAATCGGATAGGTTACAACCTCGTCTGTATGTGTGAAGTAGGCGGGATTGATGGAATGGTAAATGTCTATCCTTCTCAGTGGTAACTCCCTATATTGTGACTAAAAGGGTATAAGTAGTCAGCAGAAATCGACAGTACGTGATCTAAATTCTGGTCCTTAGGCGGCCTGGAAATGTCACTATTGTAATAGTCCAAAGCCCTCTGCAATTGCACTCTCAATTTGTTTCACAATCAGTCAAACTTGTTAGATCCTAATATCAATATATCTTACTTATGATGTTAATGAAGTTATGTTTTTGGACGTCCGGTTATCAAAGCAGGTGGTCTGTGTACAGAGTTGTACACTAAGCCCCACAACATAACCAGCTTCTTAAATATCCAGTTTCCATCCATCTCATATAAAAAAGTCTCTCCCCATGTCACAGTTCAAAAGGGTTGACAGCATTGTGAATATTACTCATAGGAAGACACATTTCCAGCAGGTCATGGTTGACAGGTTTAAGGCGAGGGGTTACCTGATAAAATCTTGGAGATGGCCAAGAATAGAGCCCAGAAGGATAGTAAGCAGGTGATGGTTCCCTCCAAGAGAATCCCTTCGTCACTCAGTTCTGTAGGGAGAGTAATGAGATCAATAGATGTATTAGAAGGCACTGGCACATCTCAAGGAGGCGTACCCCATAGTAGAAGAATTTTCATAACCTCTGATTATCTCTGATAGGAGAGTAATACATTGCGGAATAGATTAGTACATTCTGCATTAACCAAGGAGAAGAAAAAGGTTAAATAAATGGGATGTACCCATACCCATGTACCCATGATCTTGTACTCAATGCCGTGTGTGGTTAAGGGGCACACATTATACAAGCAAGGCAAAAAGCCGAGGAGCACAGTACTTCAGTGAACACTTCTTATTTGTGCAAAAACAACATACAACGTTTTGGGACACTAGGCCCGTTCCTCAGGTAGGGGCCTAGTGTCCCGAAACGATCAAGCTACCAGTTCTAGTTCATTTGTTGAGAAGGGCCACCGTGAAAGGAATTAAGGGTCCTGGTGTTGGAAATGGTTCCTAGACCACCCAGAGGTGGTGGTAGGGAACTTATCCTTAGGAAGAGGGAGGTTTGGTGGATACACCATCTAAACTCCCTCTTTCCGAATGGTCTCAATCGGGACTACGAGATACACGTTTTTTTTGGGTATGAAGAGGTAAATCCCTCCAAGTCAGTTTGCTTATTCATAGAGTTTCCTTCTCTATCTATATGAATATGTTTCTTTTGAAAGTGTGAAGTGTGTACCTTGGAAGGGGTTAACTGAATAATGGGTGGTACCAATGATTTATTGTTAATTAGAGGTAATTAATGTTGTATACCATTTTTGTTTGTTGGGTGTGAACCCTACACTGTTGCTTGAGAAAGAGGCAGTGTGCTCGAAACGTTGCAGCTTTTTGACAGTGTAACAATAATGGAATATTGTTGCTGAATAGTAGTGCGGGGTGTTAAAGGACATTTATATATCTCTATATATATAGATATATTTATATATATATATATATTAAAGATATATATACCTGCAATAGCGATCCTCTGCACACCATCTCCATAGACATCACCCGGGTGCCTCCGATGGGGGAAGATACAAAACAGCAAACTCGGAGCACACGTGGGATTTTTCAACAAACAGTCCATTTTATTTTAACACAGTGCAATCAACGCGTTTCGGCCAAATCCCATGTGTGCTCCGAGTGTTGCCATTATATATATTTTTTAATTATTTTTTATAATATTTAGATATATTTGCTCTGACGAAAAATGCTGTTAGCATGAGAATCTGTAAATTCTTAATGTCTGTAATTGATTTTAATGAATTTTTTCAAAACTTATTTATTCCATATACAATACCAGTAAAATGTAAAAATTAAAGTGGGCATGGCCTGTGGTATGGAAAGGGGTGTGGCTTAAAAATTTGCACTGGTATTTCCTTATCCTTCCCTGCTCAAAAAATCCCTCTACGCCCCTGCTAAGGAATGTTTATTTTAGCAGATACAATCCAAAGGGTTTTTCATATTTGCTTTATCAGTAACTAGACAAAGTTTTCCTCACTGAAGTTCAAAGAGAGAGAGAGAGAGAGAGATACAGAGGCACTCGCGGACTTTTAAAACAACAAATGCTTTATTCGATACATAAGAAGCAAACTTTCTACGTTTTTCAGCCATGTCTCCGGCCATCATAGGATAATCCATTTTGAAACAATGTTCCTCTAAATAGGTAAGTGCCCACCCACGATCCCTCCCATTGACCAACCTCAAACGTTACCCCCCATGTGCTCAATAGGATACAATAATATAATATAAATACAATAGATACAATTATAAAATATAATACAATATAGCAAAGCTATCTTTTCCCTTTGGAAAGATTGTAACCTAAACTTCTGTGAGTTCCATGTCCATACATCTTATTAATGTCTCTCTTTACCCTATCCACATAGGTTTCCAACAATGGATAGGATGATAGGTTGTAGGGGGACAAATGTTGATTTAGGTTTCATACCAAATAGTTCCGGTTTCGTACCCCCTGAATTGTCCCATAAGGGTAACATCTGGCCTGGAAACGAAGTGAGCCTTAAGATGAAGTCTACGAAAAAAGCATACAGATGAAGCCTAAGACCTCCATCTTGGGTTAAAAAAGGAAATTCCCCATTAGATGCTCCTTCCCGTGTTCCCCTGGTGTTTTCTAGTGACCGGGCACGTGAACTTGGCATCTTACCATATACATATCGAGGATGTAGCCAATTATATACTGCACCTTTATAATCAATAGTGTCTCTGGAGAATTTCTTTCTCTTAACCCCTCCTCCCACTTTCGATACTCCGCCATTTTGTTATCCAACTCCAATTTCAAAGCAGTGAAATCATCTGCAGACTGTGGAGTGCCCATCTATTTTAGATAGCTCCATAGAAATATTATCAATCTCCTTAGTAGATATTGGATATTCAAAGTCATTATATCTCTAGAACATTTATTAAGAATTTTTACATACTTGTTTTAAACTCCTCATTATCAATGAAGAGTGCCTGTCGAGGTGTGTATGCGTAAGTTACTGATAAAATTTACCTCTACTTAAATTTTCCATCTCAGTTTTCCCATAAATTTGTAATTAATTTAAGAAAGAACATTTTGATGGGGTTTTTTATCCATTTATATTTTTTGCAGTTAGATATGTCATACAAACCGGCATCCGCTCTTGTAATTGGCTAAGACATTGTACCATAGCCAATCACAGGAGCTGATACCGGTAGACAGTCAAGCCCTATCGTGCTTGTCTTAGATGCACAGAAAAGTCACAGAAGACAGCAGAAGGCAGAGAGGGAATGAAGGCTAGTAATACATTTGGGGACAGCTTTCAGTGATTTAAATGATGTGAGGTCGAGGTTTTCAGGCATTTCCTGCAACATATTATATTTTTGTTTGGGGGGTGGACATACCCTTTAATATAGAACTAATCCAGGACTAACTGGCAAATGAAAACTGTACGTCCTGTAGCTCCTTAACAAAAAAAAATTTCCTCCCTGACCCAGGGACTTTCCATTTTTATAAGTATTTTTAGAGTAAAGTTGTCCTTTGTGCATAGTCGGCTAAATTATAAAGAATGGGTGATTGGTATGAAGTTGTTTTATCTTTTTCAAGCATAACTAGACAGAAAGTTTAGTTTAAAACTTAAATTGGTGAAAGGCTGCATTGAGCTCTATAATGTGAGTGTCTGTGTGTGCTGGGAGTTTAAAACCTGCGATTGTGACAAAGACAATTAAGACAGGTAATCAACACTGATTAGTACGCTCAGGTGTGTTATAGAATTAAAAAAAAAATACTTAAAGGGCATATCCACTCCCCAACTGAAATTTGCCTCAATGCTGAGCCCACTGTGTAGTGTTAATTACCATTATCTTTCTTTCTGTTGCATATTGTCTCCTGCATGGCTGCATTAAAATCCAGGAAACTGAAGAGTAGGAGCCTTCCATGTGTGTTAAGTTTCCTCCTCTAACTCATCCTCCTAGAGGTTTCTGGCATACAAAATAGTTTTCCCCACCTGCTGCTTCTGCTCCGTGCACAATTTTTTTGCTATTGAACCTTGTACTAACCCTTTACTTAGACCTTGCTAGGCCTGTTTAACAAAAATCTGATTGTAAACGTACTTACCTGCTTTCATTCTGGTGCCACCCTTGTGTGCTTTTTCCGATAAGGATGCAGCAGAAGGGAATGGACAGGCAGCCACTCAATGAAACTGAGACAATTTTTTAAATGATAGTTACCCTTTAAAGGGGAACTGTGGTCTCCACACAATTTGAGTTTACATGAAAGGCCAGTTTCCTACCTTTAAAACAAGCCATCAACCACCTCTCTATGTGTTCCACAGCCAAGATATATAGAAATGACTGACCAGAAAGTTAATGGGTGGGAGGCTGACGTGACATTTCTAAGGGTGCTCCTCACTGCTGGTGAGCCACGCCTCAGACAGGAGACAGGACAGGAACAGGATAGGAGACAGGAAGTCCCTCCCCCGCCCTGCTGGTGAAAAAGGTAAGGGAATATACAGCCCTACTCTCCCACTATGTGAAAAACTGCCTTTTCAGGACAGAGGGGGAGGAGGAGACACAGGGCAGATTGACTGTCATCCACTGACATGGATGACAGCATGCAGAGGAAGCAGGAAGTGCAGGGGGCCTGGTGATGCTTGCATATCACACACACAATAATGTAAATATCTTCAAAACTATGCAAAATAAACAATAATAAACAGGAGAGCAATTCCTATCAATTTACCTAAAGTCATATTTGGACTACAGTTCCCCTTTAAGTATGCCTGCCCTGGAATGGAAGGATTGGTCAGTAGGTGTGTACATGTGTCAGGCTGTGTTAATGTACCATAAAATTAACTTTTGTTTAAAGATTAATCAAGATTATGTTTTTTTGACTATAGTTACCCTGTGGGGGGTTGTATGTATTAGTGTTTTTGCATTTCTGACCATAAAACTAATTGATTTGATCACATGACCCTAAAACCACGAAATGTCCACATTTGAGGATTGGACCTATTATAGTTTTTGGGAAAAATGTCCCAAAATTCGGTAACATATGGTTACACATGGATTCCTTTCTAGAACAAACCACACTTCTCCTATGTGTCCTGCTGTCTCTTCAAGCCAAATTAATTAAAAGGACAAATATGCCTGTATGAAAGAAAATATTATGTGTCAACACAAACTCTGAACAACTCACATTCTCTTTTTTATTGTAACAAATACATCCTGGACCTATTGAGTTCTGGACCAATTGTGATATTCTTTCAGGGCTATGTACCAAGAGATGTTATCAACTATTTGTGTCTTAAAGTCAGTTAACCAATGTATCAAGCATTAACATGACTTTAAGACTCAAATAACGTCAGTTGCGACGTTACGCAGATTTGGTGACCGCAACTGCCAAACTAATGTACTAAAAGGGTTACAATAAAAGTTCTTATCATTTGAAAATGTGCTAATTTTGTGCCAACCAATCAGATGTTAGCTTTGAAATGTTAATAAGATCTGATAGGTTGGGGCTAAATTAGCACTATTTTAAACAATAAGAACTTTTATTGAATCTCCCTGTCGTTACGGGTTTTTAAGATGAAATCTCTTAGCCAGCAGATTCGCAAAAGGAAAACTCCATTTGCAATGCACTGAGAGCCACTATTGCTCAGTGCATTGCTAAAGGGGGCCATAGAGGGAGATAGCGACTCTTGGTACATAGCCCCTTTTGTTTTTTGGGTGACCAGATCTAAGAAATCAGTAGATTTATTGAAAATTGTGGCAGTTTGGAAGCATTCTGAATGACTTTTCAAGATATACATGTAACACATAGAGGTTTTTATGCTCTGGGGTAAAGAAGTCTAAAATATATATCTAGATGCTTAGACATCAGATAGGAGATACAATATACTTGGTTATTCTTTTAATGAATGTAAACATCATGCTGCCTATAAAGTATTTCAGGTTACCATGTGTTTACCACACAAATATCTTTTGGATAGTGCAGTGTTCCCAATGCAATACACTTTCAGTTAAGATATAGAACATGTACCACAAAACCTAATGTGCATTCAGTTGGGGACGTAAAACCCTTGATAAGTTACATATAAACTTTCGAATGGAGGCACAATATTGAGTAATACTTCAATATTCAATTTATTTAGTGCTGAAACCAAGTACACTGTGTACTTGGTTTCAGCACCAAATAAATTGAAATTGAAGTATTACTCAAGTGTGTGCCTCTCTTCAAAAGTTTATATGTATACTTAACTGATGTGACGCAGGCCATAGGGGGTGCACCTCATAACCTACTTGTTCAGACCCACAAACTTGCTACAAATCGGTAAAACCCTTGATCCCTGGCGCTCCTACCATATCAGCCTCTAACTTGCAGTAATTGGTGTAAAGTGATTAAAGGGTATGTCCACCCTAAAATAAAGTTTTTGATATAAAATTCCCCCTGGGCTCCCAGCCCCAACCGCTATATTTTATCTTTAGAAAGCCCCCCCAAACTCTACTTACCTCCCTCTTTCCTCCGCCGCGCTCCCGGCCCTCTGCTTGCGAGAAAATGCAAGCAGAGGGGCGGGACCGGCAGCCGCGTCTGTGATTGGCGAGCGGCAGCCAAGCGGATGCAGTGCCGCAGCTCACTTCGGCGAGGAGAAGGTAAGTAAAGTTTGGGGAGCTTTCTAAAGATAAAAATATAGCGGTTGGGGCTGGGAGCCCAGGGGGAATCTTATACATGAAGGATTTCACGCTAGGGGGAGGGAATCGGGAGAGAGGAGAGGAGAGAGGGGAGGGGAGGGGGAGGGGAGGGGAGGAGGGGGGAGAAGGGCTGCAGACGCATGCCAAACTTCTCCCGGAGGCCAGGTAGGAGGCAGTCCTATATGGACTCTGCTCTCCTCCTGGTGGGCGTTTTTGGGACTTTGGGGGGGGGACTACAGGAGAACCAGATGTATGGAGCTGGGATGTGAGGTAAGGATTAAACTACACTACATGGTGGGGCCAGTAGTTGGGGGGATTATAGTTTTGGGGGTGGACATGCCCTTTAAGTGGTTAATACTGCATTGCAGGAGCACGGTATGGGGAGAAGTATTGGGCAGCAATATTACATCTCCGATTTAATCTCCCTCAAACAAATTTTTTTTAATTTAGCCATAACAAACTTAAAATATACCCTTTACATATGGCATCTGTACCGGATCTGATGTCTAAACCCATAGCAAACATTGCAGCAATGCTATAAAATATTAATTTTCCGTCACTATCTATTTCTGTAGATCTACAGAGAAAGACTCAGCATCCTATAAATTATTTTGTATTGCTTCTGTATTGTGATCTTACTGGAAAAGATCACTGTAAAAGGAAGTACGTGTTCGTAACAAGAGTGGAATGTTTTCTCGTGGATCCATATAATGGAAATAGTTATAGTGAATTACCATTAAAATTTTAATTAGGTTCCCTTGCAGATTTTGTATGATGGTTATAATACTTCACAAATGTTAAGTTGTCAAACAAAGTTTTAAAGGAGCTGTTTCTGTAGGTTATGAAATTCTTTCAGGTTTACAATATTAAGATACGTAGATATGACAATATGTAAAATGTATTAGTCATATTACTAATAATTTATGATGTATATTTTAAGGAAAACTAAGGTGCCAACCCCCTCCCTTCTGAAATATGTAGTTTAGTTATATAGAGTTCAGAAGATCAGCAGATATATTACTACAGGCAGGGATATCTCCCCAGTACATTCCAGCCACAACTTTTATGAGACAGGTGGGTCAACTTCTGGAAATACACACTCGCTTTGAGTCCTATAGGAGAAAAGTGCTATAGAAATGTAATTGTATTGTTTTAAGTATAGTTTATTTGTATTCCACTACTTGGGGACGCAGCTCTGTACAATATCAAAATTCAAAAAAGTCATACAAGGAGGACAAAATTATAAATACATAAATAGTTTGGTACATATTGATTATATAAATTATATAAATATATAAGTGCTTAAGCCTTGCCACAAAAGCCCTGCCAAGTAGAGCTCATGTACATTTTACTCGCGGATTCGATGCTCGCGTATAGGCTTTAATGGACACTTTATTCGTGGATTTGGATGTGCGTGCCTAGGTATCATGTACATTTTACTTGCGTATTCGATGCTCGCATATAGGTTTTAATGGACACTTTACTCGCGGAATCGATGCTCGCGTATACGTATAATCGGCATTTTACTCGCATATTTGAACGGTCGAACATTCGATATTTATCGAAAGTCCAAAAATATCGAAAATCCGGGTCCGGGATAGTTTGAGAAGTCCGAATTCGTTCGAATAGTTCGGCTCGAACTCGGGTTCGAGTTCTAGTCCATCTCTACCCTCCAACCCAGGTATTTATTAGATAGATTGAGTTAAAAATGTATTATAAATAAACTAGACATTAAGCCTAGAAGCACAGAGTGCCCCCTTCGTGTCCCAAGGCCAAAGTCTTCGTCCATGTCCCAAGGCCAGAGTACCCTCTTAGTGTCCCAAGGCCAGAGTCCCCCTTCTGTCCAAGGCCAGGGGCCCACTCTGTCCCAAATCCAGAGGCCCCCCCTGTCCCAAATCCAGCCCCCCCTCTGTCCCAAATCCAGGGATCCCCCCCCGCACCAAAATCCAGGGCCCCCCATCTGTCCCAAATTCAGACCCCCCCCTCTATCCCAAATCCAGGGCTCCCCCTCTGTACCAAATCCAAGGCCCTGCCTCTGTACCAAATCCAGCCCCCCCCCTCTGTCCCAATTCGAGGGGGCCCCCCTCTGTCCCAAATCTAAGGGCCCCCCGTGTGTCCCGAATACAGGACCCCCCTCTGTCCTATAATCCAGGGGCCCCTCTGTCCCAAATCCAGGGGCCCCTGTCCCAAGCACTTACCTGCTGTCTGTTTAATTGCTGTTCTCCCTCTGTGTGTTTCCTGTGTTTCTCCCTCTAGTGGTGAGTCAATAGGAACTGCAGACACTCTCCCTCTAGTAGTGAGTCAATAGGAAATGCACAGACTCTCCCTCTAGTGGTGAGTCAATAGGAACTGCAGAGACTCTCCCTCTAGTGGTGAGTCCATAGGAACTGCAGTGACACACACACACGGACACAGGGACGCACACTTAGGGTTTTATTATATAGGATGCCTTTGGTATTTACTGTTTGTACTGCTGTCTGCCTAAGGGCAAGATCATATGGAGGTGTGGTATGTACTGCAAACATGGTGTTTTAGTAAAAATAATGGCTAAAAAGGATTGTAAAGAATTGTTGATTTATTAACATTTTAAAACAGATATATATATTCTTACACTTGACTGAAAATAAGCAGCAAACATACCTAGTAGATGAATATGAAGAGTGTATACCTTTAATTTACTGAAGTGTCACGCAAACAAATTTCCATGTTGCATGCCCAATTAGTGCACAAATGCATGCTTATTACACACTGTATGGCTGGTTATGATTCAGCATAGTCAGCAATAGAGATCAGCAGTTAGATCCCCTTAAGGATCTAAATTAGGTAGATAAGTTGGAAACTACAGAGCTAATCAGAATAGCTCCCCCTTGTGCTAGTGATAGTGTTGCTCAAATCTTTCGAGGACACCGAGCCAACTGTTGTGGAATGTTGGAGTCTATTTTAGCAAGAACTCTCCTAATACCATCACCAAGTTACAGTAGCAATAATTATCAACCTAGTTTTTTTAAACAAATCATAGAGGGGGGGGGGGGATTAATAAGCAATTACAGTATATAAAAATACTTTATACATGTCCTTTTATCAGGGATGCAAACTATTTAGATACAAAAAAAAATAGCAATTAATTGTACCTCACTAAAGCACTATGCCTATGTTCAAGGGTGTTAAATGTGCATTACATAAATTAAAAAAGCACAGGCATATGTGGATTAAAACAACATGTTTGCTGTACCACAACAATGGTTATGGTTTTCAAAACTTAAACATCTCTATTTCCTTTTTCAGGAACCAATTCTGTTAAAATGATAATAGTGCAAGTGCAAGCTATCATGTGATTTGGGTAACCATTCAGATGGAACATGTTCAAGAGATTAAAGAAATATTCTATTTTCCTTGTAATGAAAAGGGCTTCCGAAAGTTAAAAAGCCAAATAGCTTGTATTTATAATTTAAAAGTCACTTGTCATCACTGAGATGGAACCTTATTTATTTTTCTTGGGACCTTTTTTGTTTCAATGCTTGTGAAGGTTTAGCAAAATGAATTGCCAAATACCAGTTGTGTTAAAAAAAGGGCCAAGGTTACAACAAAAAGGATTTTTAATGTTGACATTCAGGAAAGGCTTTTCACGTCATCTATTCAAGCCTATTCAGTAACAACGGTGAAGTGTTTTATTTCTTGACTTCTTATGAAATTTTTATTATTTAAGAATCCTTAACTTATTGAAATATTTAACATGCTATCACAATGTATTTTCATAACATCCAAGCTTTTGGTAGTACTTAAGATAAGCTTAAAAGCTTATTTGTTAAGGAATCATATGCTAGTAAATGAAATCATACTTATATTACGTTGAACAAGCATACATGTACATAATATGTGAGTGCACAAATCTAATATATGATAATACAAAAAAAACAACTAGATTTCCGCCAAAATGGGCCCAAAATACATAAACTGGATACATACATATCTGTTGTATTCAGTTAGATCAACTGGGCTAGGTCACACTAACGCATTTTTTGCGTGTTTGTGATTTTGGTTAAAATGGAAATCGCAGAACGCAAAAATTCCTGTAATTTCTGATGCGCATGCGTGTCCATTTGCATTTTGCGTGCACCATTTTTTTACACAAATGCATGCGTTTTTATAATGTTAAATTACCAAAACGCATGTGCAAATGCGGAACGACGCGCAACAAGGCACAGAAGTTGCACGCGCAAATTGTGTGCGATAACGTTCGCAACTACCTGCACTATGGTGCGTTGTAGTGTGGCCTCAGCCTTATAGTTTAGCTCTTGAAGTCGTTTCGCTAGTCATCCGACAGTCTTTCTCAATTCAGAATGACTTGTACAAGAATCTGTTGGCAATTATGTACCCTGGAAATTCCTAATTAGAATATGACAGCCAGGGGTTAGGGACCTTCTGAATGCAAGATTGTATTGAGGCTAAGAGGTGTTATCGAAACTGTCCAGGGTAAGGCATTAACAACATTCTAAACGTCTTCAAGAACTAAGTCCAGATGATCTAACTGAATACAACAGATACTGTATACCATGACCTGGATGAATGAGAACTTCCACAAACATAGATACATAGATACATTCATTATGTTTCTAGAAAATGCACAACTGTGATTGTATGTAGTGATGCAGCGTCACTAAAATCACACAATGAATATTTTAATCCAACACGATACACCAGCTCAATCCTTAAAGAATGAATGAACCATGCTATTTATACTTTCCATAATGTGAAAACAAGCAAAGACATTTAGCGAGAGGTGCTGCTCTTTTTTGTAGTCATGCCAACCGATTCAATATCAGTTAGTGAACTTTGACCCCTTTCTTACAACACTGGCACAAGCAATTCCATTAAGTGTGTGTGACAATTTGTGGGTGATTGTCACACACAGGTTAAAGTCTGTTGGGGTAGGTAAAGAAAAAAAAGGAAAGGGATAAACAATGCAGAGCAAAAGTTTATGGGGCCTGATGTACATGGTATATTTAGGGGTTCTCAACCTTCTAACTGCTCTGTACCCAGCAGTGACCGGAACAATTGCACAAAAAGTTTTATGAAGAAGCTGTTTATTGCTACATGTTTCAGACTTGTTAAAAATTTACTCTGTAGCAATAAACAGCACTTGTGCTACAGTAAAACTATTTCTTCATAAAACTTTTTATGGAATGGTTCTGGTCACTGCTGGGTAAGGAGCAGTAGAAGGTTAGGACCCCCAAAATATACCTGGTACATTGGGTGGCACTTTACTGTGTGTATACTGTAATGTACAATTTTAGCGTCTATATATATATTAGTTAACCAAATAAATGACAAACAAAAAAGTCTCAGATATCACAGTTAGGCACTGGTAAGCTTCCACAACCCCTCAAACTTTTCACACTCAGAAATGCATCAGCTTCCAGGTGTATCTTATAAGTTTTCCTCCAAGCCAAAAACAATAGACTAATAGGAGTCCCAGTCTGTTCCTTCCAATGCAAACATATGGTTGTCATATCCACAATTCTCTTTTACATGTTTCACCTTTCCAAGAATGTATACTTTATTCTTATATAGAATATTTAAATTGTATTCTGCTAAAATTGGTGAAATTAAGGTTTCCCTGCATTAGGATACATTTTGGAATGGGGAAAAATCCTTTATGGCGAACATAACCTACATCTGGCAAACAGTAGCAAAAGTATTGTTTATTAAATGTATTTTTCATAATAAGACAACAACCGCATTTACAATTAGGAAGAGCCGTGTAGGGTGTAAGTGATTCACCAGAGGCTGTGCGGCCTGGGTGATTCGGTTTCCATGTAAGAATTTAACGGCAGCTATCAGCCAACTAGCTTTCCCCACACAGCCTCTGGTGAATATGCTGTGGTGGTTGCATGAGTGTCTCTTACGATACATGCACAGCCAGCACAAACTAAGGATTAAAGGTCACGCTAACAGGTTAGCATGACCGTAACTCTTTAGGCAACCCCAGGCAACTTGCTAGGGTGAAGAAGATAGAGTGTGTTGGCCCGCAGGCCAGACCACCACATTGCCCCATTTTATTATTGTAGGTGGGCTGCCTGGATGTGCTTTTCCCTTCAATCAGGCTCATAAATAAGTGCAGGAGAAGAGAGATACACTGATTGGCTGACTAGGGAAGGCAACCATTTACTAGTGAGAGAGCAGGGGGTGGGTTCTGTCTGATTGGCTTATAATTGAATGGGCAGTGTCTGTGTATGTGAGTGCCTGTGTATAATAGAGAATGTGCGAGTTGGTGACTATGTGGTGTAGTTACATTTGTAAAAGTGTGTGTTTATGTATTTATTTTTTAGAGTTTTAGTGTGAGAAATTCTATTTGAGAGAGAGCAGAGGCAGAAGGAAAAAAATCATTGAGCCCCCAGTAAAATTTGAAGCCCCACTAAAAAGGTAGATTGACAGATGGCTACATAATAGATAGCATACATTACAGAGAGACAAATAGAATATATATATATATATATATATATATATATATATATATATATATATATCAGGATGGAGTGAAAAATATGTAGCTTAACGATACCTTGAAATGGAATGAGAGGAAAATGTGAGATTGTATGGCTATAACTATTCTTCCCAAATTTGTGTTTGAGTCACAATATCTTTTATATATTGCACCATGTGAGTTTCATGTAATGAGGTTGGAGTAATTCCTTCTGCAAACACAGCTGTCAAGGTCAAATATAAATGAGATTCAGTGGTTTCCATCCTACAGTTAAAATTATAATAAGCCATTGTCAATATTAATGAAACCAATTCTACTGAGTTTAGAACAAAAGATGGAAACGGAGAAAAAACAATGTGCATAAAACACTATAAAGGCAATCGCCTTTTGGTAGGTTTTACTGAATAATATCAAATTGATGTACCAGTATATTAGGTATGTGATCCTAGCGATTGATAAAGTATTGTACAGTGTGTCAATAACTTACATAATATTTAGTAAACGTTATAGCATGTATCCCAAAATCTACAATCAAATATTAATCTTTAAATAATTGGACATTGTTCAGGAAGTGGGGGTTGGGGCTAGGTAATATTTCCATAGTATCAAATGATACTGCATTGATGGGTATTGTCAAGTTTTAATCAATAGTAGATTTGAATAACTGAATAATTCAACAACCTTCTGTATATATATTAAACGTGTGAAACACTTTGGTCAAATTCTATTGATTTAGAATTGGAATAAAATGCAGCTAAAGGTGTCAGGACATGTTCACCCTACTTACCTCTAAGCTTTGATGGAGTTTAATAAAACCACTAAAAGAAAATAAAAATATTAAAGGCACATAGTATAGATTGCCCTTTTCTATTTGATTATGTATTTGATCCTTTGATTAAATAAACTTTACTTAAATTTGTTTTCTCAAAAAATATTTATTGTGCAAATATTTTTGCAAATTTCAGTTTTGCATTAATTTTGTGAATGTCCCACTTAAGAAATTGCGGCTTCTTTTTTAGTCATGTGCAAACTCTTTCCGAATTTGGTTCACCAAAGGTTTGCAAGCCTTGTGGCAAACCAAATTCTGGAGAACTATCCTTTTATAGGAGAATTATACTCATGCAGTAACTGGCTTCTTTCTAGCTCCTCCCACAGTCATTGTCAGTAACAATTCTCCAATCGTTTACATTGGAGGGCATATGTTACTGAAAGTGGGGGGGGACTGCCAGGAAGCAGTCAGTTACTGTATGAGTATTATTGTCCTCCAAAAGACCCTCCAAAGGTAGGCCTGGATTCAAATCATTTTCCACATTTGCAAAGAGATACCAATTCTTTCCATGATTTGGTTTGGTATGAACAGATAGGTCTCCCATTAATACATTTGAGAAGGCATGTTGACATATAAGACAGTTTTGAATTCTGTTTAAACTTTAAAAAAAAAAAAAAAAAAAAGAATACTCTGTTTCCTTAATGATGGCTGATAGTCAGTAATCACTTCTTATAGACAAGCACTGTGTTAGTATGCAAGGAAAATATTTTAATTTAGAAATACAGTCAGAAGCACAATCATGGTATGAAAACATAGGCTAGCTAAAGATTTTAAAGGCAAATTACATAAGGTTATACATTATTTTTAATTAAAGTACTATACATCCTACACAAAAAATCTCGCAACAACCAATTCTTCCCTCATTATATAAATTTAATGATTATCTTTATATTGTAATTAAAAACCCAGCTATGACCTTTAATGTATTCCTCAATGTCCAGAGAAACCACATTACAATGTTTAATCTAGTGAAGTGTACTAGCAGCTTCTGAATATTCTAATTACAGTTCCATGTTCAAAAGCTATAACTATTGATGTCTTACCAACTTAAGAACATTGCATCCTATTTATAAGCCTGTTTATTGATAAAGCCTCACTGGCAAACTATTTCAGCAACTCATAGTGAAAACAATTTGCTTGATTTATATTTAAACTTATCCTTAATCAATTTCAATCCATGACCTTTGAATCAACTTTAAAGTCCAGCGCAAATAAGATGACCTGAAACTAATTACACAATCCTTCATCTGTAATGCATTTCTGATGTATGTAACACTACATTCTAAGTCAATGCTGACTTTTCTTAAACTCAGTGCTCTATGAAACCTTAACTCTTTATATAATACTTTGGATGAAAATGAACCAGTATTTGTTTTAAAAAGGGATGTGCACTATACATCACATATCCAATATGTGAATAAAAGCTATTAAAGGGCAAGTCCACCCTTTATAGAAACTTTTAATATATTATAGCCCATGTTCCCCCAACCGCTATAATTATAGTCTCAGAAGGTCCCCCGATCATTACTTACCTTCCCACTCTCCTTTGCCGCAATGCCCTGGCCCTCTGCTTGCACGGAACTACAAGCAGGGTGCAGGACCGGCTGAGAGGCAGCCAATCACGGGCGCGGCTGCTGACTGCTCAGAACAGCGAAGGAGATAGGTAAGGTAAGTAATGATCAGGGGACTTTCTGAGACTATAATTATAGCGATTGGAGCAGGGGGAACATGGGCTATAATATGCTAAAAGGGATTTACGCTAGGGGGAGGGAGACCAAAGCGGGTGGGAGAGGGAGGGAGGGAGGGGGAGAAGGGCTGCAGTACGTGTGCCAAACTTCTCCTAGAGGGGAGACAGGAGGCAGAGTCCTAAATGGACTCTGCTCTCCTCTTGGTGGGCAGTTTTGGGGACTTTGGGGGGACATTACAGGAGAATCATTTGGAGCTGGGATGTAAAGTAAGGATTTTATTACACTACAGAGTGGGGCCAGTAGTGGGGGGGGATTATAGTTTTGGGGGTGCACATGCCCTTTAAAAAAAACCTGTGAGTGCACTGGATTTCCTTTTGTTGTATACAAGAAGTCCTCTGGTGGCATCAGGGAAAATTAAGCTAGTGAGTGCCCACACAAATGCGAATCCAGTACACATACAGCTATTAAAAAAAATAGGTATCAGAGTTTAGCATGCATGCAAGCAATGAAGGATAATTACCTTCTTTAAGGTTAAGGGATAAGTACACCATAAAACAAACTTTAGGTTAATTGCAAGCTGTTGTTTAAAGAAACTTGCTGGTATCCTCCTCCTGAAACATGTCATCTGCTGCTCCACCCTGCTGAAATATCCTGCTCCCTCCAGCTTTCTGGGCCTCTAAACGTAATTTCTGGATTTTCCACAAGCATGTGCGCACGCGATATGACATTATGTACATGTGGACCAGCATGACTGTGCAGGTGGGTGACTTAATCGTGCCTGTACATCACACATGCATGCACGTTTACACCACTCACATGCGTGTGGAACATCCGGAAATTGCGTTTGGAGGCCAAGAAATCTGAAAAGGGAGCAGGACATCTCAGCAGTTTTATGGTGTACTTACCCTTTAAAGATTTATGCATTTAATTACATTTTTGTACAAACATGCTTAAGCTGGCATGCCCCTCCAGGGCAGTGTCCATGTGTCAGTCCTAATGTACTGAAATAATTATTTTTATTCATGTGATTACAGTATGTGTGTATACTAAACCTCTATGTTTACAATGTATGCCAGTGTGCAGATAATATGATATTGTATGGGGCCCAGGAATGTGCATTGATTATACTTTGTATGTATTAATGTAGTGAAAGGGGTATAAAGGGTATAATCCTTGGTGGCAGGGGCGTAACTACCATGGGAACCAGGTAGTCAAAAGACTGATATAGCCTCCTCCCAGAAAACCATTGTAGATGAAGTATGGCTAGGGGACCTATCATAGTTTTGCTGTGGGGGCAGTGATTCCTAGATATGCAACTGCTAGGTGGAGAAAGACCATACCTACTTATCTCTACCAAACAATCAAATTAAGTCTACAGAGTACAAACCTTCTTACTAACTTGACTGCCCTTGAATGGAGTAGAGCTTTTAAAGTATACACAAGGAGCAAGCATTAGAGTTTAGCCACTGTTGAATGGTTGTAGACTATGTCATGACATATCGGTTGCCTATAATTCCTATTATGTTTGTACACAGCTACTATATTTCCTGTGTTGTTGGTGTACTTACAGTAAATTATCCTCTTGAAATATAGGCCCCTGAATAATGTGTGTGCAAATTAAATTGTTGGTTGAAAAAGGTAACACTTTGGTTAATAAACATCTGCAATTATATCCTGGAAAAAAATGTGCTCAGGTAGAGCGAAATAAGTCATTTAAATTAACCATAAATTAAGATCAAACTAATTTCAGTCTATTAAAATGGAAAGCACATTATCTCATATTCAAAAAGCAGTTGATGCAAATGGTACAAATTCAAGAAAATTTGAAGTGTGCTGTGATTTTTCATTTGCATATTTAACCAATGTGGAATGGAACTACGCTAAAAAGAGGGGAGAGCAGACGGAACAATAATTAGTTATGTAAATAATGTGGCATTCTTGTTTATAATTAGTTGAAGAATAAAATAAAATACATGCATGTCAGAGGACTAATTTTCATATGCAAATTAACAATCAAAATTATAAACAGTAATATGCTGTCTGGGAAAGTGTGGTATTTTTAATTTATATTCAGAAGTGCTATTTCAGGATATTTTTCGACACACGATAGTGTCAGATGTTAGTACACTGGGGAAAGATATTAATTTATCTGCTATATGATTTAAAATGTAGAATATTTTCACTTGGTAAATTAAAAACAAGGTTATTTTTTCCTTAGCTTAAAGCAAAAAAATAAATTATCATTGAAGCTTATTTGCCACTTTGTTATTAATTTTGAATATATAGATTTTGTAAGCAAACACAGAGACCTTACCCACTTCTATGTCATCGATAAACAGATTAAATACATTAAAGAGAGCCCCAATATGCCACTTACAACACACAGATGATGTACTGTTGAAAGGTTCCTCTGCACAAGATCTTTAATCTATTATTGATGACTAGTCGCACTAAATGAACCTAGTTTTGAATCGGAACTGTGACTTTCAAAAATCTGCAGATCTCACAGAATTGTCTAAATTTTCCAATCTTGGAACTTAGAATCAAAAATTGAATATTAGGAAATAGAAAATTAGTTTGAAAAATTGTGTTCAAAAATCGAAAAATTCAGATCGAATATTTATAAATTGCAAAGGAAAATTTTAGAGGATATGATTCAGTTGGGTTTGAATTGGATTCACCCCCCCCCCCCCCCACCAACACCACTGCCTCTTTTCAGGCTGGGTTTATCCTTGATGTCTTCAAGAACTAAACTTCAAGTCCAGTTGATTTAACTAAATACCACAGATACAAGGAACAAGGAGCTGGATAAAGATAAGATTTTTGAGGACTTTTGGATGTAGCAGATTCTTGTCTTAAAGCTTTTATTGATATTCATTTGATTATAGACCATGGCCTTTGTTAGTGCATTAGCTTCTATAAAACATCCTTGCTGCTACAATACATTCTTTAAGCAACAGGCTGATCTACGGTATATTCAGAGAAAAATGGCTCATGAATAAAATTTAGGAAATTGAAACATTTTGAAAAATTCTAGAACCAGTTATTATTAAGATGTACATTTCTACACACATGTCTGAAATAGTGAACAGTTGCAAATCTCTACTCTGTAGTTAAAGGAGATGTCCATTTAGTATAAAAAAAACAAACCTAAAACCTTAAACTTCCTTAGTAAGTAAAAAATACTATGCTAATGTCTTTTACTGCATTTAAGGGATTTTTTTCTTTAAGATAATCAGTTTGCAAATATTAATGCCACATACAGTGAGGCATATTGAAAAACCTGCTCAGGGCACTGGCACCCCTGCCAATCTATCTCTATAGCACCGCACACTTCTGCGCTTGGGCCACATGAGTCACTTGTGAGGGGGCAGCATCAGAGCCATTTTGCTCCAGGTGCCATTCCCCCTCACGGTGCCACTGACAACATACCAATATCTCTCTATTTATTCATTGATATAACTCTATCTCTCTATTTATCCACTGATCTATCCATGGATCAAGTTACAGTACTGGTTTCACATAGGCACTGCAATCTACTGTAAATAATGCATTGGTCCATCAAAGGCAGAATTATACAATTCTCTAATACTATGTATAAATATTAAACAAATATTGTTCCTGGTTTCCTATTGAGAGTATATGATTTTTATATAACTTGAACGTGAATGAAAGCTCTATATTTTCTTTGACTGAGCGGTCAAGCTGTCTTAGAGTATAGAGAGTGAAGAAACTAGTTTGATTTCCAAGGACATTACTGATCAACTTGAGATTTGTCATGAAATGTTTAGAGGATACAACTAAAATCCTATTAAAACTCATTTTATAAACCTGGCTACTAAATAGAGAACCGCAATAAGTGTTTACTCTTTTGTTAACAAGACCCATCGTTTTCCAAATCACTGAGTGAACCTTTCTGTGTCAATCCAACACTTTTAGGGTAATTTAACTTAATAATACCTTCTTGCGCAGAGGCATTTGTGTCTGAAGGGTTATTACTACGAAAGTTATTTTAGGTTGGTTAATGGTATGTAGTAAATTTTAAATTGGCATAGAAGATATACAGGCTGTTTTTCTAAGTGTTTACCTTTCAAATCTGTTTCTCACTTCTGAAAAGTTGCTACCTTTATCCTGAAAAGCTTTCATAAATTATTAGCAATTTTCCCTCTATGTTCACACGCACCATTAAGTTCTAGGTAAAAGTATTTCAACTGGCCAGGTCTTAATTATAATCACTTTGCAAGCAATTTCAAATGGATGGAGGATCTATTATAACTGTCAGCATTTTACCTCATTATGTGTGATATTTTACCAACCAAATGCAGAATTTCATATTAAAAAAAATATATACACCTCCAATGGGAAAAAATGCAGACAACATAAATACAGGAATTTATATATCTATATTCAAAGGAAATAAATATAGATAATAAAATTAAATATGCAGATACTTTCTCTGGAATATCTAAATATATGTGTGTTCTCTTTATAGTTCAACCTCCCGCTCTTATTTAATAGCAAAGCAATAATTATGTTAAATAGAGATGGCCGAACTTTCGAAACTTCGAACTTTCGAACTATACGAAAGTTCGAAAGTGGCCCCATTAAAGTCAATGGGAGTCAAATAATTCAAAAAGTTTGAATGAAATACAATTAAAATATCAATGGTAACTTAATGTAAATGGCTGTGGGACCTGGGAAATGGTCTGGGGAACACGTTCGAATATCCAGGACTTTTGAAAAATCAATTTTACTCTCACGTGCGCTACTTTCGAGCTCCCGCGTTCGAATATTCGATAATTATCCTGTGAACGACTCGCAGATTCGATATTTACTCGCGTATTGGTATAAGACATTTTACTTGCATATTCGTAACTTCGATATTTACTCGCGTATAGGTATAATAGACATTTTACTCGTGGATTCGATTATTAGATATTTACTACCGTATTGTTATATAGACATTTTTACTCACATATTTGCGTGCCTCGAACGTTCGAACATTCTATAATTATCAAAAGTCCAAAAAATATTACAGTCCGAGAAATCCAGGTCCGGGATAGTTCAAGAAGTCCGAGTCTGTTCGAACTCGAATAGTTCGGCTCGAACTCGGGTTCGAGTTCAAGTTCTAGTATATCCCTAATGTTAAAGATTGGGGTTAACCACATCCTGTTTCAGTCTCTCTCTGTTTGCGCATGCACACAGCATGTAAAAAAGCAGGAGAACAAGCTGAGGTGTTAAATAGAAACTCTGAAACTGTAATACAATGCAGTAGGAAAAAATGTTAAAACCACATGCATAGAACTGCAGATGGCTGGAATATATACTGTCTGCAAAAGAAAAAAGATTGCTGTATGAAATTAGTGATAGATATTTACTTACATTTCTGTACAGAATTCTATTGATATATAAATATGGTATTGGAAATAAAAATCAAATGTTGAATAATCCTATTGCGGTTTGTGTGGTTAGACACTTTACACAAGTGTGTTGCTGATTTGGGATTATTTAAATAGGAAAGTGCTACATTATTTTAATAATCAATTATTATTAAAATCCGGAAAGTATAAAAAAGGTCCTATGAATACCAGAATAAACTTCTGCAGCAAATGTATTTATTTTGCCATCTGGAGAACAGGAACAGGAGCAAAAATGTATATTGTAAATGAGCAGCAATTATCAGTTAGGAGTAACAATTTACTATTTTTTGTTGTTATTATAATTACATAAAGCAGTGATGCACATTTCAAATAAATACATTTTCCAAAAAAAAAAAAAAAAAGAACAGACTGTGCAGGGAAATTTTTATTTACAGGAAAAATAAATAAATCCTGAATCCATTTATCCTTTGGGTTGTAATGAACTTCCACCACTTTTCCCTTCTCATTTCATTCTACTCTCCTTCCTCATTTCATTCTAAATAACCCCTTCCCTTTCTCATCTCATTTTTTGCTTGTTTACATTGTCATTTGCATTCTCCCGCTTTGCAGGTGCCCAGGAATATCTATCCATCTGTGAAATTCATCATGTAAAGGGTGCAATGCTTAGCTAGGTGATCTGCTTTTTGGAATTATATCTGCCCCTTGTGGTTAGGGATCCTAAATGGTGGGAACTCTGGGACAATTACCCTACCTCGACCATAATCAAGCCCTGCATGAAGATTACAGTAGGTCTTGTGCCAGGGAGGAATATTGCATTTAGGATTTAGAAAGGAAACAAAGAGTAGCTCTCTGAATAAGAGTATACAAATAATCATAATGATGCACAGATAATAACAGGTAGTGGCCAGTAAGAGCTTTAAACAATTACATGACAATGGATGTAAAACATATTTGTACACTCCTAATGCTGAGTTTTCAGAAGGAATCAATAGAGGACACACTTTCCATCCTGGGCAGCTGGTAACAGGACCAAATTCCTGACCTATACAGTATCATATTCATTACTTACAGATCACAACAGCAAGAAGTGCGGTTCATTTACAAGACAGTTTGCAAGGCTTTATATTTTCAGCTTCATGCTGTTGTTCAGTTTGTAGCTTTTTGCTTCCTTTTTTATCTCCAACATATACGAATTCAAAACAAATTGCTAAAGAAACTGAATGCCATTGTCAGTGTGTATTATTTATTGTACATGGCTTACTGGTTTGCAAAAAATTGAGGTTACTTCTAGTATAACCTAAGCTTTCAAATGTCATACTTAAAGCGAAAGCAATAGTACATTAAATCTGTTACAAAGTCCAATGCCCCAGTGACTAAGACGAAGGATTTGTATGTCTGTTGATCTAGGTGCTTTTCTGATATCTGTAAGGTCAGTCACACTCCACTGACGAGCAAACCAAGTTAAAGTAAAGGGTCTATTCACAGAATGAAATCAATGAACCAGCCCAAAACAAATTAAGCCTCGCTAATATCTTATAAAGAACATTAGGTAAAGCTGATCTGTACAAAAAGAAATAGTGATGTAGAAAAGTGTTATTTTTAGAACTACACAAATCCCACAGCTGGACAGTACTAAAGAGAAATTAAATGTACAACTTATTTTTTTGGAATAGTAAAGTTTCTGTATCCTAAGTTAAAACATTTTTAAATTACAGTAAATTGAAATGAAACATAATGTTAGCCTGGAAACATCAAATATGGGCTGGGGACAGGCCTTGGCCTATGAGCTAATGGGAGATGTGTTGCTTAGGAGCATCTGGCTAGAGTTAAGCTTATTGGTCAGTATGATAGCAAGGGGAAGGGGTTTAGAAAGAATGGATTTGAGCAGGTGTTCCTCAGGCAGACTGACAATTCACAGCTGAGGGAAGTCATTGGAGTTTTCTCCTGTACTTATTCAGAAATGGAGATTACTTAACCTTGGAACAGCTGGCGAATATAGTTAGACAAGCATCTGAGGTACATGGACAGGAATGGCTTCATCCAATGCTACAAGAAAATATGACTTCCCCAGAAATAAGTGTAAGTCAAGTTGCTGTAACCACTTCACAGCAACCCAGAAGAACTAGGCCCTGTGACGAACAGGGGTTCAATGTAAAACGCCATAGACGATATCTGAAATTGCACCCCAATTTTCAATTATTTCACCCTAATGGCATGATCAAGCAGCATGGTAGCTTCCACATTGTTTCACTGTTCTGGTAATCGCAGAGTTAATTCATGTTTTCCCAAAGCCAGGGCCATTTGGTGTTAAATTAGCTGACTTAGCAGGAGGTCTGACTTCAATGGGGGAAGGTGTGAATTCCCCATAATAAACAAACAATGTCCCAGACAAATAGACACCAGAACTAGCAGGGAATCTCCTAGTAGAGAATTGAGCAGAAACCAACAGGCAGATGAAAGGCAATTCATATTCCTTAATAATTCAGGATGTAGAATTATTTCAGGTTTTCATAAATACTCCCAGTTTATCCAGTAATTAATTCTACATTTATAGATATCTGACACAATATCATAGCCCGAGCCAACCTTGGATATTATCGTTCTTAGGTCTAGGATACCCCAGATATGTCGTATTTGGTCTTGTTCTGTTGGGAAAAATTAGTTATAAACCATCATGATATTATTTTGAATGTGACATGTATGGTTCATGGATTATGGCCGGGGGTTGGAATTCGATATTTGAAATTCCCTCCAAAACTTGGAACCAACCTTCTGGGGCAGAACCAAGTCCACCCCTCTAGGGACCAGACCACTCCCATTTTCTGAAGAAAGGATAAAAATGGAACTGGGTCTCATCCCAAAGAGTCTGTCATAACATCTACAAGAACATCTGGAATAACATCTAGCCAACTGGACAGACCGTATTGGCTTACAGCAGGACTTATCATTTGGACTATTATTTTCCCAATAACTGGATTATCAAGTTCTGGACTCTTCTCATGGACTATTCAGATGCCAATTATCTCTAAGTATTTCTTCTTTTACCCAATTCTACCCTCACTTGTGTTACCGCTTTATGTTCAGTGATTTATTTTATTTTTCTTTATATTTTTATGCACTATTTTTAACAACTTTTAATAAATGATATAAAATCATTTATAGGCTATTGTCCTATTCTGAGTATATCCCAAAACAAACCTGTGTCTTCGAAGTACGCTACTATAGAGAAGTATTGTGTAGGTATATAGAGATACTGTGTAACTGTGTATAGAATATTATGTGTGAATAACCAATTTCCTTACAGGTTGTTAGAAGTAGGGGAGCGGATATCCCCATATAGGTAACAGGTCATTCCGCTGTTTAATCGGGATGTGGTGGCAGTGAGTATATTGATATTTAGTAATATTTATTGTGTAATATATAGTTTGTTCACCAAACCCACCGGGTCTGATCTGTTCCGTCCGCCTGTCGGTTGCTTGGAGTGTGTTTTCCGGTAACGGATAGGTGGTTGGGGCGTTTTGGGACCGGGGGGTTTGTGACAGGCCCCCTGAACGTTTAAGTCCATCTTAGGATCTGACAAGTTCAAAAGGGAAAAGGAGGCATTCAAATTCACCTGGAAAAGCAAAGCAGACTTTCAAAGGGGCTACGCAGACCAATTGCATCACAGTCGCACTGTGGATTTTCGGATCTCCTGGCAGGAACGGAGTGATCAAAGTCAAGGGATGAGGTCGGGGGCACATTACCACCCAGTGTAACAGAAAGAGGTTCAGCTCTGATTTTATATGGCCCGGCATGATGTCACAGCTGGGAAGGCTATCCCGGTTTTGGCAGGAAGGAGCACACAGTCTCATGAGGCTATACAAGGATTTGTTTGGGAAGTGGCACACCAGGGAACGGAGAGAACGGAGTCTCCTGAAGAAGGGTGGACATCTCAGTGGCTAACACTCATCTGCCAGCCAGTGTTGAGTATGACCCAAGATTGATATGGGGAGCTAGCCCTAATCTAAACTTACCAGTGCAGGGAGATGTAGTTCAACTGCTGCAGTTGAATTAAACAGGTTACAGGCACCTCAGGAGGAAGGCAGAAGTGCTGGGGATGTCCTTGTGCAGGGAGGGCACCTCTAATACTAATCAGACTGTACAGCCTTTCAGTGTAGGTATTGTTAGTCACAGCAATTTAGACCTATTTTTATAAGTTCAACCTGGCCAGCAGACTATTAATAGAAGTCGATCCAGTGTAACAGCAGACATGGTATGTCAAACTCTGGAGGCTCCGCAGATTATGGCAACACAATATCAAATTCATGCAGTTAACCGGCCCGTGAGACTACCAGGGTGGCTAGCAATGCTGGTAAGGAATATACTTGTGAATTAGGGTCTATTGGGTTGCATTTAGATCTAAAGATGAAAGAAGAAATATGGACAAGTAAATTCATTGACGTATTGTCACATATTCTCCAATTCAGTTGGAAAAAAGGACTCAATAGACAAGCCTTTAAAAAAACAAGTGGAAGCAGAATATAAGGAGAAAGAAAAATCCAAACAAAGCTAGTATACTGTGCCAGCTTTCCCCTGAACAAGGAACTTCCTTATTGTGATATTTATAATTAATTTGGGGGGCATATAAGAGATACGGTGGATCTTGGTGGCTTCACTACAACAAATTATTTCATCATAGGATGGCGGCTCGTTCAGTTTTAAAATGGGATTTTCAGGATCTCAGCTTATGGTTACCAGACCAGTTACGTCACAATCATTTCCAGTGGGCTCACGGAAAGAAAGGGACATGCTGGCTCTACAACATGAGGTGTTGTAGATAGTTCTGCCGGGGGGCTTCAAGAAGTCCAAATACCCCTTGTAGAGACACCAGTGAGCCTAGAGAGAATCAAACTATGGCTAAGCATGTACAGTAACAGAAGAGAAGCTATGTTAAATGAATCCATATTTGAGTTGAGATTTTGAATACCATTCCAAAAGAATGACTTATTTGTCCATTTTCCTAACTTAAAAGGCAAGTCCAGCCCCAAAAGACAAGTCCAGCCCCAAAATGAAAACTTACATAAACGGTAATAGTTTGAAACCTGAAATAATGAAGGAAGTAAAAAATGGCAGAATGGCAAGGCCTTTTCAAGAACCCACTTTCCCGAATTTGAGAATATCCCCCTTGGGATTAGTGCCCAAAAAAGGTCCAGGATCCTTTAGATTAATTCATCATTTATCTTTCGCAAAAGGCTCCTCTGTCAATGATGGAATTGGCAAGGAGGACACTAAAGTATGTTACGCATTATTTGACAGCTTTTTACAATTAATTTGAGAAGCAGGCCAAGGGGCCCTTATGGCCAAATCTGGTATTCAATCTGCCTTTAGATTACTTCCTGTTCATCCTGAATGCATTCTTCTTCTGGGTTGTTAAGTTCGGAATAAAATTTTCGTTGCTATGGCATTACCAATGGGATGCTCCATATCTTATTATTTTGAAATTTGAAGTTCCTTTTTAGATTGGCAATTATGTTTTATTCAGGTGCGGAATCAATATTACACGGGCTGGATGATTTACTTTTTGTTGGCCCCAAGGACTATTAAAGGATAAGTACACTCTAAAATTAACTGAATTCTATATATTTTTCCTAAGGCCCTCCTGAGCTTACCTGTAAAGATCTGAAGTTCCTGACATCTTGGACGATGCTTCTGGTGCCTGTAGCTCCGCCTCCCGAGATTTCCTAGCGTCTGCTTAATTGTGGGTCAGTGAAAGCGCATGTTCACCCCCAAACTAAAAATCTATATTTACCTTCCCTACCCAAACCCCAAGATTGTTATAGTTACTTACCTACCCACAGTCCCTAAAGTCCATAAAACTTTTATTGTGAGAAAGCCAGCATTTGCATGACTTTCCTTTGGAATACATAAATTAATCACAGTCATGACAAAGATGTCACGGCCAATGACTGATTCTGCATTTTGCTGCGTCTCCTCAGTACTGGGCACCACGTTTGAAAAAGCTTTCTGAGCTTACAGAGGAGGAGAAGAAAAGGGAGGAGAAGTGCAGTAGGAAAAGATAAGTATTAAGGTCTTTTTACATATTAGATACTGTAGATTTCCTTTTTTATCCATTAATAAATCCTATGTGGGAGATGCAGCCAAGGTCTGTGTTGCACTAACTGCACTACTGCAAAATTGTCAACAATACAGGGGCAATTTCCAAACCACCACAACGGGACAAGGGTGCTGAAAGGTACTCACCCCCACGGAATGGTGGCCGAGGTGCAGTCAAAGCCCTTCACTAGGCCAAGCCAAATCAAAATCTCAGGTGTTGGACTTGTGCAACCTGAACAGAAAGCTGAAGCGTCTCCATATAGAAATAATTTATTACAGCATAAATGTTACATAGAAAAATACAAAACAGAACGGTCACGCCTGATGCGTTTCGTGTTTTAGATAACTTCATCAGAGGCTTGACCAGTGTACCAGGAAGTAAGTATATATAAAGGGTAGCCCCCTGGTGAGTATGGGTAATTATGAAGGAGGTGTAATTTAACCCTTACGATGCGAATATAAAAAAGAAACCATACATATATAAACAGAAACATAACAGAAACAAATATAAACAAAATAAACCTAACATATGCAAAAAAAGTCAAGCAATATACATATGAAGAAAACAAATAAATACAGTACAGTGTAAATATTTACAGTGTAAAGAATGACCTAGGATTAGTAAGTAAGCAAATTAAGTAAAAAGGATAAAGATAAGTTATAAATCAACAAATCAAGAAATATCTCACTTGATGTTTAATACCCTGAGGTGTACAAGTGGCTAAATGAAAAATCCACTTGACTTCACACTTATGGAGCCAAGACATTCTATTTCCACCTCTTAAGGGGGTGTTGACTTGCTGAATCCCTTGAAAAGCTACTTAAGTGGAATCAGCCCCTATACAGGAGGCAAAATGCCTAGCAACTTGACTAGATTCAGCCCTATGTTTAATAGCTCTAATATGCTTGCCTAAACGTAATCGTGGGTGGATAGTGCATCCCACATATTGTTTAAATGTAAGGTGAACAACAAAGTTACTGATACAATTAATGTATTGGATGTTCTGATGAACTCTGTGGGTTACACTACTGGTGAATGTAGACCTCACCAGTAGCCAGAGGCAAATGGTACATCTTTGTAAGTGTCAGGATGTCTAAGCCATGTAGGGTTATTGCTACCTGCTGTATGATAAATACAAGGAGAAAGCAAGTCCCTAAGGCTCTGAGTTCTTTTAGGGACAACCTTCCAACCTGAATCAAGAACTCTATTAAGAGTCTCATCCCCAAACAATATAGGTAATCGTTTCTTAAGAAGGTGAATCATTTCCCAATATTGGGAACTATACTGTATCTGGTAGTGAACATGATGGTTGAAGATGTATTATCGCCATACAGTATGTATTAAGGGAATCAGATTTATGAGACTTGCAGGTAGATTCAATAAAAGTTCTTAACGTTAAAAATGGTTCTAATTTTGCCCCAACCAATCAGATCTTATTTAACATTTGAAATTTAAGATCTGATTGGTTGGTGCAAAATTAGCACCATTTTTAACGATTAGAACTTTTATTGAATACCCCTTTTGGTCTTCCATAACAAGGCATTGTGATTTAGCGACCTATTGTAATCAACCTTAAGAGTTTTACTACTATATCCTCTGCATCTAAGATGAATAGTAATAGTTACTTGAAGTAAACTCATGCATGGTGGAGCAATTGTGACATAGGCAAAGGAATTGGCTATATGGGATGCTTTTGAAAACATGAGGGGAATGGCATGAATATATTATTGTACACCCTTTCTGCATTTAAATATTTTTTCATTATATTATACAGTATGTTGAATACTTAATACTAAAAACTGGGAGTTGTAGTTTCTAAACATGTGGAGTGGCAAGATTCAGTAAACTTTTAATTAAGCTTACCATCATTTAAATTTCTCATGAACCCCATATTGTAAAGGGCACTCTGACCCCCATATAATAAAGGGCACTCTGACCCCATATAGTAAAGGACTCTCTGACCCCAATAGTTAAAAATGTCACCTGAGAGTTGTAGTTTCAAGCTGTAATTTGCACTGTACTACCAGCTGTTTTTTGCCCCAAACTGAGAAGACCCATCATATTTTCAGCAGCTGAATGAGTCCAGCAGCCAGACTACAGGAAGCAGGAAATGTAAAGGCAGATCAGCTCCTGTAACTTTCTATGCAGGTTAACACAGCGCAACCTCATGGTTACTATCCGCAATTGCAGAATTTGGCTCTAAATTAGGACTTGACCCGAGTATAAGTCGTGGTTAGGTTTTCAGGCTAATTTTAAAGCCTGAAAAATTCGACTTATACTCGAGTATATACAGTATATACGGTATATATATATATATATATATATATATATATACATACACACAGACATAAAAATCTATTTACATTTTCCCCCATTTCACCCAGAAGAAACTTATTAACAAAATCAGATATTTTTGTTCCTTCCCAGTCAGTGTAGTGTATCATTCCTGAAACTGTCATGCTAAATTTATGTCTCATGCTGATGTTTGTTTCAGATATTCAAAGATGCTTAAAATGGAATGAGAACAGAGACTGAATTAACCTTCCCCTTCCCAAGGATATATCCTGTCCTGTCTACGTCCAATTGATTTCTGTCAGCTGAATGGTAAGGAAGCCTCTCAGAAACCACATACATAAACAATATGTGTGACAAACATAAAATGTTTTTGTTGGTTCCTTTGAGGCAACTTGTGTTTTTAACCCATTTTGTAGCTAGTTTACCAAAGATATGATCAAATTGGTGTTTATTTTCCATATCTATTGACACAATACAAATAAACTGATTGAGTAAGTAGTACATATAACTTTGTATTTAAAGGGTATGTCCATCAAAAAAGTAAGTTGGTTTCTATCTGATTTACTGAAGAACAGGAGGTAAATACACTATCTCTTACCTCCCGTTCTCCAGTAAATCTTACAGGAGAAGAGGAGACGCTTACCCACGGACCCGCTCCAGCGCTGAATTCCCCGACGCCTCCGACGTATCTCCAGTCCATTGCACTGTGCGCGCATGCGCACACTGTGCAAAGAAGCAAGGACGCGTCAGAGACTGTCAGTGAAACCGGTGCTGGAGCGGGTCCACATGGACTTGCCTCCACGTGGACTATATTTGTAAGGGAATATTGGTTATCCATACTGTATAACAAATGCAATCAGATCCTGGTCATTTTTCTAGGTCTCCCAACAGTGACTAACAGTATGTTTTAATTTCAAATGGTGCTGAGAGGTGGAGGCTGCCTGGTGGTTTCTTCTATAGCCAGTGTTGGCACCTTAAAATTCTGTAGATTTTAGCTGAGTTTCAAAAAGTCGTCTCCTCACTAACCACAAACTAAAAATTAAATTTAAGTTTGACTAACTGGCATCTCTCCAGGACCCATATCCATAGCAATAACCTAGTACAAGAGAATGTTTACCTCTTGTATACGATTTCCATAATGAGGAAGAAAATACGTTTTCAAATCAGACAATATTATTTGTAAGTTATACTGTTGAACAAAGCCTACTTTCATTACTGTCTTCTCTCGTGGTGCCCCATGTTTTGGTGTAATTTTAGTATTATTTAATGCAATAAACTAGATTGTTCCATTTTTGAAACTGGCTGACTTGTTTAGATGAGCACGTTGTCACTTATAGCAATCCAACATAACTCCAGTAATGAATAAAGGGAGCATAGTTTATAGTAGAACCTGGTACACATACACATTCAGAGTACCATTTATTTTAAAGGTGAAAGCTGTCTCAGCTGTATTTAAAACATTAATAGGCTCATTTACCCCAAGCCGCTTTGCAAATCAGATTCAACAATCTTTGCGCGGGTATCACTAAAGAAACCCATGCAACCGATGCCATCTATTTATTATGGCGATTTTCACTTTTTTGCAAGAATTCTAATGCCACCATGTAGCTGGAGTTAGAGTCGTACAATGGGTAATGTGAGTTTGCGATTTACCCAGTCGCAACCCCTACATTAAATTGCTGGTAGGAGCAGCAATTGCGTTCCTGGGTAAATCCAGCCCTAAGTGAGCAGTTTTGGTTTTCTGTATAATTGTCTTAATTTTTTTAATTCATGACAGGAACAAAAAGTATACTCCAGCAACTATCTTCTAGCAACCTCATCTTGCCCAATGCCATCTTACATCATGTTCAATGCTTTACCTTGTAATAATGTCCTAAACCAATACAATCTTGTAATACTATTTAAAAACCAATAGCTTCCTGAAATTTTTATTTCTTATGCAACTGTTATCAATTATTACTTTTACACATATTACATTATCTATTACATTTTCATTTCTGTTTTCCAATTTTTCAAATTTCAGTTTTCATTTACTTAAATAAAATGTATTATATAGTATTTTCTTTGTTACTACTACTACTAATAATTATTATTATTGTTTAAAATTTCTACTGGGAATTTTCATTTATTTTTCCTACTTTATCCTACTATGGGCAATACGGTGCCTCAGTAGTTAGCACTGATGCCTTGCAGCGCTTAAGTCCTGAGTTTGATTCCAGCACACATCTGCAAGGAGATTGTATGTTCCATGCTTGCGTGGGTTTCCTCCGGCCACTTCGGTTTCCCTCAGAATCATAAAGACATACTAATAGGTTATATGTGCCAAATAAATGTTCTTAGACTGTAAGCTCTTCAGGACAGGGACTAATGTGATTGTATCCATGTAATTGTAAAGCACTAAGGAAGATGTTGGCGCTATATAAATCCATGATAATAATATTAATAAATACCAAAGATAATTAATATTTATATCTGCAATAGTTATTTTGCTTATTACAGTAGATAAGTACATTAGGGGGCCGATTTACTTAGAGTTGCTGGGCAAATATATGGAGTTAAAGTCACGGTAACCAGTTTGCTATCGGTTAACGTTACTTTATCTCCATATTAGCATTGGATGCACAGGTTATGCAAAAATCACCTGCGCATCCAATGCTCGCGGTTCAATATCGCGTTTGCTCTAGTTTTAGCTATTTGCTAAAATATCGCTGTGAGTAAATCCCTTAACAGGATTTACCCAGATTCGCAAACGCGATATTGAATTGCGAAAGGGGCATTTACCCAAATTGATAGCAGCTCTGGGTAAATGAGCTTGTTGGTATTTTCCTTTTGTGTACGAAGGATATATACCAACTAGCAATTCTCAAAATATGGTATTAAAAAGCAATATAAAATTTAGATTTTACAGAGATACTCCAGCTATTCTGCATGTGTTCTTTCAATTCTTATGGGATTTGGAATAAAACCATCTAGTTCATTCTCTTAACTAGTCTATCTCCTGTTTGATCATCCATCAGATTGGTGGCAAAGTTCTAACAGATAGGGTTTTAGCTTTTTATTTAAAATGAAGGCACTATAAAATTAATTAATATATAAATCACTTTAGGTGAGTGGCCACATTCTTCCATTTGGACTAAATATGTATTTTAGACAATGTATGATTTGTCAAAACATTTGTTTCAATTAAAGGGTAACTGTAGTCTCAAATGCTTCCAAACTATAAAAATCTTTCCATCGTACCTTGTAAAACCTTCAAAATTTGTGAGAAGTTATTGCTGGAAAGGTTCAGCAATGTAATTTCCTGGTTGAACACTTCCTGTTTTCAGCCATGTGAACAGCTTGTAGTCATGTGATCAGCCTTTGCCTGCATTAATAGGCTTCCCTTCTTAACTGTCAATTTTTTGATTGACAGTTGAGAAGGGACAGTTGATTTCCCCAGCATGAAGTCTTAACTGAGCATGCTTCTCCCCAAGGGCGGAGAGGCGTGGCAGAGGTCAGGTGATGTCACTCAACCTACTGGAAGCAGGAAGTTTGAATATTCACCGCAATGAAATTTCTTACAGGCTCCAGCCAGAGATGTGATTATCGACTCATTTTAAAGGAAATACTGCAGGCTTTCAGTTAACTCTCACTTGTTTTGCTCTTTAGCAGCAATATTGTGGTTAGCACTGATGCCTTGCAGCACTAAAGTCATGGATTTTAATCCTCCCTTGGACACAAATCTGCAAGGAGCTTGTATGTTCTTTCTTTGCTTGCGTGGGTTTCATCCGGGTATTACAATAATGTAGACGAGCCTCAACAGTAGTGGTGAACTACATAAATCCTTTATTGTGCAAAGTAGCAACATGTTTCGGAGCTGAATGCTCCTTTGTCAAGCATATCCATCACAAATGTGCAAGGAGCTTGCATGTTCTTCCTGTGCATGCGTGGGTTTCATCCGGGTTTCCCCTACAATCATAAAACACATACTAATAGGTAGTATGTGTAAATAAAGTGATTAGATTTTGAGCACTTCGGGGCAGGGCCTGATGTGAATCGATTAAATAATTATTATTATTAAGTGCTTCTGAAAATGTAGAGCGATATAAGAAAATTATATACATAATACAACACAAGAACACGGCTGATGTTTTATTTTAGCAGACTTTGTTTTGATGCTTTTTTCTTCTCAAACAGGACAATACAAATTTACAGTACCTTAATCTCTGTTGACAGAACTCATTAAATCATGTTTGTGGTTTGTGGAATGGCTGGACAGAAAATTCCCTTCATACCCTTGCATAATTTGGTTGCCTCAAATTACCATAAGGTATTCAAGGCCATTTCCCGCAAAGAGCTTATGGCGAGTTAATATTTGGGCACAGATTATACCAATAGAACATACTCTTCTTGGTAATTACATAAAAACATATTAGAAACATAGCATAATTTAAATCACATTTGAAAATAGCATTTGAACATTTGGTTAAAATATCTCAGGAAAATGGGAGAATATTAAAAAGCTCAAAAATCAAATAATCCAACCAAATCTACCGTGGCAGTAGAACAATACAATAAAATTACACCAGTTTGCCTAAAAAGGCCTGGTACAATACCTATCATTCAGACTGACAGACTACCAATTAATAAACTGACTGTTTGTCTGCCGATGGGCAGTATCTCTAATTTGCAACTCAGGGAATAATTCTGTACATGTGGAAATAAGACCCCCACTTTATTGTAAAATGGCAAAAATGATCAATTGCTGATTGTTTTAAAGCATACAATGAAATTCTAGTGAAATGGTGGCGAAAACATACCGCACCTTTATAAATATGCCCCTAGGAAAAATATTGAAATAATGTTTAGCAAAATTCTTGCAAAAGATGTAGTGAATGCTAAAACATATGGTGAAAGTTAAAATAAAAGTTAAAATAAATAATGGCCAAAATAATGCTTGCATTTTGCCTTTAATGTATTGTCTATGTGCCTCTTAGTGTTATTTTATGATGTGCCCGTCATATAATGCCAAGTTCTTAAAATATCAATAATGATCAGTATTTTATGACTGCTGCATTGTATTTAGGCTGTGGTTATAAAATAGTGATACAGTATTGGTAATCCCTCAGTATTGGTAAGTACTGATACCATGTGTTTATATATAGACCCCAAAGTGAGGGCTACCTTTAAAGTTTTCCCTTTTTTAATGGACATACTCTTGCATGGTACACAACATAAAATCCCAAAAACATTACATTTAGCACAATACATGTGCACACGTACCACAATATTTTCATGCTACACACGGAAATAACATGCCTTATTCATTAGGCTGTACTTTAATGAACCTAAAATATATTGGCATCATGATAAAAGTTACCATAAAATTTCAATGTTTCGGTGAATAAAATACATTTATATACATTTGATATTTTCTATATCAACTCCTTGCGGTAGCAATCGAGGGACATTTCTTGAGAAAATTTAACACAGAAAAAGCTCAAAAATGTGATTGCTGCTGCAGCAGAGAATTGAAAATGTAAAATTGTTTTAGAAACAAAATACAAAATAAGTGAAAGGTGCATTTGACTTGGACTTTAATCAAACCATCACCAAACACATCTAAAACTGCTATTTCCTTTAGACTCTTAATTTGCTATTCTTCCTTACAGTATTTCACCACATGGGATAAATTATGATACGCACCCATGAAAAAACAGTGTTAATCATTTCAAAATATACAGCTGTTTTACTAAGGAAAATTTTTTTCTTCTTTCATTTCTTTTTATTTCTGCAAATGAGGACACAAGGATAAATGCTCTAAATGTGACAGTAACTCAGTAGGCCAAACCTGACATGTTTCTAATTACCTGCTAAAATTGTCGCTGTCTCCTAAAGTGCAAATTATCACCCAAAATGACAAGAATAATGAATGACTAACTCTGATGTAATGCAACAATTAGACCTTAAAGACACTGTCTAATATGGTAATTCTGAACACCCACTCCCTGTTATTAAGTGGCTGATAATTATTTAATTATCTATCTGCCAGAATGATTTACTTCATTTATTCAGTAGTAGATCTAGGCCAAAAGTAAGAGGGTTTAAGGCCAGAGAGAACTGTCACTAAGATGGGTAATGTTTGTTTATGTCTCCTAACCAACATTTAGCTTCTCAGCTTAGCAACAATACATGATGTTTGTATAGATTGGCAAATATTCCAAGGCATATTGTGAAAAGATAAGATCTCAGACTTACAACTCAGGATATCAGTATCATATGAAGGTTGATTGAATGAATATCTTTTAAAATGTAATATTTGGCAGCATATAGTGTCTTGTTTCACCTTTTCTGCTTCTACTGTATCTTCAATAAGAAAATGAGTATAAAGGCCATTAGTAGTGCCAGACAAGGGTACACAATTTAAAGAGAATAACTTTTCTACGCTGTGCTGAATATGGCAAACAGCCAGCACTGTACAGTATGTCTCGGCAATCATTACTGGGAAAGCAGTGAAAACCTATTACATGGTCAGTTAAATAGCAAAGCTTGATAACACTAGCATTAATAGCATCAAAAGATCAACTAAGAACATTGTATACATGAGTCCATTCTATATTTTTCCCCAAAGGAAAAGTTGTCAATTGCTTGTGAAAGGGTTATATATTATATATATATATATATATATATATATATATATAGATAGATAGATAGATAGATAGATAGATAGATAGATAGATAGATAGAAAGAGACCGTTCAGATTTACAGAGCACTCGTGGGTCTTTTTCTTTTAATAATATTTTAATCGCTGAAGCAGCCGTCCTTAGGATGTGACATTATAACATGTAAGTGAAATTGAAACCTTCAGGTAAAACCAACCCTTCCCCAGTGCTCCTCCCCTCAACAAGTGTTAACCATTTCTGATACCACTGTGTAACATTACTACAATATCCTATTTTCATATAAGAAATCCCAATCACTCTTCATAGTTCACATTGATAAATATATAATATAAATAATGTAAAATAGTGTATAAGTAAAACGTGAAACCATAATAACAAACCCATGCCTTTGCATGCATACTACAATGTTGCAACATGGCAAACTGTGTATATATATATATATATATATATATATATATATATATATATATATATATATATATATATATGGTAAGGCGGGATTTCTTCACGTTTGTAGTTGTATGGCGTAAGGCGCCTTAATAAAGTATTGTTTTTTACCTAACAAGTGAGTTTGGACTCTTGGAAATCCGGTGTGCGCCGACTTTGAAATAATCTCCACAACAAAGCACTTATCGATTGGAACCAAAGCGAAGGGTTCGGGGCAGGCAGCACCCCGAACCACCAGAGGGGAATGGTGAGTACTACTTTCCCTGAGTCCCAGGAATGATTGAGCTCCAATTATCGGGTTAAAGTCCCAGTGAGAGGCACAGGGTTTGTTACACCTGTGCCTGCGGTAATAAAAAGTGAGTTTTACACATGTTACTGCTTGCGTAATTGGATATAGGTTCACTCACAGCATGTTTATGAGTATATATATATATATATATATATATATATTATATATGCTTGGGAGAAGGGCACACTCTCAGGTCTTTATGCAAAAACACTTTTCATTTATTTGTTAATAGTATATCGACATGTTTCTGCCTTCACAGGGGCATCATATGTGTAGCCATCTTGCTTTAAATACCCTCACCCAGACCCACCCCCATAATACAGACCCACATGAAAGCATACCTTGTGCATCACCCTTGTGCTACATGCAAACCATGCATATATTCCCCAGTCTCATCTATACCATCTGTTACTTTTGGGGCATAATATCTAGGCTGGAAGGCACCACGCCATTAGGCAGAACTGACGTAAAGATTGCCGTCACTTCCGAGATTTGGATGCTCCCGGCTTAGCGTACCATCTCCTAGTAACAGGAGACTGCTCCATTTAAAGGGCCATCCCTCTCAAGGGGCACAGCTCCTAGCTAGTAAAAAGTTAAGACTTCACAGCTCAATAGCTCTAACTGCCACAATCCGTTATGGTAGTGAGACTGGAGAGAAGCTTAAAACAAATATTTACATATATGTACTTTGAACATATAACAATACTAAAATAGTGAAACTACTAAAAATGGACAAATACTCCCTTCTCTACGTAGGTCCCCCTAGATTCTTGGGGCAAAGACTATCATATACATTTTAGATGCATGTCTATTCTGTATCCCACTCGGACATTTATAACTGAAAACCCATCAGAGAGAACATATATATTTCTTTATTTTTTATGAAAGAGGTAAATATAATATGTTCTTGCAGGTAACTATTTAGGCTAGGGCCAGAGAGAACTTTCATAAGTAGGACTGTATAAAGGTAGCATAAAGGCAAAGTGTACGCTTGCAGGTAACTTTATAAACTCGGGCCAGAAATGACTTTTGCAAGTCGCACTGTATAAGATAACATAAAAGCAAAGTATACGCTTACAGCTAACTTTAAAACCTCGGGCCAGCGAGTACTATCACAAGTAGCACTGTAGGGCAAACTCTTTATTAAGACTTTTTGGGCTTATAGAGTCCAACTTATATATACAATAGGCCCCCAATTTCATTAATTCAGTTTGGCTCAGCGGGCCTTCCTTCCTATTCTCTAATTGATCTAGTATTATATATCTTAGGGAGCTTAGCGGGTGACCCTGCTGTTTAAAATGTCTGGCGACTGCCATGTCCCCAAGATTGTTAGATGTATCCTTACGTTCTTTGAATGTTGTAGATGTCATTCCTACATAATATAAGCTACACGGGCAGGTTATAAAATAGATGACATTCTTGCTTGTGCATGTCACTCTCTTGCGAATCTTAATCCTCTTGTCTGCTAATCCTCTTGTCTGTTGCATGTTGTACAGTTGGGACACCTAAAACAACCTAGTTTTCCTGGATTGAAGAACATCTCCTTCCCTTTCTTCCTCTCTGTTTTCACATCTGTGTTTACTAACAGGGAGTGTAGATTCCTTCCTCTTTTGTATACCTGTCTAATTTTGGTATTGGTAAAAGGGAGTGTTCTATCCTGCTCTACTATATGCCAATGTCTTTCCATTTCCATTTTAATGTCACAACTGTTGGGAGTGAATTTGGAGCAGAAGTTGACTTTCTCGCTTACAACAAAAAGGTCCACCGACAGAATTCCTGATTGAGTTATAAGAATACATTTTGTTACATAACTATTTTAGAGCGGGTAGGGTATTCTACCATCAAAACTCTGGCACAGTGATGGGGTTAAATGTGGCCCCATCCTTTACATCTATACATGGATTCTTTTGAACAACAACATGCAGAAGTATGCCCACAGGATTGTCTAATAGACATTTTATTGACGATATGTTTTTTATTTGGAAAGGGGACATTGCCAGTGCTCAACAATTTGTTACCGATATCAATACACTAAATACCCCAATAAAACTGATGTCTACCATCCATAGAGACACTGTGGATTTTATGGATTTGAGACTCTATAGAGATAAAGAAAGAGTGAGCACCACATTGTTTAGGAAACCAACTGATTACTAGGAGACAAGACACTAAGCCGGGAGCATCCAAATCCCGGAAGTGACGGCAATCTTACGTCACTTCCGGCCTAATGGCATGGTGCGTTTAAGGGTGGAACGCAATCGGCGATAAGTGCTGTTTACACAGTGTCTAGCCTAGATATTATGCCCCAAAAGTAATGGAAGGTAGAGATAAGACTGGGGAATATATGCATGGTTTTATGTAGCACGAGGATGATGCACAAGGTATGTTTTCATGTGGGTCTGTATTATGGGGGGTGGGTCTGGGTGAGGGTATTTAAAGCAAGATGGCTACACATATGTTATGCTCATGATGGCCCCTGTGAGGGCAGAAACATGTCGAAATACTATTAAAGGGACACTAAACTCCCATAATATGGAAAACCAACTATTTGCCATTCGTTTCTAATATTCACAGGGAGGTAAGAACGCTTATTCTCACCTCCCTGTGAATAATAGTACGCTTGGGGGACCTTGAACTTACCTTCGCTCAGCTCCGCTCGCAGCCGCTCCTTCACTGACAGCCACTCTGTCCTGACCACGCGCCCTATCTTAGGCGCATGCGCGCCAATACAAAAGATAGGGCGCACGATCGGGAGAGAACAGCTGTTCAGTGAAGAAGCGGCTGCGAGCGGAGCGGAGCGAAGGTAAGTTCCAGGTCCCCCGAGCATCCTATTATTCACAGGGAGGTGAGAATAAGCGTTCTCACCTCCCTGTGAATAATAGAAATGAATGGCAAATAGTTGGTTTTATCGGTTTAGTGTTCCTTTAACAAATAAATGAAAAGTGTTTTTGTATAAAGAGCTGAGAGTGTTCCCTTCTCGCAAGCATCTGTTATCTATAGTGGAGCTGCACCCATGCATATATATAAATATATATATATATATATATATATATATATATATATATATATAGATAGATAGATAGATAGATAGATAGATAAGTATGTAGATTCAACACACTCTCAGGATTTCTTGAAAATATTTTATTTAATGCATCACTGTGTAGGCAACGTTTCTGTAGCTTTCTAGGTCCCTTTCTCAAGACTCATATCTATCCTCATATATATATATATATATATATCCAAACAACAGGATCCCTCCAAACTTTAAACTTTGAGCATGCTCTGGTGCCACCAACTTAATCCGTAATGATAAGTATAATAGTACAGATGTTCGTTCATACAGGGTTGTCTTATAATTCTTTTAATTCAATCAATTATGATTAAGAAGACCCTGCAGCCTACTAGGCCAAATTATTTGTCAACCCAGTTGTTTACATTTCCACAAACACATAAATGGGACTATTTACAGAGAGCAAATACTGGCTTTTTAAGTCTTAAATCCATGTTAATAATACAACAAGGGTTAACACGGCTTCAGGAGCAACTTAACACCGATTGCGGCAGTGCGAAAAAAAGAGAGTTGCGCATACCGCTGCAACCAATACACCAAGCTGATAGGGGCTTTTTAGCTGGCATTAAAGATTTGGAATGGGTTAACCCCATTGTTAATGCATAGAGAGCCACTATCGGATTACTACATTGCCTTAAGGGGCAATAGAGGCTCTTTATACATTGCCCCTATAATATCTACCCATTGAAAGACTGGCCAGTAGCCACATTAAAAACATGATGCAGACTGCATTGATTTTAATATAGCCATGCATCATGAGTTTAATGAACTGCTACATAGACTTGTTATATGTAGATTTCATATATGTTCAGAAAGTATAAGTAGAGATGGCCAAAACTCACTAGTTTCGTTCCATTTTCGGATTCCCAGATCTTGGGGATTCCGAAAATCCGAAACCGAAAGATTTTTTGCTAATTTTCGAAAGTACGGGGCTATTTTTGATAATTTTCTAAAATAACGTTGAACGTTCGAAAATTATGGAAAATACGATCGGAGACCATTTTCGAGTTTCCGATTGTATTTTCGAAGGGTTTTCAAATGTTCGAGGCCATTTTCGAAAATGAGCGAAAAAAGCCTTAAAGGTTCGATTTTCGAAAATATGATCATAAACTTGAAACTTCAAAAAATTAGCGAAAATAGCCCTGTACTTTCGAAAATTATCCCGAAGTCCCGAAATTTCGGATGGATCTTTCAGGATTCGGAACCGAGGGGTTCTGTGTCATAAGTAGAGATGAACAAAAAGAACAAGTTTTGCTCTGCCAGCAGTTATGCAGAATTTTTCCACCACAATTTTTGACTTTTTGATCTCTATTTTCACATTTTCAACTGTGATTTTTGATCTAGTCACAAGATCCTCCACAAGATTATTTTTAATCTGCCATTAGATAGATTAGATATTAGATATTGCTTTTAATTTGTCCAAAACTCCTTAAAAATTGCTTTCAATCTGCCATTACCCTTTTTATCTTTACATTTATGATGAGGCCACACTTAAGTGCTCACCAGCATGCCTGAAATGTACCCAATTAATGGATCGCACGCGCAGCATGCAGCAATGAGCGCCAGCAAACTAGTGTGACTTTTTAAGCATTATCAGAACACACATAAAAGCGAACTAGTGGGGCCTAGCCATTACAGAAACAAAATAGTGCAAAGCTGCAGAGGGAGAATAATGAATTGAACATGATCTTATCACAGGTCTGTGCAATGCATTTCTCAATAGTGTATCTATCTATCTATCTGAAGGTGACTAATGGAGGGTGTGCATCTGCCTGCAAATCTTCAGTTTCAGTATATTATCAGATATTATCTGGCACATACATCTGAACCTACTATTTACAAATGACAAGAAAAAAACAACAAAAACTAAGAAGACTTTGAAAGACACGAGAAAGATATAAGGTAAGTGAAAAGATGGGTGTATATGCCCTTAAATGTGTGTTAGCTGCCACCAAAATGACTAAAAAGAGTATTAACTTATTTTGCGTGTAAATATTAACAGGAAACTATACTACTTCATAAAACACTAAACATTATTTGTAAAGAAAAGCTGCTATATAAAGAAAAAAATTATCCTTTTATATACAAGAAAACGTGCTTATGTATCACAGTAAAAAGATATCTGCTCATATATAACAGAAATTAGAATGCTATCTCATTAAGTAAAGAAAGAGATTTAATTTTAACCCCTGGGGCTCACTTTGATCTAGTATCTGTCTAAATCTGTCACCACCTCAGCATAGTAAGAGTAAATGATCAATTGATACTGTATGTATTTACACATACGGAGTCTATGTCCCTGTTCAAGGAAATTCTTCACCACTGGCTTGCATGTCTTTGGATTCTGAATGCAGAACAAATATAGATACTTGCCATTACCAATTAATTAATAATGTACATTAAAAAAAATAATTGTAGTATAAAAGAAAAGCAGAATAAAAACTTTTTAAATTTTTTTTCTTGTCCTGGAAGGAGAGTATCATTGTTTAGTAATGGGTTGAGAAAGAGTAGCCTTGATTTATGTAAGATTCACAAATGATTAGTGTGACTGTGTGGGTGTGCAAGAATTGTATGGATTATGCAAAAGTTGCTCCACTCAACCGCAGCAGCTGATTTAATATTGCATTTGCAGCTTTTTTGCATGCTTTTGAAAATGCCAGCAAATAGCTCATGGGGGTAAGACATCCCCATGAGTAGGGTGCTTGCAGTTTCAAGTCAAACAAATAAACGTTTATTTCCACCATGTCAGTAATAATAATAGTTACATTACTAACACTGACTTAAAATGGTATCACGGTAAAATAATTTTTTGTGGGTTTTTTTACAATCTTGGTATCCCTTCACAGGAAACAATCAAATTTAATTCCATTCATCCTCCTAGGAACAATTCATGATATAGATCCATTATATATCTCTTTGTAAGATATGCTTGTCTGTATCAACGCCTTTATCCTTAGGGATATGTGCAATGGATTTGGACAGCGATCATATTGAATGAAGTGCTTTGCTTCAAAATCCTAAAACAGCTCTGGTACTGTGTTTGTAATTTTTATTTAAACTTTAAAAGAAATTCATTCTTTTCTTTCTAGTTACACACTAGAGAGAGGTGCAATAAATTTCACATTCGCAACCTACCTGCACTCGTTTCCGAGTATGTATTAACCCCTTTGCCACCTTTAATACATTATGAAAACACTAGCGGTAAGTTGCGACCTTTTGCACGGATTTAATTGAAAAGAAGTTAATTTTCGTGCAAAAAAAACAGGAGCAAAATTTATTGCATCTCTTGCCCTGCGCAAAGTTAAAAAAAAATTCAACATGGCGCAGGCAGTGCAAAACCTTTGCTAACACGTTAGTACATAGGTTAGTGTGAATTTATTGGTTATTTTCCCATTAGCGTGGGATATTGCATCTCCCTGTAGGCTTTAAATGCTCATGAGTAATGTATTTGTACACATAAACAATTAACTTTGCTCACTACACCCCACAGTGCTTATTGGATCCATACATTGGAATCCATTACCCAAAGAACTCTAATTGGACTTTGTCATTTTTTTTTTAATGATTGATTCTTTATCATCCTGTTGGGCCTCTTTAAAGGGTAACTGTTGTACAAAAATGACTTTAGGTAAATTTTCAGGAATTGCTTTCTTGAGTAGTTTTGCAATTTACTTAAAAAATGTATTTTGAAGATTTTTAAATTTGTATGTGTTATATGAAAGCAGCATCACCAGATCCTGTATCTTGTATTTGTTTAAGAACGCACTCTTAAAGACTTGCGTGCACGCTTGTCACCAATAAAACAGTAAAATGAATGAAGCCTTTTAGAGCGCGTTCTTCAAATAAATACAAGATACTGGAAAAGTAACTGCTGGTGGTTAGCAGTAAAGAGGAACAGCACCAATAAGATAACCTAAGGACTGCGGGAAATATTCTCAAAATTGCAAATCACCAGATCCTCTCTACTTCCTGCTTCCTGCTCTGAAACCATGTAATATACCCTCTTCCCTGTGTCTCCTCCCCCTTACTGCCACAGGGCCCCTCACCCTTATGGGACCCACTGTGGCCCCTCCCACTCATTGGGCCCGGTAGCCCCTTGTGCTTGTGATGGGGGTGGTAAGGGTTGTAGATTCATGCCCCAGTTCTCCTGTTATCTTCACTCTCCAGCTCTATTTTGGGCAACATCTAACGTTCTTTACCAATTATTGTATCTCCCTGAACGTTACTATGTAACATCATAGAAACTTTGGGATGTAGGTTCCCTAGTGAATTACCAGCATTTTTGTTATTAGAGAAGAATGAAACTGTTGAGTTTTTTTGCCAAATCCAATTTAAGTTTCCAAAATCTGATTGAATCGGAATTTTTTGAATTTTCGTTAGACATGTTGTTTTTTTAATAAACTTTTTCAATGTAATTTTAATGTAATTTTTAAAGTTTTGAATATTAGATTAAACGTCCAAATTTTGAAAGTTCTTTGGATACGCCGACTTTTGAAAAATAGCGAAACCAGGTTTCATCACTGATTAATGGTTAATTATGTATTTTGCTTTTACCTTAAAGCTTAAACAGTCCATACTCTACAAACACTCTGGTCTACTTTTTACTGAATACCTTTGTTTTTCTAAAATTTGATTTTGACAGCTCAACCTAATTATCTCTGAATGTGCAAATGTAAACAAGATCTTGCTGTATAGTTGACATTTGGCTAGTCCTGTTAGACTACCAGGAAGTTGGAACCTTTAAAAAAATACCTTTACGTTACGGTCTGTATACATTTTTTTCCCTTTAAAGATCAGCTGTAATGGACCTTTTTTGGAAAACTTCTGCTACTTACATTTAATTGTTGCCTCTATTTACATTTACTTGTGATTTGCTTTTAATAAAGAAGATTGTTACATTTAATCTTGTTTGTAAGAGTTTATTTACAATGTCCCACTTGTTGTTATCCATTTTTGTTACCCATTTTTAAAACATTGTTTATGAATTTACTTTATCATATTAGGTTAAAGGGGAACAGTGGTCTCCAAACAAGTTGAGTTAAATGAAAGGCCAGTTTCCTACCTTTAACACGAGCCATTAACCACCTCTCTATGTGCTCCACAGCCCAAGATATACAGAAATGATTGACCAGAAAGTTAATGGGTGGGAAGCTGACATGTGACATTCCTAAAGCTTCTCCTGCAAAGTGCCACCGGCGAGCACAGCCTCAGACTCCCTCAGTGTGTGAGGGAGACAGGAAGTCCCTCCTCCTCTCTGCTGTGTGAAGTCTTGACAGAGAAGGTAAGGGAATCTACAGCCCTTCTCTTTCACTGTGTGAAAACAGCCTTTTCAGGCAGATTTCTCACTCTGCCTGAAAAAGCTGATTCCACAGAGTTTTCCCTGGGGGTGGGTGTCTGAGTAACCCACGGCACCCACGAGTGGGCGGGGCTTAGGCACCCACAAGTTGGTGGGGCTTATGCATCCGTAAGTGGGACGGGGCTTATGCACCCACGAGTGGGTGAGGCTTAGGCACTCGTAAGTGGGCGGGGTCACATGGGGCTGTAAGATAATGGGCCATGGGGGGCCTGCAACTGGAGGGACCATGGGGTCTATGAGTGGGAGGGACCAGGGGGGCTGCAAAGGGGAGGAGGAGACAGCAGTAAGCAGGAAGTGCAGGGGACCTGGTGATGCTGCTTCAATATTGCACACAAAAATGTAAATATCTTAAAAACTATGCAAAAAAAACCAATGGAAATAAATTGCAAAAATTGTAAGGGGAGCAATTCCTATCAATTTACCGCAATTTACCTAAAGTCTTTTTTGGACCACAGTTCCCCTTTAATAAAAGGTGTAAGTTAGTACAAATTAACTTGCTCTCTATTGTACCATATAAACACCTATTGTAATTTTGTAATTATTGTTAATGGCTACTCAGGTGCTAATTTTATAAAACTGCCATAAAACATTAACTATAAATTAGGATTTTGCACATTATACTTGCTAAAAATACAGAAATAAAAAATAAATATGAGGTTTATTCAATTTTATTACATTTAAAGGGTTTGAACACAGATTTTTTAAAACTTGCTTCTATCTTTTAAACTGAAGAACAGGAGGTCAGAGAAGCGGTGCTGGAGAGATACGCGTAAGTTCTTCCTCCTCTCCTGAGAGGCAGACAATCACAGACGCGACTTCCGTCAGAGGAGAGTGCCATGGGAGAGAAGGTATGTAAATAGAGTTCCGTTGCTTTTTTTGCAATCTGATATAGCGGTTGTGGGTGGGCAGGGTTAGCCTATACTACAGAAAATAGGTTTCCCCTAGGTGGAAGGGCAGCCAGGGAGGGATCCGGAGGGTGGAAGTAAGAGGGGGAAAGGGCTCCTCTGCGCATTTCACATTAGAGGCAGAAACTTTTTGGCAGGAAGACAGCTCCTACTCTTCACTTTCCTGTACTTTGAACAAGCACTGCAGGAGAACCATAAGGGACAAAGATGTTAGGTAAGGTTTTTTTTTAACTTCACAGTGGGGCCAGTAGTGGATTACATTTTAGTTTCAGGGTGGATATGCCCTTTAATATGCAAATATGTATCCAGAAGCAAACATCTTTGTAAAATATATCCATACAGACAGAAGAGCCTTTTTAAATATTTTATAATATTGTCTAAAGTGCATTTGAAGAAATTCCAAGTATAAAAATCAATCAGCCCCTTTTTTTGCTACAGTCCCAATGCAGCAAAGCCATTACGGGACATATTACAATTTGTTTAAGACAATATGTCCATTGGTCTTGGTACATTTGATTGCATCCCAGATGCTAAGGAAAGTCACACACTTTTCCAATCCTGCAGGAGCCACCACATTAAAATACCATACACGTGTTAAAATCCTATTAGCCCCAGCTATTATTGTCTTGTTAGAAGAATATATGGTTCAGTAGATAATGTTAATATTTGCTATATAGTATGTAACCAAAAAATTAAAAAGGTATATAAGTATTTAATGGGAAAACTGTTTACCTTTCCCTATTTATGTATATTTTCATGCATACATTTTCTGTTTCTTTAAAAAAAAGTTTTCCTAAAATAATGATTATTCAAGGAGAAATCATAAAAAGCTGATTACTACCACACCTATATGACTTAGTTTAGCAGATACAATGCAATGGAATTCTACATTAATTAATAAGCACTGGCAGTACTCACCTCTGACTGACAAGCAGGTTGTTTTGCAATGACCCTTTTTACCTTTAAAGGGCAGTTTGCAAGGTGAAAATTGACTCTTACCAGCAGTGTGTTCTTATTTCCCTTTGAAAGTAAAAAGACCTCTGTGATTGAGCAATATGCTACTCTGTTAATTCATAAAAACTAATATGCTTGTGAAGGTTCTCATTCATCCAGGTCATGGTATATCTGTTGTATTCAATTAGATCAACTGGACTTGAAGTTTATATCTTGAAGATGTTTTGCTAGTCATCCGACTGGCTTTCTCAATTCAGAATGACTTGTACAAGAATCTGTGGCAATTATGTACCCTGGAAAATCCCAATTAGCATATCACAGCCAGGTGTTAAGGGCGTGATTGCATAGTGGCTAAGAGGTGTTATAGGAACGCCCAGGGTAAGATGTCAAAACAGCATTGTACATGGCAGACAGTTGTGTAAAACTCCTTCATCGAACCTGACCACACAGGAAAGAAGACCCTTAACATCCCTCAAGAAAGATTCCAGTATCACCATTCTACCGGCAGACAAGGGAAGATGCACAGTGGTACTCAACACCTCAGAATACCATGCTAAGGTGACCATGCTCGTGGCCAATAACAACACATATGAGGCCCTAACAAGGGATCCCACCAGCCATTACAAGAAAAAGGTAATTGACTTACTCCAACAGCTTCAAAAGGATAAAGCCATTGATCGAGCAATGTATCATCGCCTCTACCCTGGTGAGGCACATCCATGCATACGTATATGGACCTATAGTCAGCAGCATTAACTCTGTAACATACAAGTTGGCAAAATACCTAGCCAACATCTTAGGACCATTGGTGGAAAGTTCTAAGCATCACTTCAAGAACTCTCAGGATTTCACCAACAAGATTGAAGATAAAGTACTTGGTGCAGAAGAAACTATGGTGTCCTATGATGTGACATCTCTCTTCACCTGTATACCCACAAAGGAGGCTGTTGACATGGTGAAAAAACAGCTAGGCCAAGACAGCACTCTTACCAGCAGAACTGATCTCAACCCAGAACAGGTGTGTTCCTTACTGGACTTGTGCCTGAATACCACCTATTTCAAATATGGGGATACGTTCTATAAGCAAAATCATGGATGTGCTATGGGATCTCCAGTTTCACCCATTGTGGCCAACCTTTACATGGAAGAGGTAGAAAAACAGGTGCTTAAAACCTTTAAGGGCATAGCACCCAGTCACTGGTTCAGATATGTGGATGACACCTGGATTAAAATCCACCAGAAGGAAGTACAAGCTTTCACAGAACACATTAATGCAGTAGACCAAAACATAAAATTTACAAGGGAAGATGTACAAAACAACACACTGGATTTCTTGGACTGCTTGGTATAAGTCAGGGAGAATGGTAAACTGGAAGTAGAGGTTTAGAGAAAACCAACACACACAGATCAGTATTTGATGTTTGACTCCCACTACCCTTTAGATCACAAGCTGGGTGTCATCAGAACCCTGCAACACAGAGCAGAGAACATTCCCACTAGCACAGAGGCGAAGGATAAAGAAATAAAACTCTCAAAAGAGCCCTTAAAACTTGTGAATATCCAGACTGGACCTTTGTCAAAAGAAGTAGAAGGAAAGAAAAGAACAGGTATACCAAAAGCAAGACAGGAGAAAGAGCATAGTCATCCAATATGTAGCAGGGGTCTCTGAGAAATTAAGAAGAATTTTCAAAAAACACCGTATCCCTGTCTGCTTTATACCAAACAACCACACTGAGGCAGCAATTAGTACATCCGAAAGACCCAATACCGAAACACAAGATAAGCGACATCATATACGCAGTGCAGTGCAGTGAAGAATGCTCTGATTTGTATGTGGGGGAGACCAAACAGCAACTGCATCAATGTATGGCCCAGCACAGAAGAGCCAATTCCTTGGGTCAGGACACAGCCGTGTACCTGCATCTTAAGGATAAAGGACATACCTTTGAGGATTGTAATGTTAACATATTGGCAAAGGAACGTGACTGGTTCAAGAGAGGTGTCAAGGAGGCCATTTATGTGAAAATAAAGAAACCAAGCCTAAATAGAGGTGGAGGGGTTTCGACACCAACTGTCTGCCATGTACAATGCTGTTTTGACACCTTACCCTGGGCGTTCCTATAACACCTCTTAGCCGCTATGCAATGACGCCCTTAACACCTGGCTGTGATATGCTAATTGGGATTTTCCAGGGTACATAATTGCCACAGATTCTTGTACAAGTCATTCTGAATTGAGAAATGACTAGCGAAACATCTTCAAGAACTAAACTTCAAGTCCAGTTGATCTAATTGAATACAACAGATATAAAAACTAATAGTAAATTCTATGCTTACTCAAGTCACCGTATAGTATAGCTCTGCATAAAGCTACAGAGATTTTCAGTGCACGTAGTATGGAACTTGTCCTTAATACATTTTCTTTCTTCAAACTGCATTTATGTCACTGGTTTCCAGATAACACCCTGCATGTAATATTTATGAAGTTTGTTTAAACCTCTGTATAAGTCTCTGTATAAGTCATTTAAAGGAGGAGGTTTAAGAAAAAATTCCAAAGGTAGCAACTATAAGGAAACTTATGTCAATTCTCTACTACCTATGGTAAGTCATAGTTCATAGCTTGTCCTACATCTTACAGACAGAAATGGTGTAGGAGTTTCTATTTTTAAATATGGATCTGCAAAAGCTCTGTGCTACTGAGCTTTGACTTCACCTTTAAAGGTTAAGTGTCATTTAGAATTAAGTTGAGCAGCACAGTTGACCTTAGACATATGCTAGGTATTTCTTTCCCAGTTACAGGCAATACAAAGCTTACAATGCATTCAAAAACCTGCACAATATAAGGTTCCAATAAGAATGAGCTTAAACAATAATGCTGGAAAACATTTTCCATATGTACACATATTAAATAACTATATAAATCGAATATAATCCAATGCTCTCACTGAGAAGAGCATCGATCATAGAAACCTATGAAGTATAATATGATAAAGTTCATATGATATTTTTCAGCATATTTATTATCCATGTATAGGTACTTTTCTTTAAATACTGAGCTAATTGAATCAGAATAACAAATAAATTAAAAAAGCAGTGTATTATGCCAGTATTATGTGAGAATGTACAGTATTATTGTAGAGATCATTAGAAAAAGCAGGGTCTAGATTTTCCAATTCACTATAATTTAAACATGCATTGTTTGGTGCCCTCCATGTTGCTAAAATGCAATATAATGTATATTCTGGTTTCTCTCTTGTTTATACTGAGGGAAGTAAATCCATATTTCCTGTGACAGAAATAGTATCCCAAAACTGGATGTCAGATTTCATTTAATAGCTTTTGTAAAATTGATTCTTATACACTACTTTACTTCAAGTATATTAAAACACAGAATGTGCCTTGTTGATAAATGCAATGTGGTTTATGTTCCAGGTTTGTTTTCAAAGTTATATTTTGGTTTGGTTTTATGCAGAAGCAGCCGTGTACAGTATAAGGTCATTTCATAAACTAAATGGTTGGACCATAGCTATTTTAACATCCATTAAGAATAATTGTACAACTGTTAGGCAGAATTATGCATCAGAGAATATAAGAATACCTTCAAAAACATTTATGACTTCAACTTAATAATGTAATAGTTAGAGGAATTAAAGTAGGGCTGATTATAATTATTTTAAACAAAATCTATGCATTACACCAATGCCTTGTTGTTCAAAAAATGCTTTGGATTTAATTGTTTTTCATTACCATTTAGAAATTAAAACTGATTGGGGTGTTAGTCAATATCATTAGAAAGAATAACATTGCAGTGGTGGAATTCATATCTATGCATTTCAATCTCTGTAGGCATAATTACAAACTACAGAATTATTCAGCAGCTTCAAGGTCACTCTACAGACTATTTTAATGACCTACAGCTGCCTGAGTGAAAAGGAAACATTACAGTTGGGACAATCTGAGGCATAACAAATGAGAAAAATAAAGCATTTCTTAAGCAAACAGGAAAAAGTATGGGAAACAATTACAAAGGTATAGGAATATTCCTTTAATACATCTACTATAGATCTAAAATCAACAATATTGATCCATAAAAGTGCATTACAAATATATGATATATAATAAATAAATCAAAAGCATGAATATCAGCTAAAGTGTCCGGATTCCTGTGTAATACAATAAGTCCATGTAAAATCTTTAGCCATACCTGTACTTCACGGTGCACCCTTTTCTGAGAATTAGCACTCTCCCTCCTGTGTATGTAGATCTTTCAGCCTCCCACTTTAGTATTTCTTAGGAATGATTCATGAAACAAATACCACTACACAAGGTATTAAGATTTTCGAACATTGAGAACCCAGAAAATAGGTTTTACAACTTTTACAAACCCCTTCTTAACCTTTTTTGACCCTTTTTAAGTTAATTGGGAATGAGATCTAATCCTTGTGCTGTCATCTGTTGATGAATCAAGTGATCACCTAAGTTTATTGGGGATGAGATCTGACCTAGAGTCTTGCATGGAGTTGAGTACCCATGGTTTATCCAATTTGTGGGTCAGGTTTAATTGCAGTCGCATCTCCTTGTAAATTATCTTGTTCATGTCTGTTATACAGTATTTACAGTTAATTTGTAATATGGTAAATTTTAAGTTAATACATACATTGCCTTATATGGTTTTTATATGGTCTAATGATATAGTATACCTTGCTTATTCTTGCATGTTTTAGGTGTTGGTAGGTCATAAATATTGTTGGAAACTAATGTTTCTAATGTTTCAATACGTCTGATGGAAGGGAATACTGTAGCTAGAAGTTGAGTTGAAACTATTGTATTTGGTAAAATACACTATTAACGGGGGCTAATATTGTTCTTTATACTTAATTTCCCTTGGGTCTCCAAAAACCCACCCCTTATATAGAACTAGTTTTTGACAGCATCTGGTTTGACTTTCCTATTTTCCTATTATATTTGTAATTAATCAAAACATACTTTTAGTTTAAACAATGACATTTGACATCATCTTTAAAAAGGTGGCAAAGAATAAGATAGACAAGGGGATCTAATAACGGTATCACTATGTTTCTGTTTTTCATCGTATTTTGCTGCATTCTATGCAATCTTGATTTGTTTTGCAGCCAAAAGCTACAGGTCAGCATCATAACATTCAATACAGACAGGATGTGATTAGAAAGGTGATGGAATATATGAATAATCTGTCAGTCTATAGAGAGGAAATGGAAATGGTATATGCTACAAAATTGCCTTCCCTGTCCCCAAAGGCTTGATTCTGCAACATACTGTAATTTTCTAATCTGTCTATTGATTACACACAATATCTTCTATCCAAATTAAATGTAAAATGAACAGATACTTACTATTGGATGTTCTTTAAAAAATCTATAGATATATTTGTTTACATCATGTGTGTATGCAATAGTACTTGACAAATTAACACCTCAAATCAATAATCTTAAAAAATAAATTTCTGAAAACTTGTTACAATTATTTCCTTTGTTCATTAGTAAAGGTGTCATCACTAGAGATCAACCGAATCTGAGCTTGAACCAGGTCCCAAAGCAGATTGCACAGATCCGCCAGAACTTGGACTTTACAGATTTCTAACTTTTTCCGATTTTTCTGAGCAGCAGAACTATTTTCGAAGAAATTTTTCATTTTTCTAATCTTTTTTAATTTGAAAAATCAAAATTAGTAGAAATTTTGGAAAATGTTCGAAAATCCTATGCTGAATGCAAAAACAGGAAGCGCCGGAAAATTCCGGTACTGGATATTGTTTTTTTTTATAATTTGGGAAATGATACGTGTTCCCTAGACCTTTTCCCAGGTCCCTAGGCCATTTACATTAAAGGATATGTACAATAGAAAAATAGTTTTATTAAATGGCCCATTACTGGAACCTATAATTTTTCCCAACTATCACTTTAGACATCTAAACTCAGGATAAGATGCTTCAGCTACCAATCTAGTACCTTTTAACAAACTTCTGCTTTGTGCAAGTATTGGATTTTCCAGTAACTAGAAAGGGTGTAACTAACTGGATTGGAGACAGTTGGGGAATTCCATCTTTCAGTGCTGATGCTCAGTTTAAAAAAAGTCAGGTCAACAACTTTCAAGGCACAAAGCTAGGCTCTGGAGGGGTATAGGTAAAAAAAAAAAATGCAACAGTAGTTTTAAAGCTGCAGCTTCCAAATCAACATAACTTGATTTTACAATGCACTTATCCTTTAACAGTGGAGTCAGGGGGTGTCGTCAATAAGTACACATGCTCACAAAACTTTTTTAAAAGAGTTTTGTTTAGTAAAGGACTGGGAGTTTTGTTTTTTATAATGCCCATTACTAGAAACTATAATTCTTCCCAACTATCACTGTACCAATTTTTTGCTGATCTGTCCCCTATTTCTTTAGATATCCAACATTTTCGCTGTCAATCAAGTGCCTTATTATCATAAACTCTTCTGTTATGTATAGTTTTGCTGTAGCTGAAATGGTGATAGTGGGTGCTTGAAATGAATGGTGGGATATTTCCTCCCCCATTGCTGCTTCCTGGGGGTTACAGAGCATGATTGCCCTTACAGAGAGATAGTCTGGCAGGAGACTGGGGGACTGAGGGACTGAGCTTGAGCAAAACAAGTACTGGATTGAAGTCATACAGAAACACAAACACATTAGGGTAAGTGCTGATAACATGTATTTATTTATAGATTGAAATGAGGCAATGTCATTTTTTCAGTGTACAATTCCTTTAAAGACTATAGGGTAAATTTATCCAGAGCCACTATCACTCTGGGCAAATCTAGTTTTAGTTGATAAAAAGCAGCTGGTAAATTTATTTAAGTGTAGTTACAATTAAAGGAGATTAAAAACCTCAAACATTTACTTATTGTGACAATTCTCTTTACTCCATAAAATCAAATTTACCATATATCTCTGACTTTTCCCTAGGCTTAATTTTACATCACAAATGCACAGTAGATATGCAGGGAAGCCACATTTACTGATCTCACATTTGCCGCCCTTTCCTACTAGTCATTAGACTTAACTAGACTAGAACTTAAACTCGAACCCGAGTTTGAGCCGAACTATTCGAGTTCGAACGGACTCGGACTTCTCGAAATATCCCGGACTAGAGATGGACTAGAACTCGAACTCGAACCCGAGTCTGAGCCAAACTATTCGAATTCGAATGAATTCAGACTTCTCGAACTATCCCGGACCCGGATTTTCAATATTTTGGGACTTTCGATAAATATCGAATGTTCTACTGTTCGAATATGCGAGTAAAATGTCTATTATACCTATACGCGAACATCGAATCCGCGAGTAAAGTGTCCATTAAAACCTATACGCGAGCATCGAATCCGCGAGTAAAATGTCCATGGTATCTAGGCACAAGCATCGAATCAGCGAGTAAAGTGTCCTATATGCGAGCATCGAATCCGCGAGTAAAATGTCCATGGTATCTAGGCGCGAACATCGAATCCGCGAATAAAGTGTCCATTAAAGCCTATACGCGAGCATCGAATCCGCGAGAAATCGAATGTTCAAACGCGAGAGCTCGAAAATAGTGCCAGTGAGAGTAAAATTGATTTTTCGAATGTCCTGGATATTCGAACATGTTTGCCAGACCATTTCCCAGGTCCCACAGCCATTTACATTAAGTTACCATTAATATTTTATTTGTTTATTAGTTTTGTTCATCTCTATTCATCACTTTTGGTTGATTGAATGAAAAAAAGACAACTATGTCTTGTTTGTTGTCTTAAAAATCTCAGTAAAAATCTACTGACTACAAAAAAAAAGAATTGATTTCAAATGATTGGATTAAAAGAATTACATTAACCAATAGATAGAGAGAAAATATTTACCTGTGTAATCAGCCAAAGAATAAAGAAAAAGATATATGTATTAATAGTTTTGTTTATTACATTGCTTATTTTAGGCAACAGAGCTTACAATATATACATTTATTTTCTTTCAATTTTTGAACCTGAGATTAAAAGACATTAAATGCAGACGCAGAATTAAAAACCTGAAAACTGTTACCTTTATATGGCTTTTTGTTTAAAAAGGCAAATAGGTATGATAGAGTCTGGTGAGCAAGCTCATTCTTCCAGAAATCAGATGCCTGAATTGTTTTTAATGAAGCAGACAAGCAGCCTTAGTCATCCTCTTAGGATTTGAAGGGCAGAAAAAATGGCAGAAGAAAAGAAGATTTTTTCTACATTATTCATAACTTGTTTGATTTTTAAGCCATCTGAAATAGCAAGGTGGGAAGATTATTATGCTAGTGACCCACGCAGCTCAAAATATTGGGATACAAGATTCCTGTCAGCTAATCTCCGTTAGAGTTCATTGTAAATTCAGTTGAAATACTGCATTTGCCAAGTGTGAAGGCATTACTATTTTGAAACATAAACTATTTCATGTCTTTCATAAATATGTAAATACTCTGGTTAATTAGCAAAGCCTTATACAGGCAGAATTATATATGTATTTGTAAAGAATATCAGATAAGCAACTTTTTATATATCTATATATATATAAGCATATATATGTCCACTGTGTTATTACTGTGTTTGCCTTCTGCCTCTTTAAATGTATTCAAATGGGCTTTATAATAGAGTCCTGCATTGGGTCGGGTACCCGTGGGTTACCCAATTTGTGGGTCGGGTTCGGGTAACCCACATTGAGTTTGAATTGGTTTGGGTTTGGGTAAAGAGAACCGCGGGTCGGGTTCGGGTAAAGAGAACCGCGGGTCTGGTTCGGATCAGGCAGAAGAATTTCAGTTTTTTTACTGTCTATGAAGAGAGATCTGTCTGTTATAACTGAAACTGACAATACATTGTTATCAATCCAAGACAATGTGCAGTGTGCATAGCACCTTACACTAAAGCCTCGTACACATGCTCGATTTTCGAGTGAGGCACAACCCCCAACAGCAGAGCGGTACACCCGACGAACAACCGTTTTGGTGTACACTCTGTGTGTATGTGCGGGATCAACGAACAACCCCCGACCAAGGGCATACACACGGATTCTCTGCCAAAATGGACGTTTGACGGGTGTAGTGCTCTGCCTTCGGGGGTTGTGCCTTGCTCGAAATTTGATCATGTGTACGAGGTTTAAATCACCCCACGGCAGATAAGCTCCCAGCCTTTTACTATGATTTAGGCTGGGTAAATGCTTAGAATTGTATACCGGATGCCATTGTGAATAGGTATACAGACAGCTATGTTGAACTTTAACTCTTGTAGTGCCTGGGTAGGTTTTGCAGAGATCACTGGGTAAAAAAACAGTTAATCCTGGAGTGACTGGAAATGCAGGGGTTAAACCTCTGACCTTGGTTTTACTAGCAGAGGTCAGAGCAAGCAAAGTAACAATCTCCCATAGAACTAGGTAACAAACTTCTATCTGCACCTGCACCTATGCAGAGCAAGTGTCTTCATGGAAACAGATGACATGTAATTTCATTGGTCTTTGTAAATCCTTCTGGCAATAATGATCTATATGTGATGTGGATAATTCTAGTGAGAAGAAAAATCTATCACTTGATGAGGTTTATCTAGAACTACAGCCAGCAGGTATGTAGACCTCCAGATGATTGACATATAAAACTCCCAATCATTGTACAGCAGTGCTGACAGGTAATGCTGGGAGTTGTAGCTTTCAAAACACAGCATGAATATCTATGCTAGATATTTCACTGCAGCTACACCTGCTCCCTACCCATAATCCTCTGTTATGTCTGTTATGGTACCTGCTCATTGTAACTTTACTGTCTACCATAATGCAGGTTTTACACATAGAATGAAATATATATTCTGCAGGACATTGTTATAACATCATGGATAGGTAACCAGTAGATCTCCAGGCATCTGAAAAGCATAACTCCCAGCATTCATTGGCTATACAGTGAATGCTGGGAGTTGTAGTTTTTAAACCATCTAGATATCTACATGTTACCTATCCCTGTCACAGGTCAGCAAGAAAATAGTTGCATATAAAGATTTAAAATTGCTGAGGCCCATGGGTAGGTAGACGTGTGGAACAGTAGAGGCCCATGGTTAGGTAGTAGGGGACAGTAGGTATATATTATATAAAGTACATTGTACTCTATACCAGGGATCTGCCACCTGTGGGCATACATTTGTTTGAAAATTATAACTCCCAGCATTCCACTACAGCTCTTACAAAATCAGAAGGCATCCAGGGAATGCTGGTAGTTGTAGTTTTCAGACATTTGGATGCCTGCTTGGAAAGACCCCTGCTATATATTTTACTGGTATGGTAGGTTTGTTTCTATGAACATTTTTGGTTATCAATAAAACATTTGTTTTAACTTTTAGAATTTTTAACTTCCCTGTACAAATGTTAGGAAGAAAGACTAAAAGCCGGTCGGGTCTCGGGTCCGAAACTTGCGGGTTGGGTCGCGGGTTTGAAGCAGATAGAAAAGAGGGTTGCGGTTCAGGTGCGGGTCTGGAAAATTAGACCTGCACAGGACTCTACTTTATAATATGGATGGAAAAACAACAGTTTAACATGCAGTTATCACAGTTTGCAGACAAATGGTACTAGCCAGTCTAGAGACAATATTTGCTTTCCAAGAGCTCAGACACTGTAAATGATTTGATATAGAGGCAGTGGGATAACTATAGGAATCACTAGCCCCTCAATAAAACTATGATGGGGCCGCAAAATTAATAAAAACTTTTCTGCAGTAGAAATAATGAAAAATGGTCACTTATTAAAAGAACAGAACTGATGACATTCCATTAAAGCTGAATTTATTTTTTGTTTTGTTTACATTGCTTTCTGACTTGTACACTGTAAAAAAAAAAACTTTAGCTTACTAGATAGGCTTTAAAACTAAAGGTGCCCAAATTTTTTTCTTCTATCCCCCCCATATAGTCTACCTTTACTCCTTGAATGTTGTCTTCCTCCTCTTATAAAATTGCATCTTGAGCTCCCCCCCACAAGATCTTCATTTTCCTAGGTCTTAAAAGGTAAAGTCTGTTTGGAGTGCGTGACATCACTGCGTGCATGCACATGACGTCAATTCGCACACGATGTGACAATGTGTTAATTCTCACGCACGTTGCGGCAACGTTGGGGTGAATGTGCGCATGTGTGATTTCATCACGCTGCACCGTGCTTGGCCACAGCTAACAAATACTCTGCATCGGTAGATCACATGAGTTGTTGGTCCAAACTAATCTTAAATGAAAACACTTGATTAATACATATAAGACATATCTATAACACAATAGCACAGACATATCTCAAATATTAAAATTAATCTGGGTGTCCCCAGAATAAAATACAAATTCAAACGGTGGAGACACCGCAGGTAACAAATATATACAATACAAAATGTAGAAATACTGTGCACACCAGTCTTGATGCAAATGGTGTTTATTGGAACATCAAAAAACACCTTATGACGTTTCGGTGCCTCCGCACCTTCATCAGACACGGTATGGTCTGCTTTGAAGGTGCGGAGGCACCGAAACGTCATAAGGTGTTTTTTGATGTTCCAATAAACACCATTTGCATCAAGACTGGTGTGCACAGTATTTCTACATTTTGTGTTTTCATGCTTGCCGGCAGACTGTGGCACCCAGCATTTGACTACAAAGGTGAATTAATTCAGGAGTGTGCATGGTCGTTTGTTTTTCTATTCAAATATATACAATACAACACAATAACATTTGTAAAGCGCTTTTCTCCTAAAGGACTCAAAGCCCAGGAACTACCAGATCCACACTAAACAAGCAAGCAAATCAAACTGCACACCAACAGGTAACTACTCATCAGCCTCCACGACTATATGTATTTGCTACCTGCCCTGCCTCCACCGTTTGAATTTGTATTTTATTCTGGGGATGCCCAGATTAATTTTAATATTTCAGATATGTTAATATGCTGTTGTATTATATGGAGGTCTTATGTGTATTGATCAAGTGTTTATAAACTAAGGTTTGGACCAACAACTCTGGGCTTGCTTTATTGTGTACATATAAAATTCGAAGTATAATGGGTGTACTTGGTCCCGTCTATGGGAGTCTTTAAAATTGTGAACACATTTAACATAGTAGTGTTCGTAACTATACAAAACAGTAGTATCATGCTAATAAATCTGACACCAAAAGTTGGAGTGTATATTTTTATATAAGACAAAGCGAAAAAAAATAATTACATGTAATTCTAATTATACTTTATTCATTATCATTTGTGACATGCACTGTAACTGTATTTTAACACCTTCATCTGACACCCCTCAAACTGAAAGAGCTGGGTCAAAGATCTTTGATTCATTAATTAGAAATAGCACTGTTCTATTCAACACATTTTTATTCTAATTTTAAGAGAAAAACAAGAAAAAAAAAGACAAAAAGAAAAAAGCTGGAAAAGTAATTTTGGGGATGGCTTCATACAGGAGTAAACAATGCATTCAATATAAATTGCCCTAGTGTGAAGTTTTTCCTGAGCTTTTCAACAATCTTTTAACCAGTTCCTGCCAACAATAACATGTAGGGAACTAAAAGTAATTTCCAAACAATATACTCACTGCATATTTTTAGTGGTCCAGTTGCCGGAAACCTAATCCTGCCATGAAATGTCACAGAAGAACCAGAAGGCTGGCAATGAAATTTAAACAAGCTTTGTTAAAATTACGTATTTACCATTTATCAGGCTGTTTGGGAATTGGAGGTGCATGCTTTATTTTTCTTCTATACAGTTCTTTGATATAACCTAGTAATAGATCTGGGGCTCACTCATGTAGTGAGTTTTCTGGTTGAAAGATGACTATTATTTTTCTAACTAAAGTTCTATTAAGGGAGAACTAGTAAAATGTATTATATAATTATATGGTAGGTAGAAATTCAAAATCCATTCAATTCAGTTTACAGACAATCAGATATGAAAGGGCATGTTCCCTTAAAAACAACAAACAGGTTACTTGTCAGTAGAGATGGCCAAAACGGATGGTTTTTGTTCCGTTTTCGGGTTTTCAGATCTCGGGAAAATCCCGAAGATCCAAAAATGGAACTTAAATTCAGGACTTCTGAATTTCGATTTTATTACATGCATTTGTAACCAGATATTTAATTAGTTATAGTCCTTTCCAAATGTATCTGCCTCCTATATGCTCAATGAGCTTCTTTTGAACTTGAGCATGTGAAGTGGAGGCAGCAGGGGAAACAGCAGTCAATTATTGTCTGTGATGTCAGCACTTACAGCCTTAATTGACAGCATTGAGGGAGGAGATAGCTTACTTTGCCAGAATGGAGTCAATAATAATCCTTAAATATCTGGTCAATAATACATTTAATAATGTGCTGAATATATCAGTTGGGGTTGGGGGCAGGTAACCGACATGTGACTAGTTGTTTTATGGTTGTCCTTTTAAGACATATGGAACACTAAAACTCACTTGTTAGCTTTGGTATCAGATGCAAAACTAAAAATTTCATAGCCAACCAAGCATTTTGTTCACCAGAAAGCACATTGTTTTGGAATTATTACACATTTTCAAATCACCACATTGGAAAATATGCCATAGTTCATGTATTTAATGAATACATTATGTTTGCTGAGTATAATCTCAGAATTGCATGTAGAAAAGGTGTTTCTACAAAACTGTTTATTTTTTTTCTTATGTGCATGAGTAGATCGAAGCATAGAGATGTGTATTTCATAAAAAATGTAACAAAAACTGCAAAGGTGCATACATTTTCTTTATTTTGATATAGAACTTGAATTATGAGAAGAGACGCCGATTGGACTGCATTTTTCATTTGAGAAAAGTCCAGTAAAGAAAAAAAAATAACACAAAATGATACCGGCTTAGAGAGGAAAGAAAGCAGAGTTGTATTACAAAGAAAGGGTGCACAGTGGGTCAGCATTGCTGAGAGGTTAGAGTCAAACAGTACTCAGTGAAAGAAAGGAAAAAAATGGCAGCGAACTTAGTTGTAAGAGGAAAAAGAAAAGATCACAAAGACTTCGTAGACTGAGGTCATCCTCTGAGGACTTAATGTAAAAGTGAGATCAAAGCAAAGAAAGAGTGCAGAAAGGCCAGAGATGTAAAAGAAACAAAATAACCTGTGTAAGTCCAAGTTCAGGAAAAAACTAAGCCAATAAATTGTGGATGATGAGCAGAAGATGATAATTTGAAGATTCTTTATGTTGTATAACAGAATTTGTTGAACTTAGTCTGAACTGAGACAAAGATATACAGTACCTTGTAATTAGAAATCCTAGTACATTTGGACATTTGCTTGAGGAGAAGAATAAGTTGGTAAATTATATATATATATATAGCACTCCTGGGTTTTCTTAAAGCAATTTATTTGGTGCAAAATTCAAGGCAACGTTACAGTCTTGTTTCTTAGACCTTTCTCAAGCCACTTACAACTCATAGTGAACACCCATTTTTTAACATTATCAAACTCCTCCCACTATGTGATGTCTAGTCCATTAAAGGTAAGATATTTAAAGGTAAAGTGCAATTAAAGGTAAAGTGCACATCATAATAAATACTTTTTAAATGATTAAAAAAATTTTAAAAGTGCATACAGTTTTAAAAAAATGCTTTTTTAATCATTTAAAAAGTATTTATTATGATATGCACTTTTCCTTTAATTGGACTTTACCTTTAATTGCACTTTACCTTTAAATATCCTACCTTTAACAGACTAGACATCACATGGTGGTTTGATAATGTTATAAAATGGGTGTTCACTGTGAGTTGTATGTGGTTTAAGAAAGGTCTAAGAAACAAGACCGAAATGTTGTTCTGAATTTTGCACCAAATAAATTGCTTTAAGAAGACCCAGGAGTGCTTTTCATGGTCTTGGAATGCACCCGGGCATATAACCAGCTTGAAGAGAGTGTCTGTGTCTAGCAGCTGTTGTATATATATAAAAGCACAAGAATTAGCAGCACTCTCGGGTCTTTTCTTAAAAAGTAACTTTTATTCACATCATGTTAATGCTCGATGCGTTTTAACCAATTTAGGGCCGTCATCAGGATAATACATCACAGTGACTCACGACCAATAATCACCAATCAAAACACCCCCCATATTTTGTGCATAGATTAAAATAATAATTTTAAAACAAAAACAATAATGTATACATTTTAAAAACAACAATTACAACATATCAAATAGATCTCATTACTCGTGTATGAAAAGGATCCAACAATAAAACACAATATGGAACATTAAATAGCCTACCTTATTCAGAATAATAACATCTCAATCTAACAGGAAAATCTATGTATATTTTTGGATACTATAAAATGTAGCAGATTACAAAAAACAATGTAGTGTCCATTGCTCATTAAGTCCTACAGCACTTCCAAGTGCCAGGGAGGGGGGTCCCAATTCGAGCTGCAGGACCCCTTAAGCCCCAAAAGGAACTTAAGCCACAAGGTCACTTATAAGTGCTAGGGAGTGGGGTCCTGGCTTGAGCTGCCAGACCCCTTAAACCCCAAAGGGCCCCTGTAAGGGCCACAATAATCCTTCTAAGTACTCGGGAGAGGGTCTGTGGTTTAGCCGCGGGACCCCCGAACATCTGGCCTTAGCTGTTTGGAAATTCTGGACCGTCTGAACATTAAAAAATCTTTGAAAGTTCGAGGATTTTCAAAAATGTATGAACAATTCGCAGATTCCACGAAATCCACCATTATCGCCCAGCACACCCATGATGACCACCTATATCTCTCACCCCTCCTCCCTATACCGAACTCCAAAAATACCCCCAACATTCCCCAGCAACAGCCCCCATAACCACATTCCCCTACCTCCATCTCCAGAGGCCCATCATGACCAACACTATTATCACCAATTAGCAGCCCTCAAAACTAAATGCCCCTTCCCCCCTCCCGAGACCCATCAAAAGTCAGGAACCAACACCATTGTTTATTCCCCAGAGCAGTTTGGGAAAAAAACAAAAGGGGCAACCTAGTGGTCACTGTAAATATTAGGCCAGGGATTGTATTTTCATTGATTATAGCAAGTTACAATCAAGGGAACTAAATCTGTGTGTAATGTAAATTCAAAACGATTGCAATAAAGATGAATACATTTAAACAATAATTACATTAAAGTTCTGTATAAGCCAAAAATAAATAAATAATGATAATTATGTGATAATAGCGTTCCTTCAATGCACAAAGCTAATGTTATTTATTATGACAGCTGTTTTCCGGATTAATAATTACATTTTATACGTTGATTTAATTTAGTACTCTAAATTAAAGTCTATAACTTTGCAATATAAGTATTTTAAAGCTAAAAACATTTGAAAATAAAATATGTACACAGATATATATTTTTATCTTTTATACTGTTATAGCCCTCCTGTATACTATAAATGCTTTATTGTTGATAGAGAAAGGTAAAACCATTTGGTAACTTTCATCGAAATTTCATAGTTTGACAAAAGCAAAATATTACCAGTAAAATTTATCAAAGCCAATGGGAGGAAAAATCCTGTCTTTGTTTTTTGGTATTGCTCTGATTTGTTTCATTGTTTTACTATAATTTCTAGCAGGGTATGTCCAGCAAAAAAGTATGTTTCTAACTGATTTACTGAAGAACAGGAGGTAAATACACTATCTCTTACCTCCCGTTCTTCAGTAAATCTTCCAGAAGAGGAGGAGACACTTACCCGCGGACCTGCTCCAGTGCCGAAATCCCAGACGCCCCTGATGTGTCCTCGTTCCTTCGCACTGTGCGCATGCGCACACAGTGCAAAAGACTGGAGCTGCGTCGGAGACTCAGTGAAGTCGGCGCTGAAGCGGGTCACCTGGAAGATTTACTGAAGAACGGGAGGTAAGAGAGTGCATTTACCTCCTGTTCTTCAGTAAATCAGTTAGAAACATACTTACATTTTTGCTGGACATACCCTTTAACATTGACCTTGTATAAATTTGTAGAAAAACATTTTAATAGCCATAGGAAAATTATATCCTATATCAAACATTATAGCAACCTTGCATATGGCATGGGGAACATGTACCAATGGACAAAATATTTGTCTTTCAAAGAGCTCGTTCACACTAGACCCATTTATGACAGAAACATGCATTGCGGTATGTTTTTTAACAGATCAGATTGACCCAGTCCGTTAAAAAAAAAGCACTGCTGCATGCATTTCTGTCTGGAAACGGATGCATTTTAATTAAAAAGATAAGGAAAACACCCATTAAAATAGACTGTCTGGTTTGGCAGCTTCCATCTGTATTTATCAATATGTATAAAAGCAATATTGGCTAGTAGATATAATGAAAATTAATGAGTATTCTGAAAGCAGTTCCACGGAACATATTGCAGTTTTGAAAATCTGATTTGAACCCTATTGAATTGGAATTTTTGATTTTCGATTGCAGGTTTTAAGTGTTCAATAGCTTTCTTTCAAATCAGATTTTTCAATTTTCTTAATTTAAAGTTCTGAGTTTGGAAAATTCTGAAAAATCTGTTGAATCCCCGGATTTGCAAAACCAACTTTTCTAAATCAAGCCAGGCTTATTTTGAAACCGTGATTCATCAATGTTGACTAGTGGATTGGCTGGAAGATGACTATATGATTTCCTACACATTGTTAGATTCTCCTTAATCCAAGTTTCAGCTTTCATCCTCCAACACACTACCATTTATATTCAGGGATTGGAACTCAATAATATACATGTGATTTATTGCGGTTGCCCTACTAACCAGTGTATAATTGTCATGCAGGACAGCATGGAGGTGAAAAAACACAACATTTCACTATTGTGTATTTTTTGTATATGTTTTATTAGGTGTAAGTTTTTATGACTACCTATATGATAAAAGGTATTGGAATGTTTTCCCAGTGCTCTTCTACATTTTATTTATTCTGTTTTTCTCTTATCTTCTCATATCTTACTGTACATACCTATAAATTGTATTTTTAACAAAAATGGATTTGAAAAAATACACATTTTGCATGTTCTTATTGGTTGCACAATGTAATTTTTCAGCTCAAAAAGCAGTGGGATCCATCCTTTGGGGGGCCATCCTATCAACCGTGCAGTAAATAACTCTAGTAAGGCAATGCTTCTGAAAGACTTCTACTTACCTTATTATTGTATGGGGTGTAAGAGCCATTTGGGCATCTTTACCTACCTAGTTAACAAAATAAAATATTTTGGCTACTTTGAAAAAAGACAGATATGTGAATTCTAAAAGCAATCAGGAGGAATATTTTCTGAGCAATTTACAATTTAACAATTTTCTTACATTGGTTCTTCATGTGTTAGGTTCCAATATCAAAAAATATATCAGCATATTAAGATATTCTCTGAACAGCAGGAGAAATGTGTCAGATAATTTTCTCACCAAGCTAAATATACATTATATGACTGATTTTGACTGTTATGAAAGTATTTATATTTTTGTTAATTTTGATGCTAAGGGAAGTATTAATAAACCCAGGATGTATTAACAGAAAAAATCCTGGTGCAATATCTGCTGGAAAGCTCATTGGGATTATTGTGTACTTTGATTTAAAATCATGCCCATTCTGAGAAATGTTCCTAGAATTTTCTCGAATTTCAACAATTCTAAAAATTATTTTATATTGAGAGTAATTCCAAATGAAGTTCTGAATATAGAAAAAATTCTATGTAATTCAACTGAAATTATGACTATAACAAATGGTTCTGATGGATTTAAAGCATAGGGCCCTATTTATAAAAAATCGTTATCGTTATCGTAAAATACCGATCGTTATCGTAAAATAACGACCGGGGTTTTACCGATAACGACCGTTATTTACCGATAACGGTCGTTATAACCGATAACGACGTTATCGGTAAATAACGACCGTTATCGGTAAATAACCGTTATCGGTAAATAACGACCGGTATTTACCGATAAGACCGGTATTTAACGATATCGGTAAATAACGGTCGTTATCGGTAAATAACGGTCGTTATCTGTAAAAACCCGGTCGTTATTTTACGATAACGATCGGTATTTTACGATAACGATAACGATTTTTTATAAATAGGGCCCATAGATTTTTCACTGGGAAAAAAAATCCTTTTTTTTTTAAAACATTATTTATACTACATATACCTTGGAATATTACATATTTTGTTCCATAACTTAATATTTTTGGGTCAGTAGTGCAATTTCAGGTTCTGCAATGGTCCTTGTTCCCAGGATGCTCATTTCTTTGGAATTCTGATTTTATTGACTGTTGTCTCAGGTCTCTACTGAGTAACTAAATCATCCTGTGGGGGCTGAGTCAAAAACAAGACCACAACAGAAACTATTAGAAGCCCTGCATATAGCAAGTCATTACTTTCAAAGCATTTACTGTATTTCTTTATACATGCAGAGAAATTGCTGGATGGGCAGATTAAGCTAAATTTCTCCTTTAACTTCCTCCTTTATATTACATGCTTAAACATTATACATTACAAACATTATTAACACATTTTACTGTAAAGTTGATTTACAGTAGCATGTTTATGGATTTCTGAAAACTACATTTTAGCAAGGAAATAGATATGTTGGAACAGGTATTGTTATAAACAATGACAAACAACTCACTTGATACAAGCGCTTTTTATCCAAATGGTTTTGATGTTTTTTGAGTTAAGAATATACGTGAAATGCTTTCAATAAACCATTTGAAATATTGCAAACTTAAAAATGTATGCAGCGAACTCTAAAATGTTTTAAGCTTATTACATTCATCACGCAGCAGAAGATAGATCATTCTTCTAATTCATCAATGTCAATTAATGCCACTCTTTTCTTTGGCAATTACACAAAAATGAAAAGCAAGAACTTTTTTCAATGCATTTTAACAAAATAAGATAAAATAAATTTAGAGGCTAAAGAAAATAACATTAAAAAAATGATTTGCCAGATACTTATTATTATTTATTAAATTTCTGTAATGAAGAACCTGCAAACTCTAGCTAGATTCATAAGCCTGTCCCAAGTTTTCCCAGTAGTGAATGGTTTGTGTCTAAGCAGTTGCGTTGTTGGATCCAACATTTTAATACAAATGCTTTAAATGTGTATTACTATTTTAGTGGCTCCCAATGCAATGTATTTATTATTATTTGTTTTAGTCAGAAAAGATTTGTTAAAGAGTTATTCAATAAGCTCTTAAAAAGGAGGTTATTACTTTAAGTATTTCTCAGGTCTGATATTTTGTAACAATGTTTTAGATCTCAGGGGGAAAATATGAACTTTTCTGAAGGATGATTTCATCTTTCATTTCTAAGAAGACAATGTTGGGGCTTAAATGAAAACATTGCTCACTCATGTTATGCCAACTAAAGAACCTTCCCATCTTACTGAATAGTTTCTGAGCTCCTTTACTATTATCTTGTACAATGTTAGAGTTCCTCTATTGTCCACTCATCTTTTATATATTTTCTGTCATTTAGAATGTTGCCAGTGGTCTTTTTGTGATTTTTATCAGTTTACTGTTTCTATTTAAAGCTGGAATTTTAAAGTTTTATTTAACTTAAAGGGGACCAACTTAAATTGGTCTTCAAACATCTTAGTTAAAACTGTTTACATCATAAAATGAATCCTAGATCACATCTCTAGGTAAAACGTCTATATTGCTGGTACAGCAATATAACTTCTTGCACACTTCCTGCTTCCAGTAGCTTATAGACATATGCCCAGTCTCTGCCTGCATTAATATGCCCCTTCTTAAATGTCATTTTTTCTTAATGTATATGCAGGTACTTCCTGTCTTAAGTGAGCATGCTCTGCCTCCAGGGATACGAGAAAAAGATGGTCAGGTGATGTCACTCAACCTACTAAAATCAGAAAGCTTGAACATTTTCTGTTATATCATTTCTCACAGGCTGCAGCCTGTTGTGAACCAGGGAAAGTCTGTAGGCTTTTATTTAACTATATTTTAACAGTTGCCCCTTAAGAAAGTGACTAAAAGCTACAAACCTGTCTGTACACTAATGGTTTTGTCACTAATTATCAGATTGAAAGAATATTATATATTGGATACAAAGATTTATCAACATCACTTAGGGCCAAGTTAGGTACCAAGTACTCAGAGGGATGTTCCCATACCGTGGGTTATCGTAAAAGTACAGCTGCAGCAGTACATTTATGACTGCTTGACCATACAATACCATGTGGTAGTCAACTACCGCAAAAGTATAAGCGATTGTACAATTACAATCAGAATTGTAGGGTTCTTAGCTGTACTGAGGAACCACTTACTTTGGTTTCCTCTATAATTAACTTCTGATGACATTTCTTGTTGTTTGCTCTGCACCTTTTCATGCTTCACCTTTTAGTGCAGCCCATCCCTTAATCTTCCCCTTTCCTCTTTATTTTCTCTATCCCATTTTCTCTATTGCTTCACCGTCACTTTAAACTTTTTCTTCTCCTTCTCCATCTTTATCACCTCTTTTTACTGCTCTAACATTATCTTATGCCTTCCTCTTCATCTGCTCACTGCCTTTCTTTTTTAAAAAATTGTTTCAATACTATGGGCTATTAGGCATGCACAAATCTAATGTATTTTGTTTAGCCCAGCTGGTTTAGGGAATACTCCTAGGTTAAGGCATGGAATTTTGAAAGTCAAAACAAATTCTGTGTTGAAAATATGTTTGAAATCTGAAATATATGTCTATCCTGAAATCTTGCACAATGTCCTGTTGTCCCTTTTTCTGCTTCCTGGTTCTTCCAATTAGTATCTGTCAGTTAAAGATTTGACAGTTGACATCCCAGCCAATGACGGAATGCTAATCCCCTTGCTGCCTCATCCGAGCATGCTCAAGCTTAAAACCACGTCACTAAATTGCTCAGTTTCCACAAGGCATCCGAAAGCATTGCAAGCATACAGTAATGATTCTAGAAGACAAAGTAGCATATATCAGCACATTTTAAAGAGACCATTCTTTCTAAAAGATGTCATTATGAGGGTGCAGTTGTCCTTTAAGTTTGAGGTTAAGACTTAGTTTCGTTTAAACAAACGCAAGAAAAATAGGTGCTACACCCCTATCAACCACAGTATTAGATCCTGACTTGGTGAGTATAAAGTGTAAATATACACTTACTTATCAAAAGGGGTGGTCCGGGTGCATGTGAGCCCCGAACCCTTCGCCACAGCGATAGACGTGTTCCTCACGTACCTCTAAGAGCCTGGTTCGAAACCATATATTAGAGCTCAAAACACGGTATAGTATACATATAACTCACCGCGTCTTTCGGATGGTCCAGGTGCAAGCAGCCCCGGACCCGTCGCTAGTCCGTATCGTATAGCCGAAAAAGATAAATGGATGGTCCGCTTCACAAACTGGAACATACCATAGTCGAAGTGCCGTGACAATACAACAATTTATTAAGGTGAAAACAGCTTAACGCGTTTCGGACCTGTCTGGTCCTTAGTCATAAGCACACATTTCAAAATACATCAAAAGCCCTTCAAATACACCCTCCCACTGACGTAGCTTCCGGCTCACATCAAACACACCTTCAATACGTAGGAGAACTCCCAAACGTGTACACAAGGAGAGTGTGCAAGTAAAAACACCATGTATTACATATATAAAAAATACATAAGTATATAAATATAAATATATAAATATATAGTACAAAATTACAAAATGCCAAAGTCCATTAGTACACATATACCAATATGATCTAATAGTGGGCACACCCTAAAATATGACAAATACCATACAAACAAATAATGGATAATAAACAAGTAATATGAGAATCAAAGCTAAAAAATTACTTAGATGGAAGACCCGTAAAACAATAAATATCAAAAGCTAAGTTCATACCATTAGGATATCTAGTATTAAGCTGGAAAATCCACTTTGCCTCACAGTATAGTAAATTGGACCAAAGGTCTTTATTTCTAGGATTCTGTATCACTTTTTGTATGCCCTGTACTACCATGTATTTAATATTACTTCCACTGCATATTTTAAAATGCCTGGCCACTGGGCTATTATCATCCCCTTTCTTAATCGCTCTAATATGCTCACGTATCCGTGCTTTGAGCATCCTGGATGTACATCCCACATATTGTAATGAACATTTAGCGCACGTAAGGAGATATATTATGTGATCCGACACACAGTTGATGTATTGATATATAGTATATTCTTTCCCAGACACGTTACATTTAAAGGAATTACCTGTCTTCATAAATTTACATGTAATACACCTGGTATGTCCACATCTGTAGGAACCATTCATTTTGCACCAAACATTTCGGGGATCCCTTTTCTTATCTCTGTACATACTAGGAGATAGAATATCCCTCAAAGTATGTGCCCTTCTCGGTACGAATCTAACTGGTATATCCGACTATGGTATGTTCCAGTTTGTGCAGCGGACCATCCATTTATCTTTTTCGGCTATAAAACTTAGTTTCGATTGTCAATATTTCTGTAGTTTCCCATTTTAGGACAAAAGCAAAGCAAGGAGCCTAAACAAATATGTACTAGTCATGCTCGCAATGATTGGTGATGTTGACTCTAGGCATCTAAAAGTGAATTCAGTGCTGTTTCCTTGCAAAAAGTTAAAAGTTTGCGGTTTGGAAAAGGCCGACAGTTGCACATGTATATGCATTCACTTGGGCATTGTTCGTTGATCTGCTAGGTGGATTGATGAACAACGCCCAAGTGGACACCTATACAGTCCTTTTTTATTGAATTCTATAGATTTATGGATGGGCTAATTTTTATTAGCCCTGCGCTTTTGAATGCATGTGTGTTTATACAGTTTTAAATTATGCTAGAGTTAGGGTTTTGGGATTTGCACAGATTGATTAAAGATTGTTTGGAAAGATCACTAACTTTATATTTTGTATTTCCCTTATGTTGTTTAGTATAAGATTTTTTTTCTATTCAAAATGCAAGTGCCACCATTGGGTATCTTTTTAGGCCCTTTACCTTGCTTTTGTCCTATGATTGTAAATTTGCCTATGCCTCACCCCTTATTAATAGTGTTAGCAGGGCTTTATTTACACAGATTCTCCATTAAACATTTTTTTACATTCACATGGAAATTTTGTTGGTAGTTTTGAACAAGGAAATTTTGACGAGAAAAACAGGTTTGAGTTAAAACTGTGTTACATCGCTATAGGCTAATTTACTGAATTGGAAATAATGTATATCTCTAACATCAATACTTTTAATGTCTATCATTATGGTAAGAATTAGTTCAGTTAATTTAATAATGGGAATTAAGCAACCAGACAACATTGTCCCAATAGACAGAGCACATTCACTTAGATACACATCAACTCCTCCTTTGATGTGTCTTTTGGGTGATTTATGAAATTAACATGTCGGTATTACAGGTCAACTCCTATAATCCACCTCTTTGTTTTGGTGGATTTCAGTACATATCTTCTCTATTGCACAGCAGATCAAAATAAGGAAGCTGTAGCCTTGGCCCTACAAGCTGACAGCCAATCATATTACAGTGCAGATCCTGTGGGTTTTTTTTGTTTCTGTTTTCCCACACATTTCTTTTCTTTTTAAACAAAAACCAAAAGTAATCTTTGCAATTTATTTCCTATCAAGCTTTGAGGAAAAAAGAAAACAAAAATCTTACAAATATGTTTAGTAAGTCATAATGGTATGGAAACATTTGCATAGAAAATATGAGCATAGAGGCAGTGAATAGTAGGTCAGGGGGCATGGTCAATATGTGCACATACAAGGTTCTTTGAAGACTACATGGGCTGTGAGTACTGGAAACAACATGAAAACATTCTTAGTGACAGAATCTACTTCTAGCATGTACATAAATGCAACTTACTATAAAATTATACTAAAGTGTACATGTGATGTGGAGGCTAAAGGCTTTTACATTTGCATTTAAAAAAAATGTTTAGTTCTCCTTAGTTCTTTCTTGCTGCCTTCCATAATGTTGACGCTTTTTAAATCTGATACTCTCATATCTGTGCTTTGCTTACATTGTCATTAATTATGATTGTTTATGTCTAAATACGTCACCAATCGTCACTGTAGAAAGTGCTTCTAGCAAGTTCCCCCATCATAGCTTAACCTGACATATAATTTGGCAGTTTGTATATATATTTTTACATTTATGTAAAAAAAAACTTGTATAAAGACAACTGAATATATTAAACAAAAGAATACAGAAATCATTCATTTTCTATATAATGAGCTATTCACATTACTTCTCTTCCTAGCTTTGCAATACAAAGAAGGCATGATGAAATCTTTCCCTTTACAGCTTACCACAGTATTAAACATTGATTTTCCATTTGTCAGCACATTTTGTGTTCTATAACCTACTTATACTAGTAGAGGATATATATTTAGCAACCAGATCTCAGAGATAGAACATTGGATATGCTAATTCTTTTCTGGACTGACAGATCTTTCTCTTGTATCTCAGAAACATATAAATCCAACATCTACAAAATGGACATATATGGAAAAGAAAGGTATGATGGAGGATGTGGAAAATTATTAAGGTGTGATGTTTCTAAAACTCAGATTCTTAAGCTTTGCTTGTGAAGGTTCTCATTCATCCAGGTCTTGGTATATCTGTTGTATTCAATTAGATCAACTGGACTTAAAGTTTAGTTCTTGAAGACGTTTCGCTAGTCATCCGACTGGCTTTCTCAATTCAGAATGACTTGTACAAGAATCTGTGGCAATTATGTACCCTGGAAAATCCCAATTAGCATATCACAGCCAAGTGTTAAGGGCGGGCTTGCATAGGGCTAAAAGGGGTTTTAGGAACGCTCAGAGTAAAGTGTCAAAACAGCATTGTACATGGCAGACAGTTGGTGTCGAACCCCCCCACCTCTATTTAGGCTTGTTTTTTTTATTTTCACATAAATGGCCTCCTTAACACCTCTCTTGAACCAGTCACGTTCCTTTGCCAATATGTTAACATTACAATCTTCAAAGGTATGTCCTTTATCCTTAAGATGCAGGTACACAGCTGAGTCCTGACCCGAGGAATTGGCTCTTCTGTGCTGGGCCATACGTTGATGCAGTTGCAATAGAGCTAAGCTCTATTATATGCTTTGCTCCCTTAGTAAATTTATTTCCCGCCCCTTTAAGGCAGTCCAGATAAAAAGAAGGTTTAGAATCTCTGTAAGCTCCCATGATTCCCTGGTATAGGTCATACTAAATAAAGAGAGAATCAGGTATGGTCTTGTTCCCACAGGGATTGTACTTTACTCATTAGGTTAGGACTGATGCTGGGATACTGCCTTGAAGTGGCGCATCAGCTGATGCAAGTTTGTACAAACTATGTAACTAAATGTATCCATTTTAACTTTAGTGCAGGTAATTACCCTTCGTTGCTTGCATATATGTTTGATTGTGATATCTAATTAATTTATGCTTATATGTATAGTTGAGTGCTGGAGACTTTTGTGTAATGTATAAATTGCCGGTACTCCTTTGCACCGCACCTGAAAGTAATTTAAAATAAAGGTTTGAGCTGCATATCCTTGTATTTGTATTATACTTCAGTTACCTGGTGCTGCCGACTGTATCCCAGATATACAGGTAAATGTTCCACTAATGTCAGCGCTACTAAGGTTCTTCAATAAGTGCTTTATTTAAAGTGCTTTTTTAGCAAACATTATATTAAGTGCAATAATAAGCAATGTTTCGGCCGTTACCTATTGGCCTTTATCAAGCTCAAAACATTAGTGCATTTGTACAACCTTTTATATCCCTTGTAATTAGTGGTTAATTGTAAGACACACCTATACATAATATCATCTCAAGGAAATAAAGTGACTATATCAACGCATTAAAATCAGGTGATCATTGGTAAAGTGCTCTTGTGCATACTTGTAGTAACAACACATTTATACACAAAATATTAAAAAGTGAATTCCATATTTCTGTCTAATAAACCATTAAAATATGTTAACCATATCCCATAAAAATTTAAGAAAAATCTAAGAAAAAACGGAACTAGGTACTCCTAAGGCAATTACTGCTAATGATACACTTGTGTGAATTTCTCAGCCTATCATATCTATTGTCTAAAAAGAGCTTCTTATATTGTACATCTGCAGACTAGAGTCGTAGTATAGACCTAGAGATATTACATTTGACATGAAACACACATGGTTAAGAGGTTATTATAAAGTAATACAGACACATGTAATAACAAATTTCAACGTTCATTAATAAAGTATTTAAGGGAACAGTATTCATTCAGACCGTGAGGTGCCAACGTATTTAAAGTTTTTATCCAGAAACTTTCTTTCCTAAGTAACATATTTGCTATGTCCCCACCTCTTCTAGGCAATGGTATGTGGTCTATTCCCATAAATTTCAGTTCTGAAATTGTATGTTTTTTCTCCAAGAAATGGTTGGCAACTGGTTTGTTAGTTTTCCTCGTTTAAGCCAGTTGGGGACATTGTCCTTAGGAACCTGAACAATGTCCCCAACTGGCTTAAACGAGCAACTGTCCCTCTCATGCTTCCTCTAAAATTTATCTAATTCAGTAACCCTATATATTTACTCAGAGTACTTGCCTGCTATAACAAATCCAGTATAGACCCCTAGTAGGATTTCTTTAGTATATAAGCTAGCCTTCACCTCTGATTATAAAAGTAGTATAATAGGATGGATGTTATAATCTTACTCGTTTAGTATCCATTTATTGAAGTAACCTACCACAATCTAAAATATAAGCGTGGTCGCGTTTGAATACCTAAGATAGATACTGTAGTAATATTCAGTATCCATAGTTATCTGAAAGTGTCTTTTTATGTTTATGTTTATTTTTAACTTGATATTATTGTTCACTATAGCTTTAAGCCTTTTTCTATATTTTATGGGCACTTAATATAATTATTTATTCTTTTAGTACTCACCCGCTTAGCTGCTATTTCCCTTTAGATGTGTATATGGAGGCACTTTGCACTTTACAACTAATATGTACTGGAACATTAATTCATTATTAGCCGTGCACAATATGCTTTCACGGCATTTTTTGGTTTCTATCTCTATTATTATACTCTGTAATTTCCCAACGGATAGGGGTCATATGATTCTGATCAATAAGGAGCATTGGCTTAACATTTGAGTCACCAGCGGATGTTTCTGAGGGTAACTTCATCGATAGGTTGGGTGGTGGGAGGGTTGGGGGTGTGTCACTAGTTACACTGTTATTTTAACTCACCTGTAGCGTTAATCTGTAATCCTGACGACGGCTTGAAACAAGATGGCCGAAATGCATTGATATACGCTAAATAAAGATCTGTTTTTTGTTTTAAAATTCCGCGAGTGCTCTGACTTCTCTCTCTTTCTGTACATATTCCTGCCGGATGCACCGGGGTTGTTGAAAAAAATGAAGGGTGTGCAGAGGACCGTCTACAGTGAACTATATATATATATATAATATATATATAATACATATATATATATAATATTATATAATATATAGGTTAAGGGATCCTTTGCACTCCGGTCTTAAAGACATCTGCCTGGGTGCTCGGTTAAAAACATGCAGTTACCGAAGACACTGAGCACTCCGAGGGCTTGTACATACTCTTTATGGACAACAATAGGTCAAGTGAACCTACGCGTTTCGGCCCGGAAGTCCTAGGCCGTCATCAGGGTGCCCTGATGACGGCCTAGGACTTCCGGGCCGAAACGCGTAGGTCACTTGACCTTGTTTGTTCCAATAAAGAGTATGTACAAGCCCTCGGAGTGCTCAGTGTCTTCGGTAACTGTATATATATTATATATATATATATATATATATACAAGGATTGTGGAAGCACTCCAATTAGGCAATTAGGCTAATTTACAACTACATTTAGCGGACGTATAATATATATATACATAGAGGCTATAAAATAGTTGTCAAAGCCAAACAAGTATAAAATTTAGTGTGTAGTTAAAAAAGAAACAATGTCACAATTATAGAAATGTGGACAGGGATCATCAAATATAGACTACTATATAGATCTGGTTGGCAGACTCTTATATCCAAGATATTCTCTTAAAGATAAAACATGAGAATAATACTTTTGTCAATAAAGAGAGAATGTTGTGACTATTTCGGTGACTCTTCCAACCTAAAACAAATATTTACAATGAAATTAGAGGTTGGGCAAAGTAAGAACAGAGTATCCCATCATATCATATAGTATCTCACTCACGTATTTGTTAAAATGCAGTGTACAGTTAGCTATTACAGTTACTAAATCAATGATAATATAAACAGCTTTGTATCTCTATTCAACTAAAGGAATGCTGCATACCTCATGTTGTATAATTTACAACCTACTGTAGCTTAAAGGGTTAAATATCTGATGGGCTCTCTTTTGCAGTGACCAGGCACAACAAGTTTGCTGATGTGCTTATTCTAAATGTATACAAAAAGAGCAGTCATAATAACCATATTAAAAAGCAAGATGTTCACATTACTAACCAGTGCTAAATGGACAATATGGCAGTTAATACACACAGTATGTTTCACTGATAGGGAATGCCAATAAGAGATTCCTCACATGTGCATCTGTACAGATGTTCATTATTTTCCTGTTTCATAAATTGGAACTTTTTCTTTGTTTTTTGATGCAGCAGCATAAAAGTCAAATAGGGTCTAATAGGGTCCTTTAGCAAATCACCAATGGAAAATGATAACATTAAGGAATTAAAATAATTAATAATAGACATTCATTCAACAAAAAAAACACACAAAAATGGTTTGTGTAAAAATACATCTTTCTTAGTGATCAGTATTGTGTTTCCCATTTTGTAAACGCAGATTGCATTTTTGCCTAAATTCCTTCCTATTCTTAGTATCCCTGGTATAGTCGGAATTACAGCATTACTTTGCATATATATAGCCTGATATTTAGCCTGGACCCTGACACATCTTCTACAACCCCTAATTACATATATAGTTACAGAGCACTGGAGGTTGAATAAAGACACACATCCATCTAGCCATCAAACCTGCACCACATATTACTAATGAGCCATACCAGTGCTTTGTAAAGATTAAGAGCACTCTCTTAAATCTATAAATCTAGTTTCCTTTAGCACTTAGCTTTGCTGTAATATTTGGCATGAATCAAATATTTGGAATTTTTGTCATGTGCTGTCCTACTTAATTGCATCTTACACATACAGTGTTGGGATTGCGTTTTCTTTCACTTAGCAAAGAGAAATTTATGTATAGGCAACACAAGGAGTGCTGCGCCCTTACAGAACCCCAAAGTAACCCGCTTTGAACTTTAGCCCACATAGATTAAATCCTTAAAAATCTTTACCTTTTTCCTTTGCTTCTTACTGGTTGTCCTGTAGTGGTTGCTCAAAGTCCAGAAAAGAGAAGAGTAGGAGACTTTTTGTGTGTAATCTGGTATCTGCCCCTTCCCTGTCCTCCTGAAGGTGTAGCTCTTTTCCCCCCTCCCTTTATCTGGATCAATCAGCACTGCAGTATATTTTTTTAGCGTTAAGGGTTGTTGGGAAGTCCCCTACACTACAGAAAATTATAGTTTTTTGAGTGGATATACCCTTATATAAGTATGTCCACGAATCCTCTGATATGACCTATTAGTGAATGATGCAATAGAGAGTTTATTGGATGGCCCATTAATATATTTGTATAACATATCCCTGTGCTCACTTCATATCCCTGTGCATCACTTCTCCAATGTAAACAGCTCTAACTTGTCTAATCTGCCTGCATAGTCAAGCTCCATCCATTCCCCTTATTATTTTAGTTGCCCTTCTCTGAATTCCTTCCATTTCCAAGATGTCCCTTTTGTATATGTGATTCCAAAACTGAACCGCATATTGCAAATGAGGCATTACCAGTGCCTGTTAAAGGGAGGATAATATTTTTCTCCCTTTAATCTATTCCCCTCTTTTTACAATACATATCTTCCTAGCTCTAGCCTTGGCTGTCTGGCATTGTTTGCTACATCTAAGTCTGTTATCTACAGAACACCCAAATCTTTTTCCATTAGATATTCACTTGGCGCAGGGTTATATATGGTGTAGGTGGCAAAAGGATTTTTAAACTCTAAATCTCATCTAGGTGTGCTTGCAGCAATCACATTCATTTTGAAGTTTCATTGAGTTTGGCCATCTCTAATTAGCGCCACTGGTTATCCCAGCCCCACCCAATAATCTTTCTACACTATCCAGCACATGTTGAACCCTAGCGCAAGGTAAGGAACACACTGCTCCATTTTCCCCATTTATTTTAATGTCCCCTGCCAGTACCTACACTCCAAACAGCTTTGCCAAGCCCTGCAATGCCTAAAGTTTTCCCTTAGGATTCTGTACCTCAGATTCCAAAAGGACAACCCACTTGCTTCTGACATTGTACATGGACATTTTGTGACAGGAACAAAGCTGCCTATCCTAAACACTAATAAACAAAACACAACCACCAATCTTGTTTTAAAATTGTTCTTCCTTTTTATTTTTTAATGTCCTTGCACCAGTAACCTTAAAACAGACACCCAAAATACTAATTGCCCACTTGCTCAAAGCTTGCACACTTGATTTGCAAAGCAGATATATGAAGTTAGGTTCAAAACCTCACCTCAAAACATGTGTAGAACCTCCTCTGTCCATATAGTAAGAAAACCTGCGGATCTGGTGGAATTTTTGGAATTTCATATGTCAGAACTTATTGATATTTGCAGTTGAAATGTGGTAGAAAACATGGAGTAGTGGTAGAAAACATATTAATCACAGGAAAAAAAGTGCAGGGTTTGTCCTGTTTCTCCTACATATATTTCTATAAGGGCATGTAGCAAGGAATATCAGGTATACCACATCTTCTTTGAATTGCAAGAGAAAGTTCCCTTTATTTCAAACCAATGTTTGGAACCTGGCATTTTCTCCAGTGTAGATGTAACACATACAAAAGATGGTCACTCTAAAGCAGTTCTGGAGATACCAAAGAGCTAGGCTCTAGGAGCAGATCCGTGCAGTCTTGGTACCGCCAATCCAATATAGAGTTAGAAGTAAAGGCTGCACAACCGGGTCTGCGCAGGAAACTTTATTGGAACTAACACGCCATTAAAAACATGGCCCATGAGAAAACTAACATGTTTCTGGACCACCCCCTTAGACATAGATGATGTCATAATTGTACACACACCCACCTTATAATGGAGAGGATGTGTCCATAGTCAATTTAACCCCATATTATACAGAGCAATACAAAACGCACACTACGTATTAAATTAAAGAAATCTTTTTTGATTTAAATAGTGAATAGTAAATTGCCATGAATGCAACTAAAATCACAATGACTGGAATGATAGTAACTCAAATGAAGTGGGTCAAGTCCCAATGGAAATTTAGACCCTGTGGCAATCTTGTTTGCAAATGGAAAATCCAAAACACTTCTCTGTTCCCTATGTATTTGAGGACACTTTCTCAAAAACTTTAACACTTAGATGTTTCCAATCTGAGTTAGCACACATTGCAAAATCTTTACCGATAGGTGATGAGCTATTAGCATTTTTTATGGACAATATACTGTATGCTCTCTAATAAGGCTTCCCATAGTATATTCCACATATTTTAAATGACATTGCAAACATTTCAAAAAGCAAATCACAGATTTTGTATTGAAATTTGCACAGTATTTGTTAACATAGTTATTTCCTGTGACCGTTGCATGGAAAGACAGTCAGCATGAGCTGACAGTCATGACCCCACAGGTTACACACCTTGGGTTACCACATTTGAACATAACCTTGTGGCCTAGCCAGTTTCCCCAATTCCTTGGTATTTCTCCATTTGGAATGACATTAGGGGGCATATTTATAAATGAGCGTTAACTTTCCTCTACCACCATTTTCAGCAGAATTGGACTTAGTGCAATTTATAAAACAACAAAATCTGGTTGCGGAAAGCCATCAGTGCCGCAATAGACTTTTCGCCAATTTGTAGACATCACAGCATTTACCGCTAGCTTGTATTTATATATCAGCGGTAACGGCTTTCTCGCAATAAGTTTGGCCGCTTCAATTTGCCAACTTTAGAGTGGTGGAAGAGGCCAAGCTTAGCTCTGTCCTCGGCAGGGGCACACCTCCACCGGGGGGGTGACACGCGTCTGCCAGGGGCAACTCGCAGGTGGGTGGGTGCCCTTTGGACCTTAAGGGGTCCTCGAGCATTTTGCAGAACTTAGTAGTGCCCTTGTGGCACTGATAAGTGCCTTTGTTGGGGGTTCTGCAGCTCAAAACCAGGCTCTTACATGAGCCCTTGTGGCTTATAGGGAAGACCCGCAGTTCGAAACTGGGACCATCCCTGTTCCTACAAAAGGGCCTTCACAGATCTTTAAATATGATTGGTTAAGATTTCTATCCTACCAATCATATGATTACACATTAATCATTCATATTTTAATATTTTAATCAAATTTGATTGGTTAATGTGTGAAGGATTGAAATCTTAACCAATCACAAATGGATTTGGTCCTTCAGCAAACCTATCAAACCTATATAGAGATGCAAGCCCCCATTGAACTCAGAAGTCATCTCAGTGATGACAGAAGAAAGAAGACACAAGGGCTCCTCTAAGAGCCCATGGGGAACATGGTTTCGAGCTGCAAGGCAATTATTAGTGCCAAAAGGGCACTTCTAAATGCTGGGATTTTATGCTGCAATGTGCACAAAAAATACAAACCTTTGTACTTTATACAAGGTGTCAAAATGGTCCCCAGTGTGGGGGCTTCTCTAGATATACATTTTATTGGACATTCTCAATTACTGTATCCCTTAAAATGATGGTAAGTTCTTTAAAACAATATCACAAGCTGAAATTCTGTGCTATATTCTGTAGAAAAATACAGGTGCTTAGCCCCAATTTAATTCTTATTTCTGGGTCTTTTACCCTTACTTATTAGGGCACCCTTTTCTAGAGATTTTGCCCTCTTTAAGGCATCAGTTGTTGTTCAGTGTAGCCCCTATCCCTCAATCTCCAGTGTAGATGTACTTGCAGGTTCCCACTTTTTCTGCAAACCAGAATATGTTCCATTTTGTGAGGGGCCTGTAAAGCATGGTACACGCCATGCAATATTTCGTTCTGATTGACTGATCGGACATGTCCAAAAACTACAGCTGATACTACAGTCCTCTATAGCCACTATTGCCACGGCCGACAGTCCTAACTTGTGGCCGAACGGTCAGAGGAGCCGAAAGCTCCGTCAGGAGGAAATACTGTATTGCATGGTGTGTACCATGCTTAAGGAAACTTTTTACAACCAATTGTCAACTGGTTGGTGTCTGACTCTTTGTTTAACCTTTGATAATTGTTTTATTAGCTGCTGTGATTATTGAATGTATATTTACTGATTTATTAAGCCATAGGGGCAAAAGATAAAATGTGTTTAATGTCACAAAGACATTGTTCTTGTATGTATAAAAGAGTGTGCTCTACGAGATTCAGTATTGGATCATGCCTAAAGAAGAAGCCTTAAAGGAGTAAAGGAGCGCTATATTGTGTATAAAGTTATCTAAAAATAAAAAAAAATGTTAAAATGAAAAGTACTTTGGACGGGGATATAAGACTGGTTATTCCTACCTCCCGGAATTGATTCTGTAAGAAGCACCAGCACAAAGAAAACTGATTCTGTCAGTCTTCCTCCTGACTTTAGCACTATTTTTAATACAGGACTAGTCGAGGACTAACCTGGAAAATAAAAACTGTATTTGCTGTAACTCCTTAACAAAACAATATTGTGAGGTAGGAATAATCTCTCATCTATCCATTTATAAAAAGTTAATTTTTAGAGCATACTGTAGTTATCTTTTAAGGTGTCCATACATACTTACCTGCTGATCGATCCAGCGACATTCAATCAATTTTTCTGGAACCGAATTTTTAATTCTTTGCGACCGATATATGATCACAAGGTACCGCCTGGACCATTCATTTTGCAATCATATGTCAGTCATGAAAAGGAACCAGAAAGGCAGTTCCAGAAGAATTGATAAAATGTCACTCAATCGGTTGGCAGGTAAGTTCTAATGTTGCGAGCACCTTAAGTTCTTCGAAAGCTTGCATTTTCAATCATTTTAGTTAGCTTTTGAAAAAATGTATGAAAGTTGATGTAGAACAATGAAACGTCTCAAACACTCAAAAAGTTCAGGTCAGCCTCCAAGGAATTGGTTCTGCTAACAAGCAGATAATTGGAAACTGTGAGATTTTTTTTTGCACCTTTTACATAAGAAATAAAGACTAGGCATACCAATTTTAGACTGGTTTTATTAATTTAACAGATATAGCTACATAATTTAGCTTTTGTTATAGCATATTTTAAATTGGATTATATGTCTTTCTGATTCAAAAATAATATTACTACTTAAACATGTTTATAAATTGATATCTGTAATAGATGACATTTTTATCAGTTCTCATAGTTTTATGAATATTCCTCACTGTTAAATGGTATTAATAATTCATTTTATATACAAAATCCAATGCTAGACTTTTCTGTTAATTGATTTTTGGTTTTGGGACAAAACTTCTAAATTACACCTTTTGAAATTTCTTATATTATATAAGTCATACCACTATAGAAATTTTAACCATTAAAAGTAAATTGATAGGAATTGCTCCACTGAGAATTTTTGCAATTTATTTCCGTTGTTTATTTTGCATAGTTTTGAAGATATTTACATTTTTGTGTGTGATATGGCAGCAGCATTACCAGGTCCCCTGCACTTCCTGCTTCCTGCTCTGAAACTGTCAGTCAATCTGTCCTTTGTCTCCTTCTTCCCTTTGCAGCCTCCCTGGTCCCTCCCACTCATTGACCCCATGGTCCCTCCAGTTGCAGGCCCCCCATGGCCCATTATTTTACAGCCCTATGTGGCCCTGACCACTCGTGAGTTCTGTGGCCCCACCCACTTGCAAGTTCTGTTGCCCCACCCACTTGCAGGTGCCGTGCCCACGAGTGGGTGCCTAAGCCCCACCAACTGGCGGGTGCCGTGTGTTACTCAAACCCCCCTACAGAAAACTGTTGAATCAGCCTTTTCAGGCAGTGAGAACTCTGCCTGAAAAGGCTGTTTTCACACAGTGAAAGAGAAGGGCTCTAGATTCCCTTACCTTCTCTGTCAGCAGAGAGGCGGAGGGTTTTCCTGTCACCCTCACACACTGAGGGAGTCTGAGGCTGTGCTCGCTGGCGGCACTGTGCAGGAGTAGCAGATTAAAAGTCCAGGGTTAAATAAATTTAAAAGCATTTGGGGTAAATCAGTAATGTATTGTAGGATCATATTAGAAAATTGTTGTCTAATTTAATGAATCTTTATTTTTTATAAATACTTGAAGAAATTGAAGCAATGTCTCTACCAGACTGAGTACAATGAAAAACATGGACTGACTATAAAGCATTGCTGAATAAGGGAACTCTTGTTTTTATTTGGTTATGCTGTGCATCTTCCATAAGGTCAGATTTATGTATTGGATATATGTATTGTTTTTCTCCTCTCCTTTTAATAGAATGTTTGAGGGAGAAATGCTTTAGTTTGTTGCAGGATTACATTTAAACAAGATATTTATTGATGCTAGAACCACGCTGAATGAAATACATCACAGCTTTTGCACATCTGTATTCCACAAGCTTCACTACATTCAATACATCAAAGGTTGCAGGTTCTTACAGCCCCATTAACAACAAACTTTAATTCCCTTTTGAGACTAACACTTGAACAATGAAACTATATTGGTAATTACAACTTTTGTTTAACTGACAGCTTGTTTAGATCAATAATGTCCTCAACTCTCTGTATCCAGACTCGTACTGACAAGATCTAGAATAGTAAGAACCAGGTCTAGAACAAACACATTATTTTAGCATGCTGTACAGTAGAGTATACGGTAGAAATAGGAAATTTAGCATTCTGACTTAAGTAATTGCATTTGCTAATTAGCATCAGCATTTCTGATTTAGACTCAATAATTAGTTACCCGCCAGTGTGCAATAAAGACAATGTCTGTATAAATCTTTTGTGTATTATTTTATTTTAAAAAAAAATATTGCCTTAAGGAATACACTATGATTTTAATTTCAACTGTTTGTTTTATAGTTTGGTGCCCCAACACCTGGTTTAAATGTGGGCATTGTTTTTTAGGATGGTATGATGGTCAGATAATTAGAACTACTGTATGCCTTCTGCGCTGGCAGGGGTGAAACATACAGTGTATGGTAGAATATTGAGAGAAGTAGTTTGTTTGGGGTTCTTATGCTGAAAATGTGTTTGCTGCTATGGCAATACTTTTGTTTTATAGTACATATATGTATTGTCTTAGAGGCCTTTCTGTTCAAAATAGTGTTACTATAACAACATAGCTAAAATCTGAAAAGACTTTAATAATAACTATGGTACTGAGCTGAGCTGTTGTATCTTTTAAAATGTTAATACTTACAGTACATTAAAATAATAGGACCCTGTGGTCCACTTTGATAATGATGCCAACCCAGTTCAAGTCTATGGGACCAGTTCCAAATAGAGATATTGGTTGTAAAATGTTTTGCTAGGTAAAGAATAGAGATGTTCAAATCCGGTGAGTTCCGTTCCATTTTCGGATTTTTAGCATTTTGGAAAAATTTTGAAAATCCGAAAATAACCCTTTGAAGTCAATGGGAGAAAACAAAACTTAAAATTCTGATCAAATTTAAGGTAAAAATAGCAATCATAAGTTAGTGGGCCTGGGAAATAGTCTCGGGAACACATATATATAACCAAAATTAACTTCCAGTATACGCAAGCTATTTTTGAGGTTCCGCTGGCTACTTTCAAGGGTTATCGAAAATGAAAGGCTACTTTCGTAGGTTACCTCGGCAACCCTTTAAAGTAGCCTCTGTAACCCTTGAAAGTAGCCTCTATAATTCCCAAAAGTAGCCTCTATTACCCCCAAAAGTAGTCTCTGTAACCCTCAAAAGTACCTCTGTAACCCCCGAAAGTAGCCTCTGTAACCCCAGAAAGTAGCCTTTGTAACCCTCAAAAGTAGCCTCTGTATCCCTGAAAGTAGCCTTTGTAACCCTCGAAAGTAGTCTCTGTAACCCTTAAAAGTAGCCTCTGTAACCCTCGAAAGTATCTCCATATTTTTAAATGTTACTGAAAATATGGAAAAATCTGATATCTGAAAGTTCTTAAAGTTCTTAAACTTCGGAACCAGGATCAAATCAGACACAAACTTTATCTCTAGTAAAAAGAAGGTTGGGAAAGAGAGGAGGGGTAGCACATACATCATTTAGAAAGTATTAATTTTACTTTTACGCCATTCAGGTTGTCGTTACCTTTAAAATTAAATGATGTTCTTGTGAAAATGATCATTTATTTCTCTTTTAATAAAAGTCAGCTTACCAGCTAATGCATGAAAGACTACTCTGTAAACATTTACCTTTTGAAAATAAAAAGTACCTGGGACAATGAGGTAAGATTGATTATTCCTACTTTTCAATATAATTAATAATAAGAGCCAGCTTATACATTTTTCATCCTGCATGTAAGTGTCTTGTGCTTTCCTGTATTATATATAGTGCTGAAGTACTGGAGAAGCCTGGCAGAAGTAAATTCTTACTGCTACAACTCCTCACAGAAGCATTATTGGCAGGAAAGAATTACTGTACCAATCCTACTTCTCTGCCACAGGTACCTTTCATTCATGTTGATCATTGGGAAACTTGTGCAAAACAAAATAGTTTATTCATCCAATCTTGGGGTGGATTCCCATTAAAGGGTTATTGCACCTGTGAAACAAAATGGATTCCCATTAAAGGGTTATTGCACCTGTGAAACAAAATATGTCATTTACAAAATTATTTACCTTTGCAATCTATTATATGTTGGAGAGACCAAACCAGACGTTACTGTAAGGGAAGAATCTCCCAGCACAAATCCACCAGTATATACCACACAAAAAAATGTACTAACCCAGCCTAGGATGATTAGCAGTATATCAAAAGTGCAAACAGGAATCCATTTTTGACCAATTAGATTGAGGTTAAAAAAAATATTAAATCATTTGGGTTATTAAATTGCATTGCTTTTCATTTATGTCGACCATTTGGAAACTTGTGCAAAACAAAATAATTTATTCATCCCAACTTGGGGTGGATTCCCATTAAAGGGTGATTGCACCTGTGAAACAAAATATGTCATTTACATAATTATTTGCCTTTGCAATTTATTATAGGTTGGAAAGACCAAACCAGACATTACTGTAAGGGAAGAATCTCCCAGCACAAATCCACCAGTATATACCACACAAAAACATGTACTAACCCAGCCTAAGATGATTAGCAGTATAACAAAATTTCAAAGAATCAATTTTTGACCAATTAGATTGAGGTTTAAAAAAATATTAAATCAGTTGGGTTATTACATTGCATTGCTTTGTTAAATGCTTTACGTATACATGGTTTTAGTTACATTTTAAAAATAAATAACTAAATAAAAATTACAATGAACCTAATGGTGGTATGAATAGTTTTGCAATGTATGACATAAATCCAGCCTTAAATTGACCTAAATTTTTATATGCTCATCATGCTGTTCTGTGGACATAATTGTCTTCCAGAACCAATTAGCTCTCAACCTTTTAAGTAAGATCGTTGACTTCCTCATTATTCATTTGCAATTAATGTATAAAACAATTAGTCCCAAATGGATACTAATCTAAAATGTTAATAACCTTTTTCTTGACAAAATTGGCTTAGCTGCAAACATTTGGTTAAGACTGAATGGAGTAAAATTCAATAATTCCTTTGCATACATTTCGCTGTATATGTACACTACACCAGGGCATTATGTCTATAAATTGAGCGAATTTATTAATGCTTCTTATTACTTTGAACTTCTTCCTTTTTCTTTTGCTCATCTCATGCAATATACAGTATCTGACTGTGCTTTCACAGCAACACTCAAATTGTGCTTTATGAAGATAGCAACTCTAATTACTTTGGTTAATTAGCTTTTTCTAAGCCAACACAGTTAAAATGAATAATAAAAAAAAGCCCACAAGGGTATTTATCTTCCCTTACCCACCCACATCCAACAACACTAATGATACCCTGTTAGGTGACCCTTGTGTTTCCCACTATGGGGTCTCATTTTGCTACCCTTCTTGTTTAATTCACACACCCTAACTCCTAAGTCCCTGCTGTGGACAGCAAGCAATTTAGACCTGAGTGCAACAACTAATTAAATCAATATGAGATAATGAACAGCAATTAGAGGTCCGGCTAGGCTCATCTTCTCTTGTAAATACTATTGCTCTCCCAACGGGAAGCTCTTTTTTAATAATCTGTGTGTATTTCATTTCCAGAAGCAGTAATTCCCTAAAGAAGCAATTTGGAAAAGTGATTTGTTTATCTGTAAAACTGCCAAATAATTTTCTTTAAATTGTATTTACAAACAGAAAGAAACTCTGTACTTTATTATCTTTTATTAATACTTATATTTTATGATAATAATAGCTGCAGAAAAGGCAGAGAGTTCAAAAAATGTAAAAAAGTAAATGGCTGTGGCACCTGGGAAAAGGTCTGGGGAACATGTCATTATCACCAAAACTTGTTAAAACACTTCTTAAACACGAGCAGGCAATTGTTGGGTTTTGCACAAGATACATTTGAAGGTTACGGCCAATTCGAGGGTTACTGAATGATACTTTTGAGGGTTACTGAAAATAGAATGATAAATTCAAGGGTTACCGAAATCGAACAATACTTTTGAGGGTAAGTAAAACAAAAGATACTTTTGAGGGTTAGCGAACGATACATTCAAGGGCTCTTAAATTCAATAATTCTCAAAACTGCGACGACGAACGCTCGATAATTATCAAAAGTCTGGAAAGTTTGAAAGTCCGAGAAATCCGGGATAGTTCGAGAAGTTGTTAAGTTTGACTCAAACTCAGGTTCGAGTTTAAGTTCTAGTCTACATTTTATAGGGATCTAAACAATAATATTTATATGAAAGCAATAGAATATAAGCACTCCCCTACCTCCTACGAAGAACTTGTAAGGATGAAAATGTATGTATCAGTCTTGAATACTCTGTAAGGGAGCCCCTCTGACCACCACAGAAGAAATATACTCAAACAAGCAGCATCTACCAGCACACCCTATCATGCAAAATGACCAACACTGAGAAAAGGTCCGTTTGGAACAATTAGCAGGGTGGCTTGCTTTATTACCCGCCATTCAAATTGTTCAAAAGGGACAGTCAGAGCAAATTAATAGGCAATATTCACTGAGCCTTATCTCAAAATCTTGTTTGTATTTTCAGTTTCACATGAAGTAAACATAAACCTAAAGGGGAAATCTGGAACTATAGGAAAGACAAAGAAGCACTTTGGTCAGTTGCTGATCAGAATGGTGAGATAACATTTCTAACAGGTCTCCTCAGTGTGTGTATATATATATATATATATATATATATATATATATATATATATATATATATATATATATATTAATAGTTTTTAAATCTGTTCACTTTTGAGTCCTTTATTGTATTTACCATATATACCAATTTTTTTTACCTTTAAAATCATCTTGAAAGTCTCCCCTCAGTTTATACTCGGGTCTGTGCTGATCTGGATGCTGCTGGACAAAATCACATAGCCCTGGGAAAACAAAGACTGTACCCTGTAACACAGAGAATCCTCTTGATTTCAGTGGGTTAGGCAATTGTTGTCCTGCTCACCCAGACTACAAGGCAGATGGGAAAAAAAAGATATTTAAGGCTGCACAGAAAGCTATGCATGGAACATCTGTGTATGGGGCTGTGTATTGGACTTCTATGGGGCTGTGTATGGAACTTTTTATGGGGCTGTGTATGGGACTTTCTATGGAGCTGTGTATGGGACTTTCTATGGAGCTGTGTATGGGACTTTCTATGGGGCTATGTATTGGACTTTCTATGGGGCTGTGTAATGGACTTTCTATGGGGCTGTGTATTGGACTTTCTATGGGGCGGTGTATGGGACTTTCTATGGGGCTGTGTATGGGACTTTCTATGGGACTGTCTGTGGAACTATCTATGGGACTGTGTATGGGACTTTCTATAGGACTGTCTGTAGAACTATCTATGGGGCTTCCTATGGGAGAAAGTCAACCCTCGATTTATACTCAAGTCAAGCAGTTTTCCTAGTTTATCAGTTAAAAGTAAGTACCTCGGTTTATATTCGGGATGGTTTATACTCAAGTAAATGTACAGCACTGTGTACATGAGTGATATGCTATAAATAATATACATCCATACAAAAATATTAAACCCAAGATACTTAAAAAGGGAAACAATCCTACTGGTCCAAAACATAATTACATCATTTTATCTATTGTTAAATATCCAGTAAAATAAATTTCATTTAATTAATCTGAAAATTAGCCGGAGAATACTGGCAGTGCAAATTACTCTGGCAGAAAATTAATCATTTTATAAATAACCTGTTTTTATCCTTCAATGTATAAAAGTTCAAGACAGCCATGCAGTCAGAGAGTAAATTAAATTATGAAACGTTCATCATTAAAACACTCAGCTGCCCCAAAGCCAACTAGAATGTGAATTAACAATTCTACAATTTGGCAGTTTGGTGATGGTTCTGAATGGATTATGATGCGAGTAAACACTTTTATGTTGTTGAAATGACTTGTCAACTTTGTGTCTTAATTTTCTATTTAATTAGTTTGGATTTTTATTGGCAAAGGTTTGTTTTATTTTATTGTTTATTCATAATTGTTTTCTCTTGCCTTATGCAATACCTCATTAACTTTATGCCGTCATTAATAGGTCCTGAGGATATATATTTCGAGCGTTTACTCAATCTTTATTAATTTGCTATTTAGATTTCTTGTTATAAATGTGATTTGTTGCTACACTGAAGGTAATGATTCAGCATTTTTAGTATAAGAAAATACAAGCAAAATAATTTACTACAAAAATATAGGGTTTTGATGCTAATAAACTGCATGATGGATTTCCATTAGCACTTCTCCTGTGGCTAAAGGTTCAGCAAGAAAAAAAGGCTAAAAAAAAAATCAACTTGCAATTACTTTTTGAGGGTAATAATGTGACCCAAAACAATTACGAAAGATGCCCATATTTCCCACTGTTATATTAGATTTTAAGGCTGTGGTTAACACTAAGATGACTACTTTCATTAAACAAACAAAATAAATAATGATACCGTATATAAATCAGGTGAGTGCCACATTTAATGGACACCAAACCGATTTTATGTAGAACAGGAAATCTGTATCTTTTATTCAGAGGAAGGTGGGATTGCTTATTCCCACCCTCTGTGAATAATAGAATGCACAGATAACAGATACACTTACCTGCCAGCAGCTTCTCCCCAGCTTGACAAGCGCGGTGTCCCAATCACACTCAATCCACACAATCTTTAGTATTGGCGTGCATGGGCAAATGATAGGAGCTCAGTCTGACACAGTGCCATCTGCTGGGAAAAAGCCTCCAGTGGTTTGCCAGTAGGTACATTTATATCTGTTACCCGACCATTCTATTATTTACAGAGAGGTGGGAATAACCAATCATACCTGCCTGTGAAAAAGTTGTAGAGTTGCTGTAGAGAAACATTTTATTTCAGTTTCTAGACTGAGTCAAAATCAAAATAACAGTGTTTAAGTCACAGCTGTATTTCCATTTGCAGCACAAATATCATTTAAGGGGAACTGGTCTGCATAAAAGTGGTTGTTAAAACAAACACATGCTTCTAGCTGCAGTAAAAGTATTAAGGGTGTTTTTTTTTCAGGTAGCACTGTGGGCTGTGACATTACCAGCATCACTGGTCTGTCTTTTTAAGGGTGAAACATGCCCACTGCTGGGGCCAAGCATTATCAACTGCGTCATAAGCCCTGCCCCAGGACTTCTTAATTTATTTTAAAACTAGCTGCAAGCTTGATTTTTTTTTATTTCCCTCCCGAAGGTGTCCAGGAACGGGCAGAAAATGTTTAAAGGTCAATTTTTGGAGGTGAGGCTTCTTACACAGAATATAGCACATGCCTGTCATAGAAAAATAGAGACAGGGAAGTCTGGGAAGTGTAACTTTTCAAGCCTGTAATTAAAGATTTAGAGAATCTAGAGTTATCATCCTAGGTTTATTTGAAACGTATGAGAGCCTTATATAGAGACAGTTATCCTTTAACAGTTTGCTCTACCTACTTTCTATACCAGACATCAAACCAACAGAATTTTCACTTTACTGTACACTGTACACCTGCAACTAGAAACATTTCTAGATTTTTAGTTGTAATCTAATACCCAGAATTTTTTCTTGCTACTATTCTTTTACCATGTACCATTGGCTAACAATGATGCACAAAATCGCCAGATTCATTACACCAGGAACCTGCTTTGATCGACAAAATCTTAGCTCCATGGCAAACTTTAATTGGTACTTTAATCTGGACATTAAAATTTCGACAGTGGAGTTTAAACATGAAAACGGTTCATCTCTATTACTAAACTGTCCAATGATCTTTCTTCATTGCTCTAAGTTCATGATGTTCATGCCCACGATCTGATTAGTCCTCAAATGTCACTATCTATATAAGATAGACTTGATCCCTGGTTCTGAATAATTCAGCATTGAACATAAAGTGTCAGAGATTTTGATGTTTACAGGATAAAGTTTATTTGATTTCCTAAGACACCTAATTTGACAATATTGTTTGAAATTAGAGATAGGATCCGGCACGGAAACCCTCAGTTCCGAAATCCTAATGATCTGTCCGAATCTGGAAGGATTGTCTGGATTTCAGGACTTCGGAGCACATTTTCAATTATTTCCGAATGTTCGAATATATTTATTAAAATTATCAACAATAGCCCTGAACGTTCAAAAATAGGATTGGAAAGTCGAAAATGGTCTCCAATCGTATTTTCAAAAATTTGACATTGACAATTTTCTTCTGAATAGGAAATATAGCAATTATTTTGTAGATTAATATTAAATTGCACAGTGTGCGTTCATGTATCTTGAGATTTTTATGGTTTACATTTAATGGTTTTCTTTATAAAAATATTAATTGCATTATTTCACTTTTGCAACTTGTAACATGAACATCTCAGTATGGCTTCACTCACACTGGTTTTCAATGTCCCATTAATCTGGATGCTCATTAATCTTCTACTTCACCATAAATATCACAGTAAACAAACCTCTCCAGGAAAGTGAACTACAACAGTTCCAGTACTGCTGTCTGCATTAATGTCATGGAATCCAGTGGTGTCAAATTCTTATTCCACTAATACCCTTAAGCAGTAATATTTTACATTAAACACTTCATTAAAAATCCTAATGTGTTTGTTTCCTTAGGTCCACTTCTCACTGTTCCATGTTTTAGTGACAGACAATAATCTGGCATTAGTCTTTTTTTTAAAAAATCTTTCAAAAACACTTCCAACGAAGCTGAAATTGTTAGGAACATTGCTACTTAATATTTAACTAAACAGCACCCATGACACTTGAATCTGCTTCACAAAATAAGACACAGAGGAATAGTTTTAAAGCAGCTGTATTTTTTTTGTTATAATAATTCCTAACATGTACAGTATAAAGGAGAGTAGAAATTAAAGGGGAAGTTCTGTGCAAATACATATACTTTTAAGGAAAAAAAACCAGTATTTTTTTCATCCTAATTACCTTACCCTGCCAATCAGAATTTTGTCTTTATAAATAAATGCTTTCGAAAAATTGACTTCCTGTTTGCAAGACCCCTAATCGATACCGTTATGGTCTTGCCCCTTACCCAGCATCTGGGTTGATTCAGTTGCTCAGTAGAGATATGAGCATGTTTGACCCATCAGACAGCCAATCAGTAGAAATTACTGTTAGGAACATTCCAAGGTAGTGGTGCATCCTGGGAAGGAGAAGGACTGTTACAGAACCTGAAATGTCAGCTCACTAGTGTCAACAGCAGGCAATAGCAAGGGGTATAAATTCAACTTTTTTTCTGAATGGAGGAGAATATATAGAATAACTAGGTATGCAAAATATAAACTAACAGGGAGATTTAATAAAAGTTCTTATTGTTTAAAATGGTGCTAATCTTATTTAACATTTGAAAGCTAACATCTGATTGGTTGGGGCCAATTAATTTTAAAATAATCTTATTTTGCACTGAACTTTCCCTTTAAACAAGAAATCAATGGATGAGCCAGAGAAAAACTCTAAAAAGAATTTTCTATTTTCAATGGTTCCCTTGGCTGGTGATATTCCCATTTAAGTCTATAGTCACTGTGCCAAAGAAGATTTGTGAGGTTGGAAGGTGTTATATTGACAACCGCAATGTTGAAATAATGGATAGCATTTTGATATCTAATTCGAAATGAATAGTGTATTAAATGTTAAGACTATATTGCTTCTGAATTTTACAAGACCAATTGTTTTTAATACATTTAATCAATTATCACAAGCTCCAATCACCTAGCTGTTTCTTTTTTTATTCGATCCCCACCTACCACTTCTGAGTTATTCCATGATGATTTACCTCACTCCCTATCAAGTCAATGTGCCAAGTAAAGTTTTGGCTGCCTAAAAGGCATTACTGGAAGCAGAGGAAATTGAGTAGCTATACTTTAAAGAAGCAGTACAGTTAAAAACAAATTCAAAGCACTGAAAAGGCTACTTAAAATATCTTTAAAGGGCATGTCCACCCAAAAATGTATCCTTTAATATTATGTTCCTTAGCCTTTCCCACCCCCAACCGCCGCATTAAAGGGCATGTCCACCCCTTTTTTTAACTTTTAATATACTGTAGGTCTCCCTCCCCCAGCCCAAACCGCATTATTGTTATGTCCAGAATCTCCCCCGATCGTTACTTACCTTCCCTGTTTCCTCCGACACACTGTCCTGGCCCTCTGCTTGCATGAAACTGCAAGCAGCGGGCCAGACCAGCAGCCGCGTCCGTGATTGCCTGAGAGGCAGAGTTTATGGACATAATAATAATGAGATTGGGGCTGGGGGAGGGAGCCTTACAATTCCCCCAAAGGGGTTTTACACTAGAGGGAGGGAGAATGAGAAGGGGGGAGGGATGCTCTGAGCAAGCCAGGCGAACCTTTTGGAGCTGGGATATAAGGTAAGGATTTTATTACACTACAGAGTGGGGCCAGTAGTGGTTTAAATTATAGTTTTGGGGGTGGACATGCCTTTTAATACTAAAAAAAGTTTCAGAATAATACTTACAGCCCCTTTGTTCCTGTGCCTATTTTCTCCACTCTCTGCTAACCGGAAACAGCAGAGAGGGGCCGGACTGTGAATGTCTGTGAATGGTTGTCGGTCAGCTAATCACAGATGCGGCTGCCGGCTGTGAAGATAGGTGCAGGAGCAAAGGGCTGTAAGTATGAATTGGATATTTTTTTTAGCATTAAAATGGTGGTTGCGGGTGGGAAAATATAAGGAACATAATATTAAAAGGCTTTCATGCAAGTTAAAAATGCAGCCAGATGGGATCCGGAGGGAGGGTGGAAGGGGGGGATTATTTAAAAATACTTCATTGTTTCAGATTGTCAAACCCAACCTTGCAATGATTAGAGATGGACTAGATCTCGAACCTGAGTTCGAGCCAAACTATTCGAATTCGAACAAATTCGGACTTCTCGAACTATCCCGGACCCGGATTTTCAATATATGTTCGCCCGTTCGAATGGTACCTAGGCGCGAACGAGCTCGAAAATTGCGCGAGTGAGAGTAAAATTGATTTTTCTAATGTCCTGGATATTCAAACATGTTCCCCAGACCATTTCCCAGGTCCCACAGCCATTTACATTAAGTTACCATTGATATTTTAATTGTATTTCATTAGAACTTTTCAAACTATTTGACTCCCATTGACTTTAATGGGTCCATTTTCGAACTTTCCATATAGTTCGAAAGTTCGAAAACGGACCGAACTTTCGAAAATTCTTCCATCTCTAGCAATGATGCATATGACCTCATAAGATTTAAAAAATGAGCAATAAAGGGAAAAACGAAAATGTTCATTGAAGTCTCATCCCCTTCATGGCAGCTGTAAAAGCAGAGATTGCAGCAATAAAAAACACATTTTTCAAATTTATAATCCAGAAAGAGCAGATTGAAACAATGTACAACTGTGGGTGGTGAAGAAGCAAAGATTACATAATCTTCACACAAGTGTATTATTGAGAAAGGTTAATAATACATACTTACTAAAAGTATTTTTTGTCCTAAAGTGCTATCTTAAAAACACAATTACAAAAGTAGCAGTTAGTGAGGACCCTTATAGGTAACTATTAACTTTATAAATTGGTATTTCTATTAACACAAATCAGAAATATCCACTATTCAATCTGTCACTTTGTTGACCTTTGTACCTTAGTAATATTATACGTCATTACTTTCATACTTACTTTTCATACTTTCATGTTGTGAAATTTCTACTGACACTTTGCAAAACATTACTTTTACTATTTACAGTTCATAGTGTCACTGTTGTTTTGCATGAGCCCAATTAATAGTGGGGTACACACTCTAACGATAAAGGGATGATACTGTGGATGATACTGTGGTCCCTTTCTGAGCTCTCCCTAGGCTGATGAACGTTCACCGTCGGCCTTGTGATCGTTTGGAAATACCAGAAAATTTCCCTTAGTCGCAGTCGTATCCCTGTACTTAAAGTATTGGGAGTCGGCCACGGCTGAGGTAAATTTGCAGTCATCTTTTAAAGATCTTGCATGTGTGTGTTCCCATCTTTAGGGCGGTTTATATAATTAATGCTCAGCATCAGCAGCAAAAGGCTTATATATTTAACCTGGGAAGGGTTAACAGGTAAATAATTTAGGTCATTATTGTTTGGGCAGACCCCAGAACTGATAACACTCTAACATTCTCACCTCTTATTTGTCCCTCACTTTTCCTTTGTAATTATTATTTATTTTGCTTTGCCACATACACAGGCAAAATGTTTTGAAATCTAAAACCATCTGATGTATCTGGAATTGTCAACTAGTCAACTAGGGCCCATTCTGTAATGAAGTTTCTGTACCTGATGCCCAGAAATGAAAAATTTACAAATGAAACTGCAGTTTAAAAGGAGTTTGCTGATTTTTTTAATACACAGACAGGGTTATTCAATAAAAGTTCTTATCGTTAAAAATGGTGCTAATTTTGCCCCAACCAATCAGATGTTAGCTTTCAAATGTTAAATAAAATCTGATTGGTTGGGGCAAAATTAGCACCATTTTAACCGATAAGAACTTTTATTGAATATCCCTGAGAATCTCTAGAAGATGAATTTGTTCTGTACTGGGGCTGCTTCTGTTTAATCTGTTTATAAATGACTTAGAAGGGGGCATCGAGAGCAAGGTCTCAGTGTTTGCTGATGACACTAAACTATGCAGAGCTTTGGAAACTTCCAATGATGTTCAAGTACTGCAAGCAGACCTAGATAGATTATCAAAATGGGCAGCAGAATGGCAGATGAGATTCAATGTTGATAAATGTAAGGTGATGCATTTGGGATTTAATAATCCCTGTGCCACCTACACCATAAATAACTCTGTGTTAAGTGCATCTGTAATGGAAAAAGATTTGGGGGTTCTGGTAGATAACAGACTTAGCTATAGCAAACAATGCCAGGTAGTAACGGCTAGAGCTAGCAAGATATTGTCTTGTATAAAAAGGGGAATAGATTCAAGAGAGAAAAATATTATTCTCCCTCTTTACAAGACACTGGTAAGGCCTCATTTGGAATATGTGGTGCAGTTTTGGAATCCCATATACAAAAGGGACATCTTGGAAATTGAGGCAGTTCAGAGAAGGGCAACTAAATTAATAAGGGGAATGGAGGGGCTTGAATATGCAGGCAGATTAGACAAGTTAGGGCTGTTTACATTGGAGAAGCGACGTTTGCATGGGGACATGATAACCTTATGCAAATATATTAATGGCTCATACAATGAACTCTCTGGTGCATTGTTTACCAATAGGTCATATCAGAGGACTCGTGGACATCCTTTAAGGTTGGAAGAAAAGAAGTTTCATCTTCAGGTTAGGAGAGGTTTCTTTACAGTGAGAACGGTGAAACTGTGGAACTGTCTTCCAGCAGATGTGGTAATGGCAAGTTCATTGAATAGCTTTAAAAAAGGCCTGGATAAGTTTCTAAAACTAAAAAATATTGAGAATTACTGGTATTAATGCACATAGATCTGGTTGATCCAGGGATACTTTCCGATTGCTGTTTGGAGTCAGGAAGGAATTTTTCCCCCCTTTTTAGCTGTTTTTTTTTTGCCTTCCTCTGGATCAACTGTTAGGTAGGGTTAAAAAAAAAAAAGAGGGTGAATAGGTTGGACTTGATGGATGTATGTCTTTATTCAACCTTAATTACTATGTTACTATGTTACTATGTAATTTACATACATGCCATATCTATATCATTAACACATACACGCACGCACATATATGTATAAATTAACTTCATTTTATAAACACATTACACTCTATTATTTATATTGTAGTGGAACTGTAAGCAGTCAATGTCAATTTATTGCTTATTGAAAATAAATAGTAAAATAGTAAGCCTCCATGGCTGAAACACACATTTTCCTTGGTCTTTTATTCTTTTATCCATAAACTTAGAAAATCTGCATAAAATGAATGAATGAGGTATTTTCAGAAGAGGCCAAGTCAGAATTAGAGCCTCCATCACCTAAAGGGACTTATCAATTATTATCTCTGACCATATTTCTTCAGAGGTTGATTGTTTCAAGCAGTCTGACATCTCATATAGCTTTAAATTACTCAGAACCAGGATGCCTTACAAGATAGCAGTAAAGTCAGGAGAGGATTGGGCAATGTAATTATAGTATGGAAATGATGTTGATCAGTCATGCAGGGAGCAGACCTTGAATCAACCCCCCTCCCCATGCTCAATCTTCTGTGCGTTTCATGAGAGCCACCGCAGTTGACAAACTTGAATATCACTGCATTCAGCTACTCTAAAACATAACTATGACTTATGCGTACCTACACATCTAATACATATCATTGCACAAAAAAGAGAGCTGCTATACTCTTGGCTACATGCAAATACCTATGTCATTTGACAAAACATGTTTTATTCAGATCTGTGTGGTGAGAAATACTTAGTAGTATATTGCTATCATATTCATTTAAATGACAAACAAAGTACAAACACACAAAAAAAGTGTGATCTGAGTGGATGTAAATGTTAAACGTACTTTCCCCCTAGAAAATAAATAAATAAATAAATAAAAGAAATAATGTAAAAGTCATATAAAATACTCAACAATGCCAGAAACAAAGATAAGGTTTTTTTGGGCTTTTTAGCAAGGACATAATAACGAAGGACATTATTTCCCATACTCATCACACATGACATAGTTACTGGGAATGATCCATTTTCAATAACTAGTGTCAAAATTTATAAAGCAACGTTATCACAAAATAATATAATACACTGTGATATTATATTAAAGATCCTATTGGATCATTAATATACCACAGTACAAGCACATGTCTCATTAGCCTACCTTGTAGATGTATGTATCTTTCAGCAATGTAGAATTTGTAATAAAATAACAGTACCAATTGTTTTTTGCGATAACGCTGTGATTTCAATCACATCAAACTGCCGGTAAACAACGATCATTATTTTACAAAATCACTGTAGGTAAACGCCAGGATTATCGAAAATAATGATCATTATTTTGTGTTACATTTGCTTTGTAAATTTTGACGTAGTATCCCTTTATAGGACCACTTTTAGTATTGCTGAAATCCTACTTTCCATTTGTTCAGTTACCAATCTGACAAGTCTGACATTTTTAGGGAATAGTGGACATTTAGTAGATTACATATTAGTTAAATGGAGTGCTATATATTATTGGACCACATAGTGAAAATCAATATCCCCAAAAACAAATTAGGCCCATTGTGTGTCATTTGTCAAAATGTACTTTTCCTTAGTTGTGCCACACTACAGTACACAATGCAATTGTGTACTGTATTTAAGCTGGTGGTTTTGGGGTAATTGGGTTGCAGTACACACACTGAATCTAACAACATTTCTTCATACATTTTTTATATTAGTCCCCAATGTTCTTCTAAGAAGTTTTTCTCATTGGTCAGATAACAAATGGGCGAAACCAATCTGGCTAATAAGTAAACGTAGCAATTAAAACAAGTTTTGTCTTCTGCTTTGATGAATTGTTGAGCAGTTCTCTAAAAATATGTCTTTTTTTGGTACATTGAATAGAAATTGAATTTTATCAACTTTTCATATTTTTCTGAAGTATGATGCAAAGCTAGAAAGGAAATTTATTGGGTTGCTTTAAAAAAAAGAATTTAGATACCTATGAGATAGGGAAGGATTAAAAGGGAATTATATTACAAAGACATTTCTAAGAGCCTTTTAATTTAATAAAAGGCAAAGTGCCTTGCCACTACTAATGTTTAATTATATAAGACTAATTATAAAAAACGTTGCACCATTGAGAGGTACCACTAGCTAATTATTTGTTATTTCCATATTCATATGCATTATACAGCATAAGCATTAAAAATACACTTAGTTAAATATTATTAAAAATATTGCAACTGTTTAAATCCTTCCTTTATATAAAAATATTTTCCATTTTGTGGAGATTGCATTGAGTTTTTAGATTGTACTATGTAGGTGGGGGTAGGCTAAAATAATATTATACATGGTTACAGTGTATATTGTAATGTAAAAGGTACATTAATTAGTTTATTAATCTGTTTTCTAATAAAGATATTAAGTGTGTAACAGTGTGTAAATGGCATATGAAATAAAAAAATAAAAAAGTACTACATACAGAATCTCCCCACGTTGAATGGACTGGTCAAAATGGGAGCTATAGACACACCTCTCAAATTATTCAGTTGTGCATGGGAAAATAAAAGGAAGTTGTCTGTAATTTCCTTATTGTCTTTATTATCCAAATAGGGTGTGCTTCTGGTAGCTGCTGTAGCACTATTAGCCAATAAAAAGAAAGTTGCAGTGTTTACATCACATCCGGATGCAATGCATGCTTTACAGTAACATCCTTTAGCTTTGCATTGTGGTAGAGACTTAGTGAGCATGTGCGAGTTAATGGCCAATCAAAAAAAAGTTTGCTTTCCCAGTAAGTGTAGCTGACATCCTGCTGTATTGCATTGTGGGAGAGAGTGTCAGGATGCTTTAGAGTTATATCCTGCTGTATTGCATTGTGGGAGAGAGCTTCACATCCAAATGCAATGTGTAGTGGGAGCGGGTGGGCGTGGCCAAATGGCACTGTTATACTGAAGACTTTTCTTTCTCCTACAGGCTGCTTTACTAAAGGATCCCTTTGTTTTGGCTTCTTCCCTGAAGGGTAAGTGTCTAAATGTTATTTTTTGCTTTAGTGTACAGTCTCTCTGTGTCTCTCTCTCTCTCTCTGTCTCTCTCTCTCTGTGTCTCTCTCTCTCTCTCTCTGTCTCTCTCTCTGTGTGTCTCTGTCTCTCTCTCTGTGTGTCTCTGTGTCTCTCTCTCTGTGTCTCTCTCTGTGTCTCTCTCTCTGTGTCTCTCTCTCTGTCTGTCTCTCTCTCTGTCTGTCTCTCTCTCAGTCTGTCTCTCTCTCTCTGTCTGTCTCTCTGTGTGTCTGTCTCTCGCTGTCTCTCTATCTGTCTCTCGCTCTGTCTCTCTCTCTCTGTGTCTCTGTCTCTCGCTCTGTCTCTCTCTCTCTGTGTCTCTGTCACTCGCTCTGTCTCTCTCTCTCTGTCTCTTTTTCCTGTCCTGTTAGCAGCAGTGCTCACAATGATCAGCTTCCAGTTTAGTACAATTATTATAAATTGTCACATTACTGTAATAGTGGCCGACTGTATTCTAGCAGCCAGTAGGAATACCCCATATTAAACAAGCACCAGGTATTGAGACGCTGCCTGTTCCTGCTTGAGAGCCCTGGGGATTAGCTGGAGGAGGGAGTTAATGTGTGTACAGTATTGTATGTATACAACTTGACAGCACCTGGTCTGTCTCTCTCTCCTGGAAGACGGAACTACCGGGAATGGCTCCAAGTGCTGCGGGAAGCCCCGCGGAGCCTCCCAACACTCGCGGCGGGGCCTGGGAGCCTGGTTTTCAGCCGTGAACAGCCGCAAACTACCCCTGGAAGACGGAACTACCGGGAAAGGCTCCAAGTGCCACGGGAAGTTATCATTAGGAAAAAACTTATATAATACATAATAATTAAACTACAAAAATAACAGCATTATTACTTAAAATATGTTATTCTTAGATAAGACTACCCTAATATGGAGGGCCTTGTAAGTGGCGGGTAGCTTACACATATATTTTAATCAATATATGTAACTAACACTCCAGCAAATAAAACTAAATAAAATTAACACATAAAAAACCTACTGTGCACCAATGGGCACACTTTTGCTAGTTTTACATAAATTTATTCTTAATTTGGTATAAACACACCTTCCCTCTTTAGGAACAGGAACGAAAGCAACAGATTTTACAAAATGGCCATTCCATCAAATATCCAACACTTGTTATCAGGTTTACTTTTGTGCTCCTAAACAGAACTTCCTGATTCTCCCATCATAATGGAATATGATATGAATATGATTTGATTTAGAGGTGAGTCTTGGTTTCAAAACTAACCTGGTTTCAATTTGGAATTGTTACTTCCAAAATCTGCAGATCCGGCATAATTTTTTAGAAATTCCAAAAGTCTGAAAAATGAGAACTTCAAAATCGAAAATGTCAAATTCCGATTGATAAAAGGAAACTCGAATTCCAAAGATTCTGCTTCAATTGGGTTTGAATCGGAATTTTGTAGTTTAGGAATTTCAGTGAGTTCTGCATAACTTTTGTAAGAGTTTTGCAGTATAAATACTGTAATACTTTAATCAGCACCTGAACCCAGTGTGGGTGGGGAACATAGTGTAGATAGACAAAGCTGTCTGAACCTCCATATGAGAATCCAAAAACTAAAAATAGCTCTTGCATCTTACAATATACACTTAGAATATGAATTTAACACTTTATACATTGATTTAATTAGTGTTACTGTAAGGAGGAACTGATTTGCTTTATATTGGCTATGTCACTTTCCCAAAAGCCAAACATACCTATCTCCTTGGAATATATAATATTTTCTGCCTTGTTATTGATTTGTAATGAGTAAATTGCCCTTAGAATAGAACCATGCATTTGAGGTTCAATTATTTTGAAAAACATCATCACCGTGCCTTATTCAACGTCAACCCTTCTTAGGGAACATAAATACATCCCCTCTGTGCTAAGTGGCACTTATAGGAAAGGGAACTGCAGCAAGTAAAATACCAATGTAATTGAGAAACAAGTCACTCAATTCAATAGGTACTGCAGAGAGCTAGTATTTATTCATACACCATTAAAAAGGTTAAACAGTGCAGATTTGCTCCAGGAGAGTGCATTAGATCATAAATCATTGTTTATTAAAGTCTCTTTAAAAGGTTCACAAAGTAAAATACTTAGATTTTGCCTCTTAGCCCTACCACTTTCACTCGGCACACAACATTTGGAACAGCGCTAGTGCTGACAAATTACTCCTTAGTGTTCATAGCCTCAGAGGCACCCTTAAAATGTATTGCAATACAGCATTTTTTTGCATGCTGGATAAAAGCCAATAACTAGCAAGGCAGTTGGAATAAATGGTAAGCAAGCACAGAAGGATAAGGTAATCTTGTTGAAAGCCTTAATACTCACCCGTCAAAGAACTTCTGACTTTGAAATCAGTCCAAAACAAGCCATTCCTTTACTCTAACATGATCTCACTGCTGGTCATTAGTCTAGTAATTACAGTGAAAGCCTTTTTGTGATTGTATTCCCTAATGGATCATTAATATAATACCACAGTGCAAGCGCATGTCTCATTAGCCTACCTTGTAGATGTATGTATCTTTCAGCAATGTAGAATTTAATTGTGTTCCTTTAACCCCTTAACTGTAAAAACTTGCTGGTATACATAATACTGACTTTTTTTTAGAAACCCCCCCCAAAAAAAAACTCAAGAAAAGTAGTTTATTTATTGTATATATAATGATTACAGAATGAATATATGAATTGAATGCAATGACCAGCTGATGGAGGTCCTTTTCTAATGTACAGTAAAAAACTTACATGTAGACTCAAACAATATAGACGCCCCACAGCTCATTAGGTGAGCAGCTATTTTCTTTATAAAAAATTACTAGTACTAGTAATAATACTGTACAGCAATCCCTGCACAATGATAGACAGATAGATGATAGCTAGCTAGATAGATAGCTAGCTAGATAGATAGATAGATAGATAGATAGATAGATAGATAGATAGATAGAAAGACAGACAGATAGATCATAGATGGATAGATATAAAGACAGATAGATAGATCATAGATAGACAGCCAGAGGGACAGAAAGACAGACAGACAGATAGATAGATATAAAGACAGACAGATAGATCATAGATTGATAGATATAAAGACAGACAGACAGATAGATCATAGATAGACAGACAGAGGGACAGGCAGACAGAGACAGGCAGACAGAGACAGACAGACAGACAGACAGATAGATAGATAGATAGATAGATAGATAGATAGATAGATATAAAGACAGACAGACAGATAGATCATAGATAGACAGACAGAGGGACAGGCAGACAGAGACAGACAGACAGACAGACAGACAGACAGATAGATAGATAGATAGATAGATAGATAGATATAAAGACAGACACATAGATAGATTATAGACAGACAGACAGACAGACGGATAGATAGATAGATAGATAGATAGATAGATAGATTGATAGATAGGGTGATTATAGATAGATAGATAGATATGGAGATGATAGATAGATGATAGATAGATAGATAGATAGATAGATATGGAGATGATAGATAGATAGATAGATAGATAGATAGATATGGAGATGGTAGATAGATAGATAGATAGATAGATATGGAGATGGTAGATAGATAGATAGATAGATCGATAGATAGATAGTGTTTACAATTCCTATGCATTACTTCTCATGCAGTAAATGAAAGCTGGCGGCAATTTTAGGATAAAATTACTGCTTTCCAAATTAGCAGGTTTGGCAATCACAAGGAATTCCATATTAAATTAAACAGCAATTTCCTATGTAATTCTCTGAAATCATGAATGATTATATTTAATGTAATTTTCTGAAACGCTAAGGCATATCGTGGGAATGCTTTGCTGCAAATGCGTATTTTTAGTTTCAGCTGAGGAACTCCTACAGGAGTCATGCAATAACAAATACATACCGGTATGTGTCTGTTTATAAATAGTGAAATGAGTCTGATGCGGTAAGATAGTGGGATGCAATGTCAATGTTCAATTGGTAGCTAGTGATATACTTGTGGGTATTAGTGATGACACTTAACTATTTATTATCCATCATACTGTCCTTAAATCTCATTTCACAACCAATGAAGTGAAGTGTTAGGGAAGAAGATAAAATCCTAATTCAGTAATATTTAAGTAGCAGTTGTGACTGTACTGTAAAAGCAAGTTGAACTTTGACTTTAGGCATCACTGTGGGGCAGCGACACGGTCCTTGTTTTTTTCTGTCTGTATTTGTGTGAGTTTTCCCCTGGTGCTATTATGTCCCTCCTAGTTCTGTACTGATTGTTTGAGTGTGGAGTGTGGTGGGTTAAAATGAATGTAACTAGAAATAGGAAATACTGCTCAGTTCCATGGTGATTTCAAGAAACTTTAAAACTTTACAAAAGCCTTAATTTTACCAGTGAAATGTATAAGTCAAAGGGAGGCAACATTTCATAATGATAAAACAGTCTGGTGTCCTACCCGAACCGGTCTACCATTGGACCGTGCATGGAAGGGAGAATCCCATTCCTGAAAGTCACTACAATTGAATGAATGGGACGATTCTTTAAAGGGCATGTCCACCCCCAAAACTAAAATTTAACCCCTTACTGGCCACATCAAGTAGTTTAAAACAATCCTTACCTTACATTCCTGCTCAAAATAGTTCCCCTGCTGTGCCCCTCCAAAGTCCAGGAAACTGCTGTGTAGGAGCAGTGTGTGACTCATGCTGTGCCTGAGACTTCCTCAACCTCATCAAGGTTGAGGCATGCTCAGTGCAGCCCTCCCTGCCTCTCAGCCAATCACGGACGTGGCTGCCGGTCCCGCCCCCTGCTTTCAATTCCATGCAAGCAGAGGGCCTGAACACTGCAGCAGGGGAGAGAGGGCAGGTAAGTAAGAATCGGGGGACTTTCTAACAATTATATTAATGCGGTTGGGGCTGGGGGAGCATGCCCTACCACATATCAAAAGTTAAATTTTGGGGTGGACATGCCCTTTAACCTTGTGAATGACAGTCCTTTATTATAGGACAGGGTGAGGTCTCTGGAGTGTTTTCCTTACCTCACGTTTGTTGCCACATGTTATAATAAAGGACTGCCGTGCACAAGTTTGAAGACTCGTCCCATTCATTCATTTGTAGTAGCATTTCATAATGAACATGCTTCATTTCTAAGGCTGGCATGGACAACTTTTACTAATGGCATATCAACATATCTTATCAAAAAATATTTACAAATGCTGTCTTACAGGAACAGTATGGCAGCTCGTACTACCCCTCTGGGCAAAAATGAGTATGTTGTGTAAACTCCCCCTAAACCTGGACTTCTTGTTGTTTCCAATAATTAAATCTGCTTTCAGCAAGAGATTTTATACTTACAAGCTCCGCGATCCACTGCCGCCGCTCTGCAATCTGCTCTTTGCAATCTTACCCCTGGTAAGGCAGTTAGAGTCAATCACTGACTGCCATTCCTGGAGCAGTATCCACTGCGGCTGCTCGGGAACACAAAAAAAAACACAGCAGCCACTGTGGAGAGACAGGAAGCTGTGGTGGATCGCGGAGCGCGTAAGTATAAAATCTCTTTCTTGAAGCAGATTTAATGATTGGAAACAAAACAAAGTCCAGATTTTGTGGGGTTTTGCACAACATACTCATTTTTGCCCAGAGGGGTGGACAGTCCCTTTAACAGTATTTTTTCAACCCTTCAGTGGAATGAAACAGCAATCTGTACACAAAAACAGTATATGGCATTACTCACCCATCTGCTTGTAACAGTCTAACAAATGGTTGGTGGAATAGTTTTTATAGTCAGGGGTTGGTACACCCCACAATTTGATTATTGAATAATAGAGCCCTATAGAATTTAAGGGTCATGCAGGGCATTATGCTTTTAATGGGTTTTAATGTATCTATTACCCTTTATAGTAATAAAAGACCTGGCTCATAAATGCATTTCACTGGCTTTGTTAAACCCCGAGTTCAAAGCAACTGTAACCTCTTTGGGACAGCCCATGATGTGAACAGATAAACTATGGAGCCCTATGGAATATGTTAATTTCAACAAAACAGGTTGATTACAGTTGTGGACAGAATATTAGTGTGAAGGCAGAACAGCAATAGAGATCTTGCTCCCCTTATGGACAGAAAAGACTTGTGCTAAAAGCCAACGTCCGATTTTGTTACAAAGCAGCTAAGGGACTCTGCAAATAGAAATGTTTAAATCTTTGAAGTAGTTTAACATCTGTAATAGTTATTCAATCTCCTGGGAGCTTTAAAGGTTTAATTCTTATTAAAATGCTATGGTTTCAATTAGTTGTGTTTATGAGGCAAGACCTGGGATAATGGTAATTGGGAATCTTGAAGGTGTGTTTGTGTGTTTTATGCTTTTCTCTTGTACCTAATGCAATGACAATTATTAATATTATTCTGCATCTCTGGGTATTTATCCCTTACAGAGATTCAATAGCATCTTTGCAGCTCTGGGAAAATCTCGGAGAGGATAAAACCCTGCATGACTATTTTAATGACAGCTTGTGGTGACCGCACAAGCGATATCTGCACAGCTGCTGTAAGTATCAAACAGGCTAGTGTGGCTTTAATCTGTTTACAGAGCCACATTGGAAAAGTTTGACCATATATGTTGTTTCTTAGATATAAAAGAGGTTGTAGGTATGGTTCTAAAAGTTGAGGTGAAACAATATAGAAATTTGTCAATAGGGGGTGCTGCTGAGTTTACCTCAATCTGGTTTCCTTGTTCACCAATTTTCTTGAAAGTTCTAATTCCCTTATTCCACCAGCCGCATGAACTTTCAGTCCCTTCGCAACCGCGGCTGTCTTTTACTCCTCTCTGCTAACTGGAAGCTGCAGAGAGGGACTGGACCGGCAGCCACGTTTGTGATTGGCTGCCGGTCAGCCAATCACAGATGCGTCTGCTGGCTAAGAAGCAATGTAATTAAGATTGGGAAACTTTTATAACACAACTAACACATCTATTAGGGGTACGAAGGGGAGAAACGGCTCAGAAACGGCGAAAATATTTAGCCAACTCCGAATTTGGACAGTCTGCAGTTTTATTCACAAAACACCCCCGTAACTTAGAAATAACCCCCATAAGCTATATATTCCTGAAATCTACACACCTTCAGCTATGTAACGCAGTAGATTATTAATTCATACCATCAATGGTGTGGGCGCAGTTTTTCGTAGAAGTTCGCATTTGTCTGAAAAAATTAACAAAAAACAACTTCAAAAGGTAGAAATCATGCCAAAACCTCATGGAATGTAAAAAAAAGTTACTAAATATCAATCTCCCAAATGTCCTGAATCAAACGGTATGCCATATGTGTGGTTACACACACGGACGTGGAAGCGAAAAGCCACAAAGTGAGACAATGCACGATGGCTCAGAAACTGCGAAAATATTTAGTCAACTCCGAATTTGGACAGTCTGCAGTTTTTCCACAAAACACCCCCGTAACTTAGAAATAACCCCCACAAACTATATATTCCTGAAATCTACACACCTTCAGCTATGTAACACTGTAGTTTGTTCATTCATACCATCAATGGTGTGGGCGCAGTTCTTCGTAGAAGTTCGCACTTTTCTGAAAAGAACAAAAAACAACTTCAAAAGGTAAAAATCATGCCAAAACCTCATGGAATCTAAAAAAAGTTACTAAATGTCAATCTCCAAATGTCCTGAATCAAACGGTATGCCATATGTGTGGTTACACACGCGGACGTGGAAGCGAAAAGCCACAAAGTGAGACAATGCATGATGGCTCAGAAACAGCGAAAATATTTAGCCAACTCTGAATTTGGACAGTCTGCAGTTTTTCCACAAAACACCCCTGTAACTTAGAAATAACCCCCACAAACTATATATTCCGGAAATCTACACACCTTCAGCTATGTAACGCTGTAGTTTGTTCATTCATACCATCAATGGTGTGGGCGCAGTTCTTCGTAGAAGTTCGCACTTTTCTGAAAAAATTAACAAAAAACAACTTCAAAAGGTAGAAATCATGCCAAAACCTGACGGAATGTAAAAAAAAGTTACTAAATATCAATCTCCCAAATGTCCTGAATCAAACGGTATGCCATATGTGTGGTTACACACTCAGACGTGGAAGCGAAAAGCCACGATGTGAGACAATGCATGATGGTTGAGAAACAGCGAAAATATTTAGCCAACTCCGAAGTTTGACAGTCTGCAGTTTTTTCCACAAAACACCCTGATAACTCAGAAATACCCCACACAAACTATATATTCCTGAAATCTAAACACCTTCAGCTATGTAGCACTGTAGTTCGTTCATTCATACCATCAATGGTGTGGGCGCAGTTCTTCGTAGAATTTCGCATTTCTACACAATTTTCTGGAAAAATAGAGAAAAATACATTTCAAAGTTACAAAATCACACCAAAACCCCATGTAATGTAAAAAAAACTTACCAAATATCAATCTCCTAAATATCCTGAATCAAACGGTATGCCATATGTGTGGTTACACACACGGACGTGGAAGCGACTAGACAAAATGTAAAACAATGCGCAGTGAGCCAATAACAGCATTTTCCCAGATTTTTCAAACTGAACACCCCTCTAACTTGGAAATACCCCCGCAAAACTATATATTCTCAGAATTTACATACCTTCAGCTACGTAACGCTGTAGTTTGTTCATACCATGTACCATCAATGGTGTGGGCGCAGTTCTTCGTAGAAATTCGCATTTGTCTGAAAAAATTAACAAAAAACAACTTCAAAAGGTAGAAATTATGCCAAAACCCCATGGAATGTAAAAAAAAGCTACTAAATATCAATCTCCCAAATGTCCTGAATCAAACGGTATGCCATATGTGTGGTTACACACGCGGACGTGGAAGTGGAAGCCAAAAGACACAAAGTGAAACAATGCACAATGGCTCAGAAACAGCAAAAATATTCAGTCAAATCTGAATTTGAACAGTCTGCAATTTTCCCCACAAAACAACCCCCACAAACCATATATTTCTTGAATCCACACACCTTTATCTAAGAATTCTGTAGTTTGTTCATTCGTACCATCAATGGTGGGGCGCAGTTTCTTCGTAGAAGTTCACAGTTTTAGCAGTTTTCTAAAAAATTTGAAAAAAAAACACTCTCAAAGGTAGAAATCATGCCAAAATCCAAGTTATGTAAAAAAAAGTTACCAAATATCAATCTCCCAAAGTTCTGAATCAAACGGTATGCCCTATGTATGGTTACACACGCAAACGATGGAATCAACTAGCACAAAGTGAGCCAATGAACAATGGCCCAATTACAGCAACTTTTCAGATTTGTAGACTAAACACCCCTCTATATTAGAATACCCCCCCAAACTATATATCTTGGAATCTACACACCTTCAGCTACACAATGGTGTGATTCCTTTATGCATACCACCAATGGTGTGGGCGCTGTTATGAAATTTCGCTTTTTTACCAGATTTTCAGGAAAAAATTATAAAAATACAATTCAAAGTTAAAAATCATGGCAAATTTCCATGTCATTGTAAAAAAAACTTGTCAATATCAATCTCCCACATGTTCTGAATCAAACGGATGCCCTATGTGTGGATGCACACAGAGACGTGGCCAAACTAGTCAATGGGACGCATGCACAAATGCAATTACAAGAAAAATCAAAGTGCTCTTTAATTTGAACAGCCTACACTTTTTCTAAGGAAACAGTCCAGAAACATGGAATCTCCCCCCACAAACTATAATTTTTGGAATCTACACACCTTCAGCTACGTTACGATGCCATGCTTTCATACATACATGAAGAATTCCAGACCCAGTGATCCAAAGAACTCTGTGTTTTAGGAGGTTTTGTGAAAAATAAAATAAATGATTCAAGGATTGAAATCCTACCTAAACCAACTTGACAAGCAAAAAAACCCACTAAATGTTAATCTCCCACATATCCTGCATCAAACGGTATGCCATATGTGTGGGTGCACACAGAGACGTGGCCACCAACTAGCTCAAATGGGACACATGCACAAGTGTATTACAAGAAAAAAGTCAAAGTTGTCTGTAATTTCAAACAGCCCCAAAACTTGGAAATGCCCCCCACAAATAAACCCACCCACTAAATATCAATCTCCTACATGTCTGAATCAAACGTTATGCCATATGCGTGGATGCACACAGAGACGTGGCCACCAACTAGCTCAAATGGGACGCATGCACAAATGCAATTACAAGAAGAATCAAAGTGCTCTGTAATTTGAACAGCCTACACTTTTTTAAGGAAACAGTCTCCAAACAGGTAAATTCCCCCCACAAACTATATATTTTTGGAATCTACACACCTTCAGCACGTTACGATGCCATGCTTTCATGCATACATGAAGAATTCCAGACCCACTGATCCAAAGAAATCCGTGTTTTTTAGGAGGTTTTGTGAAAAATAAACTAAGATGATTCAAGGGTTGAAATCCTACCTAAACCCTTTTGACTAGCAAAAAACCCCCACTAAATGTCAATCTCCCACATATCTCCTGCATCAAACGGTATGCCATATGTGTGGGTGCACACAGGACGTGGCCACAAACTAGCCAAATGGGACCACATGCACAAGTGTAATTACAAGAAAAAATCAAAGTTCTCTGTAATTTCAAACAGCCCCAAAACTTGGAAATGCCCCCCACAAATAACCCCCCCCCACTAAATATCACTCTCCCACATGTTTTGAATCAAACAGTATGCCATATGCGTGGATGTACACAGAGACGTGGCCACCAACTAGCTCAAATCGGACGCATGCACAAGTGTAATTACAAGAAAAAAATCAAAGTGCTCTGTAATTTCAAACAGCCCCAAAACTTGGAAATGCCCCCCACCCCCCCACCCCACAAAAAAACCCCCACTAAATATCAATCTCCCACATGTTCTGAATCAAACGTTATGCTATATGCCTGGATGCACACAGAGACGTGGCCACCAACTAGCTCAAATGGGACACATGCACAAATGCAATTACAAGAAAGAATCAAAGTGCTCTGTAATTTGATACTAATAGCTGCAGAAAAGCAGAGAGTAAAAAATGTAAAAAAAGTAAATGGCTGTGGCACCTGGGAAAAGTCTGGGGAACATGTCATTATCACCAAAACTTGTTTTTACAAACACTTCTTAAAACACGAGCAGGCATTGTTTTGGGTTTCTGCACAAGATACATTTGAAGTGTACGGCCCAATTCGAGGGTCTGAGCATGATACGTTTTGAGGTTACTGAAATAGAATGATAAATTCAAGGGTTACCGAACGAACAAGACTTTTGAGGGTAGCAAAACAAAAGAACTTTTGAGGGTTAGGCGAACGATACATTTCAAGGGCTCTTCCTTAAAATCAATATTCTCAAAACTGCGACGAGAAGCGTCTCAGTAATATCAAAAGTCTGGAAAAGTTTGAAAGTCCGAAGAAATCCGGGATTAGTTCGAGAGTGTGTATAAGTTGACTCAAACTCAGCGTTCGAGGTAGTTTGTCTACATTTATAGGATCTAACCAATAATATTTATATGAAGAAATAGATATAAGCACTCCGCCTACCTTCTACGAAGAACTTGTAAGGATGAAAATGTATGGATCAGTCTTGAATACTCTGTAAGGGGCCCCTCTGACCACCACAGAAAAATATACTCAAAAAGCAGATCTACATAAAACAGCACACCCTATATGCAAAATGACCAAACACTGAGAAAAGGTCACGTTTGGAACAATGTAGCAGGGTGGTTGGCTTTATTACCGCCATTTCAAATTGTCAAAAGGGGACGTCAGAGCAAAAGTAAAGGCAAATATTCACGAGCCTATCTCAAAAATCTGTTTGTATTTTCAAGTTTAAGAAGGTCAACATAAACCTAAAGGGGAGAAATCTGGAACTATAGGAAAGACAAGAACACTTTGGTCAGTTGCCTGATTCAGAAGGGTAGATGGTGATGAGTAACATTTCTAACAGGTCTCCCTCAGCTGTGTGTATATATATATATATATATATATATATATATAATATATAATATAGATATATATATATAGAGTATTATTATATGATTATATATTATATAAGTTTTTAAAATCTGTCACTTTTTGATCCTTTATTGTATTACCAAGATAACCAATTTTTTACCTTTAAAATCATCTTGAAAGTCTCCCACAGTGTTATACTGGGTCGTGCTGATCTGGATGCTGCTGGACCAAATCACAAGCCCGGGAAAACAAAGACGTACACGTAACACAGAGAATCCTTTGATTTCGTGGTTAGGCAATTGTTGTCCTGCTCCCCAGATACCAGCAGATGGGAAAAAAAAGATTTTTAAGGTGCACAGAAAGCTAGGCATGGAGAACAAATTCTGTGTTATGGGGCGTGTGTATTGAACTTTAGTGGGGTGTTGTATGAACTTTTTAGGGGCTGTGTATGGGACTTTATATGGAGTGGAGACTTCTAGTGTATGGGATTCTTGGGCTATGTATGGCCTTTCTATGGGGCTGATAGGGACTTTCTATGGGGCTGGTAATGGACTTCTATGGGCGTTTGATGGAATTTCTATGGGCGCGTGTATGTGGACTTCTATGGCTGAGATTATATGGGACTGTCTGTGGACAACATCTATGGCGACTGTGTATGGGACTTTCGATAGGACTGTCTGTAGAACTATCTATGGGGCTTCATATGGGAGAAAGTCAACCCTCGATTTATACTCAAGTCAAGGTTCCTAGTTTATCAGTTAAAAGTAAGTACCTACGTTTATTCGGAGGGTTTATACTCAAGTAAGTACAGACTGTTGTACTGAGTGAATTATGCTGTTATAAATAATTATACATCATACAAAAGAATTAAACCCAAGATACTTAAAAAGGGAAACAACTAACTGAGTCCCAAAACATAATTACATCATTTTCTATGTTAAAGTATCAGTAAAATAAATTTCATTGAGTAATCGAAAAATTAGCCGGGAGAATACTGGCATGCAAATTATATGGCACGAAATTAATCATTTTAAATACCTGTTTTATCCTGTCCAAAATGGTATAATAAAAGTTTCAAGACAGCATGCAGTCAGAGGTAAATTTAAATTATGAAACGTTCATCTAATTAAAACAACTCAGCTGCCCCCAAAGCAAACAGAATGTGAATTAACAATTCGACAATTTGGCGTTTGGTATGGTTCGAATGGATTAGATGCTGCGAGTAAAACTTTTATGTTGGAAATGACTTGTCACTTTGGTGTCTAATTTTCATATTAATAGTTTGCGATTTTATTGGCAAAGGTTTGTTTTATTTGATTGTTTATCTAAATTGTGTTATCTCTGCCGTTATGCCAATACCTCAATTAACTTTATGCGCCATTAATAGGTCGCTGGGATTATATATTTCGACGTTACTCAATCTTTTATAAGTTTGTATTTAGATTTCTGTTATAAATGTGATTTGTGGATACACTGGAGGTAAGATTCAGCATTTGGTATAAGAAAATACAAGCAAAATAATTTTTTTAAACTACAAAAAAAGGGTTTTGTGCTAATAATACATGATGGATTTCCAGTAGCATTCTCTGTGGCTAAAGGTTCAGCAAGAAAAAAAGGTAAAAAAAAAAATCAACTTGCAATTATTTTGAGGGTAATAATGTGACCCAAAACAATACGAAAAGATGCCATACTTTCCGTGTATATTAGATTTTAAGGCTCGTTGTGGGTACTAAGAATGACTATTTCATTAAACAAACAAATAAATAGCTACCGTATTAAATCAGGTGAGTGCCACATTTAATGGGACACCAAACCGTTCTTTATGTAGAAACAGGAAATCGGTATTCTTTTATTCAGAGGACAGGTGGGATTGCTTATTCCCACCCTCTTGAAGATAGAATGCACAGATAACAGAACACTTACCTGCCAGCGCTTGCTCCCAGCTTGAAATCGCGGGCTGTACCAATCACCACTTAATCCACACAATCTTTAGTTGGCGTGCATGGGCAAAATGATAGGAGCTCAGTCTGACACCGTGCCATCTGCTGCGGAAAAACCTCCCAAGTGAGTTTGCCATAGGTACATTTATATCTGTTACCGACCATTCTATTATTTACAGAGAGTGTGGGAATAACCAATCATACCTGCCGTGGAAAAGTTGTGAGAGGTGTGTAGAGAAACATTGTTATTCAGTTTCTAGACTGAGTCAAAACATAAAAAACAGTGTTTAAGTCACAGCTGTATTTCATTTGCAGACACAAATATCATTTAAGGGGAACTGGTTGCATAAAAGTGGTTGTTAAAACAAACACATGCTTCTAGCGGCAGGTAAAAGTATTAAGGGGTTTTTTTTTCAGTGTAGCACTTGTGGGCTGTGACATTACCAGCTCACTGGTCTGTCTTTTTAAGGGTGTGAAACATGCCCACTGCTGGGGCCAAGCATTATCAACTGCGTCATAAGCCCTGCCCCAGGACTTCTTAATTTATTTTAAAACTAGCTGCAAGCTTGATTTTTTTTTATTTCCCCCCGAAGGTTCAGGAACGGGCAGAAATGTTTTAAAGGTCAAGTTTGGAGGGTGAGGCTTCTACACAGAATATAGCACATGCCTGTCATAGAAAATAGAGACAGGGAAGTCTGGGAAGTGGAACTTTTCAAGCCTGTAATTAAAGATTTAGAGAATCTAGGTATCATCCTAGGTTATTTGAAACGTATGAGAGACTTATAAGAGACAGTATCCTTTAACAGTTTGCTCTACCTACTTTCATACCAGACATCAACCAACAGGATTTTCACTTTACTGACACTGTACACCTGCAACTAGAAACATTTCTAGAGATTTTTAGGTAATCTAACCCAGAATTTTTTCTGCCTACTATTCCTTTACCATGTACCATTGGCTAACAATGATGCACCAAAATCGCACAGATCATTACACAAGGAACCTGCTTTGATCGACAAAATCTTAGCTCCATGGCAAACTTAATTGGTACTTTAATCGGAAATTAAAATTCGACAGCGGGAGTTTAAACATGAAAACGGTTCATTCTATTACTAAAACTTTCCAATGATCTTTCTTCATTGCTTAAGTTCATGATGTTCATGCCCACGAATTAGTAGTCCTCAAATGTCACTATCTCTAGAAGATAGACTGACCCCTGGTTCGGAATAATTCAGCATTGAAACATTAAAGTGTCAGAGATTTGATGTTTACAGGCGTAAAGTTTATTTTTTGTTTCCTAAGACACCTAATTTGACAAATTGTTTGAAATTAAGATCGGCTCCGGCACGGAAACCCTCAGTTCCGAAATCCAATGATCTGTCCGATCTGGAAGGATTGTCTGGATTTTCAGGACTTCGGAGCACATTTCAATATTTTCGAATGTTCGAAATATTTATTAAAATATCAACAATAGCCTGAACGTTCAAAAATAGGATTGGAAAGTCGAAAATGGTTTCTCCAACGTATTTTCAAAAATTTTAAACCGTTTTCAAGGCTATTTTCGAAAATTAACGAAAATTCGTTCTGTTTCGGACTAGGATCTTGGGGAATAGTGAGTTTCGGCCATCTCTAGTTGAAAGTAGCACATAAGTTATTGAGCCAAATCCTAATTGTGAACTTTTCCTAAACTTGTGGCAAATTCATTGACAATTTTTCTCTGAATAGGAAATATAGCAATATTTTGTAGATTAATATTAAATTGCACAGTGTGCGTTCATGTATCTTGAGATTTTTATGGTTTACATTTAATGGTTTCTTTATAAAAATATTAATTGCATATTTCACGTTTGCAACTTGAACATGAACATCTCAGTATGCTTCACTCACACTGGTTTTCATGTCCCATTAATCTGGGGATGCTCATTAATCTTCTACTTCACATAAATATCACAGTAAACAAACCTCTCCAGGAAAGTGAACTACAACAGTTCCAGTATGCTGTCTGCATTAATGTCATGGAATCCAGTGGTGCAAATTCTTTTCCACTAATACCCTAAGCAGTATAGATTTACATTAAACACTGCATTAAAATTCCTAATGTGTGTTTCCTTAGGTCCACTTCTCACTGTTCCATGTTTAGTGACAGACAATAATCTGGCGTAGTCTTTTTTAAAAAATCTTTCAAAAACACTTCCAACGAAGCTGAAATTGTTAGGAACATTGCTACTTATATTAACTAAACAGCACCCAATGACACTTGAATCTGCTTCACAAAATAGAGACACAGAGGAATAGTTTTAAAGCAGCTGTATTTTTTTGTATATTAAATTCCTAACATGTACAGTATAAAGGAGAGTAGAAATAAAGTGGGAAGTTCTGTGCAAATTACATATATTTAAGGAAAAAAAAACAGGATTTTTTTCATCCTATTACCTTACCCGCCAATCAGAATTGTCTTTATAATAAATGCTTTCGAAAATTGATTCCTGTTTGCAAGACCCCTAATCGATACCGTTATGGTTTGCCCCTTACCCACATCTGGGTTGATTCAGTTGCCAGTAGAGATATGAGCATGTTTGACCCATCAGACAGCCAACAGTGATAGAAATTACTGTTAGGAAACATTCCAAGGAGTGGGTGCAGTCTGGGAAGGAGAAGGACTGTTACAGAACCTGAAAGGTCAGCTCACTAGTGTCAACAGCAGGCAATAGCAAGGGGTATAAATTAAACTTTTTTCTGAATGGAGGAGAATATAAGAATAAATAGGTATGCAAATATATAAACTAACAGGGAGATTATTTAATAAAAGTCTTATTTTAAAAGGATCTAATCTTATTAACATTTGAAAGCTAACATCTGATTGGTTGGGCAATAATTTAAAATAACTTATTTTGCACTGAACTTCCCTTTAAACAAGAAATCAATGGATGAGCCAGAGAAAAACTCTAAAAAGAATTTTCTATTTTCAATGGTTCCCTTGGCTGGTGATATTCCCAAAGTCTATAGTCACTGTGCCAAAGACAGATTTGTGAGGTTGGAAGGTGTTACATTGACAACCGCAATGTTGAAATAATGGATAGCATTTTGATATTAATTCGAAATGAATAGTGTATTAAATGTTAAGACTATATTGCTTCTGAATTTTACAAACCAATTGTTTTAATACATTTAATCAATTATCACAAGCTCCCAATCACCTAGCTGTTTCTTTTTTTATTCGATCCCCCTACCACTTCTGAGTTATTCCATGATGATTTACCTCATCCCTATCAAGTCAATGGCCAAGTAAAGTTTGGCTGCCTAAAAGGGCATTACTGGAGAGCAGAGGAAATTGAGTAGCTATACTTTAAAGAAGCAGTACAGTTAAAAACAAATCAAAGCACTGAAAAGGGGCACTTAAATATCTTAAAGGGCATTGTCCCACCCAAAAATGTATCCTTTAATATTATGTTCCTTAGCCTTTCCCACCCCCAACCGCCGCAAATTAAAGGGCATGTCCACCCCTTTTTTAAATTTTAATTACTGTAGGTCTCCCTCCCCAGCCCAAACCGCATTATTGTTATCCAGAATCATCCCCCGAACGTACTTACCCTTCCCTGTTTCCTCCGACCACTGTCCTGGCCCTCTGCTTGCAGAAACTGCAAGCGCGGGCCAGACCAGCAGCCGCGTCCGTGATGCCTGAGAGCAGAGGTTATGGACAATAATAATAATGAGATTGGGGCTGGGGAGGGAGCCTACAATTCCCCAAGGGTTTTACACTAGAGGGAGGGAGAATGAGAAGGGGGGAGGGATGCTCTGAGCAGCCAGGCGAACCTTTTGGAGGGTGGGATATAAGGTAAGGATTTATTACACTACAGAGTGGGGCCAGTAGTGGTTTAAATTATAGTTTTGGGGGTGGAGAATGCTTTTAATACTAAAAAAAGTTCAGAATATACTTACAGCCCCTTGTTCCTGTGCCTATTTTCTCCCTCTCTGCTAACCGGAAAACAGCAGAGAGGGGCCGGACTGTGAATGTCTGTGAATGGTTGTCGGTAGCTAATAACAGATGCGGCTGCCGGCTGTGAAGATAGGTGCAGGAGCAAAGGCTGTAGTGAATTGGATATTTTTTTTAGCATTAAATGGTGTGTGCGGGTGGGAAAATATAAGGAAAATAATATTAAAAGGCTTTATGCAAGTTAAAATGCAGCCAGATGGGATCCGGGGGAGGGGGAAGGGGGGGATTATTTAAAAATAACTTCATTGTTTCAGATTGTCAAACCCAACTTGCAATGATTAGGATGGACAGATCTCGACCTGCGTTCGAGCCAAACTATTCGAATTCGAACAAATTCGGACTTCTCGAACTATCCCGGACCCGGATTTTCAATATTGTTCGCCCGTTCGAATGGTACCTAGGCGGCGAACGAGCTCGAAAATTGCGCGCGAGTGAGAGTAAATGATTTTTTCTAATGTCCTGGATATTCAAACATGTTCCCAGACCATTTCCAGGTCCCACAGCCATTTACATTAAGTTACCATTGATATTTTAATTGTATTCATTAGAACTTTTCAAACTATTTGACTCCAAATGACTTTAATGGGTCCATTTTCGAACTTTCATAATAGTTCGAAAGTTCGAAAACGGACCGAACTTTCGAAAATTCTTCCATCTCAGCAATGAGCATATGACCTCAAAGATTTAAAAAATGAGCAATAAGGGAAAAAGGAAAATGTCATGAAGTCCATCCCCTTCATGGCAGCTGTAAAAGCAGAGATGCAGCAATAAAAAACACATTTTTCAAATTTATAATCCAGAAAAGCAGATTGAAAAACAATGTACAACTGTGGGTGGTGAAGAAGCAAGATTACATAATCTTCACACAAGTGTATTATTGAGAAAGTTAATAAACATACTTACTAAAAGTTATTTTTGTCCTAAAGTGCTATCTTAAAAAACACAATTACAAAAGTAGCAGTTAGTGAGGACCCTTATAGGTAACTTAACTTTATATGGTATTTCTATTAACACAATCGAGAATTCCACTATTCAATCTGTCACTTTGTTGACACTTTGTACCCTTAGTGATATTATACGTCATTACTTTCATACTACTTTTCATACTTTCATGTTGTGAAATTTTACTGCACTTTGCAAAACATACATTTTTTTACTATTTACAGTTCATAGTGTCACTGTTGTGTGCATGAGCCCAATTAAGTAGTGGGGTACACACTCTAACGATAAAGGGATGATACTGTGGATGATACTGTGGTCCTTTCTGAGCTTCTCCCTAGGCTGATGACGTTCACCGTCGGCTGTGATCGTTTGGAATACCAGAAAATTTCCCTTAGTGCAGTCGTTATCCCGGTACTAAAGTATTGGGAGTCGGCCACGCTGAGGTAAATTTGCAGTCACTTTTAAAGATTCTTGCATGTGTGTGTTCCCATCTTTAGGGGGGTTTATATAATTAATGCTCAGCATCAGCAGCAAAAGGCTTATAATTAACCTGGAAGGGGTTAACAGGTAAATATTTGGTATTATTGTTTGGGCAGACCCCAGAACGAATGAAACACTCAACATTCTCACTCTTATTTGTCCCTCACTTTTCTTTGTAATTATTATTATTTTGCTTGCCACATACACAGCAAAATGGTTTGAAATCTAAAACCATCTGATGTATCTGGAATTGTCAACTAGTCAACTAGGGGCCCATTGTAATGAAGTTCTGTACCTGATGCCCAGAGAAATGAAAAATTTACAATGAAACTGCAGTTTAAAAGGAGTTTGTGATTTTTTTAATACACAGACAGGGTTATTCATAAAAGTTCTTATCGTAAAAAGGTGCTAATTTTGCCCCAACCCATCAGATGTTAGCTTTCAAATGTTAAATAAATCTGATGGTTGGGGCAAATTAGCACACATTTTAACCATAAGACTTTTATTGAATATCCCTGAGAATCTTAGAAGATGAATTTGTTCTGTAATGGGGCTGCTTCTTTAATCTGTTATAAATGACTTAGAAGGGGCGCATCGAGAGCAAGGTCTCAGTGTTTGCTGATGACACTAAACTATGCAGAGCTTTGGAAACTTCCAATGATGTTCAAGTACTGCAAGCAGACCTAGATAGATTATCAAAATGGGCAGCAGAATGGCAGATGAGATTCAATGTTGATAAATGTAAGGTGATGCATTGGGATTTAAAATCCCGTGCCACCTACACCATAAATAACTCTGTGTTAAGTGCATCTGTAATGGAAAAAGATTTGGGGGTTCTGGTAGATAACAGACTTAGTCTAGCAAACAATGCCAGGTAGAACGGCTAGAGCTAGCAAGATTGTCTTGTATAAAAAGGGGAATAGATTCAAGAGAGAAAAAATATATCCCCTCTTTACAAGACACTGGTAAGGCCTCATTTGGAATATGTGGTGCAGTTTTGGAATCCCAATACAAAAGGGACATCTTGGAAATTGAGGCAGTTCAGAGAAGGGCAACTAAATTAATAAGGGGAATGGAGGGGCTTGAATATGCAGGAGATTAGACAAGTAGGGGTTACATTGGGAGAAGCGACGTTTGCATGGGGACATGATTAACCTTATGCAAATATATTAATGGCTCATACAATGAACTCTCTGGTGCATTGTTACCAATAGGTCATAATCAGAGGACTCGTGGACATCCTTTAATGGTTGGAAGAAAAGAAGTTTCATCTTCAGGTTAGGAGAGGTTTCTTTACAGTGAGAACGGTGAAACGTGGAACTGTCTTCCAGCAGATGTGGTGTAATGGCAAGTTCTTGAATAGCTTTAAAAAAGGCCTGGATAAGTTTCTAAAACTAAAAAATATTGAGAATAATGGTATTAATGCACATAGATTGGTTGATCCAGGGATACTTTCCGATTGCTGTTTGGAGTCAGGAAGGAATTTTTCCCCCCTTTTTAGCTGTTTTTTTTTTGCCTTCCTCTGGATCAACTGTTAGGTAGGGTTAAAAAAAAAAAAGGGGTGAATAGGTTGGACTTGATGGATGTATGTCTTTATCAACCTTAATACTATGTTACTATGTTACATGTAATTTACATACATGCCATATCATATCATTAACACATACACGCACGCACATATATGTATAAATAACTTCATTTTATAAACACATTACACTCTAGTATTATTATTGTAGTGGAACTGTAAGCAGCAATGTCAATTTATTGCTTATTGAAAATAAATAGTAAATAGTAAGCCTTCCATGGCTGAAACACACATTTTCCTTGGTCTTTTATTCTTTTATCCATAAACTTAGAAAATCTGCATAAAATGAATGTGAGGTATTTCAGAAGAGGCCAAGTCAGAATTAGAGCCTCCATCACCTAAGGGACTTATCAATATTATCTCGACCAATTTCTTCAGAGGTTGATTGTTTCAAGCAGTCTGACATCTCATATAGCTTTAAATTACTCAGAAACAGGATGCCTTACAAGATAGCAGTAAAGTCAGGAGAGGATTGGGCAATGTAATTAATGTATGGAAATGATGTTGATCAGTCAGCAGGGAGCAGACCTGAATAAACCCCCTCCCATGCTCAATCTTTGTGCGTTTCATGAGAGCCACCGCAGTGACAAACTTGAATATCACTGCATTCAGCTACTCTAAAACATAACTATGACTTATCGTACCTACACATCTAATACATATCATTGCCACAAAAAAGAGAGCTGCTATACTCTTGGCTAATGCAAATACCTATGTCATTGACAAAACATGTTTTATTCAGATCGTGTGGTGAGAAAACTTAGTAGTATATGCTATCATATTCATTTAAATGACAAACAAAGTACAAACACCAAAAAAAGTGTGATCTGAGTGGATGTAAATGTTTAAACTTACTTTCCCCCTAGAAAATAATAAATAAATAAATAAAAGAAATAATGTAAAAGTCATATAAAAACTCAACAATGCCAGAAACAAAGATAAGGTTTTTTGGGCTTTTTAGCAAGGACATAATAACGAAGGACATTATTTCCCATACTCATCACACATGACATAGTTAATGGGAATGATCAATTTTCAATAACTAGTGTCAAAATTATAAAGCAACGTTATCACAAAATAATATAATACACTGTGATATTATATTAAAGATCCTATTGGATCATTAATTACCACAGTACAAGCACATGTCTCATTAGCCTACCTTGTAGATGTATGTATCTTTCAGCAATGTGAAGAATTTGTAATAAAAAAACAGTACCAATTGTTTTTGCGATAACGCTGTGATTTCAATCACATCAAACTGCCGGTAAACAACGATCATTATTTTACAAAATCACTGTAGGTAAACGCCAGGATTATCGAAAATAATGATTTATTTTTGTTACATTTGCTTTGTAAATTTTGACGTAGTATCCCTTTATAGGACCACTTTTAGTATTGCTGAAATCCTACTTTCCATTTGTCAGTTACCAATCTGACAAGTCTGACATTTTTAGGGAATAGGGACATTTAGTAGATTACATTAGTTAAATGGAGTGCTATATATTATGGACCACATAGTGAAAATCAATATCCCCAAAAACAAATTAGGCCCATTGTGTGTCATTTGTCAAAATGTACTTTTCCTTAGTTGTGCCACACTACAGTCACACTGCAATTGTGTACTGTATTTAAGCTGGTGGTTTTGGGGTAATGGGTTGCAGTACACACACTGAATCTAAACACATTTCTTCATACATTTTTTATATTAGTCCCCAATGTTCTTCTAAGAAGTTTTTCTCATTGGTCAATAACAAATGGGCGAAAACCAATCTGGCTAATAAGTAAACGTAGCAATTAAAACAAGTTTTGTCTTCTGCTTTGATGAATGTGTGAGCAGTTCTCTAAAAATATGTCTTTTTTGGTACATTGAATAGAAATGAATTGATTTATCAACTTTCATTTTTTCTGAAGTATGATGCAAAGCTAGAAAGGAAATTTATTGGGTTGCTTTAAAAAAAGAATTAGATACCTATGAGATAGGGAGGATTAAAAGGGAATTATATTACAAAGACATTTCTAAGAGCCTTTTAATTTAAAAAGGCAAAGTGCCTGCCACTACTAATGTTTAATTATATAAGACTAATTATAAAAAACGTTGCACCATTGAGAGGTACCACTAGCTAATTATTGTATTTCCATATTCATATGCATTATACAGCATAAGCATTAAAAATACACTTAGTTAAATATTATTAAAAATATTGCAACGTTTTAAATCCTTCCTTTATATAAAAAATATTTTCCATTTTGTGGAGATTGCATTGAGTTTTTAGATTGTACTATGGAGGTGGGGGTAGGCTAAAATAATATTATACATGGTTACAGTGTATATTGTAATGTAAAAGGTACATTAATTAGTTTATTAATCTGTCTTCTAATAAAGATATTAAGTGTGTAACAGTGTGTAAATGGCATATGAAATAAAAAAATAAAAAAGTACCACATACAGAATCTCCCCACTGTTGAATGGACTGGTCAAAATGGGAGCTATAGACACACCTCTCAAATTATTCAGTTGTGCATGGGAAAATAAAAGGAAGTGTTGTCTGTAATTTCCTTATTGTCTTTATATCCAATAGGTGTGCTTCTGGTAGCGCTGTAGCACTATTAGCCAATAAAAAGAAGTTGCAGTGTTTACATCACATCCGGATGCAATGCATGCTTTACAGTAACATCCTTTAGCTTTGCATTGTGGTAGAGACATAGTGAGCATGTGCGAGTTAATGGCCAATCAAAAAAAGTTTGCTTTCCCAGTAAGTGTAGCTGACATCCTGCTGTATTGCATTGTGGGAGAGAGTGTCAGGATGCTTTAGAGTTATCATGCTGTATTGCATTGTGGGAGAGAGCTTCACATCCAATGCAATGTGTAGTGGGAGGCGGGTGGGCGTGGCCAAATGGCACTGTTTACTGAAGACTTTTCTTTCTCCTACAGGCTGCTTTACTAAGGATCCCTTTGTTTTGGTTCTTCCCTGAAGGGTAAGTGTCTAAATGTTATTTTTGCTTTAGGGTACAGTCTCTCTGTGTCTCTCTCTTCTCTCTGTTCTCTCTCTCTTGGTCTCTCTCTCCTCTCTCTGTCTTCCTCTCTGTGTGTCTCTGTCTCTCTCTCTGTGTGTCTCTGTGTCTCTCTCTCTGTGTCTCTCTCTGTGTCTCTCTCTCTGTGTCTCTCTCTCTGTGTCTCTCTCTCTGTCTGTCTCCTCAGTCTGTCTCTCTCTCTTGTCTGTCTCTCTGTGTGTCTGTTCTCTCTGTCTCTATCTGTCTCTCGCCTCTGTCTCTCTCTCTCTGTGTCTCTGTCTCTCGCTCTGTCTCTCTCTCTTCTGTGTCTCTGTCACTCGCTCTGTCTCTCTCTCTCGTCTCTTTTTCCTGTCCTGTTAGCAGCAGTGCTCACAATGATCAGCTTCCAGTTTAGTACAATTATATTAAATTGTCACATTACTGTAATAGTGGCCGACTGTATTCTAGCAGCAGTAGGAATACCCATATTAAACAAGCACCAGGTATTGAGACGCTGCCGTCCTGCTTGAGAGCCCTGGGGATTAGCTGGAGGAGGGAGTTAATGTGTGTACAGTATTGTATGTATAAACTTGACAGCACCTGGTCTGTCTCTCTCTCCTGGAAGACGGAACTACCGGGAATGGCTCAAGTGCTGCGGGAAGCCCCGCGGAGCCTCCCAACACTCGCGGCGGGGCCTGGGAGGCTGGTTTTCAGCCGTGAACAGCCGCAAACTACCCCTGGAAGACGGAACTACCGGGAAAGGCTCCAAGTGCCACGGGAAGTTATCATTAGGAAAAAACTTATATAATACATAATAATTAAACTACAAAAATAACAGCATTATTACTTAAAATATGTTATTCTTAGATAAGACTACCCTAATATGGAGGCCTTGTAAGTGGCGGGTAGCTTACACATATATTTAATCATATATGTAACTAACACTCCAGCAATAAAACTAAATAAAATTAACACATAAAAAACCTACTGTGCACATGGGCACACTTTTGCTAGTTACATAATTTATTCTTAATTTGGTATAAACACACCTTCCCTCTTTTGGAACAGGAACGAAAGCAACAGATTTTACAAAATGGCCATTCCATCAAATATCCAACACTTGTTATCAGGTTTACTTTGTGCTCCTAAACAGAACTTCCTGATTCTCCCATCATAATGGAATATGATATGAATATGATTTGATTTAGAGGTGAGTCTTGGTTTCAAAAAACTACCTGGTTTCAATTTGGAATTGTTACTTCCAAAATCTGCGGATCCGGCATAATTTTTTAGAAATTCCAAAAGTCTGCTGAAAAATGAGAACTTCAAAATCGAAAATGTCAAATTCCGATTGATAAAAGGAAACTCGAATTCCAAAGATTCTGCTTCAATTGGGTTGAATCGGAATTTTGTAGTTTAGGAATTCAGTGAGTTCTGCATAACTTTGTAAGAGTTTTGCAGTATAAATACTGTAATACTTTAATCAGCACCTGAACCCAGTGTGGGTGGGGGAACATAGTGTAGATAGACAAAGCTGTCTGAACCCCATATGAGAATCCAAAAACTAAAAATAGCTCTTGCATCTTACAATATACACTTAGAATATGAATTTAACACTTTATACATTGATTTAATTAGTGTTACTGTAAGGAGGAACTGATTTGCTTTATATGGCTATGTCACTTTCCCAAAAGCCAAACATACCTATCTCCTTGGATATATATAATTTTCTGCCGTGTATTGATTTGTAATGAGTAAATTGCCCTTAGAATAGAACCATGCATTTGAGGTTCAATTATTTTGAAAAACATCATCACCGTGCCTTATTCAACGTAACCCTTCTTAGGGAACATAAAACATCCCCTCTGTGCTAAGTGGCACTTATAGGAAAGGGAACTGCAGCAAGTAAAATACCAATGTAATTGAGAAACAAGTCACTCAATTCAATAGGTACTGCAGAGAGCTAGTATTTATTCATACACCATTAAAAAGGTTAAACAGTGCAGATTTGCTCCAGGAGAGTGCATTAGATCATAAATCATTGTTTATTAAAGTCTCTTTAAAAGGTTCACAAATAAAATACTTAGATTTTGCCTCTTAGCCCTACCACTTATCCAGTTCTAAAGCTTTCACTCGGCACACAACATTTGGAACAGCGCAGTGCTGACAAATTACTCCTTAGTGTTCAAGCCTCAGAGGCACCCTTAAAATGTATTGCAATACAGCATTTTTTTGCATGCTGGATAAAAGCCAATAACTAGCAAGGCAGTTGGAATAAATGGTAAGCAAGCACAGAAGGATAAGGTAATCTTGTTGAAAGCCTTAATACTCACCCGTCAAAGAACTTCTGACTTTGAAATCAGTCCAAAACAAGCCATTCCTTTACTCTAACATGATCTCACTGCTGGTCATTAGTCTAGTAATTACAGTGAAAGCCTTTTTGTGATTGTATTCCTAATGGATCATTAATATAATACCACAGTGCAAGCGCATGTCTCATTAGCCTACCTTGTAGATGTATGTATCTTTCAGCAATGTAGAATTTAATTGTGTCTTTAAAACCCCTTAACTGTAAAAAACTTGCTGGTATACATAATACTGACTTTTTTTTAGAAACCCCCCCAAAAAAAAACTCAAGAAAAGTAGTTTATTATTGTATATAATGATTACAGAATGAATATATGAATTGAATGCAATGACCAGCTGATGGAGGTCCTTTCTAATGTACAGTAAAAACTTACATGTAGACTCAAAAAAATAGACGCCCCACAGCTCATTAGGTGAGCAGCTATTTTCTTTATAAAAAAATACTAGTACTAGTAATAATACTGTACAGCAATCCCTGCACAATGATAGACAGATAGATGATAGCTAGCTAGATAGATAGCTAGTAGATAGATAGATAGATAATAGATAGATAGATGTAGATAGATAGATAGAAAGACAGACAGATAGATCATAGATGGATAGATATAAGACAGATAGATAGATCATAGATAGACAGCCAGAGGGACAGAAAGACAGACAGAAAGATAGATAGATATAAAGACAGACAGATAGATCATAGATGATAGATATAAAGACAGACGACAGATAGATCATAGATAGACAGACAGAGGACAGGCACAGACAGAGACAACAGACAGACAGACAGAAGATAGATAGATAGATAGATAGTAGATAGATAGATAGATAGATAGATAGATAGATAGATAGAATAAAGACAGACAGACAGAAGATCAGATAGACAGACAGAGGGACAGGGCAGACAGAGACAGACAGACAGACAGACAGACAGATAGATAGATAGATAGATAGATAGATAGATATAAGACAGGACACATAGATAGATTATAGACGACAACAGACAGACGGATTGATAGATAGATAGATAGATAGATAGATAGATAGATAGATAGGGTGATTATAGATAGATAGATAGATATGGAGATGATAGATAGATGATAGATAGATAGATGGCTAGATAGATAGATAGATTAGATATGGAGAGGTAGATAGATAGAGATAGATAGATAGATAGATAGATGATATGGAGATGATAGATAGAAGATAGATAGATAGATAGATATGGAGATGGTAGATAGATAGATAGATAGATAGATATGGAGATGGTTAGATAGATAGATAGATAGATCGATAGATAGAAGTGTTTACAATTCCATGCATTACTCTATGCAGTAAATGAAAGGCTGGCAATTTAGGATTAAAATTACTGCTTTCCAAATTAGCAGGTTTGGCAATCACAAGGAATTCCATATTAAATTAAACAGCAATTTCCTATGTAATTCTCTGAAATCATGAATGATTATATTTAATGTAATTTTCTGAAACGCTAAGGCATATCGTGGGAATGCTTTGCTGCAAAGCGTATTTTAGTTTCAGCTGAGGAACTCCTACAGGAGTCATGCAATAACAAATACATACCGGTATGTGTCTGTTTATAAATAGTGAAATGAGTCTGATGCGGTAAGATAGTGGGATGCAATGTCAATGTTCAATTGGTAGCTAGTGAATACTTGTGGGTATTAGTGATGACACTTAACTATTTATTATCCATCATACTGTCCTTAAATCTCATTTCACAACCAATGAAGTGAAGTGTTAGGGAAGAAGATAAAATCCTAATCAGTAATATTTAAGTAGAGTTGTGACTGTACGTAAAAGCAAGTTGAACTTGACTTTAGGCATCACTGTGGGGCAGCGACAGGTCCTTGTTTTTTCTGTCTGTATTTGTGTGAGTTTTCCCCTGGTGCTATTATGTCCCTCAGTTTGTACTGATTGTGGGAGTGTGAGTGTGGTGGGTTAAAATGAATGTAACTAGAAATAGGAAATACTGCTCAGTTCCATGGTGATTTCAAGAAACTTTAAAACTTACAAAAAGCCTTAATTTTACCAGTGAAATGTATAAGTCAAGGAGGCAACATTTCATAATGATAAACAGTCTGGTGTCCTACCCGAACCGGTCTACCATTGGACCGTGCATGGAAGGGAGAATCCCATTCCTGAAAGTCACTACAATTGAATGAATGGGACGATTCTTTAAAGGGCATGTCCACCCCCAAAACTAAAATTAACCCCTTACTGGCCACATCAAGTAGTTTAAAACAATCCTTACCTTACATTCCTGCTCAAAATAGTTCCCCTGCTGTGCCCCCTCCAAAGTCCAGGAAACTGCTGTGTAGGAGCAGTGTGTGACTCATGCTGTGCCTGAGACTTCCTCAACCTCATCAAGGTTGAGGCATGCTCAGTGCAGCCCTCCCTGCCTCTCAGCCAATCAAGGACGTGGCTGCCGGTCCCGCCCCTGCTTTCAATTCCATGCAAGCAGAGGGCCTGAACACTGCAGCAGGGGAGAGAGGGCAGGTAAGTAAGAATCGGGGGACTTTCTAACAATTATATTAATGTGGTTGGGCTGGGGGAGCATGCCCTACCACATATCCAAAGTTAAATTTTGGGGTGGACATGCCCTTTAACCTTGTGAATGACAGTCCTTATTATAGGACAGGGTGAGGTCTCTGGAGTGTTTCCTTACCTCACGTTTGTTGCCACATGTTATAATAAAGGATGCCGTGCACAAGTTTGAAGACTCGTCCCATTCATTCATTTGTAGTAGCATTCATAATGAACATGCTTCATTTCAAGGCTGGCATGGACAACTTTTACTAATGGACATATCAACATATCTTATCAAAAAATATTTACAAATGCTGTCTTACAGGAACAGTATGGCAGCTCGTACTACCCCTCTGGGCAAAAATGAGTATGTTGTGTAAACCCCCTAAACCTGGACTTCTGTGTTTCCAATAATTAAATCTGCTTTCAGCAAGAGATTTTATACTTACAAGCTCCGCGATCCACATGCCGCCGCTCTGCAATCTGCTCTTTGCAATCTTACCCCTGGTAAGGCAGTTAGAGTCAATCACTGACTGCCATTCCTGGAGCAGTATCCACTGCGGCTGCTCGGGAACACAAAAAAAAACACAGCAGCCACTGTGGAGAGACAGGAAGCTGTGGTGGACGCGGAGCGCGTAAGTATAAAATCTCTTTCTTGAAGCAGATTTAATGATTGGAAACAAAACAAAGTCCAGATTTTGTGGGGTTTTGCACAACATACTCATTTTTGCCCAGAGGGGTGGACAGTCCCTAACAGTATTTTTTCAAAACCTTCAGTGGAATGAAACAGCAATCTGACACAAAAACAGTATATGGCATTACTCACCCATCTGCTTGTAACAGTCTAACAAATGGTTGGTGGAATAGTTTTTATAGTCAGGGGGTGGTACACCCCACAATTTGATTATTGAATAATAGAGCCCTATAGAATTTAAGGGTCATGCAGGGCATTATGGTTTTAATGGGGTTTTAATGTATCTATTACCCTTTATAGTAATAAAAGACTGGCTCATAAATGCATTTCACTGGCTTTGTTAAACCCCGAGTTCAAAGCAACTGTAACCTCTTTGGGACAAGCCCATGATGTGAACAGATAAACTATGGAGCCCTATGGAATATGTTAATTTCAACCAAACAGGTTGATTACAGTTGTGGACAGAATATTAGTGTGAAGGCAGAACAGCAATAGAGATCTTGCTCCCCTTATGGACAGAAAAGACTTGTGCTAAAAGCCAACGTCCGATTTTGTTACAAAGCAGCTAAGGGACTCTGCAAATAGAAATGTTTAAATCTTGAAGTAGTTTAACATCTGTAATAGTTATTCAATCTCCTGGGAGCTTTAAAGGTTTAATTCTTATTAAAATGCTATGGTTTCAATTAGTTGTGTTATGAGAAGACATGGGATAATGGTAATTGGGAATCTTGAAGGTGTGTTTGTGTGTTTTAGCTTTTCTCTTGTACCTAATGCAATGACAATTATTAATATTATTCTGCATCTCTGGTATTTATCCCTTACAGAGATTCAATAGCATCTTTGCAGCTCTGGGAAAATCTCGGAGAGGATAAAACCCTGCATGACTATTTTAATGACAGCTTGTGGTGACCGCACAAGCGATATCTGCACAGCTGCTGTAAGTATCAAACAGGCTAGTGTGGCTTTAATCTGTTTACAGAGCCACATTGGAAAAGTTTGACCATATATGTGTTGCTTAGATATAAAAGAGGTTGTAGGTATGGTTCTAAAAGTTGAGGTGAAACAATATAGAAATTTGTCAATAGGGGTGCTGCTGAGTTTACCTCAATCTGGTTTCCTTGTCACCAATTTTCTTGAAAGTTCTAATTCCCTTATCCACCAGCGCATGAACTTTCAGTCCCTTCGCAACCGCGCTGTCTTTTACTCCTCTCTGAACTGGAAGCTGCAGAGAGGGACTGGACCGGAGCCACGTTTGTGATGGCTGCCGGTCAGCCAATCACAGATGCGTGCTGGCTAAGAAGCAATGTAATTAAGATTGGGAAACTTTTATAACACAACTAACACATCTATTAGGGGTACGAAGGGGAGGGAGAAACGGCTCAGAAACGGCGAAAATATTTAGCCAACTCCGAATTTGGACAGTCTGCAGTTTTATTCACAAAACACCCCCGTAACTAGAAAAACCCCATAGCTATATATTCCTGAAATCTACACACCTTCAGCTATGTAACGCAGTAGAAAATTCATACCAAATGGTGTGGGCGCAGTTTTTCGTAGAAGTTCGCATTTGTCTGAAAAAATTAACAAAAAACAACTTCAAAAGGTAGAAATCATGCCAAAACCTCATGGAATGTAAAAAAAAGTTACTAAATATCAATCTCCCAAATGTCCTGAATCAAACGGTATGCCATATGGTGGGTACACACACGGACGTGGAAGCGAAAAGCCACAAAGTGAGACAATGCACGATGGCTCAGAAACTGCGAAAATATTTAGTCAACTCCGAATGGACAGTCTGCAGTTTTTCACAAAACACCCCCCGTAACTTAGAAATAACCCCCACAAACTTATATTCCTGAAATCTACACACCTTCAGCTATGTAACACTGTAGTTTGTTCATTCATACCATCAATGGTGTGGGCGCAGTAGTTCTTTGTAGAAGTTCGCATTTGTCTGAAAAAATGAACAAAAAAAAACTTCAAAAGGTAAAAATCATGCCAAAAACTCATGGAATCTAAAAAAAAGTTACTAAATGTCAATCTCCAAATGGCCTGAATCAAACGGTATGCCATATTGTGTGGTTACACATGCGGACGTGGAAGCAAAAAGCCACAAAGTGAGACAATGCACGATGGCTCAGAAACAGCGAAATATTTAGCCAACTCCGAATTTGGACAGTCTGCAGTTTTTTCCACAAAACACCCCATAACTCAGAAATAACCCCCACAAACTATATATTCCTGAAATCTACACACCTTCAGATATGTAGCACTGTAGTTCGTTCATTCATACCATGAATGGGTGTGGGCGCAGTTCTTCGTAGAAGTTCGCACTTTTCTGAAAAATGAACAAAAAACAACTTCAAAAGGTAGAAATCATGCCACAAAACCTGACGGAATGTAAAAAAAAGTTACTAAATATCAATCTCCAAAATGTCCTGAATCAAACGGTATGCATATAGTGTGGGTACACATGCGGACGTGGAAGCGAAAAGCCCCGATTGATGTGAGACAATGCATGATGGTTGAGAAACAGTGAAAATATTTAGCCAACTTGGACAGTCTGCAGTTTTTTCCACAAAACACCCTGATAACTCAGAAATACCCCACACAAACTATATATTCCTGAAATCTAAACACCTTCAGCTATGTAGCACTGTAGTTCGTTCATTCATACCATCAATGGTGTGGGCGCAGTTCTTCGTAGAATTTCGCATTTCTACACAATTTTCTGGAAAAATAGAGAAAAATACATTTCAAAGTTACAAAATCACACCAAAACCCCATGTAATGTAAAAAAAACTACTACCAATATCAATCTCCTAAATGTCCTGAATCAAACGGTATGCCATATGTGTGGTTACACACACGGACGTGGAAGCGACTAGTCAAAATGTAAAACAATGCGCAGTGAGCCAATAACAGCGTTTTCCCAGATTTTTCAAACTGAACACCCCTCTAACTTGGAAATACCCCCACAAAACTATATATTCTCAGAATCTACATACCTCAGCTACGTAACGCTGTAGTTTGTTCATTCATACCATCAATGGTGTGGGCGCAGTTCTTCTGTAGAAATTCGCATTTGTCTGAAAAAATGAACAAAAACAACTTCAAAAGGTAGAAATCATGCCAAAACCCCATGAAATGTAAAAAAAGCTACTACTAAAATCAATCTCCCAAATGTCCTGAATCAAACGGTATGCCATAGTGTGGTTACACACGTGGACGTGGAAGCCAAAGACCAAAGTGAAACAATGCACAATGGCTCAGAAACAGCAAAATATTCAGTCAAATCTGAATTGAACAGTCTGCAATCCAAAAACAACCCCACAAACATAATTTTATCAAACCTTATACGAAATTCTGTAGTTTGTTCATTCGACAATCAATGGTGTGCAGAGGGCTTCGTAGAATCACAGTTTTAGCAGATTCTAAAAATTGAAAAAAACACTCTCAAAGGTAGAAATCATGCCAAAATCCCAAGTATGTAAAAAAAAGTTACCAAATATCAATCTCCCAAATGTCCTGAATCAAACGGTATGCCTATGTATGGTTACACACGCAAACGTGGAATCAACTAGCCACAAAGTGAGCCAATGAACAATGGCCCAATTACAGCAACTTTTCAGATTTGTCAGACTAAACACCCCTCTATATTAGAATACCCCCCCAACTATATATTCTTGGAATCTACACACCTTCAGCTACACAATGGTGTGATTCCTTTATGCATACCACCAATGGTGTGGGCGCAGTTTCATGTAAAATTTCGCTTTTTTTACCAGATTTTCAGGAAAAATTATAAAATACAATTCAAAGTTAAAAATCATGGCAAATTTCCATGTCATGTAAAAAAAACTTGTCAATTATCAATCTCCCATGTTCTGAATCAAACGGTATGCCCTAGTGGTGGATGCACACAGAGACGTGGCCACCAACTAGCTCAAATGGGACGCATGCACAAATGCAATTACAAGAAAAAATCAAAGTGCTCTTAATTTGAACAGCCTACACTTTTTCTAAGGAAACAGTCCAGAAACATGGAATCCCCCCACAAAATATATATTTTTGGAATCTACACACCTTCAGCTACGTTACGATGCCATGCTTTCATACATACATGAAGAATTCCAGACCCAGTGATCCAAAGAACTCTGTTTTTTAGGAGGTTTTGTGAAAAATAAAATAAGATGATTCAAGGATTGAAATCCTACCTAAACCAACTTGACAAGCAAAAAAACCCACTAAATGTTAATCTCCCACATATCCTGCATCAAACGGTATGCCATATGTGGTGGTGCAACAGAGACGTGGCCACCAATAGCTCAAATGGGACACATGCACAAGTGTAATTACAAGAAAAAAGTCAAAGTTGTCTGGAATTTCAAACAGCCCAAAAACTTGGAAATGCCCCCACAAATAAACCCACCCACTAAATATCAATCTCCTACATGTCTGAATCAAACGTTATGCCATATGCGTGGATGCACACAGAGACGTGGCCACCAACTAGCTCAAATGGGAGCATGCACAAATGCAATTACAAGAAAGAATCAAAGTGCTCTGTAATTTGAACAGCCTACACTTTTTCTAAGGAAACAGTCTCCAAACAGGTAAATTCCCCCCACCACAAACTATATATTTTGGAATCTACACACCTTCAGCTACGTTACGATGCCATGCTTTCATGCATACATGAAGAATTCCAGACCCACTGATCCAAAGAAAATCCGTGTTTTTTAGGAGGTTTTGTGAAAAATAAACTAAGATGATTCAAGGGTTGTGAAATCCTACCTAAACCCTTTTGACTAGCAAAAAACCCACTAAATGTCAATCTCCCACATATCCTGCATCAAACGGTATGCCATATGTGTGGGTGCACACAGAGACGTGGCCACCAACTAGCTCAAATGGGACACATGCACAAGTGTAATTACAAGAAAAAAATCAAAGTTCTCTGTAATTTCAAACAGCCCCAAAACTTGGAAATGGCCCCCCACAAATAACCCCCCCCCACTAAAAATCACTCTCCCACATGTTCTGAATCAAACAGTATGCCATATGCGTGGATGTACACAGAGACGTGGCCACCAACTAGCTCAAATCGGACGCATGCACAAGTGTAATTACAAGAAAAAAATCAAAGTGCTCTGTAATTTCAAACAGCCCCAAAACTTGGAAATGGCCCCCCACAAATAACCCCCCACTAATATCACTCTCCCACATGTTCTGATCAAACAGTATGCCATATGCGTGGATGTACCAGAGACGTGGCCACCAACTAGCTCAAATCGGACGCATGCACAAGTGTAATTACAAGAAAAAAATCAAAGTGCTCTGTAATTCAAACAGACCCAAAACTTGGAAATGCCCCCCACAAATAAACCCCCCCACTAAATATCAATCTCCCACATGTTCTGAATCAAACGTTATGCTATATGCCTGGATGCACACAGAGACGTGGCACCAACTAGCTCAATGGACACATGCACATGCACAAATGCAATTACAAGAAAGAATCAAAGTGCTCTGTAATTTGAACAGCCTACACTTTTTCTAAGGAAACAGTCCCAAAACATGGAAATTCCCCCCCAAACTATATATTTTTTGGAATCTACACACCTTCAGCTACGTTACGATGCCATGCTTTCATACATACATGAAGAATTCCAGACCAACTGATCCAAAGAAGTCCGTGCTTTTAGGAGATTTTGTGAAAAAATAAGATAAGAGGACTCAATGGTTGAAATCCTACCTAAACCCACTTGGCAAGTAAAAAAACCCACTAAACGGCAATCTCCCACATGTCCTGAATCAAACGGTATGTCATATGGGTGGGTGCAAACAGAGACGGGGCCATTAAACTAGCTCAAATGGGATCCATGCGCAATTGCAATTACAAGAAAAAATAAAAAAACAGCACAAACCACCCCCCACACCTATCCCCACTCCCCCTTTTAGTGGTATTTTAGTGAAAAGCAGTTAGTACGGAGAGTCCCACAAGTTTTTGCACACTTTTACTGATCCTAAAAGTTAAATCCGGTCTTTTTTTGGTACCTCTGCAAAATTCCCTACTAAAATAGGCTTAGTTTCCCTTGTAATCGAACAAATAATGATCCGCGTTTACTTTAGCGATATCACCGGGGACATTGGGAAGCTTGGAGAAGACAATTTTTTTGCTAATTTTAGTTTTTAGGTTAAAAAAAAAAAGGTGTGGTCTCACTTTAAGATTTTATTTTGTGTGCATTTCCCCTATTTTTTTGGGGATCATTCCCAAAGATGATCATCAAATCAACTTGAGGAATGATACCGAACTTGGAATACGGCATAAATTGCCCGTTTTCCAATTCGAAATCCGATCGGAAAAATCACTTCTCGGAAATCATTTTCCAGGAAGTGATTTTTCATTCATTGGCAAAGATCAATAATTTGGTGATCAGAAGTGATCACCAAATTTTGATCTCTGTCCCCATTTTTTTTCTAAGTCTTCGCTAAGTAGCAAAGACTTAGAAAAAATCCTATTTGTGAATGGAACTTTGAGTTAATTAATATATTTGTATACGGTTAACATGTCCCCATACAAATGTCACTTCTCCAATGTAAACATCTGCCTGCATATTTAAGCCCCTCCATTACCCTTATTAATTTAGTTGCCCTTCTCTGAACTGCTTCAATTTCCAAGATGTCCCTTTTGTATATGGGATTCCAAAACTGTACCGCATATTCCAAATGAGGCCTTACCAGTGTCTTGTAAAGGGGGAGAATAATATTTTTCTCTCTTGAATCTATTTCCCTCTATATACAAGACCATATCTTGCTAGCTCTAGCCGTTGCTACCGGGCATTGTTTGCTATAGCTAAGTCTGTTATCTACCAGAATCCCCAAATCTTTTTCCATTACAGATGCACTTAACACAGAGTTATTTATGGTGTAGGTAGCACAGGGATTATTAAATCCTAAATGCATCACCTTACATTTATCAACATTGAATCTCATCTGCCATTCTGCTGCCCATTTTGATAATCTATCTAGGTCTGCTTGCAGCACTTGCACATCATTTGAAGTTTCCAAAGCTCTGCATAGTTTAGTGTCATCAGCAAACACTGAGACCTTGCTCTCAATGCTCCCTTCTAAGTCATGTATAAACAGATTAAACAGAAACGTCCCGAGTACGGAACTCCGATTAGAACTTAGCCCACATAGATGTAGCTCCATTAACCATCACTCTCTGTTTGCGATCCAATAACCAGTTCTCTATCCATGAACAAATGTTTTCTTCAAGGCCAACAGTCCTCAGTTTATACATTAGTCGCCTATGTGGCACAGTATCAAAAGCTTTCGCAAAATCCAAGTATACCACATTCACTGCTGTGCCTGAATCTAACTTCTTACTAACTTCTTCATAAAAAACAATAAAATTTGTCTGGCATGATCTATTTCTCATAAATCCATGCTGACTACTACTAATAAGATGAGCTTTGGAGACAAAGTCAAGGATACGATCCCATAACAAAGTTTCCAGCACCTTCCCTACCACTGATGTTAGGCTTACAGGTCTATAGTTACCAGGCTGTGAACGACTACCTTTTTTGAATATTGGTATTACATTGGCTTTTTTCCAATCCAGCGGCACATCCCCAGACCAAAGCGAATCTGAAAAGATTAGAAACAGTGGTCTAGATAGAACTGACCTAAGCTCATTTAAAATACGAGAATACAATCCATCTGGTCCAGGGGCTTTATTGGTATTTACTTTCTCTAATTGTTTCCATACCATATCCTCTGTTAGCCAATGTGAATACTCTTCATTTCTACCCTGTATATTATTGCAATCCCTGCTGTAAGGACAAGGATTCTCACCAGTAAAAACCGATGTAAAAAAACGGTTTAGCACATTAGCCTTTTTGGCATCCTCTACAACCATCTCAGCCCCATTATTTAATGGTGCCACATTCTCAATCCTCTTCTTTTACCATTTATATACTTAAAAAACATTTTTTGGTTGGACTTGCTTTGTTCGGCAATCCGTATTTCATTTTCTATTTTAGCTAGTTTAATTGCTTTCTTGCACTCTTTATTACAGCTTTTGTACTCCCTGTAAGCCTGTTCTGTGCCTTCTGTTTTCAAAATTTTAAAAGCCTTTTTCTTTTTTTCCATTTCCCTTTTTACCTGAGCATTAAGCCATGCAGGAGTGGACCTAATTTTTTTTCACTTGTTCCCTAAAGGTACAGATTTAGAAATATAATAGTTTAATAACCCTTTAAAAGTGGTCCACATCTGCTCTGTATCTTTACCTAAAAACAATTCCCCCCAGTCTATGAGCAGGAGTGATTCCTTTAACAGCATAAAATCAGCTTTCCTAAAGTTAAAAGTTTTTGTTAATCCAATGCATTATAGTTTTTTGCAACCTATATTAAATGACACTATATCATGGTCACTATTGCCTAAGCTTCCCATTACCTTCATTTTCAAAATAAGCTCAGGGTTATTAGATATCACCAGATACAACAACGCATTCTGTCTAGTAGGAACTTCTTCCATCTGTGAAAGAAAATGCTTATATAGGAAATTTAAGAACGTTATACCTTTTGAGGTGCTGGCAGTCCCCTTACTCCACCTCTAACTTTGGCATTGGCACCAATGTGAACCAAGGTCGCCAGGTCACTCCCAGCCCCATCCAATAATTTGTCTACATGATCCACCACATGTCGAACCCTAGCACAGACTGTTTGGCATGGAGGGTCTTGGCGACAGGTTACCCTATCTACTCTTCTAATAATGGAGTCCCCTACCACAACCACCTGCCTATCCTTCCTAGCCCCCAGTTCTCCCTCCCTTGTATTGGATATGGCCGTTCCCTGGGTGCCCAAGGGAAAGGCCCGCTCCATACATGCTGCTTCCGAGGCATTGTCCTCCACATCTTCGCCTAAAATGGAAAATCTGTTGGAATTAACCAGCTGTAAAGAAGCACCCCTATCCTTCTGTCCCCTACTTCCCCTGGTGACCCTTACAAATCTATCTTCCTTTACCACCTTATCTGCCCAATTTCCACCCTCCAGTTTATTGGCCCCTGTCAGTACCTGCATTTCCCCCAGGTTTGCCAAGCCTTGCAATGCTGCAAGTTTCCCCTTTAGATTCTGGACCTCAGATTCCAAATGGGCAACCCACTCACATCTGACACATACATAGGTCCCTTGGGTCGGCTGCTCCAAGATCCCATACATGCGGCAGGATGTACATTGCGTGGCCCCAACAAAACTGTCCATACTAAACAGCAATACACACAAGAGAATCAGTTATACACACCAGAGAAACAGCAATACACACCAGAGAAACAGCAGTGTTGTTCTTACACCCTTTCTTGTTCTAAACGCTTTTGTTTCTTAACACACACCCCTTAAATACAGACAAACCCCTTTAAAACAGAAAATCCATTTGAAAGAAAATCTTTCGAATGAACTGACTTATATGAGGTTCAAAAACCCTACGCTTTTGTGCCAGTTTTCTCTGAAAACCAGCTGTACACCTGGTGTTACACTTTACTCTCTGTAAATGAGTCTGTTTATATACACCATTTTGGCTAATGTTAAACTATTATTTCTGTATTTTTTCTCACTTTATTTCTTTTTGTGGATACTAACAAATGGATTGTAAGAAGAGTAATATACACTCAAAAAGAGCAAAATAAAGTATACCTTCAATACATACTAGCAATAAGGCCCGTCACCACCTGTCCACTTGACCCCATTCCCTCCTTTCTCATTCCCTATCTCTCATCTTCCTTTACACCAGCCCTAACGTCTCTTTTTAACTTGTCCCTATCCACGGGTACTTTTCCCTCCTCATTCAAACATGCTATTGTATCCCCTATTCTCAAGAAACCTTCTCTGGATCCATCTGCTCTATCTAGTTACCAGCCTGTCTCTCTTCTCCCGTTTGCATCTAAACTGCTTTAACAACACATTTATGCTGAACTGGACAACTCCCTCTTTGATCACCTACAGTCTGGCTTCCACCCCAACCACTCGACAAAAATGTCTCTCACCAAAGTTACTAACGATCTGCTAAAAGCTAAATCTAAAGGCCACTATTCCCTACTTATTCTGCTTGACCTGTCTTCAGCCTTTGATACAGTGGATCACCCTCTACTGCTTCACATCTTATCCTCCCTAGGTATTCAGGGTTTCTTTACTCTCTTTTCTGTCCTCCTACCTCTCGTAGGACATTCAGTGTTTTCCACTCTGGCTCCAGCTCCACCACTCTCCCCCTCCCTGTGGGGGTACCACAAGGCTCAGTACTTAGCTCTCTTCTCTTTTCCATCTACACCTTTGGGCTAGGACAGCTCATTAGTTCCTTTGGATTCCAATACCACCTGTATGCTGATGATACCCAAATGTACATCTCCGCCCCTGACCTTGTTACTCTGACATCCAGGGTACCTGACTGCCTAAATGTAATTTCTGCTTTTATGTCCTCCCGCTTCATCAAACTCAACATGAATAAGACCGAACTTGTCATTTTACCACCCTCTAGATCTAACCCCCTACCTAACATTACTATCCACATCAATGACACACCATTCTCCCCAACTCATTACGTGCAATGACTGTGAGTAACCCTTGACTCAGAACTTTTCTTAAACACCACATTAATACCCTGTCCAACTCCTGTCTGTTACAGCTCAAAAACATCTCATGCATTTGTCCCTTCCTTTTACAGAATGCTACCAAAATTCTAGTTCACGCCCATATTATCTCTCGGCTGGACTACTGTAACACCCTCCTATGGGGTTTACCAAGCAACCGACTGGCACCCCTTCAATCAATCCTTAACTCTGCTGCCAGGCTCTTTCACCTCTCTTCCCGCTTCTTACACAGTTCTCCTTATTGTCAGTCTCTCCACTGGCTTCCCATTACCCAAAGGATCCAATTTAAGCTGCTAACCTTATCCTACAAGGCGCTCTCTCTAATATAGCCCCCCCATACATCTTTGATCTGTTTAACAGATACTACCCAAGGCATAACCTCCGCTCTGGTCCCCCTCTTCCTCGCCTATATACGTCACTCACCATAACAACATATCTTCAAATGAGACCTTAAAACTCACCTCTTAAGGCAAGCTTACAATCTGGACTTGGACACTTCCACCCCTCTTACTGACCTATCACAGACCCGCTAGTTATACTTTATTGACATCTTAGTTACAGCTACTGATCTGCTTCACCTTATGTTTCATCCCCATCTCCTCTAGACTGTAAGTTCTTTTGGGCAGGGCCCTCCTTCATATTGTACCACAGTAATGCTGTAACTTACCACACTGAATGCTGCTGGACCAGCACTTAAATTATTTGCACTTTGTAATACTTGCATTACCCTTGTATGTAACATGTATGTTTTCATCCTGTATATTAATGCAACTTTAAAGCGCCATGGAGGATGTATTTAAATCCAAAATAATAATAATACTAATAAGACAGAGGGAATGGTCTATACTTGTGCTAGAAAGATGGATATAGAAGCTAATTTGTAAACAATTAAAATAAATACTTTATTGTTTATTATTATTTTGCATTGCTTGGGCAGCTTTGATTAGTCTAAAAAATTTTATGTCAAGAAGTGTTATAATTCCCTATGAGCTGGGTAATGAAATTTTCCAGTGTAATGTAGATTCCAATTGAAATTCAGAATAGGAAATGGAAATGATGCTGCTAAGGCTGGATTTCTCATTCGGCGCAATTGATTTGTCAGTCTAACTTTCATGTACAAGTATCCCAATTTACCCTTCGATGTCCCTTCACAGTCCATTCTATAACAGAACCTTACCCAAGAGATGAAGAAATCTCCAAATAATTTACTTTTCACTGCCTCTGTTCAAACTAGAAGAGGGGAAAAAATAGTCTGGAATGCAATTCACCTTTAATTTTCTCCTTCATTTTATGAATAAGGGAATCGATTTGCCTTTCAACTGAATCACAAAAATGCTAAAATGCTTAAAATAAAAAGGGGCTTTTTTTTGGTATTTGGTGAATACAGTTAAAGCGGATAGCATACTTTACATATTGTTTGTGACAAAGTTATTATTAACGCACACGCAGTATGAGAAAAGCAACTCTTATTACAAAACTGATTTAACAGATTGATGGCCAAACATCCAATAAGGACCAATTATGATGTTCAGTAAATTGTAACTGTAAGTTGTTGTATGTTATCTTTTCTACATAATATACAATAATTCGTAGGTTAGTATTATTTCTTTATATGGACTGTACTAGAATTTGTAATGAAGGACAATTAAAGAATTAAATTTGGACTTTGTGTTGTAGATGAGATGTTCCTGGCCTAAAGAAGAAAAACTGTCATTTTTAAAACTGATAGCTGGTGTGTACAGTATGTCTAGTATTTGCAGTGATGCCTTCTTAAAAAGGTCCTTTGTGCTATACAAAGCATAACCCAGTTTTTTCATGGAATACTGTACATCCTCACTTACAGATTTCCTAGAACAGTGGGTGGAAACAAATGTAATCCTTTCTATCCCTGTGGCCAATGCATGGTACCAAAAGTGATGATCTGTATTATCTTTGTATTGTATACAGTTTCTTTTTTCTACCTAGTATAATAACAAACTGTATCTTATAGTAACCTTACTAGGCCACAATAAAAGGGTAACATAATTGTAAATTCGCCTCATTTCTATTTAAAGGACATCTCCACCCTTGAAACTGGTGACTTTTTAATTATCTGTCTGCAACTATTTTACCAGTTTATTACTTGCATTGCTAAGAAGATATTTAATGATTAGCTCTATTCCGTTCTGGCAAAGGGATCTGCTGCCTTGCTCTGCTCAATTAACTTTTTATAAGCTTGAGCATGAGCAAAGGAGGCAGCAGGAGAAACAGCAGACAACCATTGGCTATAATATCAGCACTCAGGGCATGGCCACACTACAATGCAAAAGCAAATGCAATCACATGCGATTTCATGTGCGATTTCGTTGCGTTTTTTTTTATTAACTATTGAAAAATGCATGCAATTGCGATTTAAAATGCGGAAAGCAAATCGCAATCACAACACACCCGAAAACGTGCATTTTCGGTGCGTTGCCACGTTTTCAATGATATGAAAAAAATGCAAGCACAAACGCATGCACAAACGCAAGAGCGAATGCAAAAAAAAAACCGCAGCAGTGTGGCCTAGCCCTCACAGTCTTGATTTTCTGCAAGGAGGGGGAGCCAGCTTACTCTCCCATAATGATTGCAATAATTATCCTTATCTGTTGCAAAAACATTTGCATTGGATTTTGCGCTACTGTAGGTAATGCGAAATCCAATGCCTTTTCAATGGTGGTGTTAGAAAACTTAACTGACCTGCACCTATGATGCAGTACAGCCACGTAATAAATACTGAATTGCAGGAGCGTGGTCACGTATGTAGCGTGCCCTACATATGTGACCACATCTCACTGCTCCGGTAGGCTCCGCCCCACCTCCCCGTCAGCGACGAGGCCAATACGAAAACACGCTCTGCAACGAGCGTGCCTTCCTATTGGCCTCGTCGTGCAAGGAGAGGAAGTGGTGGAGCCTACCGGAGCAGCATGTCAGTAAGTCTATGCAGAAAGTTAAGCAAACCCAGGGGTGAGGAACTAGCAGATCAGGTCCCCACCCTGGGTAGAAGGTACTGACCAAAGAAGAGGAGCGGTGGGGCGAGTATAATTGTCCTTTAACTTCATGCTCTCGCCCTCTTAAAGTTCCTAAACTACTAGGTTCTAACCCCTGGCTACAGTCTGGATCAGCTGTTAACCTTACCATAACTTACCATCATTTTTTCTAATTAACTTTATCAGTATGCAATCTGGCCAATAGGAAGACACATTTTTTTTGTAATTTACAGATGAAGGGGCTGAGTGAGACCAGATTGGCGAGAGAACATTATTTGGAATATTGGCACCACACACAATGCGAGTATTGCATGATTGTTGTGTTGCATTAATGGGCCCCTTAACTGTTTAACTGATTTTATTATTACATGTTGAGTATAATTTGCTTACATTGTATGCACAGTGCTGCCTTATCTGACTTTTCATTTACTTCTTACATACTGAATACTTTAAAACTTGTGTTCAGAGAGATCTGCTTTTAAAAACATTTTCATGCAAAAAAAGCAGCAAGATTCATTTCACTGCCTAAAACATTGTCCAAAAAACAGTTCTAGATACTGTATGTTTAATCCTGCGCTGTTTGACCAAATGGAGCTGCTATGATTTGTTACAAATAATAGACATAAATGACCTTACCAAGAGAGATTACTTGTTATAACAGCAATAAAGAAAGTTTGAGTTGATAACAGTATCTCTCATTTTTCATTATTATTTGTCATCACTTTCAATTTCTTTTTTTGCCATGCTGTTTGGAAATAAATACAAAGTCTTCAGCAATGGTTATTTATTTAGAACTACTGATAAGTTGACCATTGACAACAGCAGTGGCTCTTTATGAAAAGACTTTCTGCAGTACTATTCACAGCATCTTGGATATGATGAAGAAAAAAATTCACTCTGAAAAAGACTGATCGAGACTATTTCTGGCCCTGACATTTTCCTCAAGATATCTGAATTTCCATATATTTGAAAACCTAATATAAACAACAGAGAAGGAATTTGCATTTCGGGCAGCTAGGAATGAAAAATGGAGGCTGTGTAATCTATTGCAGTTTTGAGAAGAGGAATGACAGTGGTAAAGTTGAGCGCACACAACGGCTTGTGGCAAACTCATTTCCTGGCAGAATATAGGGTTTCATCTGCTGGAACATTTAATAGGTATCAAAGAAAGATCACTCAGCTTTTCCTGTAGATGAAGATGCCTCCTGTTTAGCAGTATTCTGTTCTCCCACTACTGAAAGCTGTGTATACTCTCTTAATATAATATGTATGCATTTTCTAGAAACAAATCTATTTCACTATAATTCTGCAACGTAAGGATGCTTTAATGTTTTATTTATAATTCAATAAAATATGAGACCCACAAACATTAACTAAACCTGCAGTTTATTTCTACATACAGAAATGCAATATTCCATGTGTTCTTTTCCCATAAGAAAATACATAAAGAGTAAATGTATGTGAAGTAAAACTTGTAATAATGTTATATTGGTCAATTGTTATCAGTCAGTGTAAGGAGCCTTTGCTTTACTGCACCCACAGCTGGGTAAACACAAGCCGATATTTTGTTGTCACCGGTGAGCGATATGAGTCACCTGTTCGCCTGAATCAGACAAATGGGCATTTGAATATGCTGGTAAATCCCCGCCGATTGTTCAGTCTCCTATGAACTGCACGGTCATCGGCTATCTTCGCCGCAACTGATAGTGCTTGTCTGCTTACTGCTTCCTAGCAGCGAAAAGTTGATCAGAACAAAAAATCCATCCGTGTGTACCCAGCCCATGCTAAAAATGTCTACTGCAATACATATACTGGTGGCTGGAATATGCTATTAACACCTGTGATATCTATATATGTGGTACTTAATAGTATCCATGCACAGGATTTCTGAGTGCTACTAACATCTTTAACACTCTACTTAGACACTGGAGCACTCTACAGAGTAGCTTTGAAGTCTGTCTACACTTCAAAATAGTGTATTACTTTATAATAAAATGCTAAACCTGTGTCCGTGAATTTGTGTGTGGCTTTTCATCTTGTGTGCTTGCGTGAGAGGAGGAGAGTGGGAGGGCTCCTGTGCGTTGTTGGATGTGTATGTAGCGGCGCAGATTTTACTGGCTAGAGACTGGCTAGTTACTTTATATGTCTAATACTTTATATATCTCTTAACTGAAGATTTAAAAATCAATAAAATGTTTTACTATATAAGTTTCTCCCGCTTTCTCTTCTAATTGAATTTACCTTGTTCCTTTAGCACAGTAGCTGACAGGAAAATTTCTTCCTCTCCTCAATTGCATTATACATGAACGTAGCTACCAGCAGTTGATAGAGAGTTCTATGTTTTACCTTTTTGTCCAACTTTTATTTTTGTCCCACAAAATGTCCCTAGATTGTGCACTGTCATAGCTGTTTCTACCAATGAACTGCTGGGAATCTTTGGAGAAACTTACCTCTGTAGTTTTTCATAGAGCTGGGGAAAAGATGACGTCTGCTCTACGGATGTTTTAGTTACATGTAAGCGTGGTCTTTAAAACTGGGTGTGTCTAAAACTTGCTTCATTTACGCTAATTGTTAAGTATTCTTAGAAATCAGTAAACCCCATATTCTTAAAAGAATCACAAATCCCACCCCCTGCATTTAAAGACCTTTTCACTCTCTCCCCCTTTCTCTTTTCCTTCTCCCCCCCTCTTTTTCCCTTCTCTCTCTCCCTTCTTTCTCTCTCACTTCTCCTCTCTCTCCCCCTCTTTACCCCATTCTTTCTCTCTCTCCTCCTCACTCTCCCATCTCTTTCTCTCTCCCTCCTCTCTTTCTCCACTCTCCTTCCTCCTCTCCCCCTTTCCCTCCTCTATTTCTCCCTCATTTCTCTCTTTTCCCCCTCTCCCCTTCTCTTTCTCTCTCCCTCCTCTCTCTACCACCTTTATCTCTCCCTCCTGCTCTTTTCCCCCCTCTCCCCCTTCTACTTTTTCTCTCCCTCCTCCTCTCTTCTGTCGCTTTATCTTCCTCCCCTTCTTTCTCTCTCCCTCCTCATCTCTCTCCTCCTCTCTATCCCCCTTTCTCTCCCTCCTCTCTCCTCACCCTCTTTTACTCTCTCCCCCCTCTCCTCCCCTCTCTCCCCCTCTTTTTCGCTATCTCCCTCCTACTCTCTTCCCCTCTTTCTCTCTCTCTCTCTCCTCCTTCCTTTCTCTCTCTTCCTCCCTTGCTTGCACTTTGCATTAGATCACATTTCTGGCAGGGGAGCAGAGTAGCGATGGTGGCTTTACAGGTTTGCTATGCATTGGGGTATGCGTGCGCGTTATTGAATAATGTAATGTTATTATGTTAATGATGTTAAAATGTGTGCAAGTAGGCCTGGGGTCCGTGCTAACCGATATTGAATAGGTTATCACGAGTTTAACTCCTTCATTGTGCAGATATCACAAAACACACCCACGGAACTGGCGCAATTCATTTAATACCAGTATTTGTGCTACTTTTAGTGCTACTATGGCTAATGGGTGGCATTTAAGATGTGCTGGGGTTTGGTTATGCCATGTTTTATTACAGTTTTAACTAAACCCCATAAAACCTGCTTATTTATTGATTGTAAAGGATTTCATTCATCTAGGTCATAGTATATCGGTTGTATTCATTTAGATCAACTGGACTTATAGTGTAGTTAAAAAATATCACTCACCCTTTCCAGTAATTTCTACATATTGAGACTCTAAGTGAAGCCCTCCACTTCACCACCTTTCCAAGCAACTGGTCCAGGCATGATGCTTCGCCCAAGGAACAAGTAAAACACTGGGGTTAATTTTTTCTCACCCTGTCCTGAGGAGGGAGAAGAGAAAGAGGGGAGACATATTTTGTATACCTTTGGACAATTAGCACTTTTTAAAATACGGTAATTTTAAAAAACTTAGCTTTCTTCAGATGGTGGTGACTGTGGTATGTTGCAAGCTACTGTACTCTATCCAGCTCTGGCTTATCCACGTACCCTTATCTGAAGGTTGCATTTTGGACTAATATTTGATGAAAATATTTTTGTTTAAGGTCACAGCATGTCTTTTGCCATTAAAAGTTCTCTAAATTGGAAAGAAACATTTAAAAGCAAATGTTTTTGAGAAGAATAGGGTTTTTTGCCTTCAGTCATAGACACCAGTAGGTACCCAGTAGAGATGTTCGAAACTGTTTAGTTTCGTTCCATTTTCAAATTTTCAAAATTTTCGGAAAATTTTAAAGTTTGAGTTTAGATTTTCGAAAATTGTCTACTTTCGATTTTTGAAAATCATCTATTTTCGAAAATCGCCTACTTTCGATTATTGAAAATCATCTACTTTCGATTTTCGAAAATTGTCTACTTTTGATTTTCGAAAATCATCTATTTCCGAAAATTGCCTACTTTCAATTTTCAAAAATCATCTACTTTCAATTTTCGAAAATTGTCTACTTTCGATTTTCGAAAATCTTCTACTTTACATTTTCGAAAATCGTCTTCCTCTCGATTTTCGATAATTGTCTACTTTCGATTTCGGATTCCGTGAAGTTCCGAAAGTTTTGTCGGGACTTCGAAACCCTTAGATTCGATTCGAAACTGGGTTCTATTCGAATCCACATTACATCTCTAGTACCCAGTATGTAAAGGTGCAATATAGTAGAGTCCAAAGCTGCAATACAATGGAGTGCTACTGTATGTTGTAGTATAACCCCCAGAAAAGTGTATAAAAAGAAAGCCAACATATTAGTGTTGCTTTGTAAATATTAAACCACTTCACAATATCTATTATCTCTACATCATGTACACATTTTATTTTAAAAAGACTTTGTAAGCCCCAGTTTTTTATAATGCATATTTATAATATAAAAGGAAACTGAGAAAAGATATTTCTAAAAGTATCTGCTTGTAGTCATTGCCTTTCTATGAACAAAATGTTATTTCTCTGTATATAATTTCTCTATTTATAGAAAGTTTTAACATGCACTTGACAGTCTTTATCTGTTAAGCCTACATCTTCCTGTGTATATAGATATATATCTCAGAATAGAATTGATTCTTAAAGAGGTTTACTGAACCATGCTGCATAGTTATAGAATATGCTAGTAAGCAATGGTGGTTGTGAATCATTATTGTCTGTGATGTAACCATGCGGAAAGCACATAATGATCCTAGATCCTCATTTTGCAGGGATTTTTGCAGGCTCTGTTTAACATCTATATTTATTCTCTCCATGCCATGCTATGGGCATCTTGTCTCACATGTCAGGGTTTTTTTTCTGGAGAACTAATGCTTAACTGGGGTTTCCCCTCTGTATTATTTACTATAGTACATGTACTATAAAACAAATGCACTTAACAAGGAAAAACAAATTTTCAGGGTTATTCAATACAAGTTCTTATTGTTTAAAATGGAGCTAATTTTGCCCCAGCCAGATCAGATCTTATTTAACATTTGAACGCTAACATCTGATTGGTTGGGGCAAAATTAGCACCATTTTAAACGATAAGAACTATTATTGAATCTCTCTGGTTGTTTTTATAACTCCTATATGACATCATGTGTATAATTCACTTAGTATGCCTTCAAACTGCTTAAATTAAATATCTAATTGCCTCAACATGTATGGGAATAAAATACTTTAAGAGGAACTGTGATCTTAAAACAAAAAAAAATCCACTTTCTTACCTGCAAATTGAGCATTCTTGCAGCAATAGTCCAGAAGATGGACCTTTGGACATTGAGGAAATGTCCACTTCTTCCTCCGCTGATGTTACTTGTAGGTCTACACTGCCCCATTTCTGGCAGAGCAAGCACATGCCATTTCTTCTAAATGATGCCAACAATGCAGGGAATGGGTAGAGAGCCAGACCTGGCACTGGAGCTATGCATATTTGAATATGCTCCAAACAGCATTCATGCAAAATTAAACCTTTACATCTGATAAATGCTTGATTTATTTTTTTTTAGAATGTGCAAGCATGCAAAGTCTCTTTTTGTCTCTTTGCCTTAGTTTCATTATCTACAAGTTTCATTGTTTACATCTTAATAATATATAGTACTATAAAATCACATGGATTACAGGGCTACATATTACCACTGTAACACTATAAAATATATTAAAATATTTAGAAGCACTTCAATGTTTTCCAACTTATGTTTCCCTTCAAAAGGAAAGTTACATAAATGGTTTAGTTACATTTTAAGTTCATGAAATAAAAAAACATATTTCCTGAGTTGACTGAATAAGTATAAATTATTATATATTTGATTAGTTGTATTAAGTGTGTGTGTATCAGGGTGGAAAAGGAAGCACAGATGATTGATTCAGCTGCAGTCTTTTCATCTGTGATATGTTGCTCCCCATTATATAGCTAAAAGTAGCTAATTATATAGATAGAAGTAGTGGGAAATATTATAGCTAGAAGTAAGTAAAAAAAACGACATATACTTAAGGGAAGTCATATAATTTAATACATTTAAAAAACAGTAAGAAGATGGTATGATCAATTTTGTTTAGGTGTCTTGGGGCCATATATGTATACTAGGCATTAAAGCAGTTAAAGGGGAAGTTCAGTGCAAATACATATACTTCTCAGAAAAAAGAGCAGTATTTTTTCATCCCAATGACCTTAAACTGCCAATTCAGCATTTGTCTGAATTGTCTGCAAATGCAAAGAAATACTGACTTCCAGTTTGCCTAGTAGGGAATGTCATGGTCTTGCCCTTGACCTAGCGCCTTGGTTGATTCAGTTGCTCAGTAGAGATCTGAGCATCTTTGACCAATCCAACAGCCAATCAGTAGAAATTACTGTTAGGAACATTCCAAGGATTTGGTGCATCCTGGGAAGAAGAAGGACCGTTAGAACCTGAAATGTTAGCTCCCTAATGTCAACAGCAGGGAACAGCAAAGGGTATGAAATCAACAGATTTTTCAAAATGGAAGAGAATATTTAATATAACTAAGTATGCATTACACAAACTAACAATTAAACATATTGATAATTTCCACTGAACTGTCCCTTTAACTGATTAACTGACAACAGATCACCATTAGAGATGAACAAAACCACAAAGTATATGGGAGACATTTCGCAAATAACATATTGTATTTCAATGTCTAAGAGCAATAATATGTACCAATTGCATAGCAGACAGGGGAGTTGATCTTCACCCTCGATACCCTTTAATGGCATGTTGACCCTCCACTCGTTCTTCAGTTCAAGTCCAGTCCTCTCTCTAAATCCGGTATCTGACCAATGGAAAGCGATGCTTCTTTTGAAGTATGTCTTATTAGTCAGGCCCTGGACTTAGGGAGAGGATGGGGCCTGACTTGAGGAACAAGCTGAACTTCAACATGAAAAGCACTACTGAAGCCAATATTGTGTTTAATCTCTTATCAAAGATTCTTACAAATGGTACTGTAAGTAAATATACTTTTTACTCACATTTATCTTTCTATTAAAGGAATAGTTAACTGCAAAAGTGTTCATTTCATTTGTTAAAAAAAAAAACTAGATGAGTTTCTAAAAATAAAGAATGTTGCATGTTACTGTTATTGTTGGAGTTGACAGGGATATTTTCGATTGCCACTTGGATCAACTTTATGGCAGGAGTTGGTTGGAACAGATGGACCCATGCCTTGCATGAATGTTGCATGTTACTGATATTGATACATAAGTGTTGATCCAGTGATATTTCCGATTGCCACTTGGATCAACTGTAAGGCAGGAATATTCAGCCTTAAATACTATACTATTATATTGATAGGTTTTGTTTGTGATAAGTACTTAGATTGTTTAATTCTTTAGGGTAGGGTCTGATATGAATGGATAAACTAATTGTACTGCATCATTTCTTCACCGATATTTATTAATAGTAAATATGATCAAATATATTTCACTCCTTCATCAATGATTTAAACACAATTGCTTTTAATGAAAGTTTTAAATTAAACAACTAAGGCAAAGATAGCATGAACACACTGTTAGAAATCGATTTATTTTGAGAATGTTTTATTTGACCTTTATATATTCAGGTGCAACACAGACAGTAACTGCTTGAATGCAAGTGTGAAATTATAAGAGAATGGTCTGGCGTTATTCCAGTTATGGTAAAACTTTAGAAATGAAAATTGCCACTATTTTTTCCCCAGGCCTGTCCATTGCATGCAGGATATAAAGGATTGTATTTATCACCTGTCAGGGTTTGGCAGAACTGAGTTACGTGGAGCAGGACAGCATAAAATTATCATACACAAGCATGAAATTACAAAATCGTTCGGAACTGAACAACAAAATTATTTCATTTCATAGGGAGGCTATTCTATTTTTTAGCCTTGACATCCAGGCTGCCAAACTTTGAATTGAAATAGAGGTTGATGTGTATGGAATACAGAAAGCACTAACAGGCAAGAACATGTAAACCACCCATGCAAAATATAGTACAATTCTGTTCTTGAAGGTGTTTAACTATCTAATGTTTAAATCAAAACTCTGAAAGTCAAATTCTGTTATTTTCCTTCTGCATTTTTTACATGGGTTAAAAAAATAAAGCAGATTTTTCCCTAATTAAATTTCAAAATGTAAATAAAATATTCTAGGAATACATTTCCTAGGCTTGCAGAGTGGGTGTAGGGTCTTTAATATTGAATTGTTTTTCATTATAAATAAAGTCACTGATTTGTACCAAGGTTGTGAATGCTTCTGACTATTGTGTTATGCCTGAAAAAAAATCCTATTTTTTTCTGCAAAGATGCACATTTTTGCTGTAATTCTTGTATTTCATAACAGTTGTCATGTGATGACATTAAACAGTGCAAGCAACATTATATGAAACAACAAATATAAGTATTAAAGTGTATACAGGGTGTGCAATACAATTAAAGGGACACTTAACTGAAAAAAAAATACTTGCCTTTATTCTTTTCTATATTTTTAGTGATGTCAGAAACGTCATCCCTTTTTGCTTTCAGTGCTCCCTGTCACTAGATCTCCTCATGTCCTATTCAGCTCACTCCTAGTTAGTATGCATGTCTCCTCTCTATGTATCCACCCCCTCCCCAAACTGAGGCACAGCTAGAGTGTAGAGCATGTGCAGTGGAGATGATCTGTGCCCCGCTGCAGCCAGTAACATTAGCCAAGTGTTTTTGTGTTATTGTTAAAGTGAAACTGCTTTGCAATAGGAAGGTAAGCAGCACTGGGAGCTGTAATAACTGCTTGAATCAAGTATGATTTTTCTTTCAGCCTTAGGAGTGTGAAGGTGTGTGTGTGTGTGTGTGGGGGGGGCTTTGTAATTGATTTATTTAGGTACTGTACAGTGCTACATTGGGACTTAACTAACACAAACAGCAGCTAACTGCAGGGTTGGGTTTATCTGCACAGAAAAGCACAGAGAAACCGATAATGCTTATTCCTTTTCCTGATCTTGATGCTGAATCAATTAGCCATGCAGTGATAGAGAAATACGCTTTACCTTTATATAACATATAGTGTATACATGTAGTATGCCAGGGGGAGGGGCTGTGTGATTGACATTTCTTTACTGACTAGCTATGCCATGCCTTCTTTAAAAAGTAAAACTCCTAGAGCTAAAAAAACAAGGTAACAATAGGCTTGTGAAGGTTCTCATTCATCCAGGTCATGGTATATCTGATGTATTCAATTAGATCAACTGCTCAAGTCCAGTTGATCTAATTGAATACATCAGATATAAGGTAACAATAGCAAGGTCAGAGAAAAAAAATAAAAAATAGCAGATTTAAAATTGGTGGTAAATAATCCTAATTACTGTGTGATTAGTAAAAAAAAATGATTTGGCACAGTTTAGATGTCCTTTAAGAGTTTTTTTTTATTTTTTTTGTAAAGGCAGCCAAATACCTACCAATGTCATTGCCCAAAAAATTATTGATATCATCGACCAACTTTTTTTTGTTTTCACCAAAACCGGACAAAAAATAGATCAGACACTGGAAATAAAGCAGCAGTGCCAAAATTCTGGTGTCAGCAATCATGTGGCCTATTTAAAATCAGTCACACGGGTTTGCTGATCAGTAGTCAGTCTGATGGGAAAGATTGAATGGTGTGCACACAGTCTAAAGGTTGGTAAACACTGGCAGATTTTTTAACTCGGCGACCGTTAGCCACTATCGATTGGCTAGCCAGGATGAAATTGTGTTGCCACAGCCTACAGCTTGCTACAACCAATTGTGCAGTCCATAGGAGACCATAATTATTGTGATTTACCAACATGTTGAGTTTATGCCCACTTACGAAAAATGACTGCAGATATTTCAGGACGACTGACCGAAATATGAAACTATCTGCTTGTATGTACCTACTGTAGCCTGTAGCCTAAATAAGCCTAAATAAGTTTTCATAGCTTTATTCACCCCCTCTGCACACCACACATGTGGTGTGCAGAGGACTCTTTCTCATTTTTTCACTTTGGACAATAATTTGGACTTCTTGGCAGTGGAGTCAGAGAAAAAAGGACCTCCATATAACAGTGAGTGGCGATTCAAATTCACTTTGTTTATATACTTTATATTAACAATAACTATTGTGTTATGAGGTCTTATCATGTGAAATTTGATATTCCTGCCTTAACAGCTACAAAACATAATAAAATGTTAAAAACAAAAAAAAAACAAATAATTGAGACCAAATGGTCAATGAGCCTAATAGCTGCCTGGTCCACATCAATGTATTTTGTCTAATGAGCAAATTGCTTAAGACATTCATTCTGTAAATGCTCAGGGAAACTATTGTTTTCTATTTGATTTAGTAATTGAGAGTTAAAATAATCAGATTTTGTATCCCAATTTCTCCAGTTCCTTTTTGTATCAGGGCCAAATAAGAATTGATGGCCCAATGAGAATTGATGGTCAAATAAGAATTGATGACCCAATGAGAATTGATTGCCCCCAAAAATCAATCGGCTAATTGCATTGGATCAAATGTGAAAGATTTCCTTATCTTTGATGATAACTATCTTAGCCTGATAATTGATATATACCTTTTTCTATTTAGAATAGCGTAAAAAGAGACATTCAGCAAAGAAATTCCGGTTCAACCCTATCACCATTTTAGTTGCAACCTAAAGTTATTGTTGTTAAAAGTGCTTATTTTGACTAGAGATGGATACAAATTTGTTGATAAGTTGTTCAATGTTTGCAAGCAAAATTTTGTGACAAATATGTTATTAATCACAGTACGTTAAAAGATGGTTTGGCCATTGGTACATGGTCTATTTCCTAATTCAATTTACACTATTATTAAGGCTATTAGAGTAGGTTATTTGAACATTTTTTATGTAAAAGTTCACCCAAAATTTTATTCAGTACAGTTAGAAGGTCCATTTTCTCTGAATTTCTCCATATTTTGTATATTGCATATCCTTGTTGTACTGTATGTACTCAGCTTTTGGCCAATGTGTGACTCCCTGGGATATATACAGGGAATGTAATAAAAGTTCTTACTGGTAAATATTGTGCTAATTTTGCTCCAACCATTCAGATGTTATCTTTCAAATGGAACCTAACCTCTAATTGGGTGGGGCAAAATTAGCACCATTTTTAAGAATAGGAACTTACATCGCCCTATTAGTACTTTAAAGCAGGAGGTTTGATGTGCATTGAAAATCTATATATTTGTAGTTTTGCTGCTTAATAAAATAAACTATTAAAACGACATAGGACAGATAAATAAATTAACATTAGTTGTCTTATTCTGCTTTGTCTTTGTTAAGTGGGTATACAAATACAGTCCTGGATAGTCAACAAACCCACACTACCCAATCAGTATCAGGCTAGTGTGGGTTTTACTGTCATTCTCATTCTGGACATTGTGCAGCACATCCAATACAGTGAGGTTTAAAGCTTGGTACACACCATCCAATGATTTGGCCCATTGTAGTGTTTCATTTGGTCGGGCCGAATTATTGTATTGCGGCTCAGGCTGATCGCCGACAGTTCCTTTGTTCGAATCGGACAAAAGCACATTCAGATGGGTTGGAAAACCATGACTGATTTTGCGGTCCTCTATGGACCGCACGATCGGTCACGGCTAACTGTCGGATATGGTCGCTTTTGCCGCGACCGACAATCCTTCCTCCTGGCTGAGCGGTCAGAAGCCTTGAACGGTCGGTCAGGAGGAAAGATTGCAAAATGTGTACCTATCTTAAGTTAGTTAAACGTTACTGCACACAACACCCACTTCCAGTTATTCCCGTGACACATTATAATTATGGCATTGTGGGAACACATGGAGGTGCAAAAAGGAGCGACACTGTTCTTCCCCGCAATTGTCTCTGCTTCTCATTGTAAAAGTGAAACAATAGTGTCTGTACTTTCTAAACTGCTAAATTGTTCTGAATGGAATTCATTGTCAAAGAAAGAAATTTTTATTGTTATAAGTAAAGTTAAATGTTATTGATAGTAAGTAGAGGTAATGAGAGCCTGGACAGCTATATTTTTGTCTTTAAAATGCTAAGACATACAAACAGTGTTTCTGCTCCTCTGCAGACATTCTCTGTTGCACCAAATTCTCATTTCAGGATTATTTATTTCCTACACTACACAAGTATAAACAGCTTTTATCTCCTCCTAAGTGTCATGACAATGCTTATGGCGTTAGTCTTTAACATGCTCTTAATCTTCATTAGTGGAAATGTGGTGAATTCTACATAGAGTGCTTGCTAATGATAGCAAATCAAGTCACAAATAAGTGTCACTTACACGGGCTGGTCAGAACATGCTGGAATGCAAAACGAAATGATGGCCCTCGTGAAATGAAAAGAACTGCAAAGAGAGCAGCTATAGGGGAGCTATAGGGGAGTACGCCTGTCCAGTTGTATAGAATTTTTAATTAGACTGGGTAAAAGGTACAATACATAAATCTCAAAGAAACATTTTTTAAATAAATTGTGTAAGGTGAATTATAGTCTGACAATTATGGATACGTTCATGTAAATTGTACATACACAAAGACACAGATCTCAATAAGTATTTTAAAACTCCAAAAATTGTAATGGGCTAGATTTGTCCTGTTCCATGTTCCATGTGCTATATAAGAACATGAAAGGTAACTTAAGCTAGCCACACACAAGAAAGACATTAGATAGATTAGAGATATCTATCTAATGTTCAAAGATTTTAGAAACAGTGTTTTTTATTGTTAGATAATCCCATCTGGCCCATTCATTTTGTGATCTCAAATTAATTGCATAAAGAACAGACTAGGCGGTTCTCAGAAAGATCAGACATTTGTCTAAAAAGACTAATCTGTCTAATGTCTGATTAGTGTATAGGCATCTTTAGGGAGCTAAGTTTGTGACATATGTCTTGGTATAGGAAGGAGGGGATTACATTCTTGGAGTGCTAGGCTGAACTATTATTGGGGTGCAAGCTCTAAAGCCATGATTATGCACCTTAGAAGTGGTTTTACTGTAAAAAAAAAAACTAGGTATGATGGGCAAGTAAGTATACTAAAGGGGACAGTGGATGTGATTTATTTGGATTTTGCTTAAGCGTGTGATATCATACCTAGAAGGTAACAACTAAGTAGAATTTGTCTTCAATAACTGCCAAAGAGGGAATATATGGATGGAACATTTTCTAGTTGGACCAGTGTTGTCAGTGGAGATCCTTTGGAGTCTTTCTATCCTGCATCTGATACTTTCTATTTATTCATAAAAGACCTAGAATAAGAGGTTAAAAGAAGTGCAAATGGCTATAACCACCTTGCTGTGCAATTTAATTATAATTGGGAAATACAAGCTTATTAAAGGAATAGCTCATTCGAAAAGTGAACTATCCTTATAATGTATTGGTTGAAGCCAGTGAGGTTTAGGAGCTATGCCTTACCTACGGTTCTTCAATCAATTGAGCAGGAACCAGGGATGAAAGTAAGTATATGTACCTTTCACATGATCCACCGCTGAAGAGATGAAAATCTTCAACCGCTTTCTGGTTCTAATCCTTTATAGCGCACATTATTGCTCATGCGCACTATAGAGGATTAGAACCAGGAAGCAGTCAGAGATTTTCATCTCTTCAGTAGTAGAATGCGACTTACCTTCACTTTTCGGGTGAACTATTCCTTTAAATAAGTGCAAAATTTGCCTGTGCTGCTAGTCTGTAGCAGCCAAATGTTCATATCAGGTATAATCTAATTGGTTGCTTCAAATGATCAGCACAAGCAGTGGTGTTTGCCAAAGAAAATACAATACTGTATAAAAACAGTTCTGTGTAAGAAAGCATAATCCTGCTGTTTTTATAGATCTATTGTAAGGTCTAACCTTTGGTATGCTGTCCAGTTATAGGCTTCTGTTCATAGAATGATATGAATAAACTAAGATGGTAAACGTAATTGAGAAATGGTGGTACAAAGATAGGCTAGCAAACTTGGATTAGTTTTCTCTTAAAGGGGTACTGTGGTCTCCATACAAGTGCCATCTATTAAAAAGAACATATTCCTACCTTTATTTCCATAATCCTGAGAATTTTTCTTCCTCCCTAAGGTTTCCACAGTCGTTCCAATATCTGACTACATCGACTAGAGTCTGTCAGGCTGCAAGCAAAACTTTAAAGAAGAACTAAACCCCAAATTTTCTACTCCACAATCAACTCCCCAAAGAACACCAGTAAATTGTAAATTACCAATCTAGTATAGCATGAAATAAATGTAACCCCCTAAAGAAGTGGATGCCATAAGTTTGTATGTTTGCACTGTCTGGCCATGTTTCCTGACCTCGCTCATAGGCTCCCTTGTCTAATCTGGGCTTTAAAATAATTGGCTAGAGTCCATTAGTGGGTGTGTCTTGCAAGTTCCTGCAGTATCTTAGGACGGGGCATGTGCAAAGAATTTAATGGTCAGAAACCAAATGGTGGATTACTGGAAATAATAAACCCATATTATTTACGGTATGTAAATTTCACAGAACTCACATTAAAATGGAAGGTAAGCCACAGATTCCTTTCTGCTCTGCTCTGCTCTCCTTTAATTTGCTTGATCATACTTACCATTGATCCAAAATCTGCAGGACAGTCCCAAACTTTAAATCTCAGTCCCACTCCTGCAATGTACTGAGATAAACAGCAGTGAGCAGTTGACTGTAAATTACATTACTTGCAGTCTACAACTATAGACAAATCTTCTGTTCTCATTGATTGAGTGATATGTACTTAACAATTAGATTTTTATTTTATTAGTGAAATCCAGTTATTCATATAGAACCTGGCATATGCAGCATAATTGCAAAATATATATTTCACTATCCCTTAAAGTGTACCTAGAAATTGTTTTGAAATGTTGGTTACAGCAAGATGTGATATTTACACAATACAGTTAGATAAACAATAGCCAATCAAACATGTAATGACTATGGATTGATATTAAAATTCAGGGAGATTCAATATAGGCATAATCCATGTAAAACCCATAATAACCCCAACTAATATTGGGTTAATATGTGTTTTACAAGGATTTTAGTGCACAGTGCCACTTCCAAATGTTTTCAAAAATTGCATGGTGCTAGCGACACAAAACACCTCGAAACTTAATGGCGTCTTGTATGGCACGCTAAAGGAGCGCAGTTGGGGAGCATCTTACCTTTATGCGATCCCACAATGCAATACCAGACGTAATCTCGTTTACGTCTGGTATTGTATCACGGGATCACGCAAGGTAAGTAACGCGAGAATTTATATTGAATCTCCCAAAATATGTTTATACACTGTATGACTGATTTCCCCATACCCAGCCATCCTAGGGATCCATCTATTGTGTGTTTAATCCTTTCCTTAAAAAAACAAAACAAAAAAATATTTATTTTTCTTTAATTTCCCCAACTATGCATTTTTTTTCTATTAATAAAAAACTAAATAGTGAATTTCAATGCAACTGTAAATTGAGTTAAGATATGAGCAGTAGGTTTTTTATTCTGTAAACAACATATTCAAGTTCTCCAGAGACATGTGGTGTGTGACATATGATCCATTTTTTTTATGAATTTCCCACTTATCAACACTTAACAACACTTTTTCAATTCCGCTCACAGCCTTGAACTACTACAGAAAAATGCACCTAATTCATGCAAGGCCATTTATAATTTTGGAAAGCTAGCACTGCCTCTGTCATGTACTTTCCCAGTTCTAATTTCTTAATCTAGTACTTTCTCACTGAGGTCAGAGATTGCTGTGGTTTAACTTCCAGAAAGGGGAAGTCAGCAGTGCTATCATTGTCACAAAGCATACATGAAATGCCACCATATTTACTCTACTAATACAATAACATAAGTAACAATATTATACTGTAAGTAATGTATCCCCTATTGTAAAATACAAATCACCAAAAGGTTCTATGACAATATAAAACATTGTGGCACATTTTGAGTGATCTTATACAAAAACCAGCGGATTACGAAATGACAGTTGGTTTTGGTGTCAGCAGTAGAGGTGGCCAAACTCACTGAAATCTGTTCCGCTTGCAGATTAATGTTTTTTTTTAAAAAAATCTGAAAATGTTAAAGTCCGCAAATGGACCCATTGAAGTCAATGGGGGTTAAAAAAAGGGAAAGTACAAATAGCAATGGCAACTTACTGTAAATGGCTCAGGGACCTGGGAAATGGTCTGGTGAACATGTATTAATGGCCCATATCTTTAAAATCTTTATCTCCTCCTAAATGTCATGACAATGCTTATGGCGTAAAGCCTCATACACACGCTCAATTGTCGAGCGAGGCATGACCCCCAGCGGCAGAGCGGTACACCCGATGAACGGCCGTTTCATCTGAGAATCATCCGTGTGTATGCACACGGTTGGGGGTCGTTCACCGATCCGCAAGGTGGATCAACGAACGACCCCCGACCGAGCGCATACACATGGACGATTCTCGCCCGAAACAGCCGTTAGTCGGGTGTACCGCTCTGCCGTCAGGGGTTGTGCCTCGCTCCAAAATCAAGTGCGTGTATGAGGCTTTAGTCTTTAACATGCTCTTAAATGGCAACTGTGGTCTCAAAACAAGTTAGGGTTAAATGAAAGCCTGCAGTATTTCCTTTACATTGAGCCAACAATCACATCTCTGGCTGGAGCCTGTGAGAAATTACGTTGGGGTAAATGTTCAAACTTCCTGCTTCCAGTAGGTTGAGTGACATCACCTGACCTCTGCTGGCCCTTTTCCCCCCGGGGGAGAAGCATGCTCAGTTAAGACTTATTGCTGGGGAAACCAGGAAGTACCTGAGGAAAAAATTGACAGTTGAGAAGGCGAGCCTATTAATACAGGCAAAGGCTGGTCACATGACTACAAGCTGGTCACACGGCTAAAAACAGGAAGAGTTCAACCAGGAAGTTACATTGCTGAACTTTTGCAGCAATAACTTGATAACAAATTTTATCTAGAGATTTGATTTAGGTTTTATTTTAAAGGTGTGATGGAAAGCTTTTTATATCATTCTTACTAGTTTGGAAGAATTTGAGACCACAGTTACCACCACAGTTACCCTTTAATCTTTATTAGTGGAAATGTAGTGAATTCAACATAGAGTGCTTGCAAATAATAGCAAATCAAGTAACAAATAAGTGTCACTTAAATGGGCTGATCAGAACATGCTGGAATGCAAAAATAACTGATGGCTCTCATAAAATGTTTAACATTTTTATAAAAGGAATTTTGAAAAGAACTGGAAAGAGTGCAGCTATAGGGGAAATCACATTTACGACAAACCATATTCCCAAAAAACTGTTTTGAGATGTATTAACAGCCCACCTCTAATTCTTATATTTCAAAATATGAGGTACATTATTAAGTGTATTATCTTAGCTATTAAATGATTACTTTTGACATAGGTAAGCAGTGTTTAAAATGATGAAATTTACATCTTAATTTTAAATTACAAATGTGATATTTTATAATGGGGAGGTGCAGTGGTAGAAATCCTTATAAAAACCACTCAGCTATGTCACTATGACTCATTTCTTATGTCCTACTGCTGGAAACAAGTTTTGGTGATATGGACATGTTCCGCAGACCATTTCCTAGGTGCCACAGTCATTTACAGTAAGTTATCATTGCTATTTTATCTATAGTTTATCGGAACTTTTTTTATGAAGTTCGAAAACTAACCGAACTTCAGGAAGTTTGGCCATCTCTAGTCTTCACAATGAAGAGTATTGTAAAATGAAAGAAGGACGAAAAAAGTGACTCTTATTTTAAATAACTCTGCTGCATTCCAACCTATCTAACCAAGTTAGATTTAGTAGTTAGAGATAGATTTCCTGTCATTGTATTGCAATTTTTATTCAACCTTAAATCTAAGTAAATCCTTTTCTTTTTTCATATAAATATTTATATCTGAATTATTTTATATCATTTCCATTACTTCCCCTTGATAGCATACAAATTAGTATAGGACAGTTAAGGTCTAGTATGATTACACGCCATACCAATAACATTATAAAGCAATGCCACTTCAGTGATAGTTCTAGTAAACCAGAAAAGCATGTTTTAAGGCACACAGGTAGTTTATTTTAAATGAATAACAGTTTAAAAGGCAATGTTTTGAGCAGTACTTGGGACAATGCTGTCTGGAGAGCTGGTGAGATAAAGGTCAGAGAGTCAGCACAAATAAATGTAAATGTCTATAGATGATTCATACTGTATGTATTTTGTCATAAGGCAACATATATTGGCTTCAAAATATTAATGCAAGGATCTAGAGGGAATATCACCTCGTGTCTCTGACGAAGTGCCATGATCAGACACGAAACGCGTTAGACATGTACCCGTTTGTATAGCCATATGTGTTAAATAAAGAAGTTTTTACCTACTACCTCCGTGCGTGATTGACTCACAGGATCGCTGCAGCCCGTCCTTTTTTGTCTGTACCTTTGTTGTTTGGACCTTGCGAGGGGTCTGGGGCAAGACAGCACCCGGACCAACGACTGTGACTGGTGAGACCCTCCTTAAGCAACTTCGTTTCATGTTAATAACGCTACTGTTTCTTTGAGTATCCACACACTGGAGCGTCTGGGCCCGGGGGAGTGTCCACCCGGCCCACCCTGTTGTTGTGTGTAAGTCTTTAAAACTCTTAAAGATCAGCTATTTAGTCCCTATTTTTGCTATGTTCCAATGGTGCACATAAAAACAATTTAATATTTGGCACTTGTAGTGTGATTGAACACCTTATTTATTATATTATATTAATCAGAAATTCGGGACCCGGTTCTTCTTGTGTTCGGCACGCTCCAATCACCTGTTCATTAAGTTGGCAGTGATTGTGGATACCAGAACAGAGAAGGAGGATTGAATACCCTACATACACAAAGCCATGAACTGAGCAGCTGGGTGAATAACAGGCATCAGATTGTACACGTATACATGTGTGTACTGTGAAGCGAGTTTGCTGCACTTATCTGTATAATTGGCAATTAATTGCTGTAATTCTGCATTAAGTCTCGTCTGCTATTACATTTGACTTGATTTAGTTATTGCTACATGTACATGACTTTTAAATAGGATGTCAAGTGTGTGAGTGCTGATTGGGATACTAAGGGGGGCATCTGTGTTCCTGATAGGTGTTTTCTATTATGAGCATGTTTAAAAAAGAAATAATCTTAATGGGAAATTTCTCCCCAGAACGCCCACACAATGTAAGATATATTCTGTAACCAAGAAGGCTTCTATGTTGTAACCAGTACAACTCACAGTCTATATAGCATTCAAAGAGCCTTGTAAGCATCTGCACCAATTGGCCATTCCCCCTCTCCCCACTTTTCACTGTCATTATGCACATATACACATATGTTCTATGCAGATGTCTCCAGACCAATATGATAGTCGCTGAAAAGACATTGAAATGTGCATGTTACCCCGCATTTTATTTTCCAGCCATCATGCATTGCTAACAGCCTTTCAGGAGCAATACAAAATAGTCATGCTACATTTTTAGAAACACACAGCCCATTATGTTACAGGTTCAATTCTTCAGCTTACTTATTAAACAATACAAAATAGTCAGCTGATTTTACTGCACTGAAATCTATGTTATGTGTCTGGGAGAGGTAGTATCTCTGAGCTGTAAGATGACTGTCTGTTAGCTTCTAGGAGGCAATGCTGCAGCTTCCTATGAATTAGATTATGGGAGCTGACCCATAGTACAAACAGGATAATTCCATGAAACACCCAGGAGCCACAGCTAAGGTAGAGGATAAACACAGCTTGTTGTATCTTTGTAAATGTGCTCTAATGGAACAATGTTTCCTTTTAATGCAGATTACAGGTGCCTAGAACCCCCCTTTCTGCTGGCACATAGTTTCCTGCTGTTCTAGTGAGTCATATATTGATCTGCTAATGATCTTTACACTCTGCCCTAAATTTTCTCGCTAAAAATGTGCTGAGCCTGGTGCACATTTCTGAGGTCATTAAAAAGTGCGAGGGGCATCAAGCTGATAGAGGATTAACATCAACAAACAGTAAAAAGATGCAGAAATAAAATGTAAGTGCTTTTTTAAGTGGTGCAGGGGAGAAGAAACCTCTAGAAGTCAGGGAGTTGTGCTCTTTTTTATTGGGGGCTGCTGTGTCACAATGATAAATATAGTAAATGAACATTTGCAGATAAAAGAAAATATTCAAAAAGCGCCCTTTACCGAGGGAGCAGCCTTATAAGTAGATGTGGGTGAGGGATAATATTTTGGCGACATAATGATTGGTCTACTGCCCATGAAAACTGTTTTAGGAACCCCCCACTTTAAAATCCCTGCTTATGTATAAGTTAAACGAGAAGTGAAGTGTATTTTTTAACCTTGCAGCTTAGAAAGTGCAGGAGCAGTGGTAACCCCTCAAATACGTTTTAATAAGCCCCAAGCACTCCACTCTTTCACTAGACTCTCTTCTCTTTCAGTGTGCTTCAGTCTTCTTAACCTTTTCTGCAGTCTTCCAAAAGGTTTCTTCCTTTGATTATTACAACCTCAAACATGCACACTGCGCCATGCTTGAGCTCAGGTGTGGCTTTCCAAAGGTGCTGCCCTAATATTTTTGGCATTAAATACAGAAAAAAAGTGGTAATTCCTTTTTCACTATGCACAATGTATTTGAGCTACTGTTTATATCACCAATGGGGAATATTCTTTTCCCAAGTCTCAGCTTTACTGGATTCTAGAAGACCTAATGCCTTGCAAAGTAAATAAATACCAATTATGTTATAAATAATTCTATCACTCAAAGCTTATTATCCTTTAAAATTTTTAAATGTAAGCACACACATTAGGCTTCAAAAGCTAAAGTTAAAGCACTCTACATACATCAACAGTAAACAGTATTCATATATTGAAATAGATTCATTTGTTATGATTTAATCCAAATCACCCTTGAATATATTTACATGCATCTATGCATTTTGACATTAACTACAACGTGAAAGAAACTTATGGTGTTGGAAATGAAACCTCATTGGCTAATTTGTATATCTTCATTAAATCCACAGTCAGGTGAATGTAAGTAGATTTTATCATTCCGAATGAGCACTGAGGATGCTTTGGGTAATTGAAAGTCAATTGTGAACTATAAAGGGGAATCAAGTAGATTTTCCTGCTATGTAAAAGAACAAGAAGCTTTGAAACACTAGACAAATATTATTTTTCAGTGGTTTAAAATGTAATTGTATATTAAATAATAAATGAACCACCAGTTAAGTTTTTCATTCTAATGTAATGTTTTTCATTATGATCCCTCACTTATACAATGATATTTCAACCATTTCAGTTAATTTATTTTAAGGCTGCTGGTTTATTTATCAGTTATAAGATATTTCCTGAGTATTTGCAGACTTAGAAGCATCACAAGATTACTGAGCTTGAAATCTGCTAAAGATAATGCAGCCATTGGTCAACCATTTTGGATTTGTCTGATCAACCTCCAATCAACAATCGACAACCAGTTTATCATTAGTAAGCAGGAACAGGAATTGATTTTCGAACGGTTAGATCAGTGATCAAGTTGATCAAATATCTTCCATGTATAGTGGAAAAAGCTGCATATTGGGCTTCCATTGTCATGTGCATATTAAAATATAGTTGTCTAACTGAAGGTGCATATTAGGTTACTTCTGATTTGATATTCATTATAGGTCATTATTTATAAAGGAATAAATGCTAGAAACGTGTCACGGTTTGGATAAAAATAATTTAACAACAGAGACACAGATTAGTGGAAAAGGCTGTATGTACATTTGAAGATAGATTGTCAAAATTTTCACAGCTTTTGATTTTTTGTAACAGACTCGTTTGCAACCCTGCCCAAATCCTCCTGTACCTGCACTCAACTACGTGACTGCTATCCTCACTTGAATTATTCCTGTGTCTAAGGTATAATAAAATATTGAATAAGGAAAATGTGAGTAACAATTTATCTTTGGTTTAGCTTGTCAACAAAAAAGCACAACAGGCAGCTTCTTTGTAAGGTGCTTTATGAGGATAAAATCTTCAAAAACCCACTTTGAGAAATTTCTCCTTGTCCTAGAATAATGCTAAAAGATGTTTTAAATAAAAGAGAGGGACATTTTACATGAGAAAAACAATCTTGCTGTGTATAACTCTATATCATGCTTATTAACAAGGCCATCCAGTATCTGACAGCTGATTTGTATTTGTAAATCAAACTAACATTTTATGTACGATATGTAAAGCATACCCAAAAGAGTAACCAATATGGTAATCTCTACTTGCAAAGCAACTAACTCTGCATGTTATTATGTTTTTAACTTTTGGGTGCACCGTCTCCTAAACATTGCTCTGTTACCTTATACCTAACAAAGGTAACCTCTAGAGGAAAAAAGGGACACATTTCTGTACAGCTATCATTTTATATCAATTCTTGCTAGCAGTGATTGATAGGACTCAACTTAATCCTCTATTCCTCCTCATACTGTGTATTACAGAAAAAAGAATCTCTCAAAACTCTACCATATTTATGGCACAATTAGTTAATGTATGTGCCAGTTGCATCTTTTGCATGTTAGGTTTATGTTATGGTAACAGAAGAGGTGATGCAACATATAACAACTGTTACTGCCAAAGGTCCATGCTGATATCGTGTTAATGTGGGTTTTAGTCAACATTTTCCCGGGGCCTGCACGAAGTCCAAAGTTTTTGCTCCAGATGCAGAAAAGGTTAGATTAAATTTCACGCTAAATAGCAGTGAAATTGTCTATGGACTTGGGGCTTACAGCGCCCTGCTCCCAGTTGCAGCTTACATGATGCGCTCAATGCCATAACTGCAATAGATGGATTTAAGCATTGTGGGGCATAGTCTGGTTAGCTGGGAAATATTTTTCAAAACCCCCTTTTTCTAAGAAGAGATGATAAGCAACACTGGAGTAAAAACTATTCCCAACGCTAAGTTATCTACAGATGACTATATAAACTTTAAAGGAAAATTAAGGCTTTAAGGGTTTCCTAACTGTTGCACATGCTCAGTAAGTTATGTAGCTACCTTCCTATTTACAACCTTTAGAAATGTAAACCCTGGGCTGAAATTCCTGTGATCCGAAAGTCAGAAAACCAGTCTCACTTGGAAAGAAGGTTGCAGAAGAAATCGGAGAAAAAAAGTAGAGCTCTACCTTTTAAAAAATAACCAGGTAATGGCAAAACCTTGCAGAATTACACACAAATGATCCATTGTGCTACTCATTTCAGAGGTGAGAGTTTCAGTAATTATAATATTAATTAAGGCTTATTTCAATTTTAGCTTTAATTCTCCTTTAAAACTGTACTTCAATTGAGAATAAAAAGTTTCTATTGGTACTACAATGTAAAAAAATAGATTTAGGAATTACTGGGATTGTTCCCATTCTATCTAAGAGATCAGGACTTCATATCTAAAGATTGAAGCTCGATTCCAATAGTAGTCTTATTATGCACCATATTATTCAAATCATAGTAACCTTCTTAAAGCTGCTTTTATTTCCCATGTCCAGTCATACTGTACATCTCACCACTAAAAGGTTTAGGCTTCAAGTTCGCAAAGGGCTTTTCAGTGTGAGAACGGTAAAGCTATGGAACTGTCTGACAGTAGATGTTGTTATGGCAGGTTCATTGGTCAGTTTAAAAAAAAAGGTTGGATGAGTTTCTGCAAACAAGGAATGTTGCAAGTTACTGGTATTGATACATAAAGTAGAGTTGATCCAGGGAAATTTCCCCGTTGGACTGGATGTACGCATGTCTTTATTCAACCTCAAATACTAAATACTAACGGAGATTGAATAAAAGTTCTTATCGTTTAAAATGGTGCTAACTTTGCCCCAACCAATCAGATCTTATTTAACATTTGAAAGCTAACATCTGATTGGTTGGGGGAAAAAACAGCACCATTTTAAACGATAAGAACTTTTATTGAATAACCCTGTAAATTCTAAATGACCTGGCTTCCTAACCTGAAGTTAGGTAGAAGTTCATAATGCGCAGAAGCAGCCAATGCACAAAGACTGTATGGGAGATTGCATTGAAGAGATTACAGAGATTTCCCTGTTTACAGGGTAACCCTTTTGAAATAGAAAAAATAACAAAAGTGGTATAAAGGTGATCAAAAACAGGAATCCAATCTCATGAAATGTGAATCTTATAATGCTTACTTACGGTATTTATTGCGGTGGTCCGGGTGTAAGAAACCCCAGACCCCTCGTTCCTCCAGATAGCAAGATAGAACTCTTCCAATAGGAATTCAACAATATATATTCGGGACTTACCCGTGCTTCTTGGTGACCCAGGTGCAGAGTGCCCCAGGTCCGTCACTTGAGACCAAATCCCACGGATATAACAAAAGAAGAAACGGCACTGCATCAACCAGGAAAAGAACAAGAGAACTCCGGATACAACATGAATGAATGAAATCACAGCTTTATTAACAATACGCCGACCGTTTTGCCAGACCTCCGGGGTCCTAGCGGCAGGGCGGATGTGAATAAAGCTGTGATTTCATTCATTCATGTTGTATCCGGAGTTCTCTTGTTCTTTTCCTGGTTGATGCAGTGCCGTTTCTTCTTTTGTTATATCCGTGGTATAAAGGTGATACCTTTATTGGCTTACTAAGATTATCATAACAAGCTTTCAGAACATATCACCTTTATGCCACTTTTGTTATTTTTTTATTTCAAAAGGGTTACCCTGTAAACATGTTGACTGGCTAACACGGTACACCACCTTTCCCAGAGATTTCCCAACCTAGCATCTAACAAACCAGATTTTATCTTAATGTAACAGGTTTGCATGACATTATGTGTATGAGATATCTAGCCATACTTTTTATAGTCACAGTATCCGTGCTATCCCTTAAGTTTTAGAGAGCTGTTTCTCTGTGACCACTTATATCCAAAATTTACAGATTAGAATGAAAAATTAATTTGTTCTTCTGGGTGCAGAAGATCCATTGTCAAAACGATGGTAACACTATAGCGGTTAAATGTATGGTAATTTATGCAGATCGCCAGTGAGACCTACGATAATGAAGATAGACTCCTTAAAAGATGGTATTGGCTAACATTACAAAACTGAAAAAAATGCATTTTTTATATAAGCGGGTACTTAAATCAGAAATTCTATTGCTAATTAACATTAAAATAAAAGATTCAAAACTATTTATTTGCAAAGAATTGACTATGTAGTACAAAATTTGCAAGTGAAAACACAATTATTGGATGCTGGATAAAAAATCTAAACTTAAATATTAAAATATTTTCCCCCTAAATCTTCCACATGGTACAATAATTACAATAGTTAACAAGCAGTAAGCAGTGGTTAGAGAAGTATGGGTTTTTGCACTATAGAATCTGATCATAAAGGGTTAAAAGCTTCTCTAGACTGAAGAATTTCACTGAGTCTCTAAGAAGCAGCCAAACACCAGCTTGACATTTTGCATCCTTCACAACAGAGACAAAGGCGTGAAGAAATTCCCATGATTCTTTTCTGCATGCCTAACTATGAGCTCAGGTGCAGCAGCGTTTGCCCTGGACCGGCCTCATCAACATGAAGGGCGAACTCATCGTTTCTGCATCTTTTTCTCGCCAGTGCTTGATTAATTGGCTCACAAATACGCAGACTGAATACCTAATACACCTCCTGTTCTTATTCTTTCCACACAGCCGCTTGACTGAATTTACATATACTTTATATTCCATTTTTTTTTTTAAACGCAAGCACATCTCAGTAATTTGATGTAATGACGACATGTCACCAAAAAAGAGGAATTAGAAAAATCTGTAGGTATTTAATTTATTCTTGTTTTTTCCCCCCCTTCAACTAGATATCTCTTGGAACTGCATTAATATTCATGTGTGAGAGAAGGGGAAATACACAACAGAGGAAAATACCAAGGATTAAACTAAGCTAAGAACATTAAAAAAAATGGCTTTGAATGATGGCACAAGATGATAGACCATCTTTGAGAAATATATATTTTATGTAAAATTATAACACATGGAAATATGCAGTTTAGCATTATAATAATAGTAAAGCTTTAGGAGGTTTAAAACTCCGCATAAGCGAATCGCAAAGCAGTTCTTGTAATAAAACCTGCTTAACAATCTATATCGTTTTTTTACATCTACATTTGATTTGCCCAGAATGTCTGGATTTATATCGCGTTTAGACATTTAGGTTTAACTTGCAGCACGAAATTTCAAAAACTTTAAGAAAGGATTTTTACCGGTACTAAACAGTGAATATAAAACCGTGGTTTTTCATTTTGCCTGTGATGAAGTTCCTTGGCCAACTGAGGCAGATTGCTATATTGTATTTTATTTCATTTTCAAATAGCAGCACTTGTATTTAGAAGCAATTTACAGCAGGCCATGTTCCCCCCAAAAAACAAAACACCATATCACATGCACTAGCAGTCAATCATCAATACTTCAATATCATTTGGAGAGGCAACCATGGCAAGCACAGGGAGAACATACAAACTCAATGCAGATAAAGCCTAGGATAGAACTGGATCCCTGACTTAGTATTTTTCCACTAAAAGTTAACATTCAAAACAATATCTGGCAATAGGTTTAGATAATATCTGATAATTCTTTAAGCACAATATTAAATCACTTGTGACAGCTACCCTAATTCCCCTATAAAAGTTACACATCCTTGGCAAATGGGTGAGTAGGGTTTTAAGATAGAAATAACAGAACTGCAGCTCTCATTAAAGGACATGTAAACTGTGCCATATCATTTTTAACTAATCACACAGTAATAAAGCCTTGTACACACGTCAGATCATTTTTGCACGATGTGCCAGACGAACGTTTAGCAACCATCTCGTTATTCACTAGTTCTGCAGCTGTACATACATCAACGATAGTGGACAGATAATGTTCGTTGGAAAAGGTGTTACGTGACATACGTATTAAGTGATGTTCGGAATATAGCGTGATATCGAAATGTTGCACATGTGTATTTCATTCAATCTTCTATTACACTCTACCGATAATCTGTCGACTATGTACAAACAAATGACAGAATGAATCCACCAGGCTGATCGTTGGAAAAAGCTGAGGATAGTCGTGGATCGTTGGTCTTAAAAGATCGTTAAAGCTTCATTTTCGCACAACCGTCGCATGATGGGTCATTCGTCGGGCAAACCGTGCACAAAATTATCTGACGTGTGTATGAGGCTTAAGGATTAATTTCCACCAATCTGAAATCAGCTCCCCACCCCCCACCCCCTCTGACCTTCCTATCCCCCCCTTTTTTTTAGGTCTGTTAATTTTATTTTTAAAAGGGAAGGGCACAGCTAGTCAGTGACGAACTGTCAATCACCCAGACCCTCCCCCTGACACACTACATGTAGAAACTATCCATTCTATAAAAGTAAAGCTTATTTCACTGTCACTGCATCGCTAATTGATTCAGTATTAAGATCAGGAAAAGGAATAAACATTATCTGTTCCTCTGTCTTTCTGTGCAGATAAACCCAATCCTGCAGTTAGCTGCTGTCTGTGTTAGTTATGTCCCAATGTAGCACTGTACCTAAAGAAATCAATAACAATAATAAGTCCCCTACACGCACGCACGCAAACACACACCTTCAAACTCCTACAGCTAAAAGAAAATCTTATTTGATTCAAGCAGTTATTACAGCTCCCAGTGCTGCTTACCTTCCCATAGCAAAGCAGTTTTACTTTCACTTTTACTATAACACAAAATCACTGGGTGAATGCTATTGGCTGTAGTGGGGCAAAAATCATCTCCGCTGCACATGCTCCACACTCTATCTGTGCCTCAGTTTTTTTTGTTTTTTTTGTTGGGGGGAGTAGATACAGAGAGGAGAAATCCATACTAACTAGGAGTGAGCTGAACAGGACATGAGGAGATCTAGTGACAGGGAACACAGAGCAAAAAGGGATCAAGTTTCTGGCAACACTAAAATTATAGAAAAGGAAAAGGCAAGTCATTTTTTTCACTTTAAATTAGAATGGATTAGACAGAACAGATCTATTAGTATATTCAGGAATGGAGCTGAATTCAGGCCACACTTGCGTGTTTATTTGTATGTGTTTGCGCATGCGATTTTGTTAAAATGGAAATAACAGGGGAACACAAAAATTCCCATGATTTCCGATGCGTATGCGATTGCGCATTCATTTCCATTTTGGTAACACATGCGTTCACTTTTTGTGTGTTAAGGCATGCGTTTCCATGCGGAAAATGGCAAAATCACATGCGATAATGCACACGATTCCATGCGCGATTCCAGCGCGTTGCTGTGTGGCCTCATCCTAAAACACATGGCAGCACTTTAAAACTTTGATTATTTAAAGCCGCACAATACAACTGCATTTGATTTGTTTTACTAAATTTTGCCACTGTCAGTTTTTTATCAGTAGCGACTGTAACTTCATGATTGTGCCAAAAAATGTAGAAATTACAGGATGAATATCCCATGTTGTAGGTGATGCCATACACAAGGTGGTATTTTTTTTCCTTAGCTGCAGTTGGCCTTACTTTCCTAGTTTAAGGTCTCTTTATAAAGTAGCTGTTGGTAGATAACTGCATGATTAGAATTCTAACAACTCAAAATATTTCTGTGATTAATGTTCGATTATAATAGTTTTAGGAACTAGATACTAAGGATTAAAAGAACAGCCTTTGTCAATGCAATAGTAAGACTTAAATAACTACATATTTTACCCATCTCATTTTGTTGAAGTTAAAAGACATTCTGTTTAAACTGTCATTATCTATGAAAATGTTTTGTCAACAGTAAAAAGATATTACAGAAAATTTTCTCTGTCATTTGAGGAATGCTATACAGCCCCAAATGAAGATAAAATTGTTTTGATAAAGAAAATCTCTAGGTATTCATTTTGACGTGTTTAATCAGAAAGTTGACAACTGTTGAAACCTTCAATGGCATCTTTTTTTCTCAAAAAGGAAACACAATGTGGGAGATGCAGTAACGAGTCTTATTGGTAAAATGAGTGTAAAATCCATGCTACGTGTTGCCATATACAGTAATTTTGGTTTAGCAAGGGTTTAAAGGACAATTATACTCACCTCCCCACATCCTCTACACTTCTAACTATGTGAAGTTCCCAGGGTGAAGATCTGTACCACCAAGTCCTCACCTCTGGATACAAGTAATACTTGTGTATGTGACTTTCTATGGTGCTGTGTGTAATGCTTTCTGTAATGCTATGTATAAGGTTTTCTATGGGGCTGTATATGGGATTTTCTATGGAATGTGTATAAGGCTTTCTATGGTGCTGTGTATTGGACTTTCTATGGGGCTATGTATGGAACTTTCTATGGGGCTGTGTATTGGACTTTCTATGGGGCTGTGTATGGGACTTTCTATGGGACTGTGTATTGGACTTTCTATGGGACTGTGTATTGGACTTTCTATGGGGCTGTCTGTGGAACTATCTATGGGGCTGTTTATAGGAGAAAGTCAACCCTCGGTATATTCTTGAGTCAAAAAGTTTTCCTGGTTTATTATTTAAAAATAAATACCTCGATTTATAGTCAGGTTGGTTTATACTTGAGTATCTATGGTATTTAGTTTATTTAGATTTACTACAATATTTGCCCACAACCCCCTACTCAGTACTTATTCCAGTTGAAAAACATACTGTAACAAACATACTGTGATTTCTCTCCTGTAGCAATGTGGCAATTCTTCTATTTCTTTTCTTTCTATACTTTGGACTGCATCCCGTCCCACATTTTTCAAGCTTGTGATACGAGATTTGGTACAGACATGCGGGATACATATGATAAGTGTGCTATCCATGAAAGTGTTTCCAATTTATCGGAAAATTTACAAACTTTTTGTGCATAGACTATAATAGAGCTGTGTCACAGGTGCAATTAAAATCTGCGTCTTGAATGCATCAATTGTGAGCACAAGTAATCAGTGCTGATTAGCTGCCTCTTGATTGTATTCAGGTGTAAGCAGACCTAATCATCACTGATTACCTGTCTTAATTACCTGTGCCACAGAGGCAGGTTTTAAAAACCACAGCACACTCAGAAACTCACATTAACAGAGCTTTGTGCAGTCTTTCAAACTAAATTCAAAAGATTATACTTTCTAGTAACTATTATTATTTATAATAAAATTATATTAACACAGACATCCCACCCTGCCATTTAAGGTTTCTGGGCAGGGTAAAAAAGGGGGCATGATGTCACATGGGGGCGGGATGGGACATCATGCAGAGGCAAGGCCATTGTCCTAGGGGTGGAGGGGCAGGGTTAGGGTGGGGTTATTGGTATTCCCGGGGCATTCCCGGGGATATGGTCTGTAAAATGGGCATGACTGAGGAGGAGACTAGAGTCTCCTCTCAGTCATGGGAGTCTGGGGTGGTCTTGTTGGAATGCGGGAGACCATGCCAGAATGAGGGAGACTCCCAGACAATCCGGAAGAGGTGGGATACCTTTTACAGTTAATTATCAAAGCCAAGCTTAAGTGAGCATCTCCTTCTTTATATCTGTAGTGCTGGTTCACAAAGAAAAAAACCAAACACTTCCAGTAAGTATAAAGAGAGGAGAGGGATAAAGAAAAGCAACTGGGTGTGCAACCCTTATCCCCCAGCACCCCTAATCTACACTGAAAAACCCTGATCTCTCTCAACTGCAGAGCTTAGTACAGAGTGCAGCTTCAACAAGCAGTTCCTGGACTGTTTCTTAGTTCTGCCACTAATAGCAAATTAAATGTAAACCATAAGGGGATAGTGCTACAGTAGGAATACACTTTCATGCAGACATTTGATAATGCAAACTACACAGAAATGAGTTTCTTAAAAAATATATTAAATACAGAATGTAGCTCATATGACCAAAACCAGATGTCCACACAAGACCCATTCAAAGTTTTATCGATTCAATTATGATTACCCTTTTCATTAATAAATAAAGGAAAGTCCAGAATCACAAAGTGGGAGATATAAAATCTTACGTTATGGGGTAAAATAAAGTTAAAGGGTTTATCCTCCCTGAATAATTTTTTTATATATATTGTAGCCCATACCTGCCCACCCCCAACCACCAAGTTAGATTTGTAAAAAAAACAAAGCAGCAGAAATGTTCCTGTGGTATTCTGCTTCCGGCCCTCTGATGCAAACAGGGGCCTGACTGGCAGCCACATTTGTAATTGGCTAAGAGGCAGCCAATCACACACGGCTGCTGGCTATGAAGACAGCCATGGGAGCATAAGTATATTTTTGCTGATTTTTTCACAAATATAATTTGACGGTTGGGGTAGGCAGTGTTGCCCTATACTTCAGAAATGTAATTTAAAGGTAGCGGGTGAGGCAGCTATGCAGGAATCAGGAGGGTGGGAGGGATCAGGAGGATGGGAGGGAAAGGGCTCCCCTGTGCATGCCAGAATCCTCAGGGAGGACAGAGAAGAGGCAGGCAGCCTCCCACTATTCACTTTTTGGGACTTTGAACAGGTACTGCAGGAGCTGAGGAGTAAGGTAAGGATTTCTTTACACTACATAGTGTGGCCAGAACACTGTGTATAAAATCTTATGTTATGGGGTAAAATAAAGTTAAAGTGTAAAAAATAAAAAGCAACAGAAATGTTCCCGCAGCACTCTGCTTCCAGCCCTCTGTTTGCCGGAAGTTGCTAGGGAAAACAGTAAAAACATAGGGGTTTGAGTTACAATTTTTACAATACTGGTAACCTAAGTATGGAGTCCTAACTAATTATTGGAGGTCTTGTGCCTTGAATAAGAAAGCATTGGATAAAAGGCCAATTCCCTCCTTGTTAAAAGCCAGTAGGCGGGAGGGAGAGATACCCTGTAACATTTTCCAGGAACTGCAGGAGCTGAGGAGTAAGGTAAGGATTTCTTTACACTACACAGTGTGGCCAGCACACTGTGTATAAAATCTTATGTTATGGGGTAAAATAAAGTTAAAGGGTATCTCCACCCTGAATAAATAAGTTAGATTTGTAAAAAAAAAAAAAAAAAAGCAGCAGAAATGTTCCCAGGGCTTCCAGCCCTCTGTTTTCCAGACGTTGCAAACAGGGGCCTGACTGGCAGCCATGTCTGTAATTGTCTGAGAGGCAGCCAATCACAAATGCAGCTGCCGGATAAGAAGACAGCCACGGGAGTGTACATTTCTGCTGATTTTTTTACAACTATAATTTGGCAGTTGGGTTGGGCAGAAATGTCAGAAACTTCAGAAATGTAATTTAAAGGTATGGGGTGAGGCAGCTATGGAAGGATCAGGAGGGTGGGGGGGAAGGGCTCCCCTGAGCATGCCAGAATCCTCAGGGAGGACAGAAAAAGGCAGATACATTTTTCACAGGCAATCAGGCTCCCACTCTTTACTTTCTGGGACTTTGAACAGGCACTGCAGGAGCTGAGGAGTAAGGTAAGAAATTTATTACACTACACAGTGTGGCCAGCACAAGGGCAAATTTTAGTTTTGGGGTGGACATGCCCTTTAAATACACAAAAGGGGGTCTGTGGGAGAACTCCATAGGCAAAATTTAAATTACTATAACATTTAGTGAAAGTGCTTCTGATCTGACCAAAACACTAGAACAAACAAAGGAAAAGATGATCATTGCACATTCCTGGGCCCCATATAATATGATATCTGTGCTAGGGAAAACAGTAAAAACATAGGGGTTTGAGTTACAATTTTTTTAATACTTATAACCCAAGTATGGAGTCCCAACTAATTATTGGAGGTCTTGTGCCTTGAATACAAAGCATTGGATAAAAGACCACTTCCCTCCTTGTTAAAAGCCAGTAGGGGGATACCCTGTAACATTTTCCAATGCAACTTCAGGAAGACAACCTTCCCAAGAAAATGTAACCAAGCAGGGAGTGTCAGCCCAGAAAAATGACAAGGTAATTAGTTAGGACCTTTCATACTGGGGTTACCGTGACAAGGATGGAAGGCTTTTAACGTTTATGAATAAAACCCCTATGTTTTTAATGTTTACACTAGCACATATATTATGATATAATATGGGACCCAGGAATTTGCATTGATCACATATTTCTTTGGTTGTTTAAACCCACCTTTTCTGTTGTAAGATCAGTTAAGCGTGGATTTAACTCTCCTTCACTTTTTCCCTAGCATTAGTTTTTGTTCAAAATCTATGGTTATTTCAATAGAATTTGGATGATGCCCATGCCCAATGTAAAGGCCATGTTGCATTTTCGTAGCTGTTTTGTTAGAACACTGGTGGTCTCCCCCACATACAAATCAGAGCATTCTTCACTGCACTGCACTGCATATATGATGTCGCTTATCTTGTGTTTAGGTATTGGGTCTTTCGGATGTACCAATTGCTGCCTCAGTGTGTTGTTTGGTTTAAAGCAGACAGGTATACGGTGTTTTTTGAAAATTCTTCTTAATTTCTCGGAGACCCCTGCTACATATGGGATGACCATGTTCTTTCTCCTGTCTTGTTGGTATACCTGTTCTTTTCTTTCCTTCTACTACTGTCAAGTCATTAGCAAAATGAAGGGGAAATAATATACAACCAGGTATACAAGAGAGAAAAAAGGACGTCTGCAAGTCACGGAATCTTTACTTTGTGGAAAGTTCATCACATTTAAAATAAAATTGAGTTGTATTCTCAAATGTGTATTTTACTTTATGGTGATGTCACGAAAGTAAAACCAATGGCTTGCTTGTAAACAATAATTCAATTGCTGTTGAAGTACACGTTTCTTAGTGTAGTGATTAGAATATGTTTTTAATTTGTTTAGTATTTAAAGGGGAAATTCAGTGCAAATACATGTACTTTTCAGAAAAAAGAGCAGTATTTTTTCATCCCAATGACCTTAATCTGCCCATTCAGCATTGTGTCTGTGTATAAGTAAATGCAACTGAAATACTGACTTCCTGTTTGCAGGACCCCTAGTAGAGACCGTTATGGTCTTGCCCTTGACCCAGCGCCTGGGTTGATTCAGTTGCTCAGTAGAGATCTGAGCATGTTTGACCCATCCAACAGCCAATCAGTAGAAATTACTGTTAGGAACAATTCAAGCATGTGGTGCATCCTGGGAAGAAGGACAGTTAGAACCTGAAATGTCAGCTCACTAATGTCAACAGCAGGGAACAGGAAAGGGTATAAAATCAACTGATTTTTCAAAATGGAAGAGAATATGTAGAATAACTAAAAAGGCATTACACAAACTAACAATTTAACAAATATTGATAATTTCCACTGAACTGTCCCTTTAATTGTTGCTTCTTGATTTCAATGAAAGCAACAGATTTTACTTGTAGGAGGTATAACCTTTATTTAGTGGCTGCAAATTGTATAATAGTTTTCACCTTTATTTAGTGGCTGTGCATTGTGTTTGAAGTATCACTATTATTTAGTGGCTGCATGTTGTGTAGAAGGAATCACCTTTATTTAGAGGTCTTATCACGAATGTTCTTGTAGTACAGATGTGAAACCCTTTGTGCAGTTGTCTATTTTGCTCTTATATATTGGTATTGTGTTCATTACAGTTAAATGTACAGCTAAAAAGGTTCTCATTCATCCAGGTCATGGTATAAATTTTGTATTCAGTTAGATCAACTGGACTTGAAGTTTAGTTTTTGAAGACATTTCGCTAGTCATCTGACTGGCTTTCTCAATTTAGAATGACTTGTACAATAATCTGTTGGCAATAAATACCCTGGAAGGTCCCAATCAAAAAACTTTTGTATCCTATGATTTGACACCCCTCTTCACTTATATACCCACCAAAAGAGGCTGTTGAAATGGTGAGAAAATGGCCGTACCAAGATAACACCCTTGCCAGCAGAACAAATCTTAACCAAAAACAGGAGTGTTCCCTACTGGACTTCTGCCTGAATACCACATATTTCAAATATGAGGTTAATTTCTACGAGCAAAAACATGGATGTGCTCCAGTTTCACACATTGAAACTTTAAATGGAGGAAGTGGAAATACAGGCTATTAATACCTTCAAGGCACCCAGCCACTGGTTCTGATACTGGATGTGGATGACACACTGGCTTTCTTGGTGGAAGTCAGGAAGAATGGTAAACTGGATGTAGAGGTTTACAGAGAACCAACCCATACAGACCAATATTTGATGATTGACTCCTACCACCCTTTAGATGGATGTCATCAAAATCCTGCTACTCAGAGCAGAGAACATCACCACTATCACAGAGGGGAAAAAACTGAATATAGATATAACAGAAAAATGCACACATTGTAATACAGTACTGTAGATTTCCAGGTCTATGTTCTAAGACTATGTATCGTAAGCTTGTAGCTTAAATGAAGCTTAAAACAGGCTCTGTGACATCCCAAAACTAAAAGCAGACTGAATGTACAGGAAACTAATGGGCAAGGAAACAAGAAAGAATCTGCCAGTTCAAATGAGACACAATAACTGGGGGCTGTCAAAATAATTCATGGTAACTGAAGTTCATTACAAAGACTCTATTCACAGAAGTAAATCCGGGAAAGGTTTGCCTGTAATGTACAACAAAATGAAGTTGTGTCAGTTGTATATAAATAATTTTTAAAAGCTCTACTGTATGTAGTTTCCATACAATGTTTTTTCAGTAACCAGCTCTTATTGTAAGAAAAGAGAAGAAGTGGAGCTTTGTGAAACAGGAACGGCCAGATCTTAGGAAATGGAATGGAGAGGGCTCTAGATATTTCACTATCTCTTTTTATTGACAAACAAAAAATATCAGCTGCATATAAGACATTAGTATGCTGGAATTTTCACTATACAGTAACATTTTCACTGGGAACTAAAAATGTATTTTTCTTAGAAATGAAAAAAAAAAACTTTAAAAGATAGTAAGTGGTATATTGGTGCTGGTGTGGTTTTGGCTGATGGCGGTGTGGTGCTCCAGAGAAGTGAGAATAACAGTTTTACTGAGTCTCAATCAATCAATAATCCACTGCTCAGTGCAGGACCGCCATCAGACTTTTCTGGGCCCCATACTGGGTACATTTCTGGGCCACTTACAGCATGAACCAACTCAGACATGTCACGCATACCTCCCAACATTTTAAAATGCAAGAGGGACACATGGGGAGAAGAGAAGCGGTGAATGCAGATTTTTTTTCCCACACTCACTTCGTTAAGACCATGCCCAGTTTCTCATTTTACATTGTTGCCTGCAATATTATTTATCAACTAGACATTAAGCCCATTACATTAACGGGTGCTAGACATGCACCACCTCCCCGACCCACACAGACCGGTAAATATAAAATGTACCTGTGTCCAGTACACACACTTAAGATGCCCTCAAGCCCAGAGGGCACAGACTGGTAAATATAACATACCTTTAAGCCAAGCCCACATAGACTGTATCCCATATTAGACCCCATATTATATTCTGCATCAGTGTTGCTTAAAACGGATTTCATTCTTATTGACTATTGATATATTCACTCCATTCTCCACGCTCAAATCCTTACACCTACCCATTTGTGCACTGTCTGGAAAAAGGCTGCCACTATTGCCACACAGCATGGCAGCTCCACACTCTGTCCTGCCTATATCCATATTTCTATCTCTGTGTCACATGGCAGCTCCACACCATCTCTATCCTGTCTATATCCTTATAATAGAGATGGTGTGGAGCTGCCATGCTGCAATGTGACACAGAGATAGAAATTTGGATAAAGGCAAGATAGGGATGGTGGGAGTTGCCATACTGCTATGTGACACAATCTGTATCCTGCTTATATCCATATCTCCATCTCAGTGTGGAGCTGCCATACTGCTATGTGTCACAGAGACGGAGATATGGATATAGGCAGGATAGAGATGGTGTGGAGCTGCCATTCTGCTATGTGACACAGATTGAGATATGTAAATAGGCAGGATAAAGATGGTGTGGAGCTGCCATGCTGCCCCCATAGGGTAGGTAATATAGCCCTATTAGGCTATTAACTACCCCATGTGCAGTACATGCCCTGGTAGCAGAATGCAATTAAGGCATGCTGGGAGTTGTAGTTAAACATGTGAAGTGACAAGGTTTCCCATCACTGCAGGTACTGGCCCCAGCAGCCCCCCAAGAGCAGTCCTTGTCAGTCCCTGTACACAGCAGTGAGACAGAGGGTAACAATGTCCCCCCCCATGGATTTACAGTTACTCCCTCCTGCTCTCTATGGAGATCACAGCACAGAAGAGCTCCAAGTTCAGGGATGGGACAGTAAAGCCACCTACTGACTGAGTCATGGGCATGCAGCAGACACGCCCTGTTTGTCTTCTCTATCTAGGAATAGAGTTCACCACCTAGTTGCTGAATGCAGTATTGCAGGGGAAATTTATTTTCTTCCTCTCACTCTCTGGGCACCTTCTAAGTCCGGCCTCATACAGGAGTATCCACTTTCCCCCCCTGATGGAGGCCCTGGCTCAGTGTATGGCTTTCATTACCTCCAACTGTGCATCCATTTAAGTGCACAATTAATAATCTAACTTTAAGAGGTAAATAATGTGAAGCTGCTGTATTTGCTGCTCATATTGTTTTTAATTCCATGTTAAACCTGAAATCTTGGTTTAACGTGGAATAAAAAAGTTGAGTACAATATCCTGCAGCTTTGCCATCTTTACCTATCACACATTACTATTTGAAGTTGGATTATTAATTGTACACTTCTGTTACGGAGTGTTGGTGTCCATTAAATTCAAGTTTAATCAAATCCAGCTCCCACACAGTGTAAAAAGGCAACCAGGTGAGATTATTGGAGGGTGGAGAAATGATAATACAGGATTGCACCTGTATTAGAGGAATATTGCACCACTACTATAGAACTATTGGGTAGACAGTAGGGGGAAACAACCAGATTTTCAGGATAAGGGATTGCAAGGCATGTCAGTCTGATAAATTGTGAGAAAATGGTTACATATGCTAAAAAAAAAAAAAGAATTTTGGTGTGACATAAATTCACAGGAAGTCCCTTCTGGAAAAGTTGCATACTGGGTCACCTTTAGTGGTTATTTGTTCTTGTTTGTGGGGTTTCTACACACATTTTTGTTTACCCACTTGTTGGGATGTGGGAAGAGGAAGAAGAACTTTAAAACTCATTAAAGGGGAACTGTGGTCTCCAAACAAGTTGAGTTTAAATTAAAGGGCAGTTTCCTACCTTTAAAATGAGCCATCAACCACCTCTCTACCTGCTCCACAGCCCACGATATAAAGAAATGACTGACCAGAAAGTTAATGGGTGGGAGGCTGACATTTGACATTCCTAAGGCTTTTCCTGCACATTGCCGCCAGCGAGCACAGCCTCAGACTCCCTCAGTGTGTGAGGGAGACAGGAAGTCCCTCCTCCTCTCTGCTGTGTGAAGTCCTGACAGTGTAAGTAAGGGAATCTACAGCCCTTCTTTCCCACTATGTGAAAACAGCCTTTTCAGGCAGAGTTCTCACTCTGCCTGAAAAGGCTGTTTCCACAGTTTTCTGTAGGGGGGGCTTATGCACCTGCGAGTGGACGGGGCTTGTGCACCCGCAAGTGGGCAGGGCTTATGCACCCGGGAGTTAACAGAGCTTAGGCGTCTGCAAGTGGGTGGAGCTTAGGCACCCGTGGGTGGGTGTGGTGTATGTACCCGCGGGTGGGCAGGGCCACATGGCTGTAAGAGAATGGGCCAAGGGGGGCCTGCAACTGGAGGGACCATAAGGTCCATGAGTGGGAGGGACCAGGGGGGCTGCAAAGGGGAGGAGTAGACACAGGACAGATTGACTGACATGGTTTCAGAGCAGGAAGTGCAGGGGACTTTTGCCATATCATACACAAAAATGTAAATATCTTTAAAACTATGCAAAATAAACAATGAAAATAAATTGCAAAAATCCCCAGGAGAGCAATTCCTATCAATTTACCTAAAGTCATTTTTGGACCACAGTTCCCCTTTAAGGTTTGTGGGTTGATAAGCAGTTGATCTACTTATATAAACTTTGTAGTTGGGGGGGGGGGGGGGGGGGGGTTGAACATTTCCTTTAGAATCATGCATTATTTATGTTGGCAATTAAGAGGTACACAGTTAGAACAAAGCAAAAATAACCTTAACACTTTTTAAGTATACAGTATGAATAGTAATAAGATGAGGACTTAAAGAGGTGGGGATAAGATACTTACTGAGGATGCCGATAAAGCAAATGTCTTAAGGTTCCCCCCCTCTGTATACAATATAGGACATCTAAGTATAGATTGCATAGAGTAGTAGTAGTAATAATGCTATAATTAAATTTGTTTTTATCCAGGCCATTATTTCTTATTTTGTCAGATTTTCTCATGTCCAGAAACATGCTACTGAAATGGAAAAAAACTGATGTAACTCTAATATTCAAAAAGGTAGTCGTTCACAGTCTGGCAATTACAGACCAATATATAGAAAAGAAGCTGCACACCCTAGGCACTAGCCACTGGTAGATTTCCTGGTGGTGCTGGTCACCTGAACGTTCTGATGAAGGGTGGCTAGGCCCCCCAAAACGTAATTTTGTTTGTTACACTTTCAATAAATGGGTTAAGGACTTTTTTCACTGATTGGCTGGGTGCGGTCATTATTCTTTTAATTTATGGCAATTACAGACCTTTGAGTTTAACTTCAATGGTAAAAAATGTTTGATACAGGAAAATATTCTAGAATATGTTTCAAGGACCGACCGTAAGGGACGTAGTAATCAGCATAGATTTATGAGGAACAGATCTTGTCAAATAAACCTGCTTGTGAGAGAGTAGGAATTTGGACTCTGGCATAGCAGTAGATTTGGTATACTTGGATTTCACAATGGTTTTTGATACAGTCCCCCATTGGCGTCTTCTGTATAAGCTAAGGTCTGTTGGGTTGGACGGAATATTTGTATATTAAAGATGGGGGAAACTGGTAAGTTTAATTCCGTTTTCGGATTTACAGATCTCGGAAACCACCCAAACATCCGCTTGTGGGGGAAAGCTATCTGCTTTCCCCCACAAGCATAAATACATACTGCTAGGTTGTATGTGTAAATAAATTGTAAGCTCTTCGGGGGCAGGGCCTGGTGTGAATTGATTAAATGACATGCCTAACCAACCACCAAAAAATGAGGTTCCTGCTTGAAATGCCCCCAAACTTAGACTAAGCTAGGTTTAAATCTCCCAAAATGATTTTAAATATACTCACCAGCCTTTGTTCCCTTGGCAGCCTTCTGCTGCTTCTTTTAAAATCTCAGCCAATCTCTGAGTGGCTGATGGTCCGGCTCCTTCTGCTTCTTTTGCATCTTTTGCTGATGGTCCGGCTCCTTCTGCTTCTCTCCAGTTTCCTGTACTGTATTTCGGCCATGCAGGAGAACCATATGCAGCAGAAGAGAAAGTAGAGGTCATTTAACACTACACAGTGTGCTCAGCTTTGGGGCAAATTTCCTTTGGGGGTGTGGACTTGCCCTTTAAATAATTGTTTTTCAAAAAGTTTTTCAAATAATGTATGACTATATGAGAAATAAAATACATACAAATTAACAATTAAATTTCATTTACATACAGCAATAGAAAGCTGTGTTGCTTTATTCTTGGATACTTATCACGACTACTTTGTCCCAGTATGAAAAATGTCGCCTTGTTACATTGCAGACTGTAAATGTATTTTTACAGGTAATGCACGGTTTTATAAGTCATGGTAAGGCGTTAATCTAGGATTGCCACCTCTTTCCATTGAAATCAAATGCATTTTAATTAACATGGAAAAAGGCTGTTAGTATTTACATTAAAAGAATGCTGCAGGCTGCATTGATTTTAGCATAGCTATACAGCACTTAGTAGAGGGAGTAGATTCCAAAGGAATCTGTCGCCACACATACGATCGTAATCCCAAATGTATGACCACCTTAATCCTTGCAGCATATACATTTCCTGTACAGTATGTTCATTTTTAAAGGGAACAGGTGACATCCTTATTTTGATGGGGCGGTATATACATTTACTATTTTGGATAAATGGCAGAAATGCAAAATCTTACGGTTTATGAAGCCAGTTAACTGTGAACTATATTTTATTTTTATTATTCCTATAAAGTATTTATGAATTGTGAGCGTGACCCTTGTATAACCTAAATCTACTAGTTGTTTTAAAAATGGAACACATTTATTGTTTAATTAGCAGCATTATTATTCCTGAGCTGCTTTTTTCCATTAAACTTCTTAAACTGTTTTTTCCCCCAATATTCTAGCTACTGTAAGGATGGAGTTTCACAGTGCACCTTTCTACTCCCACACTGAGTATGTAGAATCATTTAAATTGTTTCTTAATTATGCCCTACAGCAAACTCAAGTGCCAAGAAGTAATGTGTACAAAGAACAATATTCTCATACACTTTAAATGCCTTTATATATCTATAAACCACTGTGCGTAATTACTGCAGAATATTTATACAATTCGAAAATGCTACAAGCACCCTGTTTAGATGTTATTTTTGTATTATTTTTTAGTAATTACTCTGATCAGTCTTAGTGTATAATAGTAACTAAACCCTTTTACATTAATATTGATTTTCATTAGTATTTAAGAAGACCAAATTTATTTTATGGTAGTGTTTAAACATAATTAATTTCTAGTGGTTTTATTTATACTAAAAAAAAACATACAAATAGGCTTTTGCAAAAAGTTTATTTGATTTAATGGCAAATATAAACTCATGATTAGTTATGGATGAACTACAATTGCTGCAACATTACGTCAACTTCACAAAAAGTTTCTTAACTCCGTTAAAGTTAAATGCATATGCACTTAAACATTAAATGTGTCCTATTTTAAAGGTTGATAGCAAAGCTACTGTTAATCAAATGGCATTGGAAGTATATTTTATATATGTATCAACAAATGGCTAGATAACAGCAGATAAACAACAAGTATAACTAGTTCTGCGGAGGAATGGCATCTCTGTTATATAGTGTATAAGTGCTACTGATCTGACCAAACATTAGAATAAACAGAGAAATAGATGATCAATGCACATTTCTGGACCCCATATGATATCATAATATCTGTGCTACTGCAAACAGTAAAAAACAAACAAACAACTTTTTACTGTTTGCACTAGCACAGATATTGCTGTGGTTACCTTGATATGCTAGGAAAGTTTTTCTCTTTCATGTATAAAAATGTAACCCCTATATTTTAACTGTTGCACTAGCACATGTAGCCCAACCTTTATATGTGACTTAATATTATTAGTTGCAGGTAGACTGTCCTGCCCCTAGTAACACCCCTATTATCTCAGTTAATAGACAAAAGCACAAAGATAAGCAAATCAAAGGACCCAGCAATAAAGTGCAATCATGCAAACTCTTCGTTCCCAGACCCTGTGCTACTGATTGTAGAACGGGAGGTAATGTATATCTCCTTAACCTCCTGGGATTCAATCAATATATTAAAGGAATAGTTCACTTTATGAGTGAACTATTCCTTTAATATAGATGGCCGAACTTACTAAAGTTCGGTTCATTTCCAAACTTCAGTAAAAGTTCGTAAGTTTGGAAACAAACCCATTGAAGTCAATGGGGAGCTAAAAGTTCGTAAAGTTCGGATTAATAAAATAATATTGGTAACTGTTAATGGCTGTGGCACCTGGGAAATGGTCTGGGGAACATGGACATATCACCAAAACTTGTTTAAACACTTCTTGTCTGGTTTTCACACACTACATTCCAGGGCTATTACAAAACAAAGATAACATTTGAGGGTTACCGAATTCGAGGGCTATATTCAAGGGTTATCAAAAATTTAAAGTTACATTCGAGGGTTACCGAAATCGAAGGCTACATTGGAGGGTTACCGAAATCGAAGGCTACATTGGAGGGTTACCGAAATCGAAGGCTACATTGGAGGGTTACCGAAATCGAAGGCTACATTGGAGGGTTACCGAAATCGAAGGCTACATTCGAGGGTTACCGAAATCGAAGGTTACATATGAGTGTCACTGAATGATACATTTGAGGGTTAAAGAAATCGAAGGCTACATTCGAGGGTTACTGAAATCTACTGCAGAGCTTTTTCGAAATGTATAGAAAATTATTGTAGTGCCGTATTAGTCCAATATATAGATTTGAAAAAATAATAAGAGTACTGTGATACTTTTTCTATGGACTAACAGTTTATTTAGTTGACAATCTTTCGAGGGCTAAACCCTCTTCATCAGGTCAAAGCAGTACTGATGTTTAACAAAGGTTAACGGAAAGTAAAAAGCCAGTTCCAAAAGATAATAAGATAACCAAAACAACAAGGGGGAGAGAGGGAAAAAAAAGTTAAGAGCAAAAGGTGCCCATGAAAGTGTAGAGGGCAATAAAATGAGAGGAGATAACAGAATAGTGAAGTGATCAAGAAATTCAAGGGGAGAAGAGATGGCAGGGAGGACCAAAAAAAAAAAAAAAAAAACCACAGTAAAGCTAGGTACACACAATCCAGATTTCTGAAAGATGACAGACAGGATCTGCAAGATCCTGTCTGCCATCTTTCAAAGATCTTCATACACACAGTCCCGAGCGTTCTCCCTATGAACTTCATAAGGAGAACGTTCGGGACTGTGTGTTTCCATCGGCCGCGCAAGACTCCTCTATAGGGAGTCTAGCGCGGCTGATGGAAATTTTCAGCCTTTCCCGAACAAGCGTTCGGCCGACCCAATCGTTTGGTGATCGGGTGTAGTGTGCTCAAAGCAGTACTGATTTTTAACAAAGGTTAACGGAAAGTAAAAAGCCAGTTCCAAAAGATAATAAGATAACCAAAACAACAAGGGGGAGAGAGGAAAAAAAAAGTTAAGAGCAAAAGGTGCCAAGGAAAGTGTAGAGGGCAATAAAATGAGAGGAGAGATAACAGAATAGTGAAGTGATCAAGAAATGCAAGGGGAGAAGAGAAGGCAGGGAGGACCAAAAAAAAAAAAAAACACAGTAAGAAGCAAGAAGAGACAAGGAAAATGTAGAGGTAATAAAATAGGAGAGATAACAGAATAGTGAAGTGATCAAGAAATGCAAGGGGAGAAGAGATGGCAGGGAGGACCAAAAAAAAAAAAAAACACAGTAAAGCTGGGTACACACAGTCCAGATTTCTGAAATATGACAGACAGGATCTGCAAGATCCTGTCTGCCATCTTTCAAAGATCTGCATACACACAGTCCCGAGCGTTCTCCCTATGAACTTCATAAGGAGAACGCTCGGGACTGTGTGTTTCCATCGGCCGCGCTAGACTCCTCTATAGGGAGTCTAGCGTGGCCGATGGAAATTTTCGGCCTTTCCCGAACGAGCGTTCGGCCGACCCGATTGTTTGGCAGCCGGGCGCTCGTTCAGGAAACAAGAGTACACACATAACGATAACGCCCCGATACCGTCGGATCCGACGGTATCGGGGCTTTATCGTTAGTGTGTGTACCCAGCTTAAGAAGCAAGAAGAGACAAGGAAAATGTAGAGGTAATAAAATAGGAGAGATAACAGAATAGTGAAGTGGTAATAGAGTAGGACGGAGGAGGAAGAGTAAAGGGAGAGGGGGGAAGAGAAAAACAAAAAAGAAGGCAAAGCAGAAAAAAAGAAATATATAAATATACAAAAAAAAATTAGTTCACCAGGTTAAAATGAGTTTACTAGTTCCTTTTATATAATAAATGATAGGTATAGGTTTGTGTATTGTATACACTATTTTATGCATTTAAATAGTTTGTAGACAAAATAAACAATATTGTTTTGTTATACAGGGCTACACACAGATATTATGAAATTACTAGTCATTAAGCCCATTACATTAATGGGCGCTACAAGCCCAGAGTCCATCCTCAGTGTCCCATGGTCAGAACCCCCATTCAGTGTCCCAATGGTAGCTTTCCTCCCTCAGTGTCCCAAGGCCAGGGTCCCCCCTCAGTGTCCCAAGGCCAGAGTCCCCAATCAGTATTCCAAGGCCAGAGTCCCCCAATCAGTATTCCAAGGCCAGAGTCCCCAATCAGTATTCCAAGACCAGAGTCCCCCCTTAGTATCCCAAAGCCAGAGCCCCCTTCCACCACCACCCCAGTGTCCCAAGACCAGATTCCCCCTCCCTGTGTAAGGGTTTTATTATATAGGCTACTGGGCCCATGAAAGTGCATTGATTATCTTTTTCCCTGTAAGATACAGTAGTATATTAGTAGAAACATGTTATACTATTATAATTTTAGATAAAACTAACAACAAATTATAAGCATATGACATCAGTGATATGTCTATTTAAAATTGCACTTATTTATATATCATTGAAGGGGATTTTATGACTGCTTTAACTGTCTCATTATTACTGTATTATTTCCACTTATAGTGTTAAGCCAACTGTTCCTTTAATTGTATTACAGGAACTTTTCTCATTTTATGACATCTTTGACTTTTGAATACAACAAACATACCATGACCTGGATGAATGAAAACCTTCACAAGCATTTTAACTTTAGAGGTTTTATTTTTATTTCTCCAGACCTTGAATGGTATTTATAAGGGAATGATATTGCTAAATAATATCACTGAATAATGTTCGTAAATTACCTATTACTATTGGTAATTTACATCTATGGAATTAATTTAGGACCGTAGTGTAAAATACCAATACTGGGTAGTATTTCCTCACTGCCACTAACTGCCTTTGCTGTTATATTACACAGTAGTAATAAAATAACTCCTTGGCCTTGAATTACCATTAACAACCATTATTTTACAGTAGCAGCATCTTCTACAATTCATCTTTTACATTGTTCATTCCGCCACAACGGTAAAAATAAATTAATTGATGATCGTCCTAGACGCATTTATTTTGCAGCTCTCAATATAGCATTATTTTAAGTATTTTAACTGTCTCTAATTTTAATAATTTGTCTTGCATTCTTCCATTTCCATTGGTTCCAAATTAGTGTTGGAGTCATTTAATTTCCTGTCTGCTCTCACACCATTATTGGTTAATGTTATAAATAACATTTTATACAGAGGAAATAAACACAATATCATTAATGTCCATCCCTCTAACAAACTTTTAACCCTCACAACCAGGACCCTCCATAAAGCTATTTTCTCAATTTTTCCCAGTACTCTTTAAACTAAATATTTACCTTAAAGTCCGACAGTCACTTGCCACTGAAAGCCGTCAGCCACGGTGATTCTCCAAACAGCTATTTTGTGTCTCCCGGTTGTAAAGGGAGAGGGAATGTAATCTAAAAAGGAAATTATCCGGAAGGTTTTCTGTAGTGGTAGATTGATTTCAAGGTATATATGCAGATAGGAGTAACATAGAAAGTGATGTCCTTTAACAAGTGCATCATGCATGATATATATAAAAAAAAATTATAGTCTGTGAATATGAAAGTAAGAAAGATCATCATTTATTGCATGAAATGTCTTTGTTAAGGTAAAATCTTAATATGAATACAATATTCCTTGCTTCAAATACATTTTTTCACATAAAATAGTTTAACCAATCTCTTTTGACATGTGTTCTATACAGATCATGCTGAGTGAAAAATTGATTGGTCCCACATGTATAAGGCATCACCTGTTCTCCTGATTAATGTAAACTGTGCAACATCTGTGCTATTCAATACTGTGTTCTATTTTGATCTAAAACATCTTAAATGCAGATGCACCCATCAGAGAAAAAAAACAACACATTTGATGTAATGTAGCGACACACTAGTCCATGGATTGGCCATACTGTATCACAAAGCACAAATCAAAGATGTATAATTAGAAAACAAAATTCTATAACCATGACACCCTGTACAATTTATCGCCATATTATATAATAAAGTTTGCAGTTTACTTTTGATAATGTGGTGTACCAAATTTTGTTTGTGTTTAGGAAAAAGATCCATTTCCATATTGTCCAGAAATGTTGGCTAGTGTTTCAAATAAATTAAGCTTAAGCCCAAACTACCCACCTCCCCAGCTCTGCTTATTGTAAGCCACATCTAAAGTGCTAAAGAAATCAAAGTACTTTTGTATTACAGATAAAAAAAAATCCAGCACTATGGGTGCTAGTCTAAAGGGAAGCAGTTTGAATGGAACCAGTTTGCAGTGGGTGCAGACCCACTAACTACATTTTTCAAGACTATCCTTATGACAAGTGATCTAATTTTTAGAAATCTGTTAATTGCCCCTCCACAGTCTTGTTCTCAAAGGTTTATCAAAGTCTCCTGCTTTCTCAATGTTACATGGTCTCCATCACTATAACAACTATAACAAAACAACATATTTGTATCTAAAATTTTACAGACCATGATCTTTTACTTTCAGGTGTTCAAAAGCATTTATTTTGTATTCCTGAGTTTTAAAATGCATCCAGGTTTGGTAAAGGGCAAAAAAACACATATGTTAAACCCAGTTGTGTATTTTATAACATGTCTTGCGCCTAACTTTTCCATACATTTGCAAGGCATGTAAGCTCTAAAAAAAAAAGCTTTAAAAGATTGTTAGAAACACAAAAATGTAGAACAATACAAGGTAACACTAGTTATCTGGTTCTAAAGGGTTTATCCTTAGGATGGACAACTCAATTGGTTTCACACAAAGTGTATCCTGCTGTATCATTAGGGTGTTCCTATTCTAAAAGTTACTTACTTACAAAGGTGAAGACATGCGTGAAAAGAAAAGAAAGAACTAACCTTTTTGGTGATAAATACCCTGGAATGTTGCTTAATCAGCATATAACTGCAAAGTGTCAGGGACCTTCTGAATGCAAGGGGTTGATTGCATTGTAGTGGTATGGTCATGTGCTTAGGTGAGTAAAGTACTTAAAAGACAACTAAAGTGAAAAAACAACTTGGACTAAACCAAAGTACACATTGCATTGTATATAATTCACCTCCTCAGCTTAATGACAGTAAAGATATGTGGTTTTAAAGTTGTCCCTTGGTGGCTGCGATCTTGGCTGCTCCTCATGTACCCACTGTGTATGGCACGTGCCTAATATCCATGTCTTAGTGACTGAGGATAAATAGCAAACTCCTCTTTATTTTGCATGTATAAAAACTACTTAATACTGCACCTACATTAGGTTAGAAATAGTATTGTGCTTTCTATGTGCACTGAAAACTGCAAATGGATTTTAAAGAGCATGTCCACCCATTTTTATGCCTTTTGGTATACAGTAGTTCTCCCTCCTCCAGCCCCAACCGCTATAATACATTTTTCAGAAACTCCCCCAAACTCTACTTACCTTCCCTCTTTCCTCCGGCTTACTGTCCCACCCTCTGCTTGCATGAAACTGCAAGCAGGGTGCCAGACCGGCAGCCGCGTCTGTGATTGGCTGAGAGGCAGCCAATCACAGACGCGGCTGCCGGCAGTGGAAAACACCGGGGGAGAGATGTAAGGTAAGTAGAGTTCAGGGGAGTTTCTGTAAAATCTATTATAGCAGTTGGGGCTTGGGGAGGGAGAACTACTATATAGCAAAGGGATTTAATGCTAGGGGGAGGGAGAGGAAAATGCGAGGGGGGGGGGAGGGCTGCAGTGCGCATGGCAAAATTCTCCCGTTGAGACAGGAGGCAGAATCCTATATGGACTCTGTCAGGAGTTTTTGGGACTTTATAGGGGCATAGCAGGGCAGCCAGTTGAAGATGGGATGTAAGGTAAAGGATTTTTATACACTACACAGTGGGGCCAGTAGTGTGTGAAATTATAGTTTTGGGGGTGGACATGCCCTTTAAAAGAGCAAACTTGCTAAATCCTGTTTAAACTGAATATTTCTAAAATATATATGGTTGCTTGTTTTTTCTAGTATGTAGGCTGAATAAAACAAGTTTCAGGCACATTTTTTCTGTGTCCCAGGATAAAACATACCCTCCAAAACTAACCTTTAAAATGTGCTAAAATATCTGTAGCCCTGAAGTTTATTTCCTCTCTTTATAGTGAAGATAGTATAGTAAAGATAATAATGTTTTAATGCAGAGCACATTTTTTAACTTTTGGGGGGGGGGGGGGGGGTTGATGTTAAAGGATAAATTAAGTCAAATTTAAATCACATGCTGCAACATATTCAGAATATTCAGAGTTAACCTGATTTTAGCACAGTAAGTTACTGTAGCAACACGTCCCTTTAATTGGAGGTTTAAACCTTGAATACTAAGCATTGGATGCCAGGCCTCTTCCCTCCTTGTTAAAATCCAGAAGGGGAAGTGATAGCTTTTAATACTAATCCAATGCAAGGTCAGGGAGACACTCTTTCCATGAAAATGCAACCAAGCAGGGAGTGTCAGCCCAGCTAAATGACCCAAGGTAATTTGTTAGGACCTTTCGAGTTCTGCTGTGGAAATGGGTTCGGACACCTTATTTTTATTGAGGTTTGTAGTGTGATTTCCTAATAGAAGTAGTAAAGGGGTTGGGCTTTCATTATAAACAGCAAAAAAAAAAACACAAAATGCATTTGTCAGCATCTCTAGTACATTTTTGAGGTCTACCAATAAAGTTGCAGTTGTATTTTTGGTGAATATTTCCTTTAAAGGGTATCTCCATTGCAAAATCACTTTTTTCAATTTAGTTTTATTGAAGAACGGTAGGTGAATTAGCTGTGTCTTACCTCCAGTTCTTTAATAAAATGTTCAGGAGCTGGGAACAAAGTTGCAGAACTTATCAGGTCTCTTACTCCTTTGCCTCATCCTCTGACAAGTCCGGACAGACTTAGTATGCTTTGTGCAAGTGTGATGCACATGTGTATAGCATACTACCTCCATCAGGACCGGGCAGAGGAGCGAGGGACTGGGTAAGCTGTACAACTTCGTTCCTGGTTCCTAAAATTTTTATTGAAGAACGGAAGGTAAGACACAGCTCCTTTACCTCCTGTTCTTCAATAAAACTGAATCGAAGAAAGTGATTTTAGCAGTGGAGATACCCTTTAAAGGATAGTTCACTCAGAAAATAAACCTATCCTTTCCTGCATTAATTGTAGAATGGGAAGTAAAGGAGCTATGCCTATAGATTATGATGAAGGTGCTCTGTGCAGCACTGAAATATTAAAAGTTTCGCACTGAATGAGATGGTGTGCTCGGAACTGATTTTTGTTTGGATTGATACATATACGGAATGAGGCATCCGTGTCCCTTGAAGCACCCAGAATCGCAAGAAAAGAATGCAGGCGTGCAGGCATTCCCAGGTAACTTCATTATATATACATATCCAAAGATAGCACTGCACTTAATAGGAGTACATAACTCACAGAAAGTGCACTCAGGGGACTTAACCTCATGATTCAGACAAATTTTATTGAGCACCTACGCATTTCCGCCTACATAGAGGCCGTCATCAGGGTGAACAACACACCTAATGCCACTTCCTTAAATACCCATATGAAACCCCTCCCACCATGTGCCAAACACAGCCAACCCCCAACATGAATGAAATAATTAACACCATCAAAATGCCCATGCAGCCGTCAGACCATGTGTCAAAATCTTAACACATATAAAAGGAACCAATGTAACACTCCTTACAGCCAGGAGCTAGGCTCCTCAGAAACCCCTGCTAGCACTAACCAGTACCAGCTAACTATCACTGCATTGCCAGTTTCGCTAAACAGGGTTCCATAGCAAGCTACGTAATTCCGGTATCCATTTCACATCTGGCACCAAGTCCACTATGCCAGTAACCATGGAGATGCGTCTTCTCCCCCATCCGGAACAACATTTACCATAGTGACGCATCCTTCTCTTCCATAGAGACTCTCAATGGGATATGTGTCCGCAAATCCGCTCAGTCCATCATTCGGCAGCACGGTAAACCATTCCTGCTATTCACTGAAGGCACAAAGTCCAATGCTCGCTCACCCTGGCAGACCCACATAAAAACAGATCAAACATAAAAACATCATTCATTAAACCCCTAATATATGGAGGAAATCCCTTAGACCACCCATCATAGAACTAAAGTGCATATATTAACTGTAGCAATACTGTATCAAAAACACCACAATTATTTTAAACCAGAGGCAAGCAATTTTTTAAAAATTTACACAATACTCAATGTAAGAGCCATCAAAGGAAACAATTCATATTCAATGTTTCATTTTGGCCCAAAGGTACCATGGTATGCAACCGAATAATCCAGCTTGATTCACATTTCAATAACTGAAGCTCTCTATTAGGGGTCCCAATTGGGACTTGCTCAATCATCATATATCGTAACATAGAAAGGTTATGTCCCATTTCGCTAAAGTGCCGTGCAACCGGTAAATCCCATTTGGCCATTTTCTTTTTATCACTTTTATTCGAGTCTTGAGTTAATGCTGTTCTAATTGAGGCTCTATGGTTTGCCATCCTATCGCGGAAAGTAGTCGATCAGTCCATGTGTTAAGATTTTGACACATGGACTGATGGCTGAATGGTCTTTTTGTTGTGGTAGGCTGTGTTTTGCACATGGTGGGAGGGGTTTCATATGGGTATCTAAGGAAGTGGTATTAGGTGTGTTGTTCACCCTGATGACGGCATCTATGTAGGTGGAAATGCGTAGGTGCTCAATAAAATTTGTCTGGATCATGAGGTTAAGTCCCCTGAGTGCACTTTCTTTATATATATAGCTACTTCTTGTCAAGTGTAATGGTATTTTAACAATAAATCTGCTTAAATAATCAAAAGATCGTGACAAGACAATATTCTGTCCCTGTACGAGTGACCATAGAAATCAGGTATACTGTATGTTTGCTTGTTATTGGTATGGGATAAAGGGATGATTGCCCCTAGAAAATGTATATTTAGCACAAGTTTGGTAATAAATAGGCTAAATGTTTGATATCACCCAGATTAAGTCTGTAAGTGTGATTTCTTCCATTTTGTTGTGTTAAGGTGTAGCCAGGCACCTTGAAATCAATCCACTACCACAAGGTTTTCATTCGTTCTATGGCACCCTGTACAAAATTTGTTTCTAGTCAATTCATTGCCACAATGTTTTTGCTGCACATTGCACACCCACCACAGATTGGAATCTGTATTACGTGATGCATATACAATAAAGTTTTGTATCACCATCAGAACAAAAAATAAAGGCAACTTTTCGGGGTCACCTCTAGCTCTTTCTCAAGCCGTGAGAAAGGGCAAGAGGTGAGCCCAAACCGTTGCCTTTATTTTTTGTTCTGATGGAGAAATAAATGTTCATTTCATTATATGAATATATAATATGAAGATATATGAATATATAATATTTCGTTATATATGGAGTTCTCATTAAGAGAACTCTAGATATACACGGGACTATTTGGTACAACCTATTTATTGGAGCATATACAATAAAGTGTAGGATTTCAACTTTCTTGGGTTTTTATTTCAGGTTCCTTTTCTATGTCTTTATTGGCCCATCTCCACAATATGCAACTTCAGTGGACTCATGGAGTTGCGATTGTGAAGATTTAAAACATCAAGCCAGTGAGTCAACTTAAGATTACCTTCAGTACTTTTACTAATATTTCTCTTTAGTGCACGTTTCTACCTTTAAAATGCAAAACCTTTTTGTAATGCTGCATACCCATTAGAGTTTTATGATGTAACTTTCATTCACTTAATATTTCTCCTATTTTTTACAAGTAGTTGTTGATATTTTTTAAAATCTATTCAAAACTTTGCATAAGTAGGTAATAAATGCAAATTATTTTGATAAAATTGCATCAACAGATGGAATCAAACCATTTCCAGCAAATGCCTCTGGCTGTGCAGATGGTAATTATAGAATGTATGTAAATATGTAAGCTCTAGGAAGCATAGTAAATGCACTACAGAACTCCAGGATCATAAGAAGATGCTCGTTTTGGCCCTTAACAGGGCCCTTTGGCAATAAGAAATGTACAAGTAGAAAGAAAATTGTCTTTCACAGCTGTATTAATTCTTTGTTTGCTCTGCTAGAGAGTATTATCATCTTACCCAATAAAGATTAAACTCCTATATTCATTATTGTGAAGTTTTAAGATAAGTAGTCAATGTACAAGACTGTTGTCATTATGAAAGCTTGGAAATATCCAGATTAAACAAATATATAAGCAAGTGTGTTACCTTTATGCACATGCAAATATAGCAATAAAAACTACAAATTAATTTAAGAATTGTATTAACCCATAATTAACCCAATTCATTCTTTTATAAATACAATAAATGTACACACTTCTTAAAGATGCTCCCAAACCCACTTTTCGCTATACTTATCTTTAGACACTTCTAACCTAATGTGCACAATCTGATCTCTCACCATCATGTAAATGCTTCCTCTACTGCTGCTTCATGTTATTTATGGGCAGCATAGGAGCTAAGGAGGCAGTCTTGCGTATGGCCATCAGCCAGAAGTGACTTTGGTAAACATATAGTTAAAAAGTGGGTTGGGTCCTTAATAAGTCTGTAAATTTTCTTTCAAAGGGTGGACATGCCCTTTAAACTAATATTTCATAAGCTTTTGCAATTAGATTTAGCATATAACTGTAAAGCATACTATATATGGGGTCGGTATTTAGGATTTTTTTCAAATTAGTCAATGAGCATTTTGCAGATTTTCAACCCATTGATGATATTGAGTGGTTGATAGAAAACAATGATTGGGTCAGGCAGAAAATGTTCTGTCTACCCCATCTTCCAGTACTCATCTTTATCAGATTTCTGCAAAATTTATCAGAAATCTGCAGAAGATCGATGGTGAAAGGTGGTAAATTTTAACCATTTTTTCCAATAGAACGAAACAATCAAAAATGTGTCATATGCGAGTGCAGCGAGGTCGCTGCAATAGAGGTAAGCTCTGGGGGGATAGAAGAAAAATGTTTTAGCCAACTTAACTTTTAAATTCAAAACTTGCCACTAAACTATTATTTTTTTAAGGTGTGCTTATCCTTTAGAGGACAACTAAAATTACAATTTTGAAATCCTAATATGAAAGTTTTTTTCCCCCAGAACATCTATACATTGTAAGATACTTCTCTAGTAAGTTGCATTTACATACATGCACTGTACAATCTAGATTCTGTAAATAAGGTTGCCGTGTTGTTGCCAGTACAAATCAAAGCCCATGCAGTCTTCAATGCGCCTTATGAGAATATGCACCTATTGGCCACACTCTCTAACCCCACTATTCAATTACTTTTTTTTTTATAAAGATGTATCCACACCAATATGGAAGCCCCTGCGGTCTATTTTCCATCCATCATCAGTGTCGCAAAGAACATCATACCAGGAACAATACTAAATATAATATAATATAAAGTGATTTAACTTTTTTTTTTAAATTAACTTTATCTATATGAAAAGATAAACAGGGAGATTCAATAAAAGTTCTTATCCTTAAAAATTGTGGTATTTTGCCCCAACCAATCAAGTTTTAGCTTTCAAATGTTAATAAGATCTGATTGGTTGGGGCAAAATTAGCACCATTTTTAACATAAGAACTTTTATTAAACTCCTTGAAAGTTTCTACACGTAGTGACAGTATATATATATATATATATATATAATTAATATATATATATATATATATATAATAACAAATGGATAGATGGAGCAACTAATATACGTGGAGCTCAAGTGGACGGTATCAAGTAGGTCCCAAGGGGATCACACATACATGGGGACGCATTGTATGTGTCCCTTGGGACCCCTACTTGATACCGTCCACTTGAGCTCACTATTCCTATTCCTATATGCCCCCCTGCCTTTGATACTTTGGTTACCCGACATGAACTAACTGTAGTTTCTTTTCTTTACAAAGGGTCCATTTGCTACAAGTATAAGAGTTGAGCCAGATAGGGATATGAGATGATACATTTGTCTCCTAATGGAACTGTATCCTTGATTATTACTTGTTACCCTAGCATCGCCAATTGATTACTGTTTTAACATATGAAATGTACATTGTGTAGAAATATGAAATTAGCGAGGGGAACCATAATAACTTTTTAAGAAGTAACTTATATTATGTCTTATTTGTGTTTTACACACGGCATTGCACTATTATATTTATATCATACTGGTTTTACTCTTTTTATATAGCACTACACTTTATGATAGACGAGTCATTTTTCATACTTTTATGTTTTACTCTTAACCATATAGCCCTAGCACTTTATTCCTGCACTTTATAATGAGGAATGTATTTGCCCACTTCGTGCACTTTATCTAATGAGGCACTGACAGGGTTAAGCACTTTAGAGGGAGGAACACAGGGGGAGGAGTTGGGTCTCACTAGTATTGTTAAATACCACCTTTGTTTGTAGTGATGTCATATCCTGAGGACGCTGCTGTGTTTGCCGAAACGCGTCGATTGTCACAATAAATTGTTTGATTTAATTACAAGTCCCACAAGTGCTCCATCTATCCATTTGTCTATCTATTTAACCTGTGGAGGCACCGGGGCGTTGGAACTGAAGCGTGAGTGCGAGACCCATCCTGTACATATATATATATATATATATATATATATATATATATATATATATATATATATATATGAAGGAAAAAGATGTCACTCTACGGGTCTTTTGACAAACAGCTTTTTAATTGTACAATCACATCTACGCGTTTCAGCCCAATGTGCGAGCCGTCATCAGGATGCAAACAATCCACATGTATAGTCCCATTTTATAGCCATCCCCATACACAACACTCCCCACCCCCCATGTGTGAATCCCAGCGTGCACATGAACCCAATCAATAATTAAAATCCTTGTGGAACAATTTAAAAACAGACTCAATGAACACACATATGAGAGAGAATCACAGTGTAACAGATAAATAAATATCCAAATCTCATACCTAAAAGATCACATAAATACATAGTAACCATGGTATACAAAGCCGAATAAATACCCCTAAAACCCAATAAATAGTAGGAATCATAAAAGGATATAGTGGGTCATAAAGCAATGTAGCGAAAACTGCTCATTCAGCCTACTAGGGATAGTGTCTGTAGCCTGTAATCCACCTCGCCTCTCTTTGTAACAGTAACTTGTCCTTGTCACAAATGGACCCAACTGTTCACCAACCAGGCCATCTATTATCATGCACCAAAGGCTTGACAGTGGATGTGCCATCTTCTTAAAATGCCTGGCAACCAAATTTATTGGCAACAACTTTTTCATTCGCTTGTAATGCATTTCTAATGGACGCACGATGATTAGCCATGCGTTCCTTAAACATTGTTTTTGTTTTTCCCAATATAATACATGCCACATGGGCAGACAATGAAATAGATCACATATCGGCTAGTACACGTAAATCTCTGATAAATGGCTATCTTGGTACCATCCCTAGGGTGTGCAAAATATTGACCCGGACAACATGGAACTGCGGTGATGCAATTAGGGCATCGAAAACACCCATGTCTCTTTTTGGATGCCATATCCCTTGTGGGGGTAAAACATCTTTTTTCATCTTAGCTATATCCGTGCACACCAATAGGTCAGATATATTATCCCCTCTCTTATATGTGTGTCGTATGCTTGTATTCTTAAAGGGCAAGGATTTGTTCACGAGTAATCATTTCCCACCGTCGATTAATCACCTCCCTCAATGAACCACTCTGGGGGGTGTAAATAGTACAAAAATCAATGGTCCGCCCTTCTGGAACCACTCATTTGTTTAACATCATTTTTGGGTGAGTGATACTCGGACAAGTGTAGCCTTAGCCCTATTTAACTGATGGAGAAGTAAGTCAGACCTGTAACCCCTATTACGAAATCTATGAAACATATCATCAAGTTGGACATCTGCTGTCGACCTGTCACTATTATTTGCGTAAAATTCTCAAGAACTGGCTGTAAGCAATACCATATTCGACCTCTCAGGGTGACAACTGGTGCCATACAAGACAGAATTTTTGTCAAAGACAGAAACAAAAATTCTGTCTTGTATGGCACCAGTTGTCACCCTGAGAGGTCGAATATGGTATTGCTTACAGCCAGCTTGAGAATTTTACGCAATAATAGTGACAGTGTCGACAGCAGATGTCCAGCTTGATGATATGTTTCATAGATTCTGTATAGGGTTACAGGTCTGACTTACTTCTCCATCAGTTAATAGGGCTAAGGCTACACTTTGTCCGAGTATCACTATGTACAATAAAAGCTGTTTTCGTCAAAGACCCGTGAGTGACATCTTTTTCCTTCATATATGCTATTTTTGATGACACCCCGGGCTGCTGTTTAATGAAAGTGGTGTGCCTTTTTGTTGCGTTTCTATTATATATATATATATATTATATATATATATATATATATATAATTATACACGAAGGACTAAGTAAACTCCAAGGACTTCTTAACAATGGAACTTTTATTAAAGTGCAATTTGCGACGTTTCGGTCATGTTTCTACAACCTTTATCAAGCAGTGTAACAATGTTTACTCACACAAATTTAAAACCTAGTGCTCCTTTATGTGAGTTAGTAACTATTTAAGTAGAGGTTGCACAACCATATACATCTATGGGTAGGTAGGACGTATCACAAATTAGAACGGTGCCAAGAGTTATAAATGAATTATAAATAAATTTCACTCTCATAAAAGGCACTCTACCTATAATACCCATAATAAATATACTACCAATAAAATAGATTAGCAAGAAATTTGTTTATTGACTTGAACACTCTTAGCAAATCAACCCCAGGTGCTGTTCACTCATAACCGAATAAATACAAAGTGCAGACGTGCTACATAGCTAATAAATAGATCACACCTTTAAAAACATAGGAGGTAATAAAGTGCAGCATACAGTACAAAACAAGCAGCAGAATAAGTCCAAGCGGAAAGGTCTCAATAAGTCACAAAGGCTCCCTCGTACTTAGAGGTGCCTCCAAAATATTCAATTCCATAGGATAGATCCACAAGTTACTGTGAGTGCAAAGCCTCCAAATGCAGGAAACCCTTATCCCAAGTACATAGCAACAAGACACTGAGTATTCCACCTCAATACGTTACCACTTTGGAATTGCTGGAACAGTAGCTTTATCGTTCCGTCCAGCCCTGTGCTTGCCGTCCTCACCCAGCTAAGTATATCCAGAACATATGGACTGCTGCTACGGTACACTTCAATAAAGATCCAGCGCTGCACAAAAAATCTTAAAGACAGCCGCGAGTTAGTGCTGCACGCCGACCTCCAACCCGCCTTTTTGACGTATGTTTCGTTACTGATGTAACTTCTTCAGGGCGTGGTTACTGGATGTCATAGTTCATATTTATACACGGATTCCCATTATGCTGGCACCTGTTCTGCACTTAACAATTTCGCTATAACAGCTATTTATAATTTTAACACACCAATCTCAAAATTACGTTCTCCTTGGAATCCAAATAACATCAAAAAGAGACACATTTAACAAAACATCTTTATACACTGGTTGCAATATCTTATGTTACTATGTAAGGTTCATATTTATCAAATGCCTTATGATTTAGTAGCCAATTTTTTTAACTTTTTACAGTTTTATATTAAATAGCCACTGACCGTATTGCAGAGAGGTTAAGAGACAACAAATAGTCTGTTTTTGAACATGTTTCGTTGTCAAATCCTTAATGCTTAGATACTAACTGTATCATGGCAACTACAAAACCCTATTATTATTTCAGGACGTGGTTAGCAACATTATTTGGAGATGTAGTGAACAGCATATTAATCATAAGAAACTATTTTATAATAGTTCTTCCTTTAAGCCATTAGGTGCCTGAGATCTTAATATATAAATCCACCTTGCCTTTTTCTGTAATAACAGCTTGTTAACATCACCTCCTCTGATATCCATTGTTACTTTCTCAATTGCACAAAACTTTATACTGTATGGGTTGGATTCATGGTGTTGTATGACATGCTTGGCTACGCTACTGCAAAGAGGGGATTTATTAATAATTGCTCTAATGTGTTCTTGGACTCTCACACTTAAAATTCTTTTAGTTTTTCCTATATATACTTTAGTGCATACACATTTTATCATATAGATTATTTGTGTGGATTGGCATGTTATCAGACTCTTTATACTATGAGTTCTACCATCTGGGAGCTCAAGCATGTTAATCGTCATCATATACTTACATGCCAAACACTTACCACATTTTCTATTTCCGGTGATGTTGGTTACTCCTAGCCAAGAGTCCCTTTTCCCCTCCGAATACTGGCATATCCTTTAAGGATTTAGCTCTTTTGGCCGTTATTGCTGACCACGTACCCACGTTAGGGCTCAAGTAGGGTTCTTCACTTAACAAAAAACAATATTTATGTAAAATTTGCTGTAGAGATTTCCACTCATTATTAAAACTTGTTATCAACCTAATCTTATTCACTTCATTATTAGGTTCCTTTTTACGTTGGAATAGCAAATTATCCCTTTTGTTTTTTTTGCTCTCATATATCCATCATGGATAAATTTCTTTTATACCCCCTAGACTCAAAGTTATCACTAAGTGTTTGAGCATGTTTTTCAAAGTCACCACCCAGTGTACAATTCCTTTTCATTCTCAAGAATTGGCCCATTGGTATGGCTCGTATTGTTGATTATGGGTGGTGACTACCCTTCTGTAGCAATGTATTTGCTGCTGTGTTTTCTTTTAAAAGTTTCACTCTGTAGCGTGCCATCTTTGATCTTAATTAACAAGTCCAAGAATTCAATACTGCATTTACGGTGCTTCAAAGTTAGTCTTATATTGAGCTCATTATCATTAAGCTTACAAACAAGCTCCTTTAACAATTTCTCCTCGCCTTGCCAGATGAGGAGGATGTCATCTACATAGCGTAGCCATAACAACACATTATCATGTATACCCAGTTTATTTAATGTTTCTTGTACTACATCATTTTCCCACTTCCCCAAGTGGAGACAGGCATACGTTGGGGCACAGGTGGCCCCCATAGCTGTGCCCCTAAGTTGTCTGTAGAAGGAACCATTGAATATAAAACAATTGTTTTTTTAAGACCAATTCTAATAATCTAGCTACAAACCGGGTATGTTTTTCATACCTCAATCCATGTGCATTTAAAAAATATGTAGCAGCCTCTATTCCTGTTGCGTGTGGAATAGAGGAGTATAACTAATCCATGTCCATTGTTGCCAGGATCATATTATCAGGGATCGTTAGTCCATCTATTCGACATAATATGTCTCTAGTATCCTGGACATAACATGGTAATGTCTGTAGAAATAGTCTTAAAATATAGTCGATATAGCGGCTTGCTCCTTCTGTAGGGCCTTCAATACCCAAAATAATCGGGCTCCCTGGAGGGTGTTTCACATTTTTATGTACTTTGGGGATATGGTAATATGTGGGTATCCTTACTTCTTCTCTTAGAATGATCTTGTATTCATTCTCATTAATGAGGCTCTGTTCCAATGCTTCATCTAAGATATCTCTCAAGGCCTTATTGGTGGTCTTAACTGGGTTCAAACTAAGTTTTTCGTACTGTTCTCTGTCCTTTAGTTGCCTCATAGCTTCTTTTTTTATAACTTTCCTTTGTTAGTACTACAACATTTCCTCCCTTGTCTGCAGTTCTTATTTCTAGATCATCTCTCACTTTTAACTTCTGAAGTGCAGATCTTTCCTCTCTAGACAAATTGCTATGGGTTATGTTGTTAGTTTTTACCTTCCCTACCTCCTTTTCCACCCTATTTACAAACATCTTTATATTTGGGTATTGAGAGATGGGTGTGAAAAATGTAGACTTTGGTTTCAGGAAAGTATAACATATATGTTCACTTCTGTTTTCCACATCTCCCTCATCATTCTGGACCAATAAGTCTTCTAAATTAAAGAGGGTACATTTATCATTAATGTCACAATTTATATTTCTCAAACTTAAGGTCCTTATACATTTTATGGAGGGTAAGCTTTCTTGCAAATAGATTGAGGTCCTTTGCTTGTGAAGGTTCTCATTCATCCAGGTCATGATATATCTGTTGTATTCAATTAGATCAACTGGACTTGAAGTTTAGTTCTTGAAGACATTTCGCTAGTCATCCGACTGGCTTTCTCAATTCAGAATGACTTGTACAAGAATCTATTGGCAATTATGTACCCTGGAAAATCCCAATTAGCATACCACAGCAAGGTGTTAAGGGCGTGATAGCATAATGGCTAAGAGGTGTTATAGGAACGCCCAGGGTAAGGTATCAAAACCACATTGTACATGGCAGACAGTTGGTGTCGAACCCACCACTTCTATTTAGGCTTGGTTTCTTTATTTTCACATAAATGGCCTACTTGACACCTCTCTTTTCCTTTGTGTGAGTGCACATAGTTACACTGCTTGATAAAGGTTGTAGAAAAACGACCGAAACGTCGCAAATTGCACCTTAATAAAAGTTCCATTGTTAAGAAGTCCTTGGAGTGCACTTAATCCTTCGTATATATGGTATATGTATCTTCCGAGTAGCACCCAGGCAGTGCCTGCACCAGTGACTATATATATATATATATATATATATAATTATATATATAGCAAAGTCCACCACACTCCGTTCTAACATAAGTGCCTGGGTGCTGTCCGTTAAAGTAACAAACATCCAACAATTATATTTATTAGATAAAGTGGTCTGAAGGCCTCGCGTTTCAGCCCGAATGCTGGGCCGTCTTCACCCTGAAGACAGCCCAGCATTCGGGCTGAAACGCGTAGGACTTTAGACCTACTTTATCTAATAAATATATTTGTTCCAGACTTAGGAGTGCTCTGTATCTCACGATTTATATATATATATATATATATATATATATATATATATATAAACAACAAGAAATGTTTAAAAATATTCAGAGAAAAAAAGCATCTCAAACAGAAAGTTCCCAGTGCCAAACTGTCCATAAAAAGAATAACTGAATACATTTTGGTATCTGCAAATGTGCAGTTTACATTCCCAGATCACTCTTTGAGGCCTGTAAATGATATCTTCATGCATATGTTCTTATATTAATCTTTCTGAATAAATGTGTTTTCTCTTTTGTTATATTTGATATATAAATATAATTTACAGTATTAAAAAACAGATATGTGACCATTTTAATAGGATTTTTATTCTATTAGCATCATTATAACGGGTTCTTGGATTTAATATACGGCATTAGTAGTTAAATGATGCCTCAAAGACCCCATTTGCTTTTGGAAAGCAGCAAAGGCAGAATTTAGTTAACCTTGTTTTTTTTCTGTTTAGCTCTCAGGAAAAAAAATCTTTTCATTTGTGTTTCTTTTCATGGAAATATCTTTTGTCTTAACTTACTGCCTTGGCAGAATCATATATTTGCATATTATGCATGCATCTCTTACAGAACTTCTTCTATTTGCATAATAAGGCTATAGAGAATTTCCTTTTCCTTAGAATCATAATTTAAATGTTCAGCAAAGACAATTATTCCTTTTGTTTACATTTTGGTATAAAGGCATAAACTGTGTTTTGTTTGCATTTAAGTGTTAAGAAATAGGAGAAAAGTTTTTCTTAATTCAAACTTTACACAAAATGACATCTACCTATCTATCTAGAAATCTATCTATCTATCGCATCTATCTAATCTATCTTACGCATACAGGATGGCACACATGCATACAGGATGGCACACAAACATACACAATGCCACACACACATACAGATACACTTGCATACATAGATAAAAGGATACAGACAGGCACAAGCATGCATAGATACAGACATACACAGATACATACAGAGATACACTCATACGGAAACACACACAGATACAAAAACACACACACATGCATACAGAAGAGTAACTAAAACCTGACTACAGTTCCCATCATTCTCCATTCCCACACTACAACCCAGGGCCCAAGCAGCTCATAAAATGGGTTCAACCCAGCCCCCCAGAGAGTGTCTGTCAGCACCATGTGCCCCAGCCATGAGAAAGTGTGTTCAGTCACACCTTCTGCCAGTGTGGAGATTCTGCGCCTGTACAATATTATTTCTATTACTAGTTACAACTTCAACTTCCCATTCTGCTCCATTTCCAGGTGCAGACACTGTAAGGAGAAGCACACACTCCCTTTTTTTTAACTGCCTCCTTTCTAGGTGACCAACAGGAGGGGGCACCATGAGCAAATGTTTCAGTTTGCTTCATTGTAGGGACACCCCTGGAAAGGTCTAATAAATTGAGAACATGTGTATAGAGACTTTAAAAGTATCTTGCTTGCGCTTGGGGGTATGGGTAGGGGAAGGGTTAAAACAAAAAGTAAAAAATAAATAGGTTAAGGTCAAGTTCTCTGTAAAAAATAAGTTTAAAATGACACTTACATATATTAAAATTCTTAAAACACTCACTTGTGCCTATCCACCACTAGGGGCAATGCAGGCTTTACTCTTTGCTGTTTTGATGTTTGCTTTTGATGTGTATAGAGAACACAGTACCCTTTTAAGAGATGCCTAAGTGTCCTCTTATATAATTTATTGGTAAACAATCCACCAGTGTTTATTGCAACCAGTTCCAATTGCACTTGCATTTTCTAAATTAGGCCTTACTAGTTAAATGAAGAAACTCAGCATGCTATTTTCTCTCTTGAATTTAGACCCCTCTTTATATAAGGCAATATTTTTCTATTGCTAGTAAATTGCAATAGTTGTACATTATTTCTAGTTCTGAATGCACTATATACTGTAGTTTTGTGTCAACAGCAAAGGCATATAACTTGTTTTCAAATAAACAGATGAATAAATGAAGTGGCCACAATACAGAACCCTGTGGTATACCACCATCTATCATCTCTATATATTTGATGTAGTTTTAAAGGCCAAGTGTCCTTAGTTTAGTTTAGTCACAAACTGTATGTGGTAGAGTATCAAAAGCCTTAGCACATTCTAAGAATAACATGTGAAATGCTTCCCCAGAATTTAAATTAACACTCACTTCTTAATTAAGGATGCAACCCCCCCCAGGTTCATTCTACTGGAAGGTTCAGACCCAAGTTCAACATGAAAACCTAAATCCAAAGTAATGTTGAAAACAGGTTGTTTTGCCTTGAATCCAGGTTTGGGTTGGAATGACTGTAAATAATTTTTTCTATAAAAAGCAAGGAAGTTTGTTTGACAAGTTCCATTAATTGTACATCATAAACCCATGCTGATTACTACTTAAGGTTAGGTCATTCATCCTCTTAAATGGCATCTTGAGCTCCGCCCCCTCGAGATTGTGGAATTGTGCACCAGCTTCCTGTATCAGGAAAGTTTAAATCGCATGCGTGATGTCACTGCTCGCACGTGCGCAACCTCATTGCACATGCGTCATGACGTCAATGTGTGCACCACAGAAATACATTAATTTTAAGTTGTATTTACAGTGTTCTCCACCACTAATGTTAAACTTTCCAGTATCTTCCCACCATCTTTTCCACCATTTATCAGGCTATAAACAAATCACATTTATGAATATTGTTATCGCATTCAATTTTTTCCAATCCATGCAAAAGTGAATCTAAGAAGATAAGAAACAGCAGCCTACATAAAATGAATTGGACTGGTTTATGTAAAGGCATATGAAAGTATGAGGCATATACAGTATACTGTATCACAAACTGTAAACAGTCATAGAGCTGTTAAAAGCAAAAATATATCAGTTAATGTATTCAGGTAAGTCGGTATTAGTTATTATTATGCACCATAGTATAGTATACTGTAGTATAGTATTTGAGGTTGAATAAAGACATACGTCAATCCAGTCCTACTAAGCAATACCCACGTTTTCTGCCTAACTGTTGATCCAGAGGAAGGCAAAAAAAACAAAAAAACACCAGAATTATGAAAGGGAAGAAAATTCCTTCCTGACTCCAGGTGGCAATTGGAAATATCTCTGGATTAACTCCCAGTAACATGCAACATTCTTTATATTTAGAAACTCATCCAGCTTTAACCTGCCATCACCACGTCCAATGGAAATAAATTCCATAGTTTTATAGTTCTCACAGTGAAAAACCCTTTGGAATCTTCTTTATCTTCTATTAGTAAATAATGCCTCATATAGTCTTCTATAGTGTATACAGAGGGGGGGGGGATGTGTAGGAGACACGTATTTACTTTATGTCCCATATTCACTAATTAAGGCCATCTTCCCCATTTGACTATTTCTGTATTATTTTGTCTGTTAGCCAAAAGGCATTTTCCCTATTTATCATTTTTGCTTCAACTATCTATTCTTACAGAACCAGGTTGTTCTCTAGAGCATACAGAAGAGAAAAACTGTTTGCTATTTAAGCATTCTCTAAAACAACCTAAAGGGGATAAATGATTAATATATTTAATAAGTGTGTTAAAGGGTTGTTTTAATACAAACTTGTTTTTTGTCTCATTTGTCATAACAGAACATTGAACAAAAATTAAGGGGGGAATGTAATATATGGGGTTTGGGAGTAAAATGGAGGTAAACCCACACTTCCCAATGTAATTCCTAGGCCTGCACCATTTTCTATGAGTGTCTCAGGTGCCCGATGCACTATAAATAATGTTTGTTTTTGCACTACATAGTAGCACGAAAACAAACATTGTTTAAATGGTGGCGTTACTTTTCATGCTCCATATCTGCCTCATTCCCACAATGTAGTAAGTGACGCTGCATTGCGAGAACCCAGAGGATTTTTTGTTTTTTAAACCCATTTATAACATCATTAAGAAAACAAATTTGTGCGCTCAAATTTCACCCAATTGGATTAACTGCAGTCTTAATTTACATCTTCCCACCACTAAAGATGAACGAAACTGGCAAGTTTTGTTCCAATAGAAGTTCCGCTGAACCTAATGCAGTTCCTAAAATCCGATTTAATTGGAATTTTTGGAATTTTCAATTGACATTTCCAAATATTCAATAGACGTTTAAAAAATTTTGATAGACAATTTTGATTTTCAAATGGAATTTTTAAGTTTTGAATGGAATTTTCTATTTTTAAAATTTTTGATTTTTGAATTTTCTATGAAACATTTAGAATTTTTAAAAATTAGTTGGACCTGTGGATTTTACAGTTCCCAATTAATCTAATTAATTATTATGCAAAATCATGTTACCTCAACCTCCTTCTGAACAAGAAAGCAGCCAAAAAACTAGAAATTAAAATACTTTTGTGTTATTTCCAGTTAATAACAGAATAGCTCTGAATTTCCCATTTTCTTTAGTAAGCATTTCTAAAAGAATACATTTTTAAGAGCAAAAGATCATTTTAAAATACTGTAAAATCTCCACTACTTAATATGTGAGATTTCTAGCACCACTTTGAGACAGCAACATACTGATCTATAGTTTTCCTATGATTTCTTGGTACAAGGTAAACCAGAAGCAATTCTGCAATTGCTTTGGGTAAATGTCCCATACGAGATTCAATATCCCATTGAATTGGCATTTCCATTTGCGGATTTAAATGCCAGCTATTAGCTGGCTTTAAAAAGTCACACAGAAAATGGCACAAACAATACTAAATCGCTTGTACAGGCTGCACAAGTGTCTTTAGCGAAAGCCAGTGCAGCCGGCACAAAGAAGGAGTTAAAGTCGCACTAACTGAAACTGAATCAGTAAGTGTAATTTAAACTCTGGAAAAGTGTGCCCCGCCCCTGGATAAATAAGCCTGAATGTTTTTAGTATGCCAAAAAAAAGTGTGCAGATAAAATGCTAAATATGATTTCACATACCAAACCAGATCAGAACCACACATTGATCAATTGCTAAATAGATAACATCTGAAGAAACTGGATAGTATCGCTCAGTATCTCTGAATATTTGTTATTAATCACCACTACTTACCGCTCCTCTGCTTTCAAGCTCTTCTGGCTTACCTCGGCCACCTTTTTCTGTTTGGGTTTTTCCAGCGATTCGTTTCTGGAAATATTTGGCTCTTCGTTCCTATCTTCATTTGTTTCCAGAAACATTCATATTTTCGCCTCTTACTCATTGGTCTTTCCGTTTTTAAGCACCAAATTTGAAATCCTATCTGTCTATTTTCTTCTTACCTTCGTTTTCCTCCCATGATTGGTGTGCCTTTCATTTTTATGTTCCTTTTTTCCACTGGTCAATTGTCTGTTATAGCTTGTGGTTCCCCTGGCTCGTGGTGTGATTTTGTCATCTGATTTTCTGGTTCCTGATCCATCTAGTTTTTTTGACTGTTTGACACCTGCCCTGAATTCTGACCATGCCCTGGCTATGCTTTATCTTAACCCCATGGTACCTCTCTCCGCCGAATGATTATCTATGTTCTGAACTTGGCTCTGCCCTTACTGCTATTTTAGCTCTTTTTTCCCCCAAGCCTTATCACAGATATCCACCTCTGACCTAGTGTATAGAAATTGTCATTATTGGGCAGTGACAAGTATATAGAAACAGTCAAAGTTTATTATTTTAAGTGATTATTATTTTTTTTTTGCTGTAACTAGAGTGACTTATAAAAAAAAGCCCATTGAATTAAAAAGAGCTCCTACTCTTAACTTTTCTGAACTTTGGACAGGCACTGCAGGAGAACCATAAGGAGCAGAGGTGTAAGGTAATGATTTTTGAACGCTATACAGTGGGGCCAGTAGTGGGTTCAATTTTAGTTTTGGGAGCGGACATGCCCTTTACGGGAGGATTTTTATCCTAATGACTTCGGTTTTGCAAATCTTTTTTCTTACTTGAGTGAAAAGTTATTTTCAAGGAAAACCCATGCAAACCAAGGGGGCCAAATTGATGTCAATGGCTGCACGATTTGAACATAAAGTTCAGCAAATTTATCAACAAATGCCGCCTGCAAAATGGAAAAAATTATTATTATACTGACCCACCAGTGAAATGAACCCACCACAGGTTAATGTATCTTTAATAATTATTATTTTATTAGTAGTATTATTATTATTACTACTACACACCCAATTTGTAGTTATGCTATTTTTGGATTCTATTTTTACTATTAATTGTAATTTAACCCAGGGTATTTCCCTTTAATATAAAATATTGAATGTCACAATAACATTTTTAATGAAAACCAGAACTTATTCCTTATTATATGGTCTGTTTTATTTGAGGAAAATATACAATTGGATTGAGCTTGAAAAATACCACATGAGGGCCTGGATTTAAATTTCAGCGGATATGTTCAGTTTCATTGTACAGAATGTGGATTTTTCTTGTCAACTGCTGAAGCACTTTGCAAAATGACAGCAATTATTATGGCACTAAAACATTGCACTAAAAGCCTATTACTTTGGATAGATCACTTACTGTCGTTACCTAATTACTTGGCACCAATTAAAATCTTAACTGCAGATTTGTTTTAATTCAAACCATTTTGCTTAAAAAATAAATGGCTGGCTGTATGTGGATCTAAAGACATTCACTCCATTTATAGCTTAAGTTGTTATGTCTGTAAAATGGAAATTTTAGATAGACTGGTTTTCTCAATAACATTTGTAGCCAAAATCCTCAATTCTCCTTTGATTTGACTTAAGTGTTTTTTATGGACAACATAATAAAATGTGTTCTTAATTTTCTTTGCAATGGCAAAGAGCTTTATTTTCACCATATTTATAAAAATGCTTGCTTTCGCAGTGAAATGTATCGCTGTGGCAATGTGCACTGACAACTTTGCCTTTTTCATTGCGTTAAGTCTGGTATTACAGCGAAAAGAGTAATTGCTGCAAGAAAGGCATATTTATAAAGCAGAGAAGGTGAAATTTTTAGAGCTATTTTTGTCATTTTTTTATGAAGCGCTATTTATAAATAGATGAGGTTTCACCATTTTGCCACCATTTCTGCCTTTTGTTGCATTTTTGCATTTTGACCAGAAGTTTCGCAAAAAATATCATTAAGGCATTTTTTTACTTACTGGAAGTAAATTAAGTAAGTGTAGTCTGAATGAAAAATATGTCCCTTAGACCCCCATTTGACTTTATTGGTAAATAAAGAGAATTGGAACCTTAAAAAAGCGATCTTATGAAAATTGAAAATCGTATTACAGTAAATGCAGGAAAATAGTCTAACACCCCCCAGGGTACTTATTAGTATTGAGAAACACTCAATGTACTAACATCTTCCATGGACCCATGTGCAGGCTAGATAAATGGCACCTTATGCGTTTTTGCCCAACTTAGACTTGGCAATTTTGAAAGGCTGAACTTAACGCAATAAAGCATTTTATAAATATGATCAAGCGGTTACCGCAGGGATGTACAGTGAAAAGCAAAATGGCAAAAGGTAATGGTAATGACTTTTCCCCACTGGTTATCACTGCTTTATAAATTGCGAAAAGTCCAAATTTGTCGAAAAGATATCCATAACGGAAGTGAAAAATGTAACAAATCTTTATAAATATAAATATGCCGGCTCGCCTTTTCCATATCCACTAAGCTTTTATTTTCCAAAAATTATCGGAAAACCTGCGCAAGCCCGATTATACGTCAGGTAGCGTGGGTTTTACACTAATTCAGCTGGATAGCTCTCATTTTAACTTTGCCTGAAAATACTACCACTGCAAAAAAACAATGTCAATTCACGCTAACCAATGTAATAATGGTAAGCAGGACCGGGTTTGCAGTGGCTGCAACGATGATCCAATATGAACAGCATTGCTGGGTTTTTTCACAGGAATCCCTCACATACTCACAACTTCTATGGCAAGCCTGTCCAGCCTCAGGTTGAAAATATTCCAAAATCCCTAAAAATGCAATTTATAATCCCTGGAGTAGAGATGGATCCTGATTTTAAAATGAACCTGGTTTTGATTTGGAACTGTCTGTTTTAAAAATCCAAGGACTTCTCAAAATTTTCATCAAAAATTGAAACATTGAAAATACCATTTGAAAATTCCTGTTCCTGAAATGATACAAAATCTTTTCATGATTTTGGAACATCTCCAGAGCTTTCTTTTGTATTAGGAAGGGCAATTAAACTAGGGAGTGATGGTGGCTCCTGGTGCTAATGGTTTTAAGGCATGGGAGGTAATGGTGAGTTTTCTACCTTCTAATCTTCTTTATTTGTCAAGCAACAGCATCTGGAAAATCTTGAAATCTTGAAATTTTTATACACAAGTCGCATATACAGTACAGTCTCAAAAGCCGTAGTAAATCTAAGTATACCACACTTACTGCTATGTCAGAATCCAAATTTCTACTCAAATTCGTATGGCAAGATCTATTATATCTGTTGTATTCAATTAGATCAACTAGACTTGAAGTTTAGTTCTTGAAGACATTTCGCTAGTCATCCGACTGGCTTTCTCAATTCAGAATGACTTGTACAAGAATCTGTGGCAATTATGTTCCCTGGAAAATCCCAATTAGCATATCACAGCCAGGTGTGATTGGATAGTGGCTAAGAAGTGTTATAGGAATGTCCAGAGTAAGGTGTCAAAACAGCATTGTACATGGCAGACAGTTGGTGTCAAACCCCCCCACATCTATTTAGGCTTTGTTTCTTTATTTTCACATAAATGGCCTCCTTGACACCTCTCTTGAACCAGTCACGCTCCTTTGCCAATATGTTAACATTACAATCTAAAATGCAGGTACACGGCTGAATCCTGACCCAATCTATTCCTCATTCATTCATGTTTATCCCACCACTGAAGTGAAATTTACATTACCAAGCAATGGTTGTTCCATTCAACGGTTAGTTGTATTTTTCATATTTCAGAGTTTTTAGGTAGGTTAGCAGTCGAAAACATGGAAATCATGGATGAACTTTTGAAAATCGTGGTCAAAAGGTGAAAATCATGGAAGAAAATTGTAGTCAATGATTAGAAAATTCTATTTCATTGGGTTCAAATTGGATTTTAGGGATTTCAATACATTCTGCAGAATGCTGGATCAGAACCCCAGCAATCCCTATTTATAATATCAACAAAAATGAATGATCCAGACAGGAAATATCAAGAGAATGCCAGCAGATTAAAAGTTAATATTAGTTTGAAAGTTGGATATAACTTACATATAATCAGTGTAGAGCCAGTCTTACCTACCAAAAAAACCCATGCCCTGTTAAACTTTGTCCAATATAACCCCTGACAGATTTTTATAGATATATACTGATTAACATAAGGCTCTGTATTCTTTCAGTGGGGGACAAATGAAAAGGTGCAAACATTACAACCTAACCAATCATTCTTCCTAATTTAGAATGAGCCATCAGCCATGAATTACCAGCAACACCATTTATTCAGAGTGTTTTTCAGTTTTTAATAATCAGTGGCTGCTGGTGTCCCTTTCCACGCCTATTTGATTTGACCAATATATCAAGACGGGATCAATCAGGACTAAAATATTAGACTATCAGGGAGATTCAATAAAATTTCTTATCGTTAAAAATGGTGCTAATTTTGCCCCAACCAATCAGATATTATTTAACATTTGAAAGCTAACATCTGATTGGTTGGGGCAAAATTAGCATCATTTTTAACTATAAGAAATTGTATTACCGGTAAATAATCCTGTATGTGTATAACGTACCTGAGTTTAAATTCAGAGTTGCAATCTCTTCACTTCTCAATGGACAACATCATCATGCATCATCCCATTGCACACAATGCAGGGTTTTAATCATATATATTAGAATAGAGATTGCATTCATGACGCATTCTAGACTGCATTTAATAATGCATTGCTTACAGGACATTTAAGGTGGGGAAGCAGCTTAATAATGCAGTCATTATAAATAAAAGGCAATGTTCTCTATTAGCAATTGAACATATTTTCAGTGATATTAAGTGGTTTAAATAGAGACGTTCTAAATTTATTGTAATATAAAACTAGTAATAGTAATTTGTTTAATAGTTTTAATACCACTGGCCTTTAATTGTTTAGAAACCTAATGTGAAAAAGCAGTAGAGATGGAGTTATAACACATAATACAAGCATAACTATGGATCATATAAACTAATTGCTAGAGGGGCACGAAGCCAGCCTTGTCATATAAAATATTTAATGATCATTAATCCAAGAACTGTATCTGCATATCGTGTGCATAAATTGCATATGCTTCTTTCTAGTGAGTCATGCTTGGTACCTTTTAGTTGTCATTTTCACAGGCCTCCTTGATTTAATATAAAATGGATTTAGTAGGAGCAATCTGTGCAGGATATCAAAATAACCATTGTTTTCTAATCATTTGCAGGATTTAATTTCCTAACTTCTAAAGATGCATTAAACTGTGGCTATTAGAAGCAATGTGACATCTTCAGATTACACAATTAGAAAATAGACGTGATTTTTTTATTTTTTTTTACCCTTAATGAAAATGCAGTTGAGTTCCAAAAGTCAGCAATCTCCATGTTATTATAATATATTAGCCCTATGGCATTTAATTAGAAATACATACAAATCTGTAAAGTCTTTCTAACAGCAGTGGGATTTGTCGTTGCTAAAGTAAGGGTACAAATTGCGAATGGGAGTTTTAATTTCAAACATTTATTTCATTACTTTTTTTAATGAACTTGCATTTATGTCTATTAGTATGGATCACTGTTTTTTCAGTATAAAAAAATAACTTAAGATTTATTTCTGAATAAGTAAAAAATGTTAGATTAATAAGCTGTAAACTTAAAATGATTGAGTGTTTACGCCATATCCTATAATCATTGACTAGGCGTCATCTACTCTCTAGTTTTCAAATTTATAACGAGAAACATATCAGAATTTTAAATGTGTTAAATAAAAATGATATAAAATACTATAAAAGCATTCAGGAAATAAGGAAAGGGAGGCATAGCAGGACTTAAGAAACTGTGGGATTTTGTATACAAGGGTAAAATTAGGGGGGTGAAACAAGGGTGAGCAAGGGCAGGTCAGGCTAGGTAGGAATGGATGGAGAGGCATACATTGTTAACGAAGAGGAGGTATATAAGGAAGGACATGGCTATAAGGTAGGACAGGAGAGGAAGGGTCACAGGCATCAGTGGCAGAGAGAAGAGACCAGTCCCTCCCTCCCCTGAGTCCCTCGGTGGTGGGTACAGATATATATTTTTGGTCATTTGGCCAGTATGGGCTAGAACTGGTTTCAGTGTCACAGCGGGGTCCAGGGAGTTGTGATAGCAATAGCAAACTGCCTTATGGGGTAGGCAGTTTGGAGCTAAAGAAATATGGCTTGGTAGAGATGGTAATTCTTGCGGTTTTATTTTAGTGCCACCCTCACTGAGATGGTGATATTATGACTAGAGATGGACTAGAACTTGAACCCGAGTTTCAGTAGGATTTAATGAGTTCACCTGACCTGGACTTTTTTAAACTATTTTAGAACTCACTGACTTTTCCCCCCCGAAAATACTTAAACGAATCTTAAGATTTTTTATTAAAATATAATTGGTTAAGATTTCAATCCTAACAATCATATGATCACACATTAACCAATCATATTTTAATAAAATATTAAAATGTAATTGGTTAATGTGTGATCATATGATTGCTAGGATTGAAATCTTAAACAACAATTGGATTTGGTCCTTCAGCAAACCTATATAAAGACACTGTTAGAGTGTCATCACCAGCGACAACAGTGACATTGCTATCTTTATTGGCTGCGACATCGGAGGAGAAATAAGATGTCAGAGACCTGAGAAGGTCCTTTTTAGGACCAGGGGTGGACCCGGTTTTGAGGTGCGGGGCCCCCCTATCAGAAGGGCTCTTATTAGAGCCAGAAGGGCTTTCTAAAAGCCAATAAGTGTCCTGGTTTCAAGCTGCAACACCCCCCAATAAAATAAACCGGGACCCCTTAAGCCCCAAAAGGCACTTGTCAGTGCCACAATAGTACCCAGTTACCACACCACCCAATCAGCAAACAGGCACTGCAGGCAACCTGAATAAAATGAGCCAACATCCAGCGGCAGTACACTTATGATTAAGTCCATGTGGATGGACGAAACGCATCAGAGGAAGCACGGTGTGTCGTGTGATTTTTAAACTTCCAAGCTAGGCTAGCGAGTATGATTTAAAACCTGATCCTCCTCATGATTCCAAAAAGGAGGACGTAATGCAGGTTGTTTGAGCTGGCTACAATGCAGGTCATATTACACATTGTTTGATTACCTTAACCAGTCTACAAATCTTTTTAAATTCAGCCAAACTGAGCATTTTAGAGGGCGCCCTATGAAATATTAGGAGCAGGCCACCTTAGGTGGGGAGGCTTCTCCCACCTATCTCTTTGGGTCACCTCCAGTTTAACATATCTGGTTATCCGTGTGACCTCCTTTTTCCCACTGTGTCTGGTTTTAGGTTGTGGTCCAACTGTGATTTTATACCAATATTTGTACAGTGTGTGTCATTTTTTCTTTTTAATGTATATCCAATAAAATTTAGTATGTTTTAATTTTATTAGTCCACTGGATGTCACTGGGAAATGTGATAAAATTGTAAGGGGGGTACTTTGTTTTCTCCTTCTCAAAATTTCAGAGATGTATCTCTTTACCCCCACTATCCATCCCCATACACTTTGTGTAGAATTTTGTATCACACTTGTTTTCTTTTTCAAATCAGGCAGAAGGTCAGGACTCTCTGCAAAACATCAAAGTCAGGGCAGGTTTTTCTTTAATTTTTTTAATTATGTTTTGGTTGTTTCTGGTGAACATATGTTTTCTTAATAGTTGGCAATACAAAACTCAAGCTACAGTACTAGCCCACAAAATTGTACTGCATACTAGATTGAAAGATCCATTGTACCTGCAATGTAAGCAACTAGATTTTAATTTTAATGTTATGTTGAAAGAAGAAAGTGCAATAATGTCTTTGTGGCTCTGAACCAAAGTCTCTATTTAATCTTCGGCTGATCACATCTACTGTGGCTTTTTTTCTTCCCTCTTCTGTAAAAATCGTAAAAAGTAAATTTGCTGGACAAGATCTGTTTCTTGTTAGAAACCACCAAACTCATAACAGTAGTTATGTTTATAGTTTGAACCACAAGCATTAGTAAGAACTTGTGAATGAAATCTTTAGAACGGCTTCTGTTTCCCTTATTGACATCTTAAATATTCCGGTCAACATCTGGTTAAATGAAAATCTATCACAATAGCGTTTGGCATCAGATTTACACTCATATTTATCTACATTAGGAGTTCAGTTTGCTTCCCTACCTTAATCTCAAGTAGTTTGGATTTGTATTCACATGGCATCATGTGATAAAACGTGCAATGCATTCAGTCTTCTCCATAATTTATATTAATTCAGTACATGTTTGTTTTTAACGTTTAGTCTAAATAACGTCTGAAGTTTTATTGCACCAGAGCTTGCTGCTTACCTCCTTATTTACTGTGTATGTTGTTCAGCTGATTGGGAAGCAAAGCCTTTGGGGGTGAGACAGAATCCCCGGCAGTGGAAATTGGTCTGTAACGATCATGACTTGTTACTAGAGATGTTCAAACTTTCATTAGAAAGTTCGATTTTTTTCTTCTTTTCAGAAATAAGGATGGGTTTGGGGTTCATTTGGAACCCAGTTTAGTTTCGAAACTGCCGGTTTCCGTAAATTCTGCACAAATTTGTCCATGATGGCTATCACCGTATCTATCTTTCGTGTCACCAAGGCTGGCGGATAGAAGGTGTGGTGCTATATTCCTCTGGGTGACTAGCAGGGTAACCTAAGAGGACAGAAGCTCCACCAACGTCTCACTCCAAACTGCTCGGACGCCGGCCAATCATGACCGATGCGCATTTCGCTTTAGAAACTCACGGTTTCATCAGGGTCTCCGGATACTATGTGATTAGCTCCTTTTTAGCCCATCTCTTTAAGAAATGTTTTACATCAGTGTTATACATATCATTGCACCTTATTTATTTGCAAATTATATTTAACCTATCGTATAATATTCCAACTTGACCTCCTTAATCCAATTTAAATACATAGTTGACAAATGACACTTAATAAATGTAACATTTAAGTATGATATCATGTAACCAATAAAAAGAAATGTAGGGCCAGAGAGCCACACAATTCATATGAATACAGTCCATGGGACAAATAAAATCAGTTTTTCTTTTATGGGAATCCAAAAGACAAATATTGGAACAAAGGGAGGAAACATTGAAAAATGTTTGTTTCAATCTGAAAGCAAATGGATATAAGAGTTAGGAACAATAGAACCGGAAGGGTTAAATGGATCTCATATGTTGCTCTCTGGCCCTACATTTCTTTATATTGGTTACATGATATTGTACTTTAAAGTTACATTTATTAAGTGTCATTTTTCAACTATTTATTTAAATTGGATTGAGGAGGTCATGTTTGAATATTATACAACAGGTTAAATATTATTTGAAAATAAATAAGGAGCAATGATATGTATAACACTGATGTAAAATCTTTGAGATCCCCATAAGAGAAAGGTTTATAAGGGACCAACCACATAGTATTGCAAGACCCTGATGAAGCCGTGAGTTTCTACGGCGAAACGCGCATCAGTCGTGTTTGGCCGGCGTTCAAGCATTTTGTAGTGAGATATTGGTGGAGCTTATGTCCACTTAGGAGGTTACCCTGCTAGTCAACTGGAGGAATATAGCGGAACCACTTCTATCCTCCAGCCTTGGTGAGAAGCTAGATAGATAAAGTGGGATGTCATCATGAACGAGTGAATCCAGCATGGTCCAGTCTCTGGATTCTCTCTCAGCCTTCTGAGGGTCCTCTGTCTCTCATTTGATACTGGCTGGATTCACACATTTGGATCTCGGGTGTGGGGAGTTACCATGTTTACGGAGTAGTGCTAAGGTACTTGTATTCAGCACATGAAACTTGAAACAAATTGGTTTGACTCCCAAATATTACATGAGACTAATACTAGATGTTAGCTCCAGTCCACTACCCACCTGCTGTGTTTAGCGATATTTAGTTCTGGGACACCTGACTTTTATTGTATGGAGTGAATAAATTGTGTATGCACTTAATATTGATTACACGTGTTTTTTTTAGATTGTGAGGGGTTCTGTGAGGTCTAATCTTGTTCTATGTCAGTCTTATAGTTGTGAGTGCTGAAAAGGGGCCTTTTTGGGGTTCATTCCCCTTTGGTTTATATAGTCAGTGTTTTTGTTTTCCCTAGCACCCCTGATTTCAGAAAACTCAGGTTTTTAAATTATCCTGTGGGTGTGGTCTTTATTATTTATTTCATTTATTTTTTTATTTATTATTGCAAGAATTACAGGTTATGTTTCCACAATGTTGTTTACATCAATGGAGAGAGTTATAGCTTCCTGACAGTTACATATTATAGCATCTAGTCCTACATTTTAGCTTTAGTTCTCCTTTGAATGTACAATATCAAGCCAAAACATCAGTTAAAGCTGAGTGCTAGATGGAAATGCTATAAATAAATCTAGATAAAAAAATAGATATAAATGCTACTTAGAAAGGAAAAATATCCTGTACTTTTTTTTTTTTTAGTTTATTGTAGTTTGCTAGACGCTGAGTTTTTCCCCCCGTTATTACAAACTGCCAGATTATTCAGAAATATATACTAAAGTGTGCTTTACTGTGCTGGAGTGCTTGCAAGAACTTGTTTTTCTATTTTGTTACTATCCTGGGTAGAGAGTGAACTTTATTTAACTACTTTGTCATTTTCTGTAGGTTGTTGAGCACATGCTTTTAAAATAATCTATATTTTTTTTCCAGTTCTTATTGTTTACCCTGTATAACTTCCCTCCGTTGAACTATTATTGCTTTGATCAATGATCAAGCTAACGTTCAGTGCAGAAAGCTTCATAGTTTAGCACCAGCAGCTACCATGTAAATACAAGTAGGCTGCATTAAATTTATTTCTAATAAACTAGCACAATGCTTAACGTAGCTCACAATATATTTGTCATTACAAAAAAACACACATACGCACACACATTCATATACACAAAAACGTACATTTAATGTACATTTTTTCAGATATTACATGCTACAAAATGTACGTTTCATAAGGTTCATATAATTTTATTCTTAAAACTAAATCTTTGTATTGTTACAATTAATTTAATGACTGCTACAAGAACAGTATACTGTTGTGGTAAATGTTTTATTAATATAGGAGGAAATGCAATAAAGCACTTTTTGGGGATAATCCGTTTGTTCGGATGTAGAAGCAGTTAGAGTGAAGCAGTTTAGAGTGTAGCAGTTAGAGTGAAGCAGTTAGAGTGAAGCAGTTAGAGTGTAGCAGTTAGAGTGAAGCAGTTAGAGTGAAGCAGTTGGAGTATAGCTTTATCCTCTAGGCAGGCCAGGCACATAATGCAAGTATATTTAAGTTATATTTTGTGCTATAATTTAGTTTTAAATGGGGCATAAAAAATCCCTGCAACCCACCTCCCTCATTCCCGTAATCTAGTATCTTTGGCAAAGTGGTATGGTAATATTGCATCTCCCCCTAAATCTGCTAACTGTTCATTGAAATTCAGGTGGGAAAATATGGTTATTCGAATTAGGATGATTTATGTTATTATGTTTTCTCTTATTTCTGGGAGGAGGCTGATCTATGATAGGGAAAATAATAATATGGGCCCCCCTACAGTTGCAGGGTCTGCTCCCCTGGTAGTTATGCATCTAATGTTATGTGATCTAATGGTTCTGTCTCATTAGTTCTCCTTAAAAGAGGTTTTTGATAATGCATATACAATTGATTATGCATATATGATTTACGTATAAGGAACCAGTGTTGGATACTAAGCTTAGTACTGGTTTGAAAGCAGATGGAAATATTGTATTTTTGTCTATTTTGGAGAGATTCAAACTATCAGTGAGACTTTCCTGCAAAAGTGAGAGACTAGCCATGACTGAAAGTTGACATACTGTAACAGCGAGAGCGCCTGGTAACTAGAAGCCCCAGAGGTTTAAATGAGGACTTTTCCTTTAATTGCTTCCTGTAAAACAGTAACAAGTTCATGTGAAACTTTGGCAAGATCATTTGAAAACAATGTATACATATTAATTATTGATAATTTGTGGTGAATGGTGCCCATGCACTGGGGAAGTTATTGTTTAGTTTTATTATTAGTGGTTAGCAGTTATAATTTGGAAATGTATGAACTGCAAGGATATGTTTAAGGATGCCTATCAATAACTAAGACACTTAATTATGTACTTATAATCTACGTATTCTGTTGTTTAAAATCCAATCTTGGATGTAAACATATTGGGAAATAATTTCTATCAAACATAATATGTTATAATGTTGGAAATGAAAGAAACACTGAAATGTCATTCTCCGAAGAGAGAGTAGTAAATACTTAAACAGTGGTTTATTAACGCAGGCAGGTTTAAAAGGGATGCAAATACTAAGTAAGTGACAATGTGAATTATCCCCTACAAACATGGGTTAAAACGTATGTAGGATGTGTTCACAGACGCTATAAATGGGGATGAAATGAGTGGCATAAAGTGACAACTGGGAGTATTCGGAGGTAAGAGTGTCTTGACTCCTCCCTAGCATTAGGTCTGGGTGAAGAGGGATTAAACAGCCATCAAAAGAGACCAGACCCTTGGATGCCGAGATGTGATCTATATAATCCAGCGGAGAACGTCCGAGAGCAAGTTGGGGAGGAGGCCCACCCACGAGGATAGATTGGGGAGACGACTAAGCAGTCCCAAGTAAGTCCTGGACAAATTTTGCCTGGGGGAGCAAGCTGCACATTGCCGAGGGTACTCCGGTAAGTCCGATTTTTGTTGCTCTGCTGTATTTGTATTCCGAGATGGAAGAAGGAATGGTTCCTCACTGGTTTGGACATGTACAACGACTTGGTACAGGATACATTTGAACCCGACTGGACAGACATCTTTATTCCCACATGTAATAGACATTTTTAAACCTGCAGCAATTTTTAACATTGTGTGTTTATAAGAAGGCTTATTTATATATGTATATATATTTATATTTTTATGTATATTATATTTAAGTATAAGGCATTTTGGTGTTTTAGGTAATGTGTATTTGCAATAAAGTCATACACGTGTGAGGAAATAAATAAATGTGTGTTTTTGTTTAGCAATGTTGGACAATGGTGTATATTATAAGAGAGATTCCATGAGTGCTTATATGGACACTGAAAGTCGGCTCTTGACCTGTAATTTATGGGATTGTGTCTGATCCATGTTTGACTGATTTTGATCTCAGCGACATTTTGCAAGGGTGTAGACATGTTAATAATCCTCTCTGCTACCTCTTTTTAAAAAATAAAATTAAAAAAATACATCTAGAAGTATAATGGTTCTTTAATGTGTGCTAAAATATAGATATTTAATTTTACACTGAAACTGTTAAACAATAAACAGTGCCTGCATTGCAAAATCTTTACTCTGCTTAGCCAGCACACACAAGTCTACTTACAAGGTTATTCCACATGTTGATCACAGTTTGGGTGTAAAATCTTTCCTTTAGCCTGCTATAAATTATAACCTTGGAACATTTGGAAGGCTATACAACAAATGTTACAGACCTATGTTGCAAAACTGAAATTTTAGAAGCTTATTACTCATTTGCCATGGAATTCTGGACCTAATATTGTTTATACTATAAACTTGGATTGAATGAGGATTTCAAAATGACTCATTCAAGACATTATAAATAGTTGATTTGCTTGAATTAGTGTAAAAATACTAACTGAATTCAAAGACTGCAGGACAAAAATTACACAAAGCAAAATGTGCTAAAAGAGTGAAGATATTTAAAGGAGAACTAAACCCAAAATACAAAGACAGCTCCACAGACTCTATAACTGTCACTTAGTAAACCCATTTGTTGCTTACCTCTGAATTCAGCCTCTTAGTGTAGAAATCATTTATAGAACATTTCTGAGTACTGGCAATCTATGATGTCACGGATGGCTTCTAGTGTTGCCTCTTCCTGGTGGTCCAGGTACCAAAACTCCTTCTGCACATGCTAACTAGCTACCTTGTGTTTGTTTCCCACTCCCCTTATGCTAAACTGCATGTAACCTTTGAACTCAGAGTCCCCACCTGCCAGTGTCTCCCAGCCAATCATCAAAGATAGCAGTGAATATTATTAGCAGATTTTCCTGCTCAGAGTGGGGGAAGGTGTTAACCCTTTTCATATGTATTTAGGAAGCAACTTTGCAGCAGTGTGGCCCCACTTAATTGCAAGGGAGGACGCACGTTCGCAATAATGCACAATCGTGCTCGCATCCGTGCATGGGTGTTGCTCTTCCACAATTAGACTCTAGCAAAACGCATGCAATACAGACCAAAAATGGTGATCACATGCACTCCAATAGCACACTGAAACGCATTGCATGTAGTGGGGCCGGTCCCATAGGATATTACATGCCTGCACTCCCACTAGCCCAAAACGCGCTAGAGGGAGTAGTGCTAAGATTTCAAATCTTAACGGGAAAGGTGGCAACCCCAGTAGAATTGAACTGACCACTTTACAAGGTACACTTATAAAAACAAAACAGCTCAGAGCTGCATCATGCTTCTAAAGAAAATACTAACAACCTAACAAATCTGATTGGTTGGGGTAAAATTTGCACCTTTTTTAATGATAAGAACTTTTAATACATAGGCCTGTATATGTGTTCGGGTCTTAAAGGCAAAGATGGGAACCCTAGTTGGAAGAGGGTTTTTGTTTATGCAAAACTTCCCACAGGCAGCCTTTCTGCTGCATTAATTTTATAGAACGTGTTTGCGTTCCCTCTAACAGTACAACTTAAATTGGCATTCCCTCCAATAATTCCTATTAATATGTACATTTATAGAAACAACATGGTGCAGAGCTGCAAGTGGCATACCCTCAAACATTACCCTTTAATACGTACACTTATAGAACATGGTGCAGTGCTGCAGGTGGAGGATCACCCTGATCTTAGCACAGCCCTGTGCAATGCATTTCTTAGCTTAGCTCTGTACTACAGGTTGTTGTTTTTATACAGCTGAATTAAAAACACATTCTTCCTACCCTCCAACATCCCCTTTAATAAGGTACACTGATGAGATATGCATTGCACAGAGCTGTGCTACAAATCAGGTTCCCTTCACTATCCTCCCCTTACAGTTCTGCACCATGAGTGTGTATAAAAACACACCCTACTACCGTACCAACCTTCCCCTTTAAGAAAGTACACTGATGAGAAATACATTGCCCAGAGCTGTGCTACGATCAGGTTCACTTCACTATACTCCCCTTACAGTTCTGCACTATGTGGTTTCTATAAAAACACACTCTTCCTACCCTCCAACATTCCCCTTTAAGAAGCGTCACTTCCCACTAATATTGCTGCAGCTGAACAGGGAGAGCTAAAGACCTTTACACTACGGGCCATATTTATATTTTGGTGGAGTGAAAGCCGTAGATGAGACATACATTATTTAAAATCCGGACACACTAGATACCCAGACCTATATACATCACACTACAACACAGCTACTAGGAAAGTGTTAATCAGCTGCATCACCAATTTGAATATTGATGATTTAATATATTCCTACATCATAGGGGTTAAGATGTGGGAGTGGAAATCACACAGGTGCTGAACATGTAATCAAGGTAAAAGTACTGGCAGGCAAGGGAAAATGTCAGCTTCAGAGTTGGGGAACTAACAGAACCTAAAATGAGCTCATAGAGGTAAAGGAAAGGTCCCTGAGTGGAATCTTCCATGCTGAGAAGGATGTCGAGGCAAGTACTTTCTAACTTAAACTTTGATTTTTTGGGTTTAGTTCTCCCTTAAATATGCTAATATATGTATGAGGGCACTAGAGGAGAGACAGTTTTCAGTCAGGCTTCAATAAAACATACTCTGCCCTATGTACGGGCAGAATCATTCAGAGTTAAAGTCCCGCTAACTGATTTTAAGATCGGTTAGCATCACTTAAACTCCTTGCTTGTGCTGGCTGCAAGAGGCAAGAGGCAATCGAACAGCTGCAAATCTTTTACCAGCAGCTGCGCGTCTTGCTATTAGCTGGCGTTAAATAGTAATGTAAGGGAAAATCGAAGAGGTGCACAGATGCTGGTGAATCTTACTAACCTACTTACCCAGATGGGCTGTGGATCTGGGTAAATCTCCCTTACTGTCTTTATTTGGAAGTACTGCTGTAAATCTATACTGTATGTTTTTTTTTTGGGGGGGGGGGGGGGAGAGATTTAAAATAAGTTGGGTTTTTTTTGCAAGATGTTATCTCTGTTGAATAAATCAAAGAAAGGTTGGGTCCAAGAATGACCCTTAAGATCTCGACAAACACCTGTGACGAACGGGCGTTTTGGCCGATAGTCGCGCGTGTGCATGCGTTCGGCCGGGGGTCGTTCGTTGATCTGCCTGGCCGAAACGGATGTTCATCTTGGGTGTTTGTCCGGGGTCTGGTTAAAATCTTAGGTGTGTGCGAACCTTTTGTCACCCATTTTAACTCCCCTTAAGGGGAGGCACTTCTCCGAACAAGTAAAAGGGGAAATAATGACAATCATTGGCTAATACTATACTAGGGCCAAGAGTAAAATTTTAAAGGTCTTTATTGGTTATCACAACTAAACACTAAAACACTAGCCATAATAAAAATTAACACAAGGAGTACAAAACTTTTTTTGTGGTACACACCACAAAACTGGGCATCCCGAGATAGTAAACCTAAACACAGTGCGATCATATAATATACGGCAGAGGTAATGAGTCTGGAGCAAATGTGGTCCGGTAACCTAGTGCCCCTCCGCGCAACTCCCTTTGTAAGTGGAGGTCGGGGTAAGCACTCAATTATGAGTAATTAAGATTATATATATTTGGACATGTACTTGTTCCAGAAGATATATGTTAGTCGATGCTATGTCGGAAATGCAAAAATCCCCATTAAAACTTTACATTCACTTTACATCATATTTTCGGTTCCACTGAATTCAGACACATTTCACCGAACCACTGGCGGAATTTGGTTCATCTCTGCCTGTATAGTGTACTCAACAAGCTGTAAAGAAAACCCAACCACTTGGATATTTACCCCTATAACTGAAGCTAGAACAGTTCAATTGTCTGGAAATAAATGTGTAACCAACATTAGTAAAAAAATAAAAACCACTTAATTATTGAGATCTGACTTTCTATGCTTTGCATTTATTATTATATTGAAAACAAAACATCAAGTTGACACTATAAGAGAGATTCAATAAAAGTTCTTATCGTTAAAAATGGTGCTAATTTTGGCCCAACCAATTAGATGTTAGCTTTCAAATGTTAAATAAAATCTGATTGGTTGGGGCTAAATTAGCACCATTTTTAACAATAAGGACTTTTATTGAAAATGTTTGCTAATTACATTGACTAGATGCAGAATCTAGTTTCCTGTATTGTATCCTTTAACTACAGCAGACTGATTTTTGAAATAATGTATTGATAATATTTTCAAAACACTGATTACATTATATGGGCAATCAAAGTAAAAGTGCTGTTAGTTTTTTTTATACATCACTCATGACAGCATGTTTGGGAAATAATTAAACTAAGTTGATAAAATGTTTACGGAATCAATATTTTAATACAATTTAATGGAACTGTCCATTTATGTAGTCATTTTTGGTAAACATCTCTTTAAAAATGTAAACCTTTTTAAAATAAAATGCAAGCAAAACCTTAAACTAAACTTACATTTAATAAGTAAAGTATTGGGCCACAAAAAAAAATAATTAAAGGAAAACTAAACTTCATTTTTTAAAATCCTAATGTGACAACCCCCCCCACAAAAAAACCCCAAAAACACCTATACACTGGAAAATACTCCTCTAGTACATTACATTTATTTACAAGTAAGAAGTAGATTCTGTAATTAAGATGGCTTCTATGTTGCTGCCAGTACAACCCATGTAGTTTTCAAAGAGCCCTATGAGCATGTACACATATTGGGCACACCCCTGATCTCACTATTTACTGTCCTAATGCAGATATTTTCTGCACAGATGTCTCACACCAATATATGGAAGTACTCAATAACATTTAAAAAGCTGCTTGTTACCCTACAGCATACCAGGAAGAATACAAAATAGTCAGCTGATTTTACTGCCTTTTTTTTATCTTCTTCCATCGTGTTCCTAGCAAAATACTGTATAACCTTTCTACATGTAGGTGTTTTCTTTGTGCTTGTGCTGGTGGCTTAGCAGACAAACACACCACATTTAGAAATATTAGCCCATGAACTTACAGGTTCAAATCACCAGACATACTTGTGACATTTTTTATTTTCTTTCTGCCTAAATGCTTGATAGGAAATAAACTATAAAGATTATACTTTTTTTGCATAAAAAAGTAAAGAAATGTGTGAGGGAAAATAGATTTATTTTTTTTTTAACAAATGTACTGTCAAACTTCTGTTATTTGTCTGAAAGGCAGGATCTGTTGTACCCTGATCTGTGCTGTAATATGATGACATGTCAGCTTCCACGGGGCAAGGCTGCAGGTTCCTTGTTTTAATCTGCAGGACACTAGTGAGAATGGGAAGTGTACTAAGACCACTTAGAAATCGACCAAAACAAAGAGGTGGATTATGGAAGCTGACCCTGGTACCCATAGGTTAATTTTATTAATCACCCAACAGCCACAGCAAAGTGACTTGTGAAACACAGATTGTTGTATATTTGTGAATGTCTATTGGGACAATGTTGTCTGGTGACCTTTAGTGATAGCCAAAATAAAGCTTTATTAGTAGCTTTATCTTAACTACAGAGGCAGAGGTGTATTTACAACGTTGGACTGATTACAACTATGTAGCACATTCCTTTTTGTTACATATAGTTTGAGATACAGACCTTTAAACGTTATGAACACATTTAAAAACCTTTAGCCAAATATTTTGTTTACATTAAGAACAATGTAACATCTTTCAAAGGAAAAAAATAGGCAAATCAATAAATGCAAAGCTTCATGCAAATCAAACTGATTCTAGATCCATCAGTTAAGGTTGATTTGAATTGTACAAAACAATCTGCTTGAATTGATTCAAGGTCAGTCTATACATCTTCAAAAATGAGTCACTTTTACAAGGAGAAATAGCTATCCAACAAATTACATAAAAATTATCTAAATTGACTGTCTTTTCTCATAGAGAAATGCAAAAAAGAGATATAAGATATATAATCTGATCCAATTTTGGATTTTCGAACTTTCAAAAATTTCTGAAATCCGAAAAAGGACCCATTTAAGTCAATTAGGGTCAAATAGTTTGAAAAATTGCAATGGTAACCTGCTGAATATGGCTCTGGGACCTGGGAAATGGTATGGGCAGCACGTACAAATATCCAGAACTTTTAGTAACTTCCTTCACATGCATGCTACTTCTGCATTCAAGATTCAATAATTATCCCATAAATTCGTTATTTTTCGAAAATCTGATATTTCTAGAAAATTCTATATTTCTACAATCTGTCTCTGAATACTCATTATTATACAAGAGGAATAATACCCAGCATGGAATTGCAACTTATCCTTGTGGCACACCTCTACAAAAGGGGGTACAAATTCTGTCTTAAAGCGAAAATTCAGTGGAATATATCCTTATTTTTAAAATTATTACAGGGAGATTCAATAAAAGTTCTTAACGTTTAAAATGGTGCTAATTTTCCCCCAACCAATCAGATCTTATTTAACATTTGAAAGCTAACATCTGATTGGTTGGGGCAAAATTAGCACCATTTTATACGATAAGAACTTTTATTGAATAACCCTGCTTGTTTATATTATGCATACCTAGTTATTCTACATATTCTCTTCCATTTTGAAAAAAACAGATGCATTTATGACATTAGTGAGCAGACATTTTAGGTTCTGTTACAGTCCTTCTTTCTAAAATGCCCACTAACCTGTAATGTTACTAATAATAATTTATATTGATTGGCTCTAGGATGGGTCAACCATGCTCAAATCTTTAAGGAGCACCTGTATCAACCCAGGCGTTGGGTCAAGGGCAAGACCATGAAGGTTTCTATTTGGGGTCCTGCAAATAGTAAGTCAGTATAACAGAAGCAATTATATATACAAAGACTAACAGGGTTATTCAATAAAAGTTCTTATCATTAAAAATGGTGCTAATTTTCCCCAACCAATCAGATTTTATTTAACATTTGAAAGGTGATTGGTTGGGGCAAAATTAGCACCTTTTTTAACAAACTTTCATTGAATCTCCCTGTAAATGCTGAATGGGCAGGTAAAGCTCATTAGGATGGAAAAATACTGCTAATTTTTCTTAATAGTATATCTATTTTCACCCCATTAATCTTTATTTTTGCAATTAGGGGAAAGCGGTCAAAGGGTAACACTTTATAGCATCAGCACCATTGCAGTTTACCAGATATGTTGAGGTGTCAGGAAGCTTGGTCCTTCTGGATACACCCCACAACACCTTGGCTTTTCTCCCTCTGAGTATGCAAAATGCAAGGTAAAGTGGAGCGAAAAGGAAACACTTCACAACAGCAGAACCATTGTGTAAGAGTAGGCTCACTGCAGTTTGCCTCCATTGTTGAGGAGCCAGGTAGGCTTGGCCCCACTGGACGTACCCCCCACGACATTGACTTCTGTCCCTCAGATTTTGCATCGTGCAAAAGAAAGTGGGCAAATGGGTAACACTTCACAAGGAGCCTGCCTTTTATACCCAGGGGGTTGGCACTGCTAAAAATATCTGTCATTGGTGAATTGGGATACATGTCTGGAACAAATTCTATAAAATTTCGAAATTCAAAAATCCTTGGATGCCTCATGGAAATGGAGCAATTTAGAAACCTGTACTGAGCTTGTACTGAGCCTGGGCATGCTCAGAAAAGGCAGACAGGGGATTAACATTCAGTCATTGGCTGTGATGTCAACTGTCAAATCCATAACTGACAGTTGTTAACTGGAAGAACCAGGAAGCAGAAACAGGGGAAACAGGACATTATGCAGGAATTCAGGTTAGACTTATATATTTCAGATTTCAAACTATTACCGTTTAGGGTTTTGGGGGGTGATTTACCTGTATGTAAGTTTTTATTTTGGGGATGGACTTGCCCTTTAAAGTAGATAAATGTAAGTGTTAAATGATGGGTCTATAAATTAGAAGTTTAATAACAAGTGTAACAGTCATCATTACACTTCAATCTGTTTTGTTTAGTATGGATGCTATGTACAGGACATACCTAACAGAATTGTATTAAGGGATCAATTGAGTAAGAAAGACTTAAACATTCCATATTTATCTAAAATTAATTTGTAAGAAACAATGTCAGTCTGAGACATCTTTGGTAATTGAATTAATACAGTGTATTAAAACATGTAAATATTACAAGATAACATTTTTAAAGTGTTAAAAAGGTCTTGCCTTAAATAAGTTAGAAGAACAAATCCACCGCACACCAGTCTGTTGATAATTAATTTGGCTTGAAGAGACAAATTACTGTTCTTTCTAGTTCTTCTTCTTCTTTTTCTTCCGTTTTCTTCTTCCGTTTTTTCGACTGTAACTAAAGTCAAAAAACAAATTTTGACTAATTATTTAAAAAGTTTGTTTTTTTAACCCACAAGCTAACACAGGTACACACAACTACTGACTTACCCCTCCATTACTGTTGCAGCCATATTTAAAGGGTAACTTAAGTTAAAAAAAACTAATTTTGACCAATCATCAACAACGTTTGTTTTTTTTACCCGCAACCTGATTCAGGTACACACACCTACTGACCTATACTTCCATTACCGTGGCAGCCATAATTAAAGGGACAGTTCAGTGGAAATTATAAATATTTGTTAAATTGTTAGTTTGTGTAATGCCTTCTTAGTTATTCTACATATTCTCTCCAATTTTGAAAAATCAGTTGATTTCATACCATTTGTTGTTTCCTGCTTTTAACATTAGTGAACTGACATTTCAGGTTCTAAAGGTCCTTCTTCTTTCCAGGATGCACCACATCCTTGGAATGGTAATTTTTACTGATTGGCTGTTGGATGGGTCAAAGATGCTCAGATCTCTACTGAGCAACTGAATCAACCCAGGCGCTGGGTCAAGGGCAAGACCATAACGGTCTTGCACTGAAATTCCTCTTTAAAGGGTAACTAAAAACTATTTTTGATCAATAATAAAAAAGTTTGTTTTTTTAACTCCCAACCTAACCCAGGTACAAACACCAACTGCGCTACACATTAATTCACGTGGCAACCATTTTTAAAGGGTAAGTATAGTCAAAAAACACATTTTGACCAATCATCAAAAAGTTAGTCTTTTATCCCCCAACCTGACATAAGTACACATGCCAACTGACCTACCCATTCAGTCATGTGACAGCCATATTTAAAGGGTAAGTAAAAAAAAAACAATGTCCTCATCATTGCCATTAATAAGTTTTAACATATGCAGCACAAACACACACACATTACCTTCCAAAATGTGGCCTTTCAAGCCAAATTCAAAGTTTATACTTTCCCTTTTTAGTTTCTTCTGATATTGCCTACTACATACAGCTGTGGCTACCACAAGGGACCTTGCACAAATTTTGTACATGGTGTGCAGGTGCCATACTTTCTCTATAGTAGCCTTGAATAAGTTATGACATTTTGGAGAAAGTCCAAAAAACATCCACTAAAGGAGAGATATTGGTTTTCTTTATACACGTCTTGTGCTTATGCTTTTTTGTGCATATGTACATTGCGCTATGCAAGATATTGTATCTTAATATAAAATGCAATTAGCTTTATATGAGATATTCCTAAAGAAAAGGGAAATTCATCCTTTGTGAATTAAATAAAAGCACAGTAAGGGCTAGGCCACACTGATCCGATTTACGATCTGATCATGCTTTTAAAAGCGCACACTAGTGTGTCCCAATTGATGTGGCCACATTAGTGTGCTACTGTGCGCTGCACGTTTGCTATCCGTTAATTGGAGCGCATGCGATTCATATTTATTTTGCTCAATCACATGCAGGAGCGTGCTGCAGTGTGACCTCACCCTTATACTTTACAGATTCTCAAGTAGAAATTTCACTGAAGAAACTTCAGTATTTCATGGTACAATCAAGTAATAATTAATTAATAATTAGTGTGCATTATATCCTTCGCAACTTTGACCACTAACAATTCAGCCTGCTGAAGCTCTGTATAAACAGTGTTCATCTTTAGTGGTGATTACTTCCAAGAAAATGGAATTTTAAGTGGTATTTTTAGAATAAATGGGTTCCAAGACTTACGCACATGTAGAGATGTTCGAAACTGTTGAGTTTCGGTTTCGAATTTTAGAAATTTTTGGAAATTTCGAAAGTTCAAAAGTTCGAGTTTTAATTTTCGAAAATCGTCGATTTTCGATAATTATCTACTTATGATTTTGGAAAATCATCTACTTTTGATTTTGGAAAATCATCTACTTTCGATTTTCGATAATTATCTACTTTCGATTTCGATAATTAGCACATTTTAGATAAAAATCAAAAATCTGAAAATTCGGGTTTCGTAAATTCTGGGAGTTCCGAATGTTTCGTCGGGACTTCAAAACCCTCAGATTCAGTTCGAAACTGGGTTCTATTAGAACCCACAGTACATCTCTACTCACATGTTAGGTTATTTCTGGAAATTCTTTATTTGAAGATTTCCATTAAATAAAACAAAGCAAAACTCTGCTGCACCTTGACGTTTGTAGAACCCCCCCTCCTTTTATTAAATGTATAAAACTAGCCATTAAATGGCAATTGCACTTTAAGGGACTAAGAAGGTTTTTTGTTCTTTTGAAACACAATTTGCTCTGATCCAGAGGAAGTCTCTAAAATCTTTGCATCATTAAAACAGATTTTTAGGCTTAATGCTTGATTTTTTTTTAATTAATGCAGAGATGTATTTTTCCGTAAAAATGTGAGCCACTGTAGGAAGCTTTGATTTGGTCCTGTAAAAGGCATTAGCTGATCTTAAGTCTAGTAAAACATAAAGGTCTTGTTTAGAAAATCACATTTCTCAGCAGTTGCTGCTGACTGTAATTTTTATTAGCAAATATCAGGCAAGTAAGTGATCATGAAGGGTTTAAGCAGAATGCAGCTAACAGAGCCATTAAACGTGCTCCAATGCAGCTAAATAACTCTGTTACGCTCACCACCCTTACAGAGGTAGTTCAACTGGCAGGGAACTCATCATCTTTCAAAGCACTCAAAGCCTAAAGTATTGTGATGATATTAGTTGGATTGCAGTATAATAATCTCCTGTTGTATGAAATAATCACACTTGGAACAGAAAAAGAAAAAATACTTAGAGTGCTCTGATTTAAGCTTTATTTTAACGCTGAAGAAGTTGTGCATCAATTGATTTGTGTAATGGTTCTATTCAGCACTTCAGAGATATCCCTTAAGTAAAATTTAAACAAAGAAAAAAAAGTAAATCATCATTGACCTGTATTAAGAGTCACTTCAGCAAGCATGGGGTACTGCTGAGATGAATAAATTAAACATTGTGTACAGTGCTGTATTCAGCTGTGATCTATTGATCTGTTCTGCTGGCTAATGGGATTTCTATTGCATTCTTCAAAAACCTTGGAAAAAGACTGACTTGCTCTTTTCAAGAAAACCAATTTGTTGACAAACACCCCATTACTGTATAAATTCTCACAAACAACTCAAAACACACTTACGGTTATTACTTCTGGACTCGTGGGATTATTTTAGAAAATACTGGAACATTCGAGACTTCTCAAATGTACAAGGATTTTCGACCATCCGGCATGCCTCAGGGCCGCTTCCAATAACTGCCGAATGGACAGAGATTCCCGATTGCCGAACCGGGGTCCCACATCTCGAAACCAGGACCCCCTCCTGGGTCCTTACAGGGACCTTTGTGGCCATGACAAGGGCCCTTTGGGGCTTAAGGGGTCCCACAGCTCAAGCCAGGACCCCCCTCCCCGGCACTTATAAGTGCCCTTGCAGCACTGAAAATTGCCTTTGTGGGGGGTCCTGCAACTCGAAACCAGGCCCCCCTGCTCCTTTTCTGGTCTCTGCATCTTCTTTTCGGTGACACCAACTCCGCTGATGTCGCCAACGCTGGGTGGCCACCAGAGACACCACAGGCGATGACGACATTAGCGTAGCTGGTGTTGCCGACCTCTTGATCCGACGTCTTCTGGCCGGCAACACCAACTCTGCTGATGTCGCCAACACCGGGCGAAGTTACTGTGCCCACCAGTGACACCACCGGCGCTGGTGTCATCAACATCGCCGGTGTTGCCGACCTCTTGATCTGAAGTCTTCTTTCTTCTGCCATCATCCTTTCGATGATCAGCAATCTTTCGTCCCCTACGATAATTCCATTCTTCTATTAGATTGCAAGCTGATTTCTCCAATACCCCTCATCCAGTCCATCAGGGACAAAGACCCTTCCACTCTTCCACCAACAAAAGAGGAAGATTCAAACTGGGAGGAGAGAAGCCTAAACAGGCATGACTATTCCCAGCAGGTTTTCATAAGGGGCCACCTCCAATTCTTTCAGAAGGGATGGCGCTCCCCATCCACAGACTCTTGAACCCAAAAGGCAATATCCTACGACTACAAAATAGGAGCCGAAGTGTGTTAGGATCTTGGTGCACAGTGCTACCTGTTGCTTGCTAGGTCAAGGAATGCCGCCTTTATAAAGAGGTCATCCAAGTAAGGAAGAAAGATTCCTTGACAATTAATGCCGCCTGACAAGCCATGATCTTTGAATGGCAGGGCAGTAAAATGGAAATGCCAGTGTCCTATGAGAAACATACAAACGTTCAGCTGTTTAAAATAACGAATCCTAACTTCCCTTTCTGATCACGCGTATGTTTCCTTTTGGGGAGGAGGTGTGTCAGGGGCCCGGCCTCCAATCTCGCAGGGGGGCCCAGGCCCTTGTGGATAATGCGCTTCTAGCACATATATGATATACTGATGTATTATTTTATAAATGTTTTATACACTGTGTATATATATATATATATATATATATAATGTAAATGCCCAGATGCTAAAGTCAATGATCAAAATAAACAAGTCCAATAGGGAACAGTATACTTAAAGGGCATGTCCACCCCCCAACTATAATCCCCCCAACTACTGGCCCCACCATGTAGTGTAGTTTAATCCTTACCTCACATCCAACTCATCCATCTGGTTCTCCTGTAGTCCCCCCCCCCAAAGTTCCAAAAACTGCCCACCAGAGCCCAGGTCCATATAGGACACTGCCTGCTACCTGGCCTCCCGGAGATTCCTGCCATGGTGCTGCACCCTTCTCCCCCCTCCCTCCCCCTCCCTCTCCCTCCCCTCTCCTCCCGTTCTACTATCCCTCCCCCTACACAAATCCCCCTTAATATCATGCTCCCCCATGTCCCCCAGCCCCAACCGCATGGTTTTTTTTTAAAAAGCTCCCCAAACCTTACTTACCTCTCCGCTTTCCTCCGCTGCACTGAATGACCGGCAGCCGCGTCCGTGATTGGCTGCCGCTCAGCCAATCAGACGCGACTGCCGGTCCCGCCCTCTGCTTGCATTCTCGCAAGCAGAGGGCCGGCAGTGGCGCGGAGGATCGAGGGGAGGTAAGTAAGTTTGGGGGGCTTTTTAAAAAAACTAAACATGCGGTTGGGGCTGGGGGACATGGGGAGCATGATATACATTTTTTATTTTAGGGGTGGACATAGCCTTTAAAGGTCTATTTCAAATTATTTTATTGCCCACATAAGTGAATAACAGTAACACCATTTTGCTCCTGTTCTGGTGGTATAGGAAATGGAATTAGGACCAAACGTAAAGGGAAAGCCAGAAAGCAGCCTTTGAAATAACTCTTTACTTTTTTTGTAATATCCTATAGTCTAGACAGGTGCCAAAATAAACTATGGCTGTAATATCAGTGTATCTTTATATAGACATTATAATCTAGAAAACCCTTTAGTACCCATGGATCTGTAAAGTGATTTCATGCATTTACGCTTTCAAGCCTTACGATTGTTGCTTCTAACAACAACATCTGCTGAGGAAACCTTTCTCTGCTGATAAGATATAAATATGCAATATTTCACTATTCACTAAGAAAATCTCTCTGTTACCACAAGGAATATATTAGACATTTTTGCTGCTTATGCTGTTGCCTGCTCTTTACTGGAAGTTTGATGTCATACTTAGCTTAACAGAAAAGGCATATGTGCCAGGCTGGAAAATAAACATTGTCAGATTCAAAGTAACCACAATTCTAGCCTGTCTACAATCAGATGTGTGAATGTCAACAGGCTTAAAAATAGCAATGCATGTTTCTAAGTTTGCTGACAGAGAAATTAAATGTATAATCGTACAGATGTAAACATTTCTTATGTGAGCGACATTTATTGTATATTTATTTTACAATCATTTTATCGGTATTGTCAGCTTACACAGACATGGCACAGATGTTGATCTAAACATCTCCTTTCAAAACAGATGCCTCTATCTGACCTTGTCTGTCAAAAATAGCTTTGTGCCTACTGAGTGTGCTCAGAACATGATGGGTGACACAAATATTTCCATTTGCAGGCAGCTATCTGATTGGTTGCTTCCCAGGGGTGTAATTCCTTAGCGGAATGCTATTCTGTTTAGAACAAAATACATTTTTTAAATATTTTTTTTTCACCATTTAAGAGTTTCATTTAAAAATTATTCTCCTTCTTCATGGTTTGCAATCCTTTAAGCAATCATGTTTAATGATTTAAATGACGAGACATCATAAAGCAAACTAGTTACAGTAAATCACTGATAATACAATATGTTTCTGACATATTTGATTACACCTGCAAATGACAGGTTACTTATATATATTATTATATTAACATATAATATTGTTTAATAACTTTAATATGAACAATAGACTTAAACTTACAAAGCACAGCATTAAATTCTATTTTAGTTACATCTAATTGTTTGCATCAAACATTCTATTGAGAAACAGCTAAAATAAAATAAAAGCCTACAAATTCCCCCAAACTTGCCCATTATATTAAAGAATGTATTAACATAATTCAGTCTTGTATTCCTCTTAAGATAAATACTATCAGGGAAATTCAATAAAAGTTCTTATTGTTAAAATGTATGCTAATTTTGCCCCAACCAATCAGATGTTAGCTTTCAAATGTTAAACAGGATCTGATTGGTTGGGGCAAAATTAGCACTATTTTTACCAAAAACAACTTTTATTGAATCTCCCTATATATTTTGTAATTTAATTCAAAAGCATCAAAAGCATCAAATACTGTTTATAAATAGGAAAAATGTTTCTACATTTTACCACTTCCCCCTTTCTTATAAATATGCCCAAATGTCATAAAAAAATAGGCCAAAAATATATGTGACGGTTCACATTAATCCAGCTCATGGCAAATCTGTGGGACTCAGTTTAATCAACTGGACTAATAGTTTTGTTTCTTGAAGACATAGTTACTGTACAGTTAATTATGGGTTAAAAAAAAAGAAAATAGTCTATCAAGTTCAACCCCTCCACAGAACACCCCCCCAACCAACAAAGCACAGTCTCTTCCTTTCAAATGACACATTCCCCCCAGCACACCAATTAGACAAGAAAACATCCTAAATTCCACACCAACACAACCCTGTATGTTCAGAAATTCATCCAACACTACATTTTCAGGATGAGCATCCCACAATCTTACTGCCCTCACAGTGAAGAACCAAACAAAATAACAAAAAGAAATACTACAGATACAAAAGTACAGAAACTTTATATATATATCAACTTGCTTATTACTCCCTAATGGGGTATTTAACTTTAGTGGTATTCAGCTCTTGGAAATAAAGCCTGAAATCCTTAACTATCATGAAGAAATGTCATAAATTCTGCCAAAAAAATAAAAATGTAATTAGCAAGTTTTGACCATATTAGTGCAAAACATAAACAATGTTACTAAATCTTTAAAATCTAAATAATTTTATGTATATAATATAATAAAATACCCCCTATTTTAACATATAAGCATATTAGAAGTCATCGAAAAGTAGAAAACTGCAAATCTTATAGAACTTAAAATTGACTACTATAATTTGAATTTTATTATTTTGTAAAGTTGAAGATACATTTTTTTGTGACAATTAATTTTCAGTGACTCTGTATGATACAGATGGAATAGATAAAACATCATTATAATAGCAACATTTACAAGGTATTAAAGGTATTTATGAGTATCTATTCCCCAAATGCTTTAACTGAGCTAGACATGCTGTTATTATATTATCCAATAGTAAAACAAGTCCCCACCAAACCCCCACCCTTTAGGGACCTAGGAATATCATATACAGATGAGATGTATGAGTCACATGCCAAATAAATGTGTTTAATTTTGAACCACGCACATCAAAATCACAATGTTTTGGTGCTGGTGATGTGCACCTGAGGAAGGGGCAACAGCCCCGAAACGTTGTGATTTTGATGTGTGTGGTTCAGAATTAAACACATTTATTTGATTTATTTGAGTGTGACTCTCTCATCTCATCTGTATTTCATATTATTTTATTCTTTTCTTGGATGATGTTTCTTACTAAATTGGCATTTATTCAAGATGAAGAAAGGATGACCTTGCCATACTGTAGTTATATTTACAACTTATAATACATTTTAAATTTGGCAACAGAGACACTGTTTTCTTACAGCTATTTTGTTAATAGTACAGATATTGGCTGGCATTCAATAAGCTTATCATAAGATCACAGAGAAACACTTTTAAATAGTAAAATACATTTACATTTTTTGGTGCCAAGTATGATGTCATAATATATACAAATTTATAGGTGAATTTATAATAAGTGCTCTCTTTGTATAGAAATGCACAGAAGGGCTACAGTAGCCCTGTAAGGAATGAATTGCACTATTGGTACTTTCACAACTCCCTGCTAATACAAATAGTTTCCTAGTGAGATGGTTTTAGGATTTCCTAAATCCCTGGGATAGTGCATTGCCTATATAAAATAAGTGTGGTGTGCCTTCACATATTAGGAAATAGATCCCTGTGCTGAAGAGCTTACAATGTAAGTGGGAGGGACAACATATTTATTACAATATATTAATATAATTAATATATTTTAATTACACATTTTACATATTTGGTGAATTCTCCACCTTTTTAGCATATTAAACATTAGCAATTACTTTTCCAAAGATAACGAATTGGTGAACTGAGTAATTTAAAAACATTAATTTTTGCAAAAATTAGCTGAAATCTATTTGCTTTGTGTTTTTTCCCCATAATATGTTACACATATGGAATACATACAGTACAGCCTTGTTTTAATATCGCTCTCTGCATGACACAACACAATTAGGACACCTGCCCAGTATCAGAATACCATTTGAGCAGAAAGGCAGAAACTTAAGACTTCATATGCAGACATGAACATATGTCATTTACGAAGCCTATGGAAGGGCAGTACACCTTGAACAAACAAATCGAAGCAGAATCAACCTAATTAGCCTTTAGACAGCCAGAGGAAAAGCTATTGTTGCACAGTTCACAGTTATGCAAACTACAGCAGAGAATTCTTTACAGTGGACTATCAAGTAATATATATTGTCAGGGACAACAACTTTTTGCATTAAAGTTGCACTTCTATAGTTTTTACTGTACATAATTATTTATGTATATATTTCACCTTTGTATGGCATTTGTATTATATAACTGAGGCTGCTTCCCAAGTAGATAAGACAATACATACACACATTCATAGTAGAAAATGCTATTAGTGTATTGGAAATCAAAACCAAAATAAAAATTTTTAAAAATATACAAAATTGTTTTTTTCCCCCCCCCCCCCCCCCCCCCCCCCCCCCCCCCCCCCCCCCCCCCCCCCCCCCCCCCACCACCCAACCACCCCACCACCCCCATGTGGTCAGTAATAAATTTTTCTGAACATCACAAAGTTGTCCTGTGATTAGGACCATATATTGCACATTTATCATTAAAAATTGTTTCTAAATTCAAATATTTGTACCCAACTTAATTTATAATGTAGAAAGTTCCATCTAGTTTAATGTTTTGGTATTAATTATATCCACAAAATAACACGCGTCAAAATCTTAAAAATAAATATAAATATAGAATATAAAAAATGGTAGGAGTACTTTCAACCCATCGGCAAAAATAATTTTTAAAAAAGGAGCGGAGGAGCAAGATCATGGATAACTTTGCTTCCCACTCTCCAGGCTCCTGTTGGAATTATTGAAGAACGGGAGGTAAGACATTTATTTAAATTATAGGGATTATAGGGGACTATAGGGAAAAAGGGTAAGGTTTTTTTTTAATGGAGATTTAATTAATTAAATTAAATGCTAAGGCAGCCCCACCACAAATTGTCAATAAGTAAAACTATATACAGTATATCCCACCTCTAAAATTAGCATCTTAGTGTAAAAATGTGTGATGCCACTGCTGCTTTCTAGTGTTGCCTCTTATCCTGGAAGTAATGCTCTGCACTTGCTAACTTGGTTCCATTTGTATTCTCAACCCCTTGTACTAAGCTGCATGTTAAAATTTGCTCTAGAGTCCCAACCTGCCATTTTCTTCCAGTGTCAACAGAAAAAGCTGCAAATGCGATAAGCTGATTTGGGAGATTGTGCTCAAGGAGAGTGGGGGAAGCTGTTAACCCTTTGCATATGTATTTATAAAGCAAACACCTTTTAATCCTCGAAAGCTTTTTACCACTAGCACAACAGGGATACTATACATGTAGATTCTTTTTTTTTTTTCTAGGTCCATTATAGAAACAAACACATGTGACTTCATGGGCTGTGTATTTCTAAAACAAGCGCTTTAGCAGATGAGCCACCACAGCATATGCAAAGAATACAGACAGAAGTTTTATCTTGATAAGAATAGGGGGGGAAGTCAGTAAAACCAGTAGAATATTTGGTATTGTCCCAGGATGATTTTGAGCAATTCACACTGGCTATAAAATAAACTACAAAATAACAAGCAGCTTGCAAAAGCTTATCAGGGACTTGTATGGATATTTGTGTGGAGACAAAGACATAGATGGTCTATGGATAGAGACAGTGAATACTGGAATGCACATGCTCACAAGGCTCTTTGGGGACTATATAGGCTGTGAGATGTACCAGCATCAACATGGAAGTCTTCTTAATAAAATAATCTATTTCTCACATGTACATAAATGCAACAATTTTCAATTAAGTTCAGTTCTCCTTTAAGGTTTGTTTTACGTCATGTGTGTATCACCTGATGAAGGAGGATGTCCCTCTGAAAAAGTGATGTGATGTTTGGTAAATAAAAAGTTATATACTTATACCTAGTGTGCTAGTCTCCATTATTACATATGGTATATCATTTGAACCCAGAGTAATTTGGAAAGGTATATTTGGAGTGTTATAGTGAGGAGAGCAAAATAAAATATAATTGCCCTTTAATTCTGTGTTTCAGTTGATGTTTAACCATTTTAAGTAATTAAGAGGATATTTCTTTAACCTATAGAATCTCTTTCTCTCTTGACACATCCTGACTGAAAACACTGTAGGTCAATTAAAAAAAACTACAATTTAAAGTTCAGTAGAACTCTCTTATGTTGCTACTGCTAAAGCCAATATTTACACCAGGGGATGATGTTACAACTTGAAGACATTATAATGTAGCTCTGCTTCTGCTAACAGGAGCAAACAGCTTTCAGCACCTGTTGTATCCTTCCTTAACAAGTATATATATAAATAAATGAATAATGACAGTTGTGGTTAAAAACAAACCTGGCCTATACCCTTGTTTCCACTGAAACAATCTTTTCAGTAGAATTTAATTTAAGTGCAACTGTAACTATTGCTGAAACAGATGCATCAAAAACGTCAACAATAACTGATACAGCCTTCTAATACGTCTACATACAGTAAGGTAATAATTCTGGAATTCCTTAATACAAATTTGTTTTATAATTAGATATTTGTTTCAACACTTGTAATAATGTCTCCATTCCACTGTAATTTTGCCAGCAGTTTAAAATTAATAGCAGCAAAATGAACACAAATTACGCATTTTAATCATTTTGTCACTATATTATGTATTCAGTGATCCACTGTTAACTACAGTATTGACCACAAACTGTTCAATACTCTCATTTAAATTCAGGAGCTCCGCTTAGGGACACTTCCTTCATTCATGATCAATATTACATATTTACAGTTTTTGTCAATAATCATTCAAAACCTTGCTAAAGCTTACTTGTTCAATTAAGTACTTGAAGTTATTATAACAGGGTCATGTTTATATTCTAAACCGGGAATGGATAGCATGTCAATTAAAAACATTTTTAAAATACAGAGCAAAAATCTAAAATTAAAAAACAACCCCCCCCAGCAGTTATAAAATAGCTTTCAGTTTCCTACATAAATTTCAAACAATAAAATGTAATGCTCTATGATCCTGTAACAATATGTTTGCACATACAGGGCGGCTATAAGACCCTTTTTATAGGGCCCATTTTGTTCGCATAATTAGTTACTGTTGCCATCCATCTCATTAGAACTAATTAATAGCTCTTCAAAGTGTTGTTGAGGGAATTGAATCAATTAGAAGCTTAGACCACATCTTTTAATTTGTTACTGTATTGTGGCTTTTAAGAGGCTAATCAGTCGAGAACAAGAAAACTTCTTACAAAAATTAATTCTGTAATATAATTAAGCATATGTATTGTCAACAAATGTCACATTCTTGGATTTTTTTTTCAACCTAAGTAAAATCTAGCCTCTGTTAAAGACAACAAAACAAATAATTTCCCTCGCTATTGGAAACAAAACATCCAGGAAATGGGTAACTAAAAAACAATGTTGGGTCATAGTGATTTTCAGCGTTTTTCTGATGTCATTTTTGCCAGCAAGTTGATTAATTGTACTCCATAGCACATTTCTTCCTGCATACCTGGTTTGCATGTTATTTAAAAGAAAACAATTTCAGACAAAGCTACAGTAAAGCAGCTTCAATAAAGTGGGACAGAAAAAAGATTCTAAAAAGGGGTTGTACCAGCATTTTGACTCAAACCTGGTTTTGAAGTCATTATTTTATGTGAAAAAATATTCTTTAAAGGGTAACTGTGGTCCTAATACAAGCATCCTTAGAAAAAGATCTTTCTTGTACTGTTCAAACAAGCTGAGGATGATCTATGTAGATTATCTGGATTCTCTTGTATGTATAAGTTATAAGACTTGGGGGGGGGGGGGGGGTTCTTCAAGAAATGTGGCAAGAAATGTGTGTATTGCTGAGTGGGTTGGACTAGATGGATGTGTGTCTTCATTCAACCTTAAATACTATACTATAGTATATATACTAGTTTGCCCTTTTTAATAAAGGTCACTTCTATGGAGACCACAGTTCCCCTTCAAGGGCTAGGCCCTACTGGTAGCAAAGTAAGTGCAATGAGATCTTTTTTTCATGATCGCATTTGCTTTGCACATTACATAGACACCAAGATTAAATTTTAACAATTTTAAAATTGTCCTGATTGGTGGTTAAATTACACCTCCCATCATCCATTCACAATTCCAAAAAAATGCATCATTCAGGGCAGCAATGAATACCCCAACAATTTATGTTTAAAATGATTTATGGAACTACACCATCCCTTTTGCAGCTGGTACACTATCAGGGAACAGTAACACATATGAAAAGCACAATCATAATGCACCACGTTTTACATGCATTACCCTGCAGTTAGAAGCACGTAAGACCCGTGCCAGTGGGGCCTAGCCTTTGCTGAACAAAGTGATATAAAAACTGCATAATTTGGGGAAGCAACGAATATATCACAACAACACATGGTCTTGGCTGATGTTTAAAGGGCAATGTCCCTCCTCCACCCCCAACCGCTATAGTTATTTGTTAAAAAAGTAGCCCGATTTGTACTTACACTACCTCTTTCCTGCGGTGTTCTTTCACGGCCCTCTGCTTGCATGAAACTGCAAGCAGGGGGCCGGACCAGCAGCCACATCCATGATTGGCGGAGAGGCAGCCAATCACAGACGTGGCTTCCGGCAGTGTAGAACGCCGGGGGGAAAGAGGGGGAAGTACAGTTCAGCTTACATTTTTTACAAACTAGTAGAGCTGTTGGGGGTGGGGGAGAATGCCCTACACTACAGAAAATGGATTTGGATATAGGGGGAGGGAGAGAGAAATGGAAGGGAGAGGGAGGGAGGGAGAGGGAGGGGGCGGCACTGAGCAAGTCAGAAACCTCTCAGAGAAAACCTCAGAGGCGGAAACATTTTTCCTGCCTGCCAGGCTCCTGCTATTTACTTCTAGGACTTTGGGCAGACCATACAGGAGAACCATTTGGAGCAGAGAGGTAAGGTAAGGATTTTTAAACACTACACATTGGGGCCAGCAGTGGGGGATAATTTGGTTTTGGGGTGGACATGCCCTTTAAACTATACTTTCCAGCCTTCCTTACCAGACATAGTCAGGGAGACTTTAAAAAGTTCTTATTATTAAAAATGGTGCTAATTTTGCCCCAACCAATTTTAAAGATAAGAGCTTTTATTAAATCTTCCTGAGTGTTCTCATAAAATATTTATTGCTGCCCTGAAAGGTGAGAGTTTTGGTAGTACTTTAATAACTTGGGGATATATTCATTCTTTTCCTAAATGTTTATTAAAAAAGAGGCAAATAAAGTCACACAAATACCCTCCAATATTCCCTTTAATAAGGTACACTGATGAAAAATGCTTTTGCACACAGCTGTGATAAAATCAGGTTCATGTCATTATCCTCCCTCTTCAACTCTTTACTATTTTTGAATAAATGTACAGTACCTTTTGAATGGGGAATGTTGGAGGGTATGTTTCTGCACAATTTTGAAAATGTTGCAGCATATGTGCTATTAATCTGATCTAATTTATCCTTTACCATACACATCAAAACCAAATAATGTGTAGGGTCTGCATAAAATCTGCACTATCCTGAAATACCATTCAAATAAATAAACATTACAGGGCTAAAGACATTGGAGGGCATGTTTTAACCTGGACTCACAAAGAAGAGCTTTAGGCCTTGAATTTTCCCGGGAAAAGGTTGTTTTGTGCAAACATAGCGGTATTTTATAAATATTCAGTTTAAACAGGATTTAGTAAGCTTGTTCTTTTAAAGTTCATGTCCATCCCCAAAACTAAAATATAACCCACTACTGGCCCCACTGTGTAGTGTTCAAAAATCCTTGCCTTACCCCTCAGATCCTTATGGTTCTCCTGCAGTGCCTATCCAAAGTTCAGAAAAGTGAAGCGTAGGAGCTGTCTGTGTGCCATCTGGTACCTGCTCCCTGCTACTTCCTTGTCCTCCTGGAGGACTCTGGCATGCATAGGGGAGCCCTCACCTCCCTCCCGATTCCTCTCCTCTGTTTTGTTCTGTAGTGTAAATAGGATTTGCTGTAGTATAGGGTAACAATACTACGCAGTATGTGTAATTTACAATAAATGTTGCTTGTGTATTGCCAGCTCTAGCTGGGGGGGGCTTTTACATAATACATGCATTGGCAGTAAAATTGTACGTGTGTACAAAGCTTTTAAGTCTTTTATGTCGGGCACATGTAGAAGGTAAGTAGTGTTGATTATGTAAATGATGTGCTGCTGTCTGGCCTGCATAGTTTAAAGGGGACTGGGCTGGGGAGGAGGTCTCATTGCTCAACATTTTTGCTGGTCTATTTTGGCTTTAAGGATCACATAAATGCAGATGATACACAAATCTACTTGCCCACCCCTGCGCTAACTCCTGAAATCCAATCACGTATCTCCGACTGTTTTCTTGCCATCTCCTGAAAGTCACAACCCTGCCTCATCTATAGTGGGAAAATGAAGTTTTTTTTCTTTCCTTCCATGTGTTCTATAATTCTCCCCAACCCCCAGAGTGTCTTCACTTTCTCCAGTTTCCCTCTCTGTCCTAAGATACACAAATTAGAAGAAGACATCATTGCATTCCTCTACTCCTACTTGTACTGCCAATAAAATCCCTGTGATGTCACCCTCTTCCCTGCTCAAGTCCCTCCCTCCTCCCTGGGACGTAAAAGAAAACAAATGATCCACTTGCAGCGAGTTCTGATTTTACAAATTGCCAGCACATCATTATCCCTGCTGTTACAAACAGAACATTAACAGGGTAGAGAGGTAGCTTTGACTGCAGAGATAAAGCTGCAATTGACCCCCCTTCTTGATAGCTTTCAATTATTGATAATGGGTCACAAAGAGAGAGATCATATTGCAGCAGTTAACTACTGTTCTCCCTTCTCTTCCATGTCTCCAGGACAGCTTGCTTTCTATTGGCCACTAAGCAAAGGTGTGTTTTTCAGGATGTTGAACTTTTAACTCCTGCTGCACATGATAAGCTTGTTGGGCAGCCGGGGTTAAGACATGGAGGAGGTAACAGAGGGGAGGGGGAAGAGGGGAGGGCTGCAGAGAGATCTGATACCATGGAAAAACAGAGCCACTGATAGAGGTAGTAGAAAGGTAGCACAGAGTACATGAATTTAACTTTGCAATGGGGCATTTTGTGTTTTTCACTATAGATGCCCTTTAAATCTTTCTTAAACTGAAGTAATCATTTCCCCACCCAAACCTGTCCCTGTCCCTTCTTTCTCTAATTCTGTTGACAATACCCACATTTTCACTATCCAATTGGCATGGTACCTAGGAGTAATCACATTAACTATGATGCTAAAACCTGCTGCTTTTTCCTTCGCAGTATAGCCAAAAATCTGCAGGTTCCTTTCTCTCCTGACCACCCCTATGCTTATGCATGCTCTCATCCTATTGCGCCTGGACTATTGTAACCTACTACTTACTGGTCTTCCTGCTTCCCACCCCTCTCCCCTTCAGTCCATTATAAACTCTGCTAGATGTATGGTATTGTTCTCCAATAATCAGAATCCCAAATCTCCTCTGTATCAGATAACAACCTGCCTCCACACTAAACAGCGCATTGCATACAAAATCATTCTCCTAAAATTTAAATTCCTTCGCTCTGCTGCACCTTCTTAAATTTCCTCTTTAGTGTCCCCATATGTTCCCGCCTGCACCCTTCAATCAACCTGTACAGAGCCCCCCACTCATAAATCTTCCTCTCGTCTTAAACCTTTCACTCTTGTGGCTTCCATCTTCTGGAATTCTATTCCCCTCTCTCTACATTAGGAAACCCCAATTAGCAGGTTTAAATCTACCCTTACATCCTACTTATCTGGTAACCAGCACAGTTTATGATGTATGGTTTTGTCTCACTCCTGCACTAATACTCATTCCCTTGTATCAGTATTTTACCCTCCTGAGTCCTAACTATATTGTAAGCTCTACGGGGCAGCAGAGGGGCAGCTCTATCACGTATATATTTATATTCTGAGCTATTTATGTATTTATTCCCCTTGTATATTTTTTTGTATTTTGTTATTGTACAGCACTGTGTCCCCAAGTGACACTTTATAAATAAACTATACATCCATACACATACATAGAGGGTAGGGCTTAAGACAGCTAATGACCTGTGGCTATAGGCTCCTGATGCCTAAATCATGCTTGTGTTTTGTACAGGTATTAACTGGCACATACATATGAAACTTTCAGAGCAACACCACAGTATTGTAATATCTCAATCCCACAATCAAGTGTAGGATGAGACTTAATTCCTATATGAGGAAGTAAGACTGGAAAAATATCCAAAACTACTACAAATGACAGGGGGAAAGGAACAAGAGAAATGAAAACTTTGCAGGTGGGAGAGATATACAAAGGTGAGTGAAAAACAGGTTGTAAATGCCCTTTAACAGCACAGGAAAAAATGCACCACTTACTAAGCCCCATAATGTACATAAATAGATACAAATAGTGACATTAAATATGCCTTTATCCATAGAAAGAATTAAAGGATAATTATACTCACCTTCCCTCCGCTCCTCTTCCTTAGTCAGTACTTTCTACCCAGGGTGAGGACCTGAACCACTAGGTCCTCAACCCTGGGTTCGCTTAACTGGCTGCATTTACTTACTTACGCACTGATCTGGTGAGCCAATAAGAAGACACGCTCTGCAATGAGTGTGCCTTTCTATTGGGAGTAGCGTGTAAGTAGATGCAGCAAGTTAAGCAAACCCAGGGGTGAGGACCTAGAGGTTCAGGTGCTCACCCCGGGTAGAAAGTACTGACTAAGGAAGAGGAGTGGAGGGAAGGTGTGTATAATTTTCCTTTAAAAGAGCTGTTAAGAATTTGCTTGTTTTACTTCTTTAACAAGTTAAACATAATAGAGTTTAAAGAAGGAAATTAGCCTCCAAATGGCAACTTCTTTAACACAGACAAGATTCAAAATATTATGTTAAATCTAACTTGGATCTTCTATTATATAAACAATTCTGATAGCCACATGTACAAAATCAATTTTGAATAAAAACTTTTTAAACATTGTCTATAAAACACTTCAAACACCGGTTACTTTAGAAATGGCATTCAGGTTACTTTAGAAATAGCATTAAAAAAATTGCTTGGTGTTTAAATTGTAATGCTGTTTGAAAAGATGTAGAAAATGCTTTTGGAAAGGCTAATATAACTACTGGTTAAAAATAGTACAATAGAAAAGTGACCTACTGGGGATTTGACAGCAAGTTCTGCAAGAAAATCTGTACTTGTATATTGTATCTGTCTAAATGATTGAACTTGCTTACACCCCTGCTGCCTTAAGGTGAAGTAACATTACAGTAGTTGAGGTCGGTTAAGGATGAGGAAGATAAAAATAATTACAACTCTGATTTTGAACTTAAAGTAAAACAAAAAAGAAGGGGAACAAAATTACAAGTAACTGGAAACCAACGAATTCTCTGGATGAAGTTTGAATCATAGTTAATTGTGCTTTAAAAAAAAAAAATCAGCTAACTTTTAATTGGTTATTTTTTTTTACCATAAAGAACTGGTATGTAGTGTTTAAAACTAAGGCTATGATGTTAAACATTATTAGAATTTCCATATAACTTGCTTAAGAAATGTTTAATTAATAGAAATAATGAAGCATACTGGGGAAAAGCATACCTGCAGAAAACAGGTATGTCCCTAATGCCTTGCATAATCTGTGCTTACCCATTATCACTAATATTGTAAGGGGTTAGCATGTGTTTTGCATGCAACCAGAGCCCTGAAAGCCGTAAAGCTGTAATTTTTACGTCTGACTGCATCCCTCGAGTCTTGGTTTAGCCAACAATACATTCCTCCTGTCTTGAGTAGTGGCCCCATCTCTTTACTATATGCACTGGTCCAACTTATGACATCACAGACATGTTGATTGTGTTTTCATTGGTAGAAGCATTAACCAAAGAAGGATTTACTGCTCTGGAAAAGTATTGTGGTCCATTTATTTACTTTTCAGTTTTCTTATTTTACCATTGAAGTATAACTGTAGTGTTGTTGTTCCAACCCCACCCCCTTCTACCCAGAACATTACCAATGAGAAGACAATGCTGTGCTTTTGCAGATTGGATAAATCCCAGACCGAAGAGCAAATATGTTAATGATCATCTCTGTAACAAGTAGCTGCAGGTAATAGCAAATTGGTTTACTCTGAAGATAAGGAGATACCGGTAGATGAAAAGATATATGCAAAAAATCCATTTATTGCATTTTAACTGGAATGATTTTTTTTCACTTTGTGATCATACTTTGAGGTGTAACGTTCTGCTAGAAAAAAAATTCTCACTGCATACGCATGTTTTTCACGCAATGTGTTAGACAGTCATTTGTGAATCTAGAAATAACGTACAGATGTATATATAGATCCATCTTCTCAATAAGAAATGGTTTTATACCATTCCTTATACCAAACAATACAGAGAGTGAAAATAATGGTTAAATAAATAAAGCATCATTTCATTATTATGTGCAGCCTTGCTTATTGTTCAGAATTACTGGAACTCCTCTTTGTTCTTTTACAAAACATAGAAATAAACGAAATTTCTGTTACATGAAGCACTGACCTCTGACCACTCTGTCTTATATTTCCCTTGGCAGTTCCGTCAGTCATGTGGTGTTCCTTTCCCCATTCAAGCGTATCTTTGTGAAGTACAGACCTCACAGTCATTTCCAACAGATGAACAAACTGAATCAGAGAGCATTCTTCATTGCATCCCTGCACAGTAAATTACAAGGTTTTCAACAATATCTCAGTTATCACATTTCAAAAGAAAGTGTTTCTTTAAAAAAATCATTTTTTTCCCCTTATTTGTATTTTAATACATATCTTTAATGAGGAATTTTGACGCAAATATGTAAGTTTTTTTTTTTTAAAAAATGTTTCCAAAATACTGACTTCCTCTTTGCAGGGCCCCTAGCAGAGTCTGTTATGATGTTTTCCCTTGAGTCAGTTGCTCAGTGGAGTTCTGAGCATGTTTGACCCATCCAACAGCCAATCAGTAGAAATTACTGTTAGTAACACTAAAAGGAAGTGTGCATCCTGGGAAGAAGAAGTACCATTACAGAACCTGAAATGGCAGCCCATTACTGACCACAGCAAAGCATATTTATTTTTCAAAAATGAAGACAAAGTGTAGAATACCTAGGTATGTGTAATATAATCAAAGAATTTAAAAAATAATTATATTTTTCACTGAACTGCCCCTTTAACATAAAACATCACTGTAATCAGAAGTCCATAAAACTTTCATTAAGAAAGTATGGGGTGCATTATTGCCTATAAGGGGCAGTGTTCACTGCTGGACCACAACTTAAGTAAAGTAAGTACAGGTTTTTCTATTACCGTACATTGGGTCACTGTTTTAAATAATAACTAATAAAGTGGGTGCCTGTACAGATGCATTTTATATTATGCACCAGGTGTGAGTCTTTGTGTGAATAAATCTTGTTCTACATCCCCAGTGGATGACAATAAGTATATTAACTAGATGCCCTGTTTCTAATGTAGCAGATTTATTATAAAATCCAATAAATGCTTCAGAACTTATGAACATACATACAGATATGTATCAGGATTAAAAATTGCAGTTAAAAATTGCTATTCATTTGTGATAAGAACCTGGAGGTGGCAGCAACATATAATTACTAGCATGCAAAGCTTTTATATAGTAATTATATATGCCAGTTCTTCTTCAACATAGACATAAAGTGCTTTTCTACTCAAAATGCTAATCTACTTGCTGTGCAAAAAAGCGTATAAATTGAGCTTCTGATAAAAATTTGGGAAGCAACAATATAGCCCTCAGGATTCTGTGTCGATGAAGAATGCTCATGATTTGCTCGAAAGGTGGGTGGCATATCTATTTATCATTCTTACAAATGAATTGTTATTTGAATAATTAACTGACATTAACATTTTTTAATCTTGAATGTATTGAATGTGTGAGGGACAAATCAATGCAGACTCAATCAATAAGGCTACGTTTTCTTAGAATAGCTTTTCTGGAGTAGATAATGAAGTATATATGTATGTGTATACAGTATATACTGAATGATCTGCAAGAATGCATTCATTATAATTATTCAATCTATCTGACAAACCCTTTTTGTTATTTAACTTGTTGGAAAGAGAGCAAATTAGATTATCAGCAATGTCAAATTGTCTGTTTCGGAAAAGACACCCAAGCTCCACATTTTGTCCATCAATTGTTCAACAGAGAATTCTTCATTTTCCCTGTTCTTCTTTTTAAAAAAGATGTGAAGATCAATTCTGGTTCTTTCTAGTCTCAGTCAACTCTCTGGTGTCTTTTGGGAAGATCTATTAGCAAACAGACATACAAACAATTGTAGTTGTTTCTTTCACTGGCTTTTCCCCTTTTGCTAAGCCCTTTTTATGACTATATTTATCCTTAAAGGATAACTAAAGTCTAATAATAATTTAAATCATTCACTGTGGATTACAATCCTGAACTGCAATATTTGTAACTTAACAAAAGTGGTGATGAGAAATGTAAAATTTAAGTCACTGTCAGCACAATTCTCCATTTAGCACCAGCCACTAAAAACTGAATAGAGCAGACATCATCAGCTGTAGAAAAACAATAGAAACTTGAAGATAATTAAGGTAGAAATTAGCATTTGTAAGGACATACTGTAAACATAGCAGTTTGAGTACACCTTTACCTAGGGTATCTAAAGTATTGTATTTTTATTCCTTCTCCTTAAATCATTAGCATCTATTTGAAGGGTAGATGCAAACATAATCATCCATGTATGAGCAGAATCTATTCTTAAACATGGATTTTATTTTTAATTTTTGAATTACTTTTAATGCATTCCAATGCTATTTTCATGATTGGTATTAAAGATTTTTTTTATATAGCTAAAATGTTTTGAAAATCTCACCACCACATTTCAAATACACAAAAATGTTAAAGGAGGACTGCAATTTAAATAACACTGAATAGATTTTATAAAGGATTTGTTACCTGCCCAGAATGAGAATGCAGAAGGCGATAAAGTGGACAACCCATAACTGTAGGCTAGAAACTAAAACTAAAGGATGATTGGGCCATGTGATTATCATCAACTGGAAATTAGTGGTGGAAGAGACTACATGAGTGAGAAATGTAGTCCTGTGAGTAGGTCTGGCAGAGATCCCCTGAATTATAATATTGCATCTAGATCTAGATACAGAGAAGAAGAAAGAAGAGGATCCAAAGGAAATGGCAAGAAATGAAAGTAAAGAAAAAAACCCAAACAGGAGTAAAAAAAGATAAGAGAATCTCAAAATGGCACGTAAAGACCATGGTTTGTAAAATAAAGTACTCTACTCTTTAACCTGTCATATATTTGGTTTCTTTCTATAACTTCATGTTTATTCATCTTTGTTAGGTATAGTTTTGTTCGTTATTAAAATATATGTTTAAATGTTGCATTTAAATAGCAATGATTTGGAAATTTACTTTCAAATTGCATAATTAATTGTAGTTTATATCCCAGAAAATATCACCTATATTTATGTATTTGTATTTCCTATTTAAAATGTGCATTACAGGTGTTTTCTATATAAGTGCTTTCAGGGCTATTGGCCAACCTGTGTAAATCGTAATGGCATTGTTATATTCAGATATGTGCATCCACATTCATTGTTGGCTGGCTTTAAAAAGTCCCTCAGTGGTAAGGCACTATATATAATTGCTTGTGGCAGCTGCTTGGTTAACCCACACACCCGCCACAAGCAAGGAGTTAAAGTCACACTAATTGAAATTACAATGATTTTAACTATTCAGGAGCACTGCAACTCACGGTGTTTGTATATTTACACACCTATTCTTAATTTTATATCATAATAGAAACAAGACATAACAGATTTTTGCAATCTGAAATATTTATCTCTAATATAATTTATGTTTAACCTTGCCATCAGAATTTCCCACTTTCTTTGCGGCCTGTGACAAAATAATTTTTAGAATTCCGCACTCATATACTTAAAATCAATTTTGCAAAATCAACTTTTGGGGGATTTATAATTTACAAACAAAAATGTAAGTTTCTAGACTCTTTTATTAACCTAAGCACAACATACATAGGGCCCTATTTAAAAACCTGTAGTATCGCAAATCTATGGTGTCGCGGCCATGCATTTACATCCCTTTGGCTGTACAATACTAAGCGGTAGTAGACTATGGTATTGTATGGGCGATCGTACAATTATGATTACAATTTTGTAATCACAATCATAATTTTGTGGCCACGATTGTAAATGTATGATCGTTAAAGGGGAAGTTCAGAAAAAAGAGCAGTATTTTTTCATCCCAATGACCTTAATCTGCCCATTCAGCATTTTGTTTGTGTATAAATAAATGCAACCGAAATGCTGGCTTCCTGTTTGCAGGACCCCTATAAAAGACTGTTATGGTCTTGCCCTTGACCCAGCACCTGGGTTGATTCAGTTGCTCAGTAGAGATCTGAGCATGTTTGACCCATCCAACAGCCAATCAGTAGAAATTACTGTTAGGAACATTCCAAGGATGTGGTGCATTCTGGGAAGAAGAAGGATCGTTAGAACCTGAAATGTCAGCTCACTAATGTCAACAGCAGGGAACAGCAAAGGGTATGAAATCAACAGATTTTTCAAAATGTGAGAGAATATGTAGAATAACTAAGAAGGCATTACACAAACTAACAATTTAACAAATATTAATAATTTCCACTGAACTGTCCCTTTAAAGGCACTGTATTGCCACTATTGTTACAGTTGAAAAATGGCTTGCATTAACAGAACACCTTGAAATCTTTTAAACTAAACTTCACTTTACCTCTGAAATCCCCATCCTCTAAAGTATATTATTATGGATATATATAGCGCCAACATCTTCCATGGCGCTTTACAATAACATACATACATTACATACAAGGATTATACATATTATACAAAGTCATACAAAATACATACAAAGGTAAAGCATACACTATTAGTACACAGAATGATGAGTTATTTACAGCAATATCGTGAAACAATGGGAAAGAGGACCCTGCCCAAAGAGCTTACAGTCCAGAGGAATTAGGGTGAGACATAAGGTGACGTCATTTGTTTGGCTGTAAAAGATTTGCAGTGGAGTTTGATTAGTGCTTCATAGAATAGGGTAAGCAGCTTGAAATAGATCCTTTGCATGATGGGCAGAGAGACTGACAGGAGAAGCGTTAGAAAAGTGAGAAGAGAAATAAATGAGCCGGGCAGCAGAGTTTAAAATGGATTAAAGTGGTGCCAGGTGGTTGTTTGGTAAGCCTCATATGTGTTGCAGTAGTCAAGCCGGGATATGATTAGGGCATGGACTAGGATTTTTATGCGAGATGAAGGTACACATTGCATTGATAAACACAGACTACTAGCCAGCAAACAGGCCCAAAGGGTATAAAGGTGATTTCAGCTGATAACATTTCTGCAACAACACTTTACCTCTAAAATATACTGTATATCTTTTTGGAAACTGTACAATTTCACCTACACTGTAGAGCTATTCTTGCATTCAAACATTAATTTATGATGCAGTTCTTGACAGGATTATACTTTTAGTAAATTTCTAAAAATAAAAAGATTTAAAGGTAGAATCTTGTACAAACCTCAAAACTAACTAAACCCCCCTCTCTGTATATATTTCTCGCATGTCCTGAATATAATGTACCCCACTAGGCTTCGGTCACACAAATACCTAGCTATTAAATAGCTTCAAAGGGGTCAATCACACTTTAAAAAATTCTTAGCAATGTAAGGCAATATCTTAAAAAATTTCAAACTAAACTTGAAAATACCTAAAAAATCCAATAAATGGAGGCAATTGACCAGTTTTTTTTAAGGGGGAACGTGCCCTTCTAAATTCTAAAAACTATTATATACAGTATTTTTTAGACACTATCAAGCTCATTTACCCAGAGCCACTGGGTAAGAGGGCAAGAACAATACCCACCAAGAACAAAACTAAATGGTCAGTTGCTCTTACTGCCTTTTTTGTATACATGTTCTCAAAATGTTATCTTTGGTGTGAACTAATGCTCAACCTTTTAAAATATAATCTCCATAAGGTTACAGGTTCAAATCCCAGACATACTTTAAGTTTCTTTTTGCTATTCATGCTAGCTTAGAAATAAATTGTAAAGGCTTCATTTCCTTTTTGGGTAAAAAAGAAAGGAATGTATATATGTGGAGAGAAAGATATTTGCAAACACAAATGTACACTGTATAGTCCCTGTTTTATATAGGGGTCTCTCTTTTTATATTTTTAACATGAATGGCCTGTTCCTGACCATCGATTCCTTGCAGGCTGCCCTAACTTTCTGCTTTAAATACCAACTACTGAACTGGCCTTCCCTAACCTCCAGCATGGTAATTTTCTTTAACCTTGCTGACAGCCCTGTCTCGGGTCCGCTATTTCAACTAAGCTGGCTGCTTCTTCATCCTTTAATCGAAAAAGTTACTATCCAGTGCCTTCCTTTTTCTTAGAAAGTTATTTTCCCGGGGACCATGAACTGGTGTCTGCCTTGCATCACAATATCTCCACCATCCGAGGCTCTGGAGAAGACCAGCGGGCACTTAAACACCACACCAAGGGAGGGTTTCTTAACCCCATTACCCTCTGTCTTGTATGACCATAATAACATATATGTACTTCTTAAGTAGTTAATGTAGTATCCACATATGACTTGTCACAGGTGTCACCAGGGGGATATTGAATAGATATTTACCAAAAAGTCTATAACTTGGTAATAAGATTTTGATATTTTGCTCCCATTGATGTTATAGTACAGCTAGTACATTTAAAATCAACAGAATGGTACATTAGTGTTAATGTTTGATACATTGCTTATACCTTAAAGTATCAAATACCCTATATACTCGAGTATAAACCGACCCGAGTATAAACCGAGGTACCTAATTTCAGCTAAAAATCCTAATAAAAGTTGTTGACTCGAGTATAAACCGAGGGTAGAAACTTGGCATTCAAGATGTTTGGAAACTACAAATCCCAGCTAATAAAGCATGCTGGGAGTTGTAGTTTCCAAAATCTTGAATGCCACCCTATTGGCATTCAAGACTTTGGAACTACAACTCCAGCATGCTTATTAGCTGGGAGTTGTAGTTTCCAAACATCTTGATGCCACCCTCACTGGCATTCAAGATATTTGGAAACTACAACTCCCAGCTAATAAAGCATGGGGAGTTGTAGTTCCCAAACATCTTGATTGCCCCCCTCACTCCCACCCAGTTCAGTTTGTACCTGTGGGCTCTTCCCCTGTGGGTTCTCCTCCATCCAAGGGCTTCCTCCATCCAAGGGCTTCCTCCATCCAAGGGCTTCCTGGCAGGTACGGTATCCTTAGCGGTATCCTGAGCATTCCGGCAGCCGCTCGCTCATTCCAGTACCGGCACGCCGGCTGACGTCACTGCCCGGCACCGGGCAGTGACGTCAGGCCGGCGCGCCTGTACACAGAAAGATCGTGCGGTGCCGGAATGTTCAGGTAAGCTACTGACTCGAGTATAACCGAGTCCAAGTTTTCAGGCTGATTTTTTAGCCTGAAAAACTTGGTTTATACTCGAGTATATACGGTATTCCTAAAACTCCCACATGCATGTAACCCATCACAACAACAAATCATCTAAATCCATGCCATTCTCTAAATCATTAAGAATTACCAATATACTCAGAAAAGATGCTTTTAAACAGTATTTCACAGAAAAAGTTTATTTACCTATGGATTGCATTCCTCTAAGCATTGTGAAGATGGTCACAAGGTCCCCCTTTAAGCATTTTTTAAAATTGCTCCTTACTTCATATTCAGAGGAGTACAGGCCACATGACGTTTTACATGGTAAACAGGGAACTACCATTTTTTTTTGCCTTTGCCTTTGCCATTATTATAACTACAGCAGATAAGCCCTGTAAATTTGCATTTACATTAAATTTAGCTGTCATGTAAAAAGCAGTAGACCTATTACATTACTGTTATCATCCTATGCAACTTTTTAGCTGTTTTCTGCAGGGAAAGCTGGAATTACTCTATAACGGATACTCTATTTAGGGTCCACAAACTTCATGTGCCCTAAAGCACACAACTTTACTGTGGTTTTATTAAGATTTGAGTCAAATTACTGTATACTGTGGAAAAAATACATTTTCTGTAAAATTCTGGATGGGTTCTTATCTTCTACAAACATTCCATTTTTACATTTTATCTATAGTATATGATTTAAATTAGTTACACAGATATTGAACCCTGAAAGCACAGGGTTCGTACAACTACCTCTGGTAAACCTTTAACTTAAATAATTTCTACAGAAAATTGAGAGTAAGAGAGAGATATCACCAGCAGTAATGAATCTCTATTTTTGCAGGATACATTGATAATTGACACATGGTCCGGATCAGGCCACCTGTAACCAGATGGGGAAATATTTAGGTACAAGAGGCTTGTGACATAACTTAAGTTTTGTATGTGCTTTAATATGTATAAAGTGTATAAAAACATAAAAAGAATTGGGGAAAAGACCTGTGGCCAGATAATCAGAAATACCTTTTATTTATACAAATAAGGACCTCATAGAGAGATCCATAATACCACCAAATAGTATATAAGTGCAACACCAGCAATAGTTAAAGAGTATCTCCAACCCAGAAACAAACATTTTCCATTGTGTAGGGTAGTGTACTATTATGGAAGATCCCGATGAGACTTTTAAAGCTGCTGTTACCATAGTGAAAAGATACAGCTTCCAAATATACCTACTTTCTAAATGTTAGCTCTGGTGGATTAGTGGACTTATGCTCTGCTTTTAGAAAGATGGAATCCATGAGGTTACAGGTTAAAATTTCTATACTAAGTTGTTTCTGCAGTCCATGCTGGCTTGGAAATAAACTGTCAACTGCAACTGTTTATTTTGATCTGCCGTGCACTAGAAAGCATGATCATATACCCAGAAAATAGATTATGGGAGCTGACCCCCTAGTACCCAAAGATTAATTAAATACATAAGCAAATAGATTGTTTTAGTGTGAATGTGATCTGTCTTTTGGGATGTTGTCTCGTGATTTTACTTCCTCTTTAAAGAAATATCAACCCCAAAAGTTTTCTTGTTTGCTAATGTAATACAGTTTAGTATTAATGCTCCTTTATTTAGTATATAATTATCATTATGTATTTATGAGTTAATCTGCAATTGGAAATGTCCCTGTAGTGGTAACTGGAGCTTGACATTTAAATAAAATGAATAACATTAATAAAGTATTGTGGTCATTGGGGTGGATCAAGTGTGCTAATAGCCTTACAAACAGTAATTAACTCAATTAAGCATACAGACATATGCTGCTCAATTTCCTTTCTTAAACAGACCAAAGCGCTGACGAAATCAGTTACATTTATTTACTGCTTAAAGCAGAAAACAGTCAATATCAACAAAACTGTCAGGGAAATGTAAATTAAAAGGTTACAATGCTTAAAATAAAAGGCAGCATTAGAAATTGTTTAACAGCGCCAAACCCCCTTCCTATTTTTTGTGCCTATTTTGATTCACAGTATCAGGAGCAGGATCAAGCAAAGCACATTAGCGAGAAGTTTTCCTACAGTAAATAACCTTAATTATTAAGACAATTTATCAATGCTCTGTGGGGTGGTGCAAATAAAAAAAAATGTGGCCATTCGGATTACAATTAACAGTATATTGTCAGTGAGGATTTAAAAGCACGATGATCCTACCCTGTATAATTAACATTTCACCTTCTAATGTGAACATGGCTTGCTGTGTCAGAATGTAAGAGAAAAGGATTACATACAGTATATCACTAGCCATAATAATTATTTTTAATAAATATTTTACTACCATATAAAGTTATGGCATGAAACACAGTGCTAGAATCTTATACTATTACACAGGGCAATGTCACACGACCCGCTACCTCTCCTTACCTCCTTCACAGTAAAACACAGTAAGTAACTGCAGTTGTGTGCCTCATATTGCATTCTGAATTCTGTGTAATCCATTGCAAGTACCAAAACCATTAAATTATAGAACAAGGAGTGCACTACCTTTTTAAAGGGGATGGCTTCGTCTGATACTACAGTGCTAACGGGGACAGAATACCAATGCTCAATTATTGAAAACAGACCTGAAGAACCAGATCCAAAAGAATCCCCAATATAAAAAACTATATCCACCTTTATTAAACACAATTTAAAATATCAAAAATGCACATACACATAATAGCAAATATTAAATATTACTGGTATATATTAGTCAACCACAGTTAAAAAGTGCCCCTGCAGAGTGAAGCCTCTAGGTAGACGGGGCGTCCCCCATCTAACCTCCTCGCAACAGTCACTGAGCCTATTGATCCAAATAATTCACAGGTGGTGTCTCTCACCCACACACCTAATGTTTAGCACAGTCCCGACACATATTGGAAAGGAATACCAACAGAATGCAGCCTCCGCCACAAATATATATCAAAGTCATTCCCGCAGGAAAACATTGTCCGACCGGGAGTTACACCACTAAAAGTTAGTGCTTGCCTACCGGACCCTCAGTGCTGTATGGCGTAGATGGTTCTTCACCCAGTCCTGCGTATAGTTCCTGAAGAACTGTGCTGGATGTGCTGGAGGGATCATAATACCAGCAGAAAGGCTCCAAATGACTGCGGCCAAAGACAGACTAGACGTGCTTCACTACTCCTGAGGTGCCATGTCAACCCACATTTCGTCTGCTTGGGACTTCATCAGGGTCTCACAAGAGGTCCTAATGCACCTGCTTTAATAGCAGTCTTGCACTGGCGACATAGTTACAACCCACTAGTGGTATAACAAAATAACTTTTTACACTTGTCACTTTAGAATAACAATAGTTATTATGTATCTTACTTAACTTTGAGTCATACAAAAAACCTTACCACATACCATGGCTTTTTTCCAAAAAACAACTATTACAATGAATTCTCTTATTTCACAATAGGAGGGACTTTCTTCTATACCAAGTCCTCCCCGGTGGATCTTCTTGCTCTTTTAAAGCCATTCTTAACCCATTTTTTCTTATACCCCATTCCAGGAAACGCTCAGTGAGCTTCCTAGACTGTTCATCAAAGGCTGATTCTGTGGATCAGTTCCTCTTCCTTAGGAACTGCCCCACAGGTATACCCCTAATGAGATTTTCTGGGTGGTGGCTACTCGCACTCAGAAGGAAGTTTGGGGCTGTTTCTTTACAAAAAGTCTCTGTATTGAGAGTACCATTGTCCATAGTAATTTTGAGATCCAGGAAACCGTGTGTTTACTCCACTCATAAGTCAATTTTATGTTTCTCATATTTACATCTCATAAGAATTTTTTTACCACAATAGTAGAACATCATCTACAAATCTCAGCCATAAATTTATATGGTCTTCAACACCCAGTTCCTGTGCTACTTCAGGGATATCCTGGATCTCCCATACCCCCAAGTGTAGACACGCGTACGGGGGGGGGGGGCAAACCGGCCCCATTGTGATCCCTCTGAGTTGTTTGTAATGCTTTTTATTAAATGTAAACACATTGTTAGGTAAAACAAACTTAAACAGACACAAAACTAAATTTGTATGTTCTTTAAGGGCCATACCTCTCGAATTTAGGAAGAAGGCTGATGTCTCCAGACCTACATCATGGGGTATGGAGGAATATAATCCTTCAATGTCTAAAGTGACCAGGAGTGTGTCACTGTCAATCGTTGGTACATAGAACATCTCCAGTGTCCTTAACATAAGAACTGAGAGTGATAAGAAAAGGTCTTAGAATTTAATTTACCCACTTTCTCTGTAGGCCCCCCTAACCCAGAGACGATCAGTCTACCCGGAGGGATCTTTTTTCCTTTGTGGACCCTCGGTATTGTATAGAATGTGGGTAGCCTCGGATGATCAGCTAACATAAAATCTCTTTCTTTCTTTGAGATTAGATCTTTTTTCCACCCCTCAAAAATCAATTTCAACTGAGATTGAGTGCTCTTTAACAGAATCTCTGCCAAAATGGTATATTGTTCACGATTCGTAAGCAGAATATATTGTTATTTGGACATAATTACCACGTTCCCTCCCTTGTCAGCAGTTCTGATAATTAGATCATCTCTATTTGAGAGATATTTTAAGGCCTTTTTTTCTCCAGCACTTAAGTTACTATTAAAGTTAGAAATAATAGTAGATTGGGTTACTTCCGCGCTATGGTGTGATAGGGAATGTCTCCTTAAGTAGGGTGGCTGCACTGCAAGTTGTCCACTGAATTGTTTATAAAATCTTTAAAAGTATCTTGCTTGCGCTTGGGGGTATGGTAGAGAAGGTTAAAACAAGAAGTAAAAAATAAATAGGTTAAGATCAAGATCTCTGTAAAAAAAAACAGTTAAAATGACACTTCCATATATTAAAATTCAACCACTCACTTATGTCTATCCACCACTAGGGTAATGCAGGCTTCACTCTGTGCTGTTCTGATGCTTGCTTGGTCTGTATAGTTCCCAAAAACCTCTGCACACAGGAATAAGGTTGCCAACAAACTTTATTATAGACATTAAAAACAATAAAAAGCACTAAAAAACCTTGCAGAAAAGTTATTAGCAGTTTTTTGAAGTTGCACTCTCTGCCACACCATAGCAGAGAGGTGTGCAACTTCAAAAACTTCAAAAAATCTTGGTCTAGCCGTTTTCTCACCATGTCAACAGCCTCCTTGGTGGGTATACAGGTGAAGAGAGATTTCACATCATAGGACACCATAGTTTCTTCTGCACCGAGTACTATATCTTCAATCTTGTTAGTGAAATCCTGAGAGTTCTGGATGTGAGGCTTAGAACTTCCCACCAATGGTCCTAAGATGTTGGCTAGTTATTTTTCCACCTTGTATGTTACAGAGTTGATGCTGCTAACTATAGGTCTTAGTGGTGCCCCTTCCTTATGTATCTTTGGGAGTCCATATATGCATGGATGTGCCTCACCAGGGTAGAGGCGACGATACATTGGTCGATCAATGGCTTTATCCTTTTGAAGCTGGGAAGTTCTAAGCATCACATCCAGAACTCTCAGGATTTCACCAACAAGATTGAAGATATAGTACTCGGTGCAGAAGAAACTATGGTGTCCTATGATGTGACATCTCTCTTCACCTGTATACCCACCAAGGAGGCTGTTGACATGGTGAGAAAATGGCTAGGCCAAGACAGCACTCTTACGAGCAGAACTGATCTCAACCCAGAACAGGTGTGTTCTTTACTGGACTTGTGCCTGAATACCACCTATTTCAAATACAGGGATATGTTCTATAAGCAAAAACATGGATGTGCTATGGGATCTCCAGTTTCACCCATTGTGGCCAACCTTTACATGGATTAGGTAGAAAAACAGGCGCTTAATACCTTTAAGGGCATATCACCCAGCCACTGGTTCAGATATGTGGATGACACCTGGGTTAAAATCCACCAGAAGGAAGTACAAGCTTTCACAGAACACATTAATGCGGTAGACCAAAACATTAAATATACAAGGTAAGGTACAAAAGGTACAAAACAACAAACTGGCTTTCTTGGACTGCTTGGTAGAAGTTGAGGAAAATGGTAAACTGGAAGTAGAGGTTTACAGAAAACCAACACACGCAGATCAATATTTGATGTTTGACTCCCACCACCCTTTAGATCACAAGCTGGGTGTCATCAGAACCCTGCAACACAGAGCTGAGAACATCCCCACTAGCACAGAGGCGAAGGCTAAAGAAATGAAACATCTCAGAGGAGCCCTTAAAACTTGTGGATATCCAGACTGGGCCTTTGTCAAAAGAAGTAGAAGGAAAGAAAAGAACACGAATACCAACAGTGAAGGGGAAAAGCAAGACAGGAGAAAGAACATGGTCATCCCATATGTAGCAGGGGTCTCCTAGAAATTAAGAAGAATTTTCAAAAAACACCATATCCCTGTCTGCTTTAAACCGAACAACACACTGAGGCAGCAATTGGTACATCCAAAAGACCCAATACCGAAACACAAGAAAAGCGAAATCATATACGTAGTGTAGTGCAGTGAAGAATGCTCTGATTTGTATGTGGGGGAGACCAAACAGAAACTGCATCAACGTATGGCCCAGCACAGAAGAGCCAATTACTCGGGTCTTGACTCAGCCATCTGCATCTTAAGGATAAAGGACATACCTTTGAAGATTGTAATGTTAACATATTGGAACGTGACTAGAGAGGTGTTAAGGAGGCTATTTATGTGAAAATAAAGAAACCAAGCCTAAATAGAGGTGGGGGGGTTTGACACCAACTGGCTGCCATGTACAATGCTGTTTTGACACCTTACTCTGAGCGTTCCTATAACACCTCTTAGCCACTATCCAATCATGCCCTTAACACTTGGCTGTGATATACTAATTGGGATTTTCCAGGGTACATAATTGCCACAGATTCTTGTACAAGTCATTCTGAATTGAGAAAGCCAGTCAGATGACTAGCGAAACGTCTTCAAGAACTAAACTTCAAGTCCAGTTGATCTAATTGAATACAACAGACTTACCTAGTAGACTCAAAGTGTCTGAATCTATAGCCACATTTGAATAGTTCAGAACCTCCAGGTTCGCCCTTATTTATCGTAACTCGCTACTGTTTTCGCCTCTGCCTCTGTCTCCCTCGACTTGCGCTTCTTTTCCCCCCTTCTAATTCTCTTTGGCCTTCGCCTAAAGGGACATCCCTATCACAGTCACTTTCAACCTCTCTATCTTCCCCTTTTAGACCTCTAGACCAACTGTATATATGTCCACTCCTATAGTCTTCCACATCCCTTGCAAATGTTTTCTTTCTTTTCTTAATTTCTGCTTGAACACTATCCACCTCTTTTCTTAGTTTACAATTAAAAGTCTCAAATTCTTTCTTATCCTTAAACTTATTCAAAGAAGCTTTTCTCTCTTCCACCTCTTTTTGGAGGTCTGCAAGTTGTAATTTATCATCAGCAGTTAATAGGCTCATGAGATGTGCCGAACATTCAGTGAGTGTGTTTCCCACTCTTCTTTAAAAAAAAATTGTCTCCCATTTGGATTAGCTGGGGAAATCTTAATTCTTAGACCATATAATTTTATGGCTGAGATTTGTAGATGATGTTCTACTATTGTGGAGTGGGTGTGAAATCCTGCTAAAAAAATTCTTATGAGATTAAATGTAAATATGAGAAACATAAAATTGACTTATGAGTGGATTAAACACACGGTTAATTTCCTGGATCTCAAAATTACTATGAACAATGGTACTCTCAATACAGAGACTTTTCGTAAAGAAACAGCCATAAACTCCCTTCTGAATGCGAGTAGCCACCACCAAGAATATCTGATTAGGGGTATACCTGTGGGGCAGTTCCTAATTATGAAGAGGAACTGCTACACAGAATCAACCTTTGATGAACAGTCTAGGAATCTCACTGAGCGTTTCCTGGAATGGGGTATAAGAAAAAATGGGTTAAGGATGGCTTTAAAAGAGCAAGAAGCTCCACCAGGGAGGACTTGGTATACAAGAAAGTCCCTAAAAACATTAATGAGTCAATAAGAGTAATCACTCAATTTATCTAAGATCTGAGAAAGATCTTGCAAAAGTATTGTTTTTTGTTGAAAAGGAGAGTATTAAAACAAAAAACTGGTAAATTTTTCAGGGTTGACAGCCAGGAGTGCTACAAACCTACGTGATATTTAAAGTAAGAGTCACTTTTGTATCCGAAATGGGGGTTTGGAAAACTGGTTGGGATGTAAAGCCCGTCAGGGGAACCAAAAATGCGGTAGGTGCTGCATGTGTAACTTAATGAGTGAACAGAATTGTGTAAGAGATCAAAAAAACAATTGGTGGTGGATAAAAGGCTTTATAACATGCCAAGCCCCTCAGGTAATCTATACCCTGATATGTGAATGTGGAGATTTTTACATAGACCAGATGAAGAGACGACTAACTGTAAGAATCTAAGAGCACATGAGGGCAGTCAAGCATAAACAGGTAAATGTAAGTGCCCTAGCAAAGCACATAGAGGAGGTTCATGGGGGCTACAAAAATGAACCTCTCCTTCATGGGTCTGGAAAAGATTTAGGAATGAGAGGGGGAAACTTTGTGCAGAAATTACTCCAGGCTGAAACACGGTGGATTTTTAATATGAGAGCAAGAGATCCACCGGGTTTAAATAAGGACATGAATTTTTAATGTTTCCTAAACAAGTAACTGTCTGTGTTAAGGTTTGCTTAATGCAGGATGAAATGTATTTGAACCAATACCTATTTGGGATCATTATCCTATTGTGAAATAAGAGAATTCATTGTAATAGTTGTTTTTCGTGTAGAAAGTTAGTTCCCACTAGGGGGTCATAACTGTTGCTAGGGTGAGAATGCTATTTAAGAAGGTGCATTAGGACCTCTCGCGAGACCCTGACGAAGTCCCGAGTGGACGAAACGCGTGTCAGCATGGCATCTCAGGAGTAGTGAAGCAGGTCTAGTTTGTCTTTGGCCGCAGTCATTTGGAGCCTTTCTTCTGGTATTAGGATACCTTCAGCACATCCAGCGCAGTTCTTCAGGCACCACGGAGCCGGAACTATACATAGGACTAAGTGAAGAACCATCTACGCCATACAGCACGGAGCATCCGATAGGCAAGTACTAAATTTTGGTGGTGTAAGTCCCGGTCGGATGCTGTTTTCCTGCGGGAGTGACTTTGGTATATATTTGTGACAGAGTCTGCATTCTGTTGGGATTCCTTAACATATGTGTTGGGACTGTGCTAAACATTAGGTGTGTGGGTGAGAGACACCACCTGTGAATTATTTGGATCAATAGGCTCAGTGACTGTTGCGAGGAGGTTAGATGGGGGATGCCCCATTAGGGGCGTAACTAGAGGGGAGCAGGGGGAGCAAATGCAGGGGGCCCCAGGTGCCAAGGGGGCCCCATCTTCCTATTTTTCCTATAACACTTATAGCCTCCTCCCAGAAAACCACTGTGGAAGAAGCACGGATAGGGGCCCCATCATAATTTTGCTGGGGGGGCAGTGATTCCTAGTTATGCCACTGCGCCCAGTCTACCTAGACTAGAGGCTTCACTCTGCAGGGGAACTTTTTAACTGTGGCTGACTAATATATAATATTTCATATTTGCTATTTTGTGTATGTGCATTTTTGATATTTTAAATTGTGTATAAAAAAGGTGGATATAGTTTTTATATTGGGGTTACAAGGCTAAGTGCTTGTTTATAGGGGATTCTTTTGGATCTGGTTCTTCAGGTCCGTTTTCAGTAATTAATCCATTGGGGTTAAGTGTTTAACCCCATTTTGCAATCATTTGTTACTTGTGATCGCAAAATAAATGCCAAGCAGGACCGTATCAGGACCGTCTGGAAGGTGAGAACCCACCAAAGCTATAGATATTAGATAGATTAGATGTCTAATCTATCTAATATCTAACTAGGGCACCTTTAGTCTAGCAGCATATATATAATGTTTTCCTCTGAAGTCGCTGAGGCTGCGGCTACATAAATTGGCACATAATTCACACGTGTTTTCTTTCTGTTTGCGCATCCAGTAATATTCCCAGAACCGAACGCATGTGATTCCCAAAAAATGGTGATAGCATGCGCTCTGGAAATGGAACAAAGTGCATGCTATGTGGCCACCCACATTGACATGCACTGACATGTATTTCTCACATGCTAACGGATTGCAAAATGCTACTGTGGTCTATCCCTAAAAGTGTTTAAATTTGCACCAGTTTGGGTTGTGGGCCATTAAACCAACAAAAAGGCACACTTAGGGTCCAATTCAATCTGGTATTTACAATTCATGTAAATAACATGCAGTTGCAGTCTATAGTAACATGCTCTCTAAATATCTCTAGCTCTTTGGTAAATACTCCCTAATATGGGTATTTAAGTTGGTGGTGCTACATACTGTAGTATTTACCAAAAATGTATTTAGGTATCCCTTTTCCTTTAAATTATGTTTTAATATCTGATTTAATAAAGTTGATGCTGTAGTTAAATGAATTCCCCACTCCTATTTTTTATGTGTTAACATGAACCAGAGAAGTGCAGCGTTAATGCATTTTTACAGACAATAAGCTGGTGTCACTTGCAAGCTATTGTTAACCGAAGCAACAATCTCATTGAATCCTGCTTAATGCAGAGAGGCTGCTGAAAAAAACAGGGAAATAGTAATTCATACTGTAAGAGTAAAAGAGAATGATACAGATAGTGATCTGAAAAAGTGACCAACCAGAAAGAACAGAAACAACATTTGAACTGTGAAAGAAAATACAGGAAGAGAAAAGGAATGCTAAAGGCAGAGAATTAGAGCTAAAGATTGCAAAACTCCAGCATAAACATTTGGTAAATGCCTATAAAATATTGGTTTTCAAGAAACTTGTTCATGTTCCTAGATCAGACAATTCCCTGCTGTGTTGTTATTCAGTGTTGCATCTGGACTAAATCACTTGTCCTCAAAACAGTGAGAGCAGCATAGAATAGTTAATGGGATTTTTTATACACGCAAAATGCTCGGGACTTGGCCTTTTGTGGATAAACATTCAGTAGATATATTTTTTTACCATCAATGTGATTCTTTTTATTTTTTATTATTATTACTTTTAAGGAAAATGTGTCTTTTCTTTCTTTCTTTTTTTAATAAAATATACTGTTTGAAATGAAGGGTGTGTTAAAAGCTCCTCGGAACAAGTTCTGATTGTGAATGGATAAAGTTATTGTTAAGTGCTCTGTTCAGTGCTATAAAAGAATATGCGTGCAGTACAATATGTATGTATTAAAAGAGTTCAAATTGGAAACTAGAAAAAGCAATCCCTAAAAGAAAATGTGTTTTTCCAGAGTGTTAAAAACAAAATTCTGAGGCAAAATTGCAAACTTCCATGAACTAACTTGTGTGGGCAGTTCTGAAACCAGGATGGGGTTGAAACTCTGGTACTACCCTGCTGCAGTGACCCAGGAGTTAAAACATGTAAAAGGGATAGGGGTGTTGAGCTAGAAAAGTGTTGTTTTTTACATCAATCTTCCTGCAGACACTGTAGGAAGCAACTGAGGTAACAAAATATTTCAAAGTTACCTTTTCTTTTAAGAATAATATTCCTTATCTTTTCTAAAGGTTCGTACACACGTGTGATCGCGGGTCCCGACCCATGGTGCACGATGTGTACGAATGAAATTTTCGGTCGATAATCGGCCCGTATGTAGGCACTTTATCTCCCGAAATGGACTTTCGGTCGCATACACACGGACGTTTCTTGCCCGAAGCAGCCATTCGTCGCATGTATCGATCGACCGTCGAGGGGTCATTCCTCATTCGTAAATCTAGCGTGAGTATGAGCATTAAGTCTTGTGAGATTTCAGGTGAAACCGCGAAAATTGTGGTCGAAAAACCAACATTGCTTTTAAAAGACGAAAAAAGTGGACAAAAAGTCAAAAAATTCTGCTTCAATTGGGTTTGAATAAGCTTTTAAGAGGAACAAAACTCACCATTTCCGAAAAGAAATGATCACTTTACTTTTCTCTAATATATGTGTCATGCTCCCTGGATAGGTGCTGCTGCAAAGCAGCCGAGAAACATGGAAGAACTGAAGTGCAGCAGAGATCAAGGTTAACCAGTTTATTGAACACACCATACACACAGTGAAATGACAAGATAAACAAATGACTTAAGACTATATACAGGAAAGAATAACAGGGAACTAGGACAGGCAAAAGGGCAAGGGAACAAGACAGGAAGCTCAGGAGATGAGGCAAGGTCTGGAACAAGGCAAGGTTAGGTCTGGAACAATGCAAGGCAATGCCTGGAACAGGAATCTCAGGAGCAGAGAACAAGATGTGGAGTGATGAGTGGAGAATAACAATGATGACGATCTGGCAAAGGGTAGGAGTGGGTGGAGTCCTTAAATAGCTGAAGACTGATAACAGGTGAATGTGATGAGAGATAATTGTCCATAAACTGAAACGGGCTGCTTCCGGTGGAAAATGGAAGTTCTGTCTCAATGGAGACAGAACAATGAAACAGTGACAACCAGTGAACAAGTTCGGAATAGTAAGAACAAGGAACAGCGACATCCAGGGGTAACATTTGGAACAGCAGGAAATCCTCACAATATGCTTGCTAAAATTATAGATAGGCTAGAGTTTCTCTTGCAACATTAATGTTAGAGACAAATAACATTATAAATATAGAAATTGTAAGCTAAGGCTTTACTTTTTACATTTGGCAGAAGCAAATTTTTAAAATTTTAAAAATGTGCAGCCTCAACCAAACTTCAGCAGCTACATATGGTATAAAGTTGCTATGGATTTTTTTCCTCTATGGTTGTACATTTTAGAGCATTGTTGATGTACTGTACACATTCCAGAATGTCCCCTGGTCTGTTGCAGATGTAAAGACAAGCTCACTGACATAATTAAGGGTGTTCACAGTAGTTCTACAATAGCCAATTTAGTAAACTCAAAGAATGACAAAATGTACAACAGTAAAAGTTCAGTTGCTAATGATTAAATGTGCAGGGACCTTACATTAGTAAACGAGTTTCTGTAAGTAGAACAAAGACATGGAGTAATGACTTAAAAACTGACAGTGATAGTTATAATGAGAAATATAGGTAACATTTGTAAGCTGTGAGACTGTCGTATTTTATGGAGTTCTGCAGCAAAGCCAAGCATAACCCATGATGATCTAAACTGACCAGTTTCAGAAATGAATCATGCGTCAATTTTAATCAATAATAAAATGCAGCATGTTTCCCTTACTATGTTCAGATTAAAAGATATATTGAAGATTATGTTCAAGATTAATATTCTGTGGGTTTTTTTTTTGAGGGATGTTTGTGTATAAGTAAATATCTCTCAACATTTGCATTTATATAAGAACTATAGTACTGTATGTAGGGATCATCGAGGACTCAATATTCCTGCCATCAGATTTACCATGCAAAACTGTTTGGTAGTCTTTTGGTTTTGATATTTTGTCCAGTACAATCTTGCAGAACTTTAAAGACTACAGCATTAGCCATGATTTACCCAATTATTTGCACATTCCAATGGTGCCTAAAAATCTGTCTGGAGCGATTGGTCACATTGGATATTGGAATATTTGCTCTGCCTGTAATTTTCGTCAAAATGTCAACCCTTGTCAATGCCCTTATGTCCACCACTAACTGACTAAAAAATAAAACATCTGGTGGCTATTAAACAAGAATACAATAAGACACCCTTGGAATCAGCTTCTCTAAAAGTTACAGCAAGCATCTCTTAAAGGGCATCTACAGTGAAAAAAACACATTGGCCCATTGCAAAGTTAAATTCATGTACTCTGTGCTGCCTTTCTCCTACCTCTGTCAGTGACTTTGTTTTCCCATGGTGTTTTCCCATGGTGTCAGATCAGTTAAAAGTTCAATATCCTGAAAAACACACCCACTCACAGCGGCCAATAAAAAGCAAGCTGTCCTGGAGACATGGATCTAACCATGTTCTGGATCTCTCTCTTTGTGACCCATCATCAATCAGTGAAAGCTATCAAGAAGGAGGGTCAAGTGCAGCCTTGTCTCTGCTATCAAAGCTACCTCTTTCCCCCTGCTAATGCTCAGATCTCTGTTTATTACAGAGCATGGAGTAGGGAGGGACTTGAGCAGGGAAGAGGATCACGTCACTGGGATTTGATTGACAGTACAAGTAGGAGTAGAGGAATGAAATCAGGTGTTCTTCTAACTTGTGTATCTCAGGACAGAGAGGGAAACTTATAAAAATACAGACACTCTGGGTGTTGGGGGGAATTATAGAACTCATGGAAAAAGAAAAAAAAGTTCATTTTCCCACTATAGATGCCCTTTAAAGCTACAGTATACAGCTGTGTACCCTTATACATTATATGACCTTGTAAATGGAATACAACAGATATGTTAATTCATAACATACTTATATTAATAAAGGTTTGTTAACTTTGTGATGTCCTGCGATATTGAAATGGTGAAAATAGCTATCCTAGTCTTAGGGGCATATTTATAAAGGGTTGCTATTTTAAATGGCAGAATTTAAGGCAACACTTATAAATACGATCGAGGGGTTATATTGTGTCCAAATTTGGTGAAAACTGCATCAAAAACATAAAAGTTACCAAACCTTTATAAATATGCCCCTTTTTATAAAAAAATATTTGTTATAATTGGAGTGTGCTAAATTAAGCTTCAGATATCAAGGATTTCCAGTGTCTGTTTTACAGTTACAGCTAATAACATTATTCAGCACTTAAAATCTCACTCGCAACTATTGCTATGACTTAAAGAATATTACAGTCACCTCAGAGTGTGGTTACCAGTATAAATGCATTCAGATTTACTAATAATGTTCTGGTAATAGAATGAATCTATTATATTAGTAGTAAAACACTTAATAAATCAGAATTTACATGCAAATGTATAATAAACACAAAAATACCAATTCCCCATAAAAAAATGGGGAATTGATCTGATCTGGTTCAGGAGATACATTCTCTGGGAAACATAGCCACCATATTTAGGATAATAATCCGAAGAAATAAGAATAAATGGTTTGTCTGTAAATTTATGTGTTTTGAAGTCCTACAAATGTATTTTGATAGAAGCAGCATTACCTCTACCCTTCGTGTCCACCAGGAACAACACCATTACAATTTAAATGTATTACAAGTGGGCTTGACAGATATAATCCAATAATAAACTTTATATTTATGCTTCGATATATCCCCACTTCTCTTAAATTTGCCCTTCACAGTACCCTGCAGCAAGTTAAATTAGTAAAGTACTGTAGAACAAACAGTGATCTTAAATTTGACCTAGCCACATGGCAGTGCCAAACTTTAATGCAGGCAAATAGATTTTGCAAAGTATAAATAACAATACTGTATGTGAAATGTGATAATAAAGTCTATTTACTTCAAGCCAATAAAAAGGCTTGTAAAAAGGCCTGCACCTTTAATGGCTTACTTTCTCAGTGGCAGAGCAGACTCTCAGCTACTGATCTAAAGATGCAGTGACACAAAAAGCTTAGAGATAATTAAATATTGATTTTTGTTTTCTAATCCTATATAAAAATTGTCCTGGGTGTCCCAATGGTAGTTTTCATCTCTAGGACACGGTGAACGATATTAACCCTGCTTTGTTTCAAGTCGCTTTAGAGCAAATAAATGAGAGCTTTCAGAATAAATGTAACAGTTTTGAAAACTTGGCTCATCCTATAGAAAAATGTCCCCAAAGGAAAAGTTAACATCTTTAAAAAGGGTATTAAAGGTAACTTGGAAGGAACAAACATGTAATACAAAGCCACCTTTAAAAAGGCAAACAAACGTAAATTTACACAAACTGTGTGTAAAGTCATTTAGAGTTACATAGTAAATATATACTGTATAATCTGCTCTGTATCTGGTGGAGTGGAAGCGTGCCCTTATCTGCTTTTAGTTTGTTTGTGTTTCATTTTAAAAATAAAAGGTTCTCAAGAGCACACTAAGTTCTTCAAGTCCTTGGGATCGAATAATATATTTAGTATTTTTTTTTATAGCCTGCCTGTCCCTCATAAAAGATATACAGGGTATTTTACCAAGATCTGCAGCAGCTCAGTTTGGCAGAAGCAACAATATTACATTACAATCGCATCTCTAGATAAATACCTTGGCATGATTTTAACGCTAGCAACATCCTGGCATTTAAAAAGTCACACAAAAATGCCACAGGCATGACATTAAATTGTTAGCAGCACCTGCGTGCATGACTTTATTCAAGTTGGCTTCTTCTGATTTACTCTGCAGATACCTCTCATACAGTAAGGTAGAAACCTGATGTTCCTAATGGGGGTGATGCAACATAGGGCAGTATCGCCAAAATGAGTTTAAACCCAATACTACCTGATATAATAAATATTTATTTGAGAGGCCTGCACCATTTTCAGACTTTTTGAAAATAATGCAGCACACCCAATACAACCAACATTGTAGCACAAAACGTAAAGGGTTCCTCCAGCCTTATTTTTTATATTTGTATCAAGCACATCCCCCCAACCTTGTTTTTTTATACATCCCGTTCAATCCAATAAAGCCCGATCCCTCACTGCAGCTCTCTTCCTAATTATTCTTGGTAGAGAATATCAGTCAAGTCAATGACATTGCCGTCATGAACAATCACTGATGGCTACTACCGTAAGGAAGTTGGCTTAACTGCTGCTGTGCAAGCTCATAAACAGCACACAATAGCAGCAGAGATGACAAAGGATTAGGCTTTGTAAGTATCCTTAGGAGCATCGGATGAATTGGTTAGTATAGCTAAAACTACTTTTATATTGAGGCTGGACTTTCCCTTTAATGACTATTGGATGTTGGATTAAAACTTGCAATGAGCACTCATTAACTTACCCTGCTCCCATGATGCAAATTGATATTTATCTATATAACCAGGCTATATATCTCTTCCTCTTATACCATTTTCCCATTACCTGTATATATCACATTATATAATACAGACCAAATCAAGTACGTTTTTATTATATTGTATTGCATCAACAACAGTTTTATAGGACATACAAATAGAAACATATGCATTAAACTTTTCTGTTGATACTTGCACATTTTTCAACAGAAGATATACACAAAGCCACTGGAGTTTGTTTCGCTGAATTTTGCCATGAGAAAACAAAATTCCAAAACAAACTTGGATTCAACGGTCTAAATTTCTTCAAGTATCAGTTTCAACCTCAAAATTTGGACATTGGAACCAAAGGATTCAACACCAAACCAGTTTTGATTAGAAACTTTTGTACATACCTATTTATAAGTACAATACAATATAATAGGCAAAGGGCTAAAGGTAAGATGGATGTCATTTGCTTACAGTTACTCATAGCCTGTTAAGAAAGGAATATGATTATGTAGTAAACCCACTAAGATACTAGTTGTACTTATAGATACAGACTTTCACAGAGACAATATTAAAAGCTGGGCTTTGTGTTTACTAATATGTTTACCTAATGCTCATTTGAGATGCATGAATCCAGCTAATTTTGTTCTGTTTTCAAAATTCCAAAAAAGTTTGAAAATTCAAAGATACCAAAATTGATTGCCATTTTCGAGGGTTACCAAAATTCTTAATTTTTAGATAGATTTTTGATAATTGTTGAATTTTCCCTCCAAAAAAAATTTAAATTCTGAAAAATTTTAATTTCAAAAGTTTTGTTGGAACTTCACATACCTCAGATCTGATTTAAAATCGGGTTTTATCTGAACAGTATATCTCTAATATTCATCCACCCCTTCCCAAAATGTTGTCAATTGTTCTATTTGGCTTAAAAAGAGGGTGAAGTCTAACCTTCCTACAAATATTACTGGAATGCATGCAATATGCACCAAAAATCTCGAACACTTGCATTCCAATAACAGATCAGAATGCAGCGCACACATTGAGGCCAGCCCATTAGAAATACATTGTCAATGCAAATCAGAAATGTGGTTGAATCACAAAATGCGTGGTGTGTGTAGATCCATTTTTTACTTTTATGCTCCAAATACCAGCTACAGTAGCATGGTATCAAACGTAACCAAAAATCTACCTTAAATTTATTTATAACATTTTGAATTTCCGAGGTTGAAATTCTACACAGGTATTTGCCTTTTTTAATTTTCAACACTACATTTATTACACCAAATTTCAACGAAGTTCTACTACTGGATCCACAAAATTCCCAAATAGGTTTGTTCTTAAAAAGGGACTAACCACTACTGCCCAATTCATGGTTAAATTACTAAAAACTATTTGTCCTTTTACAGATACAACACAGTTGAAAACAATTCTTCTTCCCCCTATAAAAAACATGCTACATCAATGGAGATACATTTGAAAATGAAATTGTCTGTGGAACTAGGAGTATTTTCCTTGAGTTTGCCAATACAAATCTGACTAAAAATATCGCACACCAGACACACCTGTACTGTGTGGTAAGTTTTTTGCACCTAAACATGGGAATAAGGTTAAATGAACATGGGTTAAATGAATTTAACAAAAAAGGTTAAACAAATTTGAAACTCCAGCTCCATTAAAAATGCACAGGAACGACTGCAAAAATCTTCCCAAATGTGTCACTTACACCAAAATGTGTGAATTTTTTGATTGTGACAATACAGCAGCATTTTAATAATTAAGACATGTTTTGTATCAAAATTGTGCTGATTTGACACCAAATATTTGACCCCTGCTGGGGACCAGGGACCAGGTCTTATTGCTTAAGAGTGGTGCAACTGCACAAAAAGACCCTATTCAACCCCTGATCAAGATCATTAGTTTCAATTATATGGAGTAATGCATTATACTTATTATATAGATAGAACTGCAACAAGCATGAAGATACAGAACAAAGCTCAATAGCAGTAACAAGTAGTAGTTATTTTCATTTCATTTTCGGATTCCCGGATTTCGGGAAAATCACAAAGATCCGAAAATCTAAAACCGGAATTATATTATCGAATATATGAGGCTATTTTTCGAGGATTATCGAAAATAGCGATTATGATTCCGTGTGCGATTGCATTGCAGTGTGGCCGTCCCCTTACTGCATGTTTTTTTTTTTCTGTTTGTTTGTTTTTTCAATTTGGGCATTAGAAGTTGCTAACTGTAGATTTACATGTAGCACTTTTTGCCTGTGAAATCATTCATCAAAAACTGATTCAGCATTAGTCAATCTGAATCTATGTGCACAGTAGCCTTTGTTTCTACTCCTGTCTCAGACCAAGTCATTTACACCCCTTAAATCAGTTTCCACAAATTTGTTATCAAGTGGTGATGAGGTAGGCTATTCGTGTTCATTTCGAAAAATTTAAAGGCAAGGAACAAGTTTAATATCACCAGTTTCCTATGTTTGAAGATTTTCACAGATTTAGCCTCCCGGAATTTCTGCAAAAAATACATTATACAGAAATAAAATTTAAGAAATTATTTTTAAAAAGTGTTGCATTACATATTAGAGCAGAGCCTTAGCTATGCATGTGTATCTATTTGACCAATTAGATTGTAGTATTCCATAATATCAGAGATCTATTCAGAATGATAGGCATTTATTTAATACAAATATTTGCCCTTTCATTCTGAATATTGAAATTGCACTAGTGGGCATTGTAATAAAGAAAAAACATGTACCAAGGAACTATTTAAAGGTTTTAAAACTCACATTTATAGTCATTTTATTACCAAAACCACTGGTATAATAATTAGAGATGGACGTTCCATTTTCAGATTCCTGAATCTCGGGAAAATCCCGAAGAAAAATCCAAAACCGGAACAAATTTTCGATAATTTTCAAATGTAAGGGGCTATTTTCAATAATTTTTTTAAAATAGCCTTGAAAGTTCGAAAATTATCGAAAATACGATCGGAGACCATTTTCGAGTTTCCAATCGTATTTTCGAAGATTTTCAAATGTTTGTGGCTATTTTTGAAAATTATCGAAAATAGCCACATACATTCGAAAATTATCGAAAATGTCTTCCAAAGTCCCGAAATCCAGAGGATCCATCCGAATTTGGACGGGTCTTTTGGATTTTGGAACCGAAGGGTTCCATGTCAGATCCATGTATCGAACCCGGATTCCATCTCTAATAATAATCTGAGCAATGATATTGCATCTTGCCATGGAAGGTGTTGTGCATTGGGGCAGAGGATAAAATGTTGGGTATTTTGCTGCAGGCACATGAGAAAATGCCTTTCCATGTAACCCAACTAACAACTATTTCACTGGAAAAGCCAGTTACACCTATAAAAACCATGATCCTCTTTTACTCAACCAAGCAGTGGACTTAACCAATATACACCTATAATGAATAATGAATAAAGTTAACTAACTAACTAACTTAACTTACTAATAAGGATATTCTGTTTCTCTTAGAAGATATCCAAGCCTGTAGATTCAAAATAGGCTGTGATGCCCGGAGACCCCGAGTATACCTTCAGTCCCCGAGTATACCTTCAGTGCCTATACTCCAATCTTCACCTATAGACAAGCCCCCATTTGTCAGGAGACTTGTTGCGCATCGCTGTACACGGTTACCACCGGGTCTTAGAGCGCAAGGTATAGATGCTGAGGCCAGGTATACTCTGGAAAAATGGAGCTGAACAGGAACTGCGAAACAAGAAAAGACAATAATAAAGGACAACAATGAACAATGAGAAGAACAAAGAATATATGAAAAGGCAAGAACAAGACTTGGCTACTGAAACTAGACTTGGCTACTAGAACAATAGCTGGGACCACTAGCTTGGCAATACCAAAACTATAACAGGCAAGGGAGAAGTAACTGAAACAGGCTTAAGCAGAACAGAGGAACCAATGGGGAAAAGGATGACCGAAGTATCAGAGATTCCCGAAGTCAGCGTGCGCCGTGGGAGTGGAGCAGGTAAGCGACGTGGCCTGACATAGGCTTGTACATCTTCTTGGGAAAACAGAATTTACAGTACCTTTCTAAATGTCCTTGCTTTTGTGCTAATGTCAAAGAATAGATTAATATGCCATTTTTGAATTTTTTTTTTTTTTTTATATGTATATTTAAACTCATTTATCAGGGTGATGCACCAAGAGCCACAAATGGCTCCCCGGTGCAATTTCCCTATCTAATTTTATATGCCGATAGTGTCTCCTGGTGCATTTCCGGCGATAAAAAGCACCACCAAGTTGCCACTGTTGGCATATTACAACACTTGCAACATTTCTTCAGGTGTAATTTAGTGGAATTTTAGCAAAGCAAAAACATTTTTTTTTACATAAAAAAACAAAAACACATATTGCTAATTTACATTATCACATCCTGCTGTACATATATGTACGCACTACACTACAGCACAATAACTAAATGAGTACACTGTATACAAACTGAGTAAAGTTTGTCTCAAATCAAACTGCAAAGCTCTAGTTTTAGATGATGAAGCTGCCACTAAAATTTCCTTTCAATATACTAGCAAGGTTTGGTTTTTGACATTTTGTATATAATCAGTAATTCATTACTAACGTTAAAAAAATTATCACTATTCGTTCAAAAGCATTTAGAAATAGTTTATTGTTGCTACATTTGAATAAATTATTTTTGCCGCAACAACAGTAGTGTCTATAATTAGATTCCTCCAGGGAGTAACCACCAGAGATTTTAACAATTTTATTCAGCTATAGGAGTGTTCAAAGAATTCAAGGTCACAGAGGTTATTCAGCAAGCTTCTTATTCCACAATACCTCCCTTGAAAAGCTAAAACACCATCAGAAAGTTCCCACAATGCATTGCCTAGCTGTTACTGATAAGAGTGTAGGCTGTGTAACCTTATGAAATGTGACAAGAATACAAAATGTATTTTTCTATTATTTAATGCTATAAAAAGAAATGACTTTTATTCTGCAGATCAAAAAGGGACAGTGGGAAAAAAAGAAACGTAAGACTTATTTTTCTTTCAAGTGAAAGTTGCACCCTCTATGTTTCAGATAACAGTTATTGGTGATTGAATTAAAACAAGAAACAAGACTTTCCACATTAGATCTCTAAATAGGAGGTACAGTATAGAAACCACTTGGCAATTGTCAGAGAGAGATTAAACACACACACACTTACAGGGAGATGTAATAAAAGTTTAAAGGGTATGTCCACCCTTAAAAAATTTTTGGTTATATGATTCCTCCTGTCCCCCCAGCCCCAACCGCTCCATTTTATTTTTAGAAAGTGCCCCAAACTTTACTTACCTCCCCTCTTTCCTCCGCTGCGCTGCCAGCCCTCTGCTTGCGAGAAAATGCAAGCAGAGGGGCGGGACCGGCAGTCGCGTCTGTGATTGGCTGAGCAAGCAGCCAATCACGGACACGGCTGCCAGTCATTCAGTGCGGCAGAGGAAAGAGGGGAGGTAAGTAATGTTTGGGGCACTTTCTAAAAATAAAAATGGAGCGGTTGGGGCTGGGAGGACAGGGGGAATCCTATATCTAAAAGGTTTTACACTAGGGGGAGGGAATCCTGAGAGGGAGGGAGGGAGGGGGAGGGAGGGGGAGAAGGGCTGCAGTACGCATGCCAAACTTCTCCCGGAGGCCAGGTAGGAGGCAGAGTCCTATATGGACTCTGCTATCCTCCTGGTGGGCAGTTTTTGGGACTTTGGGGGGGACTACAGGAGAACCTTATGGAGCTGGGATGTGAGGTAAGGATTAAACTACACTACATGATGGGGCCAGTAGTTGGGGGGGTTATAGTTTTGGGGGTGGACATGCCCTTTAACATATAACATCCTTACAAATGGTGCCCCAACCAATCAGATGTTATGTACAATTTGGTTAGGGCAAAATTAGCACCATTTTTAAGGATAAGAACTTTTATGACATATCCCTTCATATGTGTGAGGATAGGGTGCTATGGTGTAATAAAACAGAAAGGGGAAATAAACAGGACATTTACATATATTTTGGGGCTGATGCAATAAAAGATGGAAATGTTTGCCAATTAATAGCACACGGAAACATTTGCATCTACAATGTAGATGCAAATATCTTTGCCTTATACATTAAAAACGTTATTTTGTTCTAAGGACATATGTTATACTTAATGTAAAGTGTGTATCCTATATTTATCTAATTAAGTATATGCAGGGAGATGCATTATCCAGTCCTAAGGGGTAAGCAAGGGTTTTGTACTGATTTTGCAGCAGTGCAAGTGATGCAATAAATTTAACTATGATTATTGCACTCGTTTTTTGCACCAAAATGAAAGCCTTTTTAATTTTATTTTTCAAGCAGTGCAAAAAAGGATCGCAACTTACCGCTCACATTCACACGATACAATAACAATCGCAAAGTGGTTACTACATGACAGGAACAAGTGGAGGTCAGTTGCAATAGGAAAATTTATTGCATCTTCCCCATAGAATTAGTAATGTAATGTACTGGAGATTCAACCCAAATCTGGTTTTGTGCCAAAATTCCTGGTACTGCCTTTGTCATTGGTCGAAAGTACTGATAAAATTTTGATTTGGAATTGCCCAAATTTACATCATCAAAACCTGTTTTTGACTACAGGGTTTGTACATCTCTAATCAGAATGTGTACAAACATTATCATTGAGATTTACCCAGAGTCACAGCCAGACTGTCTAAATCTCTGTGCAGGAGATTCAACAGTTGCTTTGCGGCTCTGAATGGGATTAACCACTATGTGTGTATTTAAAGATCTCCACTCGTAAAAACAAATTTTTGTCATTTAGTTTTTTTGAAGAACGGGAGGTAAAGGAGCTGTGTCTTACCTCCCGTTCTTCAATAAAACAATCAGGAGCCAGGAGAGATGGTAAGGAACTTACCCACTCGCTTGCTCCCCCGGCACATAATCTGACAGGTCCCGACGCATTTGCGATTTAAACCATTGAAAGCAAATCATTTTTATGCTGTAAATTAGTACAACCTGTTCATTAATAGAGTTTTTTTTTACATTGGTTCTATAGAACCACTTAAAGTTCCAATTGATTTGGAATTTTTTGAATTTTCAATCGAAATAGGAACTTACAGTGAAAAGTTCTAAGTTTTTATTTTTTTTTTAAATCTGTCAGATCTAAGGATTTTCAAAACCAGCAGTTCTGAATCAAAACCAGGTTTATTTGAAATTGGAATTCATCACTATTCTGGGGCGTAGCTACCAGGGGTGCAGGGGATGCAAATGCACCAGGGCCCTTGGCCAAGAAGGGGCCCCATTTTTTCCAAAAGTACCAGTCTGTGTGCCAACTGTTTTACCAGTGGTCTGTGTACAAATCATTTTTACCACTGTCTGTGTGCCAAGCATTTAACCAGTGCCTGGCTGTGTGCAGTGCCAGTTTCCCAACCAGTTTATCAATGTCTGCATGCCAAGCATTTAACCAGACTTTGTGCCAACTATTTTACCAGTGCTTATATACAAAGCATTTTACCACTCTCTGTGTGCCAAGCATTTTACTAGCTTCAGTTGATTAGTTATTTTAGAAGGTTTGACTATCTAAGTTTAGAAATACTGTTTGAATCTGATTGAATAGTTTTTCTAGGTGTGTGGGTAAAGGATGTTTGTCTGTTTTAAAATGAGTGCCTTTAAAAAAATGTTAATGGTGAATTTGGATTTTTTTTTATGGAAATGATTATTTGGTTTGCAGTGCTGATTTGTGTTTGTGGCGGTGTTGGGGGGCCAATGCCCAAATTTTGCATCAGGGCCCATAAGTTTGTAGCTATGCCTCTGTCGCTATTCATTACCTGTGTAGTCACTAGCTACTGCCAGCATATGTGAAAGTAATGCAATGTACTGTATGAATTTTAAAGGCTATAAGAGAGTGTGAACCAACTATGTACTGGTTTAGTACTACCTTTATAATATTGACATGGGGTGGTCATTTTTCTATATTTGGCCCCTTTGAAAACCAATTAGTTGTAAAAGACCTTGCCAGCAAAGGTCATTAATGGAAATGTAACTTGTTAAGATCACTGGTGGCCCTCTGCCTAGACACAACTCTGGACCTCCGTCACATATTCCCTTTCTTTTACTGGTCTGTATCAGGATTGGCTAGAGACTATTTGTGGGTGGGACCTGTTGTAATAAGTAAGCTCAGTCAGAAGGGATCAAAAACTAGAAGAAAACAGTCCCCTCAATAAAAGACAACAGCTTGTAAAGTCATCAATTTAACATGCATTTAATTCTTAGCCATGTAGGTATGGGTATTGGGATTCTTTATTTGTAATTTCATGTGGATGCAGTCAAACACATGTTAAATTGATGACTTTATAAGTGGTTGTGCCTTTCATTGAGGGGACTTTTTTTTCTGGGGTTGTTTTTGATCCCTTTTGTCAGAGCTTTTTTGTTAGTACCAGTGTACCGGTGATCCACAGTCTTGGTAATGGACCGATCTTCCAGAACAAATTAGATAACCCTGTAGTAACAAGTGACTGCAGAAGCTGTGGAATGGTCATGAGTGGAGAACATAATGGTCAGTGACTCTGACTCTGTTAAATCACAAACCCCAACTTAGTAATTTAAATTTTCCATCACCTACATCAGAGCTGAGACACAGATTACTGCATTGATGTCTGGTGTTCTGCGTTCCTTTTCAGTGTTGTTCTGTTCTTTAGTTGCCCTTTAATTTGTCATTTATTAAATATGAAAAAGTTCCATATTGCATAGCATTTTGGTGACTGCCATTGGACCTTTAAAAGACAACTTGTCAGTTATCTGCCCACACCCTCTAATGCAATTTTACCAGTTTATCACATACATATTACATACACTTTGTAAGATCTCTTACATTCATGAAAAGGTATCCGCCTCTTCTCTCTGCTCAATGAGCTTTTTATAAGCTTGAGCATGTGCAGAGGAGACAGCAGGGAAAAAGCAGTCAATCATTGGTTGTGATGTCAGCAGCAACAGCCATGCAGGGTGGAGCCAGCTTACTCTGCCGGAATAGAGACGAAAATGATCCTTAAATATCTGGTTAGTAATACATCTAATAAAGTGCAAAATATATCGGGGGTTGCGGACCAGAAACTGACAAGTGACCAGTTTTTTGTTTTAAGCCTGGATATTCCCTTTAAGCATTTAAATATTTTTTTCATGGTGCATGATCTTCAATTGGGCTCTTCCATTTTTCCTTGCGTCATTCAGTTGGTGTTTGATAACTCTTAGTTTGATAACTCAGATTCCTCTTAGTCATTCTGGACAATTCACTTGTTTTTCATTGTAAAGTAATATTGTTTCATTTATTTATTTATGAATGTAGGTATATATTTATGTGTTTATTTATTTATGTATATATTTTGTTCTGTTCTATTTTAAGATTGTTTTGGGGTTGTTTAGGGTCTGTTATATTTTTCAGTGTTACCATTCATTGCGGAACAAGCTGCATAGAAGTTGTTTTATTTGCTTTTTTTACTCTTCTTAGAAGCTTTTGCTTCTTTATATTTTAGAAACAAATGTATTTAAATGGCATTTCCCTTTTAGAGATTTCTAGTATAGAGAAGTGTTGAAATCAAAAGTAATAAGATAATATCCACCTGGATTACCACAATATACAATACGCCAAATGCTGACGAGTCACCTATATTGTCCATTAGGTGCCTCACATATGCATTTGAAAACTTTTTTCAATGTTTATACAAAAGATTCAAGCAAACACTATACTGAGCCATTTATGTCTCAAATTAAAATTGTTGGCTAATGCTACTATAACAAAAAAACAAACAAAAAAAAGAAATTCATAGTCATGGTAACTAATGTACATAACTGTACATAATCTATTGGTAGGCCACAGAGAGGTTAGTAAATAGAGACAACTCTCACCCTTCTATGGACTATGGTTCCAGAGATATATGCTGACAAATATATTTTCTGTTTATGCCCCACCCCTTTACACTTCTGGCCAATCACACAACAACACTAAACGCATATTCATTAATGACAAAAAGTGAGCAAAAAAAATCCGATCTTATAAACTACTTCTATCAGTAAATCCCACTGCAAACCTCAATCTGTACCAGCTCCCCTACCAGGCCGTCATATTTACTGAACATTGGAAGGTGTTTTACTGCTAGGAAAAGCATTGGAAAATCAGGCATGCATGCATGTTGCCAGTGGGGACAGGGAGGGGAGGCACCATGATTAAAAGAATGCAAAAGGTTTTCTACTTAGATCTCTGGAATCAAAGCACATGGGAAGTTGAGAGTTAACTCTATTTAATTAACTTTTTGTGATCTAGCTATAGGGTTGTAGTTGTTTTTTGGGTGAACATTTCCTTTAATATGGCTATGGTATTTAATTTACCAAAATTACTGTATATGGCTATGGCATATAACTTACCAAAATTACAGTATATGGCTATGGCATTTCACTTACCAAAATTACTGTATATGGCTATGGCATATAACTTACCAAAATTACAGTATATGGCTATGGCATTTCACTTACCAAAATAACTGTACATGGCTATGGCATTTAACTTACCAAAATTACTGTATATGGAATAATTTTAAATTAACATTGGGTTATGACGTTACAAAAAGGTAAACAAATTTGAAACTCCAGCTCCATTAAAATGTCACAGGACGACTGCAAAAACTTCCCAAATGTGTCACTTACACCAAAAGTTGTGAATTTTTTGATTGTGACAATACAGCAGCATTTTATAATTAAGACATGTTTTGTATCAATTGTGCTGATTTGACACAAAATTTGACCCCTGCTGGGGACCAGGGACCAGGTCTTATGCTTAGAGTGGTGCAAACTGCACAAAAGACCCTATTCACCCCCTGATCAAGATCATTAGTTTCAATTATATGGAGTAATGCATTATACTTATTAGATAGAAACTGCAACAAGCATGAAGATACAGAACAAGCTCAATAGCAGTACAATAGTAGTTATTTTCATTTCATTTTCGGATTCCCGGATTTCGGAAAATCACAAAGATCCGAAAACTAAAACCGGAATTATATTCGAATATATGAGGCTATTTTTCGAGGATTTCGAAAATAGCGATTAGATTCCGTGTGCGTTGCATTGCAGTGTGCCGTCCCCTTACTGCATGTTTTTTTTTTCTGTTTTGTTTGTTTTTTTTCAATTTGGGCATTAGAAGTTGCTAACTGTAGATTTACATGTAGCACTTTTTGCCTGTGAAATCATTCATCAAAAACTGATTCAGCATTAGTCACTGAATCTATGTGCACAGTAGCCTTTGTTTCTTCTCCTGTCTCCAGCCAAGTCATTTACACCCCTTAAATCAGTTTCCACAATTTGTTATCAAGTGGTGAGGAGGTAGGCTATTCGTGTTCATTTTCGAAAAATTTAAAGGCAAGGAACAAGTTTAATATCACCAGTTTCCTATTTTTAAGATTTTCACAGATTTAGCCCTCCCGAATTTCTGCAAAAATACATTATACAGAAATAATTTAAGAAATTTTTTTAAAAAGTGTTGCATTACATATTAGAGCAGAGCCTTAGCTATGCATGTGTATCTATTTGCCATTAGATTGTAGTATTCCATAATATCAGAGATCTATTCAGAATGATAGGCATTTATTTAATACAAATATTTGCCCTTTCATTCTGAATATTGAAATTGCACTAGTGGCATTGTAAATAAGAAAAAAACATGTACCAAGGAACTATTTAAAGGTTTTAAAACTCACATTTATGTCATTTTATTACCAAAACCACTGGTATAATAATTAGAGATGGACGTTCCATTTTCAGATTCCTGAATCTCGGGAAAATCCCGAAGAAAAATCCAAAACCGAACAAATTTTCGTATAATTTTCAAATGTACGGGGCTATTTTCAAAATTTTTTTAAATAGCCTTGAAGTTCGAAAATTATCGAAAATACATCGGAGACCATTTTCGAGTTTTCCAATCGTATTTTCGAAGATTTTCAATGTTTGTGCTATTTTTGAAAATTCGAAATACCACATACATTCGAAAATTATCGAAAATGTCTTCAAAAGTCCCGAAATCCAGAGGATCCATCCGAATTTGGACGGGTCTTTTGGATTTTGGAACCGAAGGGTTCCATGTCAGATCCATGTATCAACCCGGATTCCATCTCTAATAATAATCTGAGCAATGATATTGCATCTTGCCATGGAAGGTGTTGTGCATTGGGGCAGAGGATAAATGTTGGGTATTTTGCTGCAGGCACATGAGAAAATGCCTTTCCATGTAACCCAACTAACAACTATTTCACTGGAAAAGCCAGTTACACCTATAAAAACCATGATCCTCTTTTACTCAACCAAGCAGTGGACTTAACCCAATATACACCTATAATGAATAATGATAAAGTTAACTAACTACTAACTTAACTACTAATAAGGATATTCTGTTTCTCTTAGAAGATACCAAGCCTGTAGATTCAAAATAGGCTGTGATGCCCGAGACCCCGAGTATACCTTCAGTCCCCGAGTATCTTCAGTGCCTATACTCCAATCTTCACCTATAGACAAGCCCCCATTTGTCGAGAGACTTGTTGCGCATCGCTGTACAGGTTACCACCGGGTCTTAGAGCGCAAGGTATAGATGCGGAGGCCAGGTATACTCTGGAAAAATGGACTGAACAGGAACTGCAAACAGAAAAGACAATAATAAAGGACAACAATAACAATGAGAAGAACAAAGAATATATGAAAAGCACAGAACAAGACTTGGCTACTGAAACTAGACTTGGCTACTAGAACAATAGCTGGGACCCCTAGCTTGGCAATACCAAAACTATAACAGGCAAGGGAGAAGTAACTGAAACAGGCCTTAAGCAGAACAGAGGAACCAATGGGGAAAGATGACCGAAGTATCAGAGATTCCCGAAGTCAGCGTGCGCCGTGGAGTGGAGCAGGTAAGCGACGTGGCCTGACATAGGCTTGTACATCTTCTTGGGAAAACAGAATTTACAGTACCTTTCTAAATGTCCTTGCTTTGTGCTAATGTCAAAGAATAGATTAATATGCCATTTTTGAATTTTTTTTTTTTTTTATATGTATATTTAACTCATTATCAGGTGATGCACCAAGAGCCACAATGGCTCCCCGTGTGCAATTTCCCTACTATTTTTATATGCCGATGTGTCTCCTGGTGCATTTCCGGCGATAAAAGCACCACCAAGTTGCCACTGTTGGCATATTACAACACTTCAACATTTCTTCAGGTGTAATTTAGTGGAATTTAGCAAGCAAACATTTTTTTTTACATAAAAAAACAAAAACACATATTGCTAATTTACATTATCACATCCTGCTGTACATATATGTACGCACTACACTACGCACAATAACTAAATGAGTACACGTTACAACTGAGTAAAGTTTGTCTCAAATCAACTGCACTCTAGTTTTAGATGATGAAGCTGCCACTAAATTTCCTTTCAAATAACAGCAGGTTTGGTTTTTGACTTTTTGTATATAATCAGTAATTCATTACTAACGTTAAAAAAATTATCACTATTCGTTCAAAAGCATTTAGAAATAGTTTTTTGTTGCTACATTTGAATAAATTATTTTGCCGCAACAACGTAGTGTCTATAATTAGATTCCTCCAGGGAGTAACCACCAGAATTTTAACAATTTTATTCAGCTATAGGAGTGTTCAAAGAATTCAAGGTCACAGAGGTTATTCAGCAACTTCTTATTCCACAATACCTCCCTTGAAAAGCTAAAAACCCATCAGAAAGTTCCCACAATGAATTGCCTAGCTGTTACTGATAAAGTGTAGGCTGTGTAACCTAATGAATTTGACAAGAATACAAAATGTATTTTTCTCTATTATTTAATGCATAAAAAAGAAATGACTTTTATTCTGCATTCAAAAAGGGACAGTGGGAAAAAAAGAAACGTAAGACTTATTTTCTTTCAAGTGAAAGTTGCACCCTCTATGTTTCGATAACAGTTATTGGTGATTGAATTAAACAAGAACAAGCACTTCCCACATTAGATCTCTAAATAGGAGTACAGTAAGAAACCACTTGGCAATTGTCAGAGAGAGATTAAACACACCCCACTTACAGGGATGTAATAAAAGTTTAAAGGTATGTCCACCCTTAAAAATTTTTGGTTATATGATTCCTCCTGTCCCCCCAGCCCCAACCGCTCCATTTATTTTTAGAAATGCCCCAACTTTACTTACCTCCCCTCTTTCCTCCCTGCTGCGCTGCCAGCCCTCTGCTTGCGAGAAATGCAAGCAGAGGGGCGGGACCGGCAGTCGCGTCTGTGATTGGCTGAGCAAGCAGCCAATCACGGACACGGCTGCCAGTCATTCAGTGCGGCAAAGGAAAAGGGGAGGTAAGTAATGTTTGGGGCACTTTCTAAAAATAAAAATGGAGCGGTTGGGGCTGGGAGGACAGGGGAATCCTATATCTAAAGTTTTACACTAGGGGAGGGAATCCTGAGAGGGAGGAGGGAGGGGGAGGGAGGGGGAGAAGGGCTGCAGTACGCATGCCAAACTTCTCCCGGAGGCCAGGTAGGAGGCAGATGCCTATATGGACTCTGCTATCCTCCTGTGGGCAGTTTTTGGGACGGGGGGGGACTACAGGAGAACCTTATGGAGCTGGGTGTGAGGTAAGGATTAAACTACACTACATGATGGGGCCAGTAGTTGGGGGGGTTATAGTTTTGGGGGTGGACATGCCCTTAACATATAACATCCTTACAAATGGTGCCCCAACCAATCAGATGTTATGTACAATTTGGTTAGGGCAAAATTAGCACCATTTTTAAGGATAGAACTTTTATGACATATCCCTTCATATGTGTGAGGATAGGGTGCTATGGTGTAATAAAAACAGAAAGGGGAAATAACAGGACATTTACTATATTTTTGGGCTGATGCAATAAAAGATGGAAATGTTTGCCAATTAAAGCACACGGAAACATTTGCATCTACAATGTAGATGCAAATATCTTTGCCTTATACATTAAAAACGTTATTTTGTTTCTAAGGACAATGTTTACTTAATGTAAAGTGTGTATCCTATATTTTATCTAATTAAGTATATGCAGGGAGATGCATTATCCAGTCCTAAGGGGTAAGCAAGGGTTTTGTACTGATTTTGCAGCAGTGCAAGTGATGCAATAAATTTACTATGATTGCACTCGTTTTTTGCACCAAATGAAAGCCTTTTTAATTTTATTTTTCAAGCAGTGCAAAAAAGGATCGCAACTTACCGCTCACATTCACACGATACATAACAATCGCAAGTGGTTACTACATGACAGGAACAAGTGGAGGTCAGTTGCAATAGGAAAATTTATTGCATCTTCCCCATAGAATTGTAATGTAATGTACTGGAGATTCAACCCAAATCTGGTTTTGTGCCAAAATTCCTGGTACTGCCTTTGTCATTGGTCAAAAAGTATGATAAAATTTTGATTTGGAATTGCCCAAATTTACATCATCAAAACCTGTTTTTGACTACAGGTTTGTACATCTCTAATCAGAATGTGTAAAAACATTATCATTGAGATTTACCCAGAGTCACAGCCAGACTGTCTAAATCTCTGTGCGGAGATCAACAGTTGCTTTGCGGCTCTGAATGGGATTAACCACTATGTGTGTATTTAGATCTCCACTCGTAAAAACAAATTTTTTGTCATTTAGTTTTTTTGAAGAACGGGGGTAAAGGAGCTGTGTCTTACCTCCCGTTCTTCAATAAACAATCAGGAGCCAGGAGAGATGGTAAGGAACTTACCCCACTCGCTTGCTCCCCGGCACATAATCTGACAGGTCCCGACGCATTTGCGATTTAAACCATTGAAAGCAAATCATTTTTATGCTGTAATTAGTACAACCTTGTTCATTAATAGAGTTTTTTTTTGACATTGGTTCTATAGAACCACTTAATTTCCAATTGATTTGGAATTTTTTGAATTTTCAATCGAAATAGGAACTTAACAGTGAAAAGTTCTAAGTTTTATTTTTTTTTTAAATCGGTCAGATCTAAGGATTTTCAAAACCACAGTTCTGAATCAAAACCAGGTTTATTTGAAATTGGAATTCATCACTATTCTGGGGCGTAGCTACCAGGGGTGCAGGGGATGCAAATGCACCAGGGCCCTTGGCCAAGAAGGGGCCCCATTTTTTCCAAAAGTACCAGTCTGTGTGCCAACTGTTTTACCAGTGGTCTGTGTACAAACATTTTTACCACTGTCTGTGTGCCAAGCATTTAACCAGTGCCTGGCTGTGTGCAGTGCCAGTTTCCCAACCATTTTATCAATGTCTGCATGCCAAGCATTTAACCAGACTTTGTGCCAACTATTTTACCAGTGTTATATACAAAGCATTTTACCACTCTCTGTGTGCCAAGCATTTTACTAGCTTCAGTTGATTAGTTATTTTAGAAGGTTGACTATCTAAGTTTAGAAATACTGTTTGAATCTGATTGAATAGTTTTTCTAGGTGTGTGGGTAAAGGATGTTTGTCTGTTTTAAAATGAGTGCCTTTAAAAAATGTTAATGGTGAATTTGGATTTTTTTTTATGGAAATGATTATTTGGTTTGCAGTGCTGATTTGTGTTTGTGGCGGTGTTGGGGGCCAATGCCCAAATTTTGCATCAGGCCCATAAGTTTGTAGCTATGCCTCTGTCGCTTTCATTACCTGTGTAGTCACTAGCTACTGCCAGCATATGTGAAAGTAATGCAATGTACTGTATGAATTTTAAAGGCTATAAGAGAGTGTGAACCAACTATGTACTGGTTTAGTACTACCTATTTATAATATTGACATGGGTGTCATTTTTCTATATTTGGCCCCTTTGAAACCAATTAGTTGTAAAAGACCTTGCCAGCAAAGGTCATTATGGAAATGTAACTTGTTAAGATCACTGGTGGCCCTCTGCCTAGACAACTCTGGACCTCCGTCACATATTCCCTTTCTTACTGGTCTGTATCAGGATTGGCTAGAGACTATTTGGGGGTGGGACCTGTTGTAATAAGTAAGCTCAGTCAGAAGGGATCAAAAACTAGAAGAAAACAGTCCCCTCAATAAAAGACAACAGCTTGTAAATCATCAATTTAACATGCATTTATTCTTAGCCATGTAGGTATGGGTATTGGGATTCTTTATTTGTAATTTCATGTGGATGCAGTCAAACACATGTTAAATTGATGACTTTATAGTGGTTTGGCCTTTCATTGAGGGACTTTTTTTTCTGGGGTTGTTTTGATCCCTTTGTCAGAGCTTTTTTTGTTAGTACCAGTGTACCGTGTGATCCACAGTCTTGGTAATGGACCGATCTTCCAGAACAATTAGATAACCCTGTAGTACAGTGACTGCAGAAGCTGTGGAATGGTCATGAGTGGAGAACATAATGGTCATGACTCTGACTCTGTTAAATCACAAACCCCAACAGAAATTTAAATTTTCCATCACCTCACTAGAGCTGAGACACAGATTACTGCATTGATGTCTGGTGTTCTGCGTTCCTTTTCAGTGTTGTTCTGTTCTTTAGTTGCCCTTTAATTTGTCATTTATTAAATATGAAAAAGTTCCATATTGCATAGCATTTTGGTGACTGCCATTGGACCTTTAAAAGACAACTTGTCAGTTATCTGCCCACACCCTCTAATGCAATTTTACCAGTTTATCACATACATATTACATACACTTTGTAAGATCTCTTACATTCATGAAAGGTATCCGCCTCTTCTCTCTGCTCAATGAGCTTTTTATAAGCTTGAGCATGTGCAGAGGAGACAGCAGGGAAAAAGCAGTCAATCATTGGTTGTGATGTCAGCAGCAACAGCCATGCAGGGTGGAGCCAGCTTACTCTGCCGGATAGAGACGAAAATGATCCTTAATATCTGGTTAGTAACATCTAATAAAGTGCAAAATATATCGGGGGTTGCGGACCAGAAACTGACAAGTGACCATTTTTTTGTTTTAAGCCTGGATATTCCCTTTAAGCATTAAATATTTTTTTCATGGTGCATGATCTTCAATTGGGCTCTCCATTTTTCCTTGCGTCATTCAGTTGGGTGTTTGATAACTCTTAGTTTGATAACTCAGATTCCTCTTAGTCATTCTGGAACATTCACTTGTTTTTCATTGTAAAGTAATATTGTTTCATTTATTTATTTATAATGTAGGTATATATTTATGTGTTTTATTTATTTATGTATATATTTTGTTCTGTTCTATTTTAAGATTGTTTTGGGGTTGTTTAGGGTCTGTTATATTTTTCAGTGTTACCATTCATTGCGGAACAGCTGCATAGAAGTTGTTTTATTTGCTTTTTTTACTCTTCTTAGAAGCTTTTGCTTCTTTATATTTTAGAACAAATGTATTAAATGGCATTTCCCTTTTAGAGATTTCTAGTATAGAGAAGTGTTGAAATCAAAAGTAATAAGATAATATCCACCGGATTACCACAATATACAATACGCCAAATGCTGACGATGCCACCTATATTGTCCATTAGTGCCTCACATATGCATTTGAAAACTTTTTTCAATGTTTATACAAAATTCAAGCAAACACTATACTGAGCCATTTATGTCTCAAATTAAAATTGTTGGCTAATGCTCTATAACAAAAAAACAAACAAAAAAAGAAATTCATAGTCATGGTCTAATGTACATAACTGTACAATCTATTGGTAGGCCACAGAGAGGTTAGTAAATAGAGACAACTCTCACCCTTCTATGGACTATGGTTCCAGAGATATATGCTGACAAATATTTTTCTGTTTATGCCCCACCCCTTACACTTCTGGCCAATCACACAACAACACTAAACGCATATCATTAATGACAAAAAGTGAGCAAAAAAAATCCGATCTTATAAACTACTTCTATCAGTAATCCCACTGCAAACCTCAATCTGTACCAGCTCCCCTACCAGGCCGTCATATTTACTGAACATTGGAAGGTGTTTTTACTGCTAGGAAAAGCATTGAAAATCAGCATGCATGCATGTTGCCTTGGGGACAGGGAGGGGAGGCACCATGATTAAAAGAATGCAAAAGGTTTTTCTACTTAGATCTCTGGAATCAAAGCAACATGGAAGTTGAGAGTTAACTCTATTTATTAACTTTTTGTGATCTAGCTATAGGGTTGTAGTTGTTTTTTGGGTGAACATTTCCTTTAATATGGCTATGGTATTTAATTTACCAAAATTACTGTATATGGCTATGGCATATAACTTACCAAAATTACAGTATATGGCTATGGCATTTCACTTACCAAAATTACTGTATATGGCTATGGCATTAACTTACACAAATACAGTATATGGCTATGGCTTTCACTTACCAAAATAACTGTACATGGCTATGGCATTTAACTTACCAAATTACTGTATATGGCTGTGTATTTAACTCACCATACCTACTGTACGTGGCTATGGTATTAACTTACCAAGCTTGCTGTATATGGCTATGGTATTTAACTTACCATACCTTTGTACATGGCTATGGCATTAACTTACCAAAATTACTGTATACGGCTATGGATTTTAACTTACCAAAATTACTGTACATGCTATGGCATTTAACTTACCAAATAACTGTATATGGCTATGGTATTTAACTTACCTACCTACTGTACGTGGCTATGGTATTTAACTTTACCAACTTACGGCTATGGGTATTTATCTTACCATACCTACTGTACATGGCTATGGTATTTAACTTACCAAACTTACTGTATATGGCTATGGAATTTAACTTACTAAATTCACTATATATGGTTGATATTTAACTTACCAAACTTACTGTAGATGGCTATGGTATTTAACTTAACATACTTTCTGTATGTGGCTATGGTATAACTTACCATACTTTCTGTATGTGATGATAGTATTTAACTTACCATCTTTTCTGTATGTGATTATGGTATTTAACATACAATACCTTCTGTATGTGGCTATGGTATAATTACCATAGTTTCTGTATTGGCTATGGTATTTAACTTGCCATACTTATTGTATAGGCTATGTATTTAACTTGCCATACTTACTGTACATGGCTATGGCATTTAACTTACCAAAATTACTTTATATTGGGTGGTATTTAACTCACCATACCTACTGTACGTGGCTATGGTATTTAACTTACCAACATTACTGTATATGGCTATGGTATTTAACTTACCATACCCTGTACATGGCTATGGCATTTAACTTACCAAAATTACTGTATTGGCTATGGTATTTAACTTACCATACCTACTGTACGTGGCTATGGTATTTAACTTTACCAAACTTACGGCTATGATATTTAATTATCATACGTATTGTACATGGCTATGGCATTCTACTTACCAAAATTACTGTATATGGCTATGGTATTTATCTTACCATACCTACTGTCATGTATTGGTATTTAACTTCCAAACTTACTGTATATGGCTATGGTTTTAACTTTATAAACTCACTATATATGGTTATGATATTTAACTTACCAAACTTACTGTAGATGCTATGGTATTTAACTTAACATACTTTCTGATGCGGCTATGGTTAACTTACCATACTTTCTGTATGTGATGATGATATTTAACTTACCATCTTTTCTGTATGTGATTATGGTATTTAACTTACAATACCTTCTGTATGTGGCTATGGTATAATTTACCAGTTTCTGTATGTGCTATGGTATTTAACTTGCCATACTTATTGTATATGGCTATGGTATTTAACTTACCAAACTTACTGTATATGGCTATGGTATTTAACTTACTAAATTCACTATATATGGTTATGATATTTAACTTACCAAACTTACTGTAGATGGCTATGGTATTTAACTTACCATACTTTCTGTATGCGGCTATGGTATAACTTACCATACTTTCTGTATGTGATGATGGTATTTAACTTACCATCTTTTCTGTATGTGATTATGGTATTTAACTTACAATACCTTCTGTATGTGGCTATGGTATAATTTACCATAGTTTCTGTATGTGGCTATGGTATTTAACTTTTCCTACTTACTGTATGTGGCTATGGTATTTAACTTGCCATACTTATTGTATATGGCCATGATATTTAAATTATCATACTTACTGTATATGGCTATGGTATTAAAAATAATTTCCAATGTAATTGTATTGGTTTCACCAAATCCTAAAACCAACTTTGCAGCAAAATTCCATCCATTTGGGAAGCTATCCATCTTCCCAAGAAGGACAACGTTGGAAGTGTTTGCATGAGAAAATTACAAATTCAATTACAAATTCAATCAATTTTCATGGAAAAGCAAGGAAGTTTCAGTCTCAAATATTCCAATGATTACCGGTAATGCTATAGTAATGTCTTTTTCAGCCACACTCACATGCCTATACTTATTTTTATTTTTCTTTCCTAGTGCTATTCCTTTAGTATTTTTGAATGCTATGGTTTTCAAAAAGACACTAATTATACCCTACATAGAATCCTTGTAATTATGTCTATTACAGATTGATTCATTTCCATATGTCAACACTACTGCAAAGAGATAAAAGTCCAATTTTTATAATCGCCATTGTCTGCAAGAAAAAAAATGCATGGAATATAAATGAAAAGCTCTTTGTGAAAATGAAGATTGGTAATAAAAGTCTTTCTTTCCCATTCTGAAAATCAACACTTACTTGCACTTTACTATGTGTAAAAGTATAAAGTACTTCTTACAATGATCAGGCAAATGCTTTTTAATAACTAACATGAAAACCATTCATGTACTGCACAGCATTTATCCTGATTAAAACGTATTGTATACTGAGATCTAATATTACCTTTAACTGTACTAATTTCTGTTTATAATAGATTTGGATTTTGTATTGCATATTAAACAAGGTAAAATGTGCCATCCTGTAGATTAAGGAAGAGTTATATTTACCTAAAACCTTGCTCCTATAGTCCCTCCCTTTAGTAGAATGAGGACCAAAACCACTCTCCAGAGTACTTTCCCAATCAACGGTTCTACTTGAGTTTCTCCCACTGTTCCAGACCACTTCCGTCTTCTTCCTTTAGTTCATAATGTTACTTTAGGTAAGTAAAATAGCTGACTGGGAAAGTACCCATAAGAGGGCTTAGTGGTTTAGGGCTTCACTCTGGGTCTACTAATGTAAGGAGGGGAATAAAGGGGGGTATAATTCCCCATTAAACTAGTAGATTTAGTTGACCAGTATGCCAGTTGCAAAAAAAAATGTCCCTACTGCAAAAATCTTTGAAATTGTATCAGGCGATGCAAAACTATTACAAAATCCATGCTAACCCAATAGAACATTGGGTAGTGTTGGGTTTGCACTTTTTTACCTCCCTTAGTATGAGATATTGCATCTCCCTAAAGTTTTCCAAGTCCAGATATATCAAACTGACAGACTCTTATCCAAAACAAATGAGTGCTGTAATATAATCAAAAGGTGCTTCAACAAAGTATTAGTTTCAGGAGATGTGACACTAATGTAACCAGCATTTGGTGGCATTTCTTTTTTCACAGTGTTTCTGGCTCAAGATGCCATTTCAGAAAAGGAGGAAACCAGCAACATTCAAGGAGTAAAGGTAAGCTATGTATAAGCAGCACTGTGTTTGACTGATTGAAGGGGGGGACTCGCTGCCTCCTCAGCACTGGGCCCATTCATCCTTCCTGAATCACTCATTCCCAATGATGCTTTGCGGCAGGGGGAGGGGTGGGTTGGATTGCGGGCATGTGCGATGACATCATATGCGAGTGTGTGCATGTATATTGGAGAGAGGAGCTATAGGCAAGTGCCATTTTAGGTAAAACAGCACCAAAGGAAGGTGGTCTTTTGGCTGAGTGACAAGAAAAACAAGCTGCCAACATGTTGGAATTGGATAACCTCCAGAGTGCTGGAACAGAGGGCCAGAGAGGGGGACAGATGGCTTAGGCAGTTACTGGGAACTGAGGAGCTCCCTGGGCCATAACCTGTCCAAACTCAAGGGGCAGAAGCAAGGTTCACAGGTAGGCCAACTAAAGGGCCTCTAGCAGACCCTGGCCCTATTGCCCTGCCCCCCCCCTCCAAACATAGAACTGTCCTAGAACTCCCACGGCGGCATGCCAGCAGGGGGCTTCAGTGGCTACATGCACCACTATGCCTATGGCAGGCAAGGCCATGGCTTACACATCCCAATGATACCAAGCCTCTGTGGTTTTCTCGGGTTTAAGGGCATTAAGCCCATTGGCCAGTTCTGCCATTCAAGTTGCAGGAACACGTCTAATGCCTGTATGAAACAACCCTGACTTAATGGTTTTTATGGCTCCAGCCCGGGATATAAGCACAATGGAGCAAAGGAATGCCTCCACAGACTTCTGTGGAGGGAGAATTGGAGTTTGTGCATGCAGTTTCTACTGTGCAGGCTGCACCCCCTCCACAGCTGTGGTGGAGACATGCAGGGCAGAAGGGAGAGAGTCAATGCTGTCGGTACGCAGGAAAAAGTACCAGGCTGGGTTGCACAAAGGAGTTTTTGGTTACATCCACCCTCAGGGGCTGAAAAAAGGAACACATATCAAAAATAAGCTAGGAGGCCAATCTCGTTTGGCCTCCTGTCCCGCTTGTGGGGGAACAAGAGTTGGTTTGTAGAAATGCATTTGAATGTTCATTGCTCAGGGCTCACTTTGTGCTGGCCTTTTTTGGAGCCATGCTAGTTGGTTCCTCCGAGTCGTTCTAGACCTGACGGCCTCTTAGCAAGCAATGTAGTAGTAAAAGACACGCTAGTTTAATTAACAGTACAAATGTCCAAGACTGGCATATTTGGAGCTGGAGCTTACTTCTCTCTGTTCCCCATGGATTTTCCCTGCTGTCCAGTGGCTACCTTGCGTTCATACATACAACAGTGCAGACTTTCTTTCCCACGAGGATGGGTCCCCCCTAGATTTCAATTTCGAAGCCATACTAAAGACCACACTTTTAGATTAGGTTTAGATTCAAAGGAGTTTGGAACTCATTTGTTCTGCATAGGTGATGCAATGGAGGCAAGTGGGCTAGGTTTTTCAAATTTATAAGGGAAGCTCATCGCCCACTGGCGTTCTGAGTGTCACACTTCATTAGACCTAACCTAATAACTAACCGAGTTCCCTTTCTTAGGAGTGCAGCAGCCTAAGTATGGATCTAGGGACACTCTTATATATTCTGGGCGGAGAGATGTACAGGCACATATACTGGTGGGAGATAGCTCCGATTCCAGATGACAGATGTTCACTGGCTTGGTATATGGGGCCTAAATGGTTGGAAGTTCTTCCTGAAGTTTTCAACATTAGTAAAAATGAAAGGGGTTGTAGTCCTTCACGCAGCAGGAAATGATATCTGCTCTACTAAGTTATCAGATTTGATAACCAGGGTATGGACAGATCTTACCAGAATGAAGGGGCTGTTTACTAGAGTGGTGATAGTATGTTTGGAAATATTACAGAGAATAGCCTGGTGAGGTGCAAGGGACTCAATAGCCATAGAAAAAAACCAGAAGAATTCTTAACACTTGGATCTCCCATTTCATCCGGTCCATGGGTAGTGTAGTGATCAGGCATTGGCATCTGGAGGGTGATTATAGATCTCTATTGAGGCAGGATGGCATGATATTGGCCTAGACATCCTATTGTCTGGGCTGGGCTACAGTATGTTATTGGACAGGCAATATATTTGCTGGGTGGGGGATGGAGTTAATTGTAGGGGAACAATAACTCTTAATGGCGGCTAGATCCTTGTAATGGACACAGTGGTGGTTTTACATGCCCTCCATAACAGGAGGCTAGCAAACAAAAAGAGGTAGTTTGGTTGTCACCTGGTTAAAGGGGGGTTGCCATAGCAACCCAGGTTATGGTAATATCACAAGTATCATGGTATGATTATACACAATAATAAATTGAACACCACTTAACACACAATAAATGAGACCAACACATGGATCTTGGGTGGAGATGAAGGCCGCAGCTTTATTATTTTTATTGGTTTTAAGTGCAGGCCTACCTTAAAATGAGTCAGGTAGCCACATAATGCGTTTTTTAAGGCTATCCCCACAAAGGCAAAAAGCCTATTAAATTTCCTTACCTCCACGACTCAGAAATTGTTAGCTACACAATTGTCTGAGGCCATTTTTCGATCATATTTTGTAACCCTATGCAAAATATGTCTAATCCAATATCAGATAAGTGCGTTCCATACCTTCGATATAGGCCAAAAAGAAACAATATTAATACTATTTAAAAACTTTGATACACTGCAATTTATTTTCCTCCTGGCCTTCTCCAGAGGTTTCAAATTAGGATTAGAGTACCATTAAAATCTAGGTATGATTTCTGACCAAGCCAGGATTACTCCAGGCAAAATAAAGCTTAATTGTGTTAAGTCCTTCCTGATATTCCCACTGATTTTACCCAAACTATTTCATTTCCCCCTAGATGAATTATGATGATATCTGGTCTTCCCCATTTGGACATAAACCAGGATATTAATGTGAACAGGTCCTGCCATTTCGCCCCTGGGACTCCCATCCAGAAAATTCTTAGTGTTCTATTCTCAAATGATAAATTCATGCCATGACTCCTGTTTTTTGTCCATTGTCTGGTCCCCCAAAAATATGAATGGCCAACAATCTATATTTTAAGTTGCCTTGCGCCTGTAAGAAAAGAGGGTTAAATTAGGTTAGCCAGGTTTGGACAAATATATGTCTTAAATCTAGAAGATTCCCATCTGCCAATTTGCATTATCTTGACAGTAGGGAAACCGAAAATAAAAGCCTGAGTGGCTGCTCCTACTCTAAAGGAATGGGATTTATATTAATTTCTTTTAAAACCTGCTGCATTAAGACACTTGTATAGAACTGAATAGAACTGAAGAAAACTGGAAACGTGACAGGTAAGTGTGTGGTAAGTTGGAGTGTATTAATAATGGACCTGAAGGTTTCTGCCTAATCTTAGCATAACTTAAGAATGCTTGAATGGGACATAAGTCAAAGTGAGGGAAAGACCCAGCCTCAACACTTTACCCTTCCCATCCTGTTCTGTTTTTGACCTTCGAATGAAAATTCTCATTTTCCCCTTGACTAGAGATAAACACGAGCTATCTAGCCCACCTGGAGAGTTTTTTCTATTGGATACCAATTCGCCCACCTGGAGGGCCAGGAAAAAGGACAAAATAAATGCGAGTTTAAATAAACAGGCTTCGTACTGTGAGTTGCAGACAAGGGTAAAACCAGGTTTTCCGAATGTCACTGACTGACTTTTGCCTTGACAAACCCTTGAACATTTGATTAACCGCCGGTGATTTGGTGACATTGTAACCAAATAGGATCATATGGAAAAATGAAATACCAGAAAGTGATGTTTTAATGGTAGCTACTGCTTTACCTAACTGAGCCAGATCCAATATAAATAAGATTAAAAATCAACCTCGCTAAATTGCGGGTTACTTCGCGATTATAAATTCAACCTGCTGATTCAGGCCGCTTTATAAGCCAGCCAAGTTCTCTTGGATACTGAACCCTTTATCAAATACCAGAAATCGGGAGGATATCGTTCCAGAGCTCTTCGGGGATCACCTGACCTGCTTCTTCTGCATAGTCCACCAAGCTTCTGAACTTCTGCAATTGGGAACGTGACAATGCATCAGCGACAAGGTTTTTATGGCCTGGTATATGTCTGGTTTTTAGCCACATGTTTTATTGTAAATATTTCAAGACTATCAACCTTAAAACCCTTGTCACACAGGGAGATTTTGCTGACAGGGAATTGATGACTTGAACAACACCTAAGTTATCACAGCTCAACTAAATTCTCCTGTTTTTTAATATATGCCCCCATAATGCCAATGAAAAATATACAGGAATAATTTCCAGAAATACTAAGTTTGTGAACTAAGCGCCTCACTCCAGTCTTCTGACCATGTGGTTGAGAACCATTGGCCCTGTAGAAATGCACCACAGCTGCTAGAGCTTGCAGTATCTGTGTGGAATTCTAACGCTGTATCATCTAACCAATCCTCTTGCCATTTAGTGTTCCAATTGAAAAATTCCAGAAACTCGCACCATATTCTCAGGCCCTTTTTTACTTCCTGGTTTAAATGAAAATGTCACGAGGGGTTACTGATCCAAATAGTACAATCAATCAGTCTTCTATTGAAGACTATCCTGATTGGTATAACTCTAGTTGCAAAGTTGAGGTACCCTAATAAGACCCGAATCTCCCCCAGAGTCATCTTTTTTGACTTAATTGCTAGGCTCACCAGGTGTTTCAATCTTTGCAACTTGTCCTTGGGCAAACTAAACTCCATTTTAAGAGAGTGATGCCCAAGAATTGGAATTTGGGAGTTGGTTTTTTCCTTCGCAATTGGAATACCAAACTTCTCTGCGATAAAGAGGAATGACTTCAATGATTTGGAACATATGTTGGTAACAGAGGGACCTATACTGTAAATAAAAAATCATCCAAGTAGTGCAATATAAGGTCAGAGCCTGAGACCTGCCATACTACCCATTCAACAAACGTTGCAAATACTTCAAAATAATAACAGGACAGACTGCACCCCATAGGGAGACATCTGTTGAAATAAAAAAAAAAAAGATTGTCAAAATGAAAGCCTAACAAGTGGCGGCAATCTGGGTGTATCGGCAGTAGTCTAAAGGCTGACTTTATATCGCATGGCCATGAGGGAACCCTGACCACTCTCTAAAGTTCTAAAGTTCTCTAAAGTTCTGTCAAAAGAAGCGTATTTTACTTTTGATATCTTGGGGTCAATTTCATCATTGATGGAAGAACCAGCTGGGAATGATAAATGGTGTTTCAACCTGAAGTCGTTGGGTTCTTTTTTTGGGACTAACCCTAATGGGGAAATTCTAAAAAAAAACTCATAAGGGGGAGCAATGAAAGGGCCAGATAATCTTTCTGCAGACAACTCTTTTTGTATCTTAATGTTAACTACGTTGGGATTCTCAACAACTGACTTTAAGTTAGCTACTATTTCCTGACCTGGCAATGAATTATCAAAAGGTATCCAAAACCCCAATGGGAAACCAAACTCAAGGATCTGAGCTGGCTTGGATACACCCTTAAAAATGGCTACAACTCTCGCAGCCTCACTGGAGTTATCAGACTTCTGTCCTGATTTTTTTTGAGAGATTGTGTGGTGAATTTTTTAATGCACTTGGTAGCTGGATGTTGCTCTGTGCAGATTGCACATCATGGAGAAAACAACAGGTTTGGGCCCACTTAACAGTTACCCTTGTTAAAGGCCCAGCATTAATTGGGGTTAGCTGCTGACGGAAATGGTTTTGTAGCGTATGGGGGGGTTATTGGCCTGTGATCTATATGACATCATACTGAGCCACAAATCCACATCCTTAACCCCCCATCACAGTTCCCTATATGGACATTTTTGGGCGGAATCGGTCATCATAAATGAACCAACCCAAGCCGTCAAATGCTTTGTAAGATTCTATGATAATGTCCAGATGCTTGAACATCCCAGGAGCTACCTCTGGCCACTTAGTACTCAAAATATTGGAATAAATGCAAAAAACTTGAAGCCAATTGTTCAGGCTACGAGCAACAGGACGTTTTCTGTCCTGTTCCTTTTCCGAATTTTTACGCAAAGAATTTTTCCTGCTGCAGGAATATTTTCTGACTCCCTGTGACTTGGACCTGCATCTGTTTCCAGGCTGGAAGGAAAGACAGCCTCTGTGGGGGGTCCACTGGGCTGACAGACTCCATAGGCATGACAGTTTTTACAGAAAGCAGGTGTAGCTACTCACATAAATATATCTCTCTTCCAAAAGGGTCTCTTCTACTCCACCTCGTCCTCTGTGGATATCATATATCAATTTGCAAAAATGTAGATGACCCTCAGATTGTGCAAAACACAATATTTATTACAGCAACATGTTTCGGAGACTGATAAAGGAACACAATCTCTGAAACATGCTGCTGTAATAAATATTGTGTTTTGCACAATCTGAGGGTCGTCTACATTTTTGCAAACTGATGCGTGACAGTTTTTAGCCTGAACTGCTCCGCCTCAGACTGGGATTACCTTCCCATACGGACTGCCTTATAAGTCCTCGGTGTGTTCATCAGCAGCAGCCAGGTAAGACTCCGCCCTTAAAGCAACCTACCGTACCAACTATATTTTAACCCTTGCCTTGCCTGCTACTCCTCTTGCATAGGGTTTTGGTAGTTAACCCTATACCATGAGGCAAATTCCTTTAATTAGGTTTTGCCAGCAGGAACATCTAAGGCTCATATACACAAATAAAGCTGTGGCCGACCACTTTTTTACCCCAACAACAACTAGTCCTGTCTTTTTAAGAGGGACAAAAGGGGTTATGTCGGGTTGTATCAGTTCAGGCTAATATATATATTCTTCTGGTACTAATGTCATGGGGTGGCAGTCCTCCCTTTATGATTAGTCTTTAAAGCTACAGCTTAAGTTGCATTTACAGTATACATATCCTTTAAGAGTACAATGCATTATTACTCTGTAGAGTTTTTAATGGTGCAGGCCCCATAAAATATGTGTAAAACCCACACTAACTTGATATTACATTGGGTGCTAACCACTAAGCCACTGCATCCTTGCTGAATAGTTTCCTTTCTTTCCCTTCTTCATATGTTGTTGTGCACTTCAAGGAATTCTCATCTTTGTTCTTAAGTGTAACAGTGGCACTGGGAAGAAAGCAAGTTTTTCTCTTAATTATGTTATCGTGCTGCATGATATGCCTGAGTTTTGGACTCTAAGCATGTTGAATCAAATACCTTAGCTACTGTACCAATTGCCTCTACTACGGCAACTGACCATTTCCCAAAGGGCTTCTCCTGAAGAGAAAAGGGTTTTATATGTAGAAATATGTATAGAGTTTATAATATTTCACTGGGAGTGATTATGATGAATATTTTGAGCCTACAGAACTTAGAGTTTAAAATTAATAGTTTTTCTTGTTCTGGTACTTGTCTGAAAATATAATGGAAAACATTAATCCAGACCTTTTTCTAATATGCCACGGTAGGTTCTAGTTGCAGAAGATGTTTACTTAATGCTATCAATATTTGCATACAATTTTCTAGCTTATTATACATTTCTACATTGTAGACCTTCTTTATGTTTCACTGTCATAAGTGCCTTATTCTTCAACAACCAATTAGACAATTAGAAATAAAGTGTACACTGCTATTTCCCATAAGCATGCTCTTTAGAAAATTGAATCTAGGAAATTGCATCACTACTGCTTCATCGATCAAATTGTATTTTTCACTTTACATTATATTAGCAAATGCTACTTAATCTCAGCTTGTCATTTACTCATTGACCTGATCTAAAATGAACTTTACAGTTGTGTTTTCATTTAGTTGTAAAAATGCAACTTTAAAGGCTGACTGTCAAATTTATTATTTTATTTTATCAATTTTATTTTTACATAATTACTTATTACATACCGTGGTGCTTCAAAGTAATTACCTTCTAAGTTTGTGACTAGGATGGATAAAGTGATCTGCCTGAAGCTGAGTATTTATGTAGGAGAATTCACAGTGGACTGAATCAAGGACTTACTGAAAGGTGCATGGGTTTTTGCATGCAAGAAGAACTTAAATTGATTCTAATCAGTTTAATCTAAGTTTCTGCAACAGCAGCATCCACAAAAATGTTAAATTTAAATGATAACTCAATTAAATGCTGAAACCAAAGTTTTTTAGGGGTAGTAAACATGCATGCTCCACTATCATATCAATAAAGTACATTATGACTTGATTCTGAGAAAAATTATTAATAGAGATGGCTGAACTTACTAAAGTTCGGTTTGTTTTCCAACATTCCAAACTCCAGTGAAAGTTAGGAAGCTCGGTAACCCATTAAAGTCAATAGAGGGGAAATAGTTCAAAAAGTTAAATACAGTGAATATACCAATGGTAACTGGCTGTAAATGCCTCTGGGACCTGGGTAATGTTCTGGGGAACAGCAAAAAAACAGGAAGAATAGCAAAAAAACAGACCTAGTGCACATGCACTCTACTCTACTCTACCAGTTTTCCAAGGGCCATTTTGGTTATCCCCAAATGTAGGAATTTGAGAATCCCACAGCCCGATCTTTAGGAGTCCAGCAGCTCAACCTGGGACCCCCTACCAGGTCTTTTAAAAGACCATTGTGACCAAGGAAAGAGCCTTTTGGGGCTTATAAGTGCCCCTGTCACACTAACAAGTGCTTTTTGAGGCTTAAGGGGTCCCACAGCTCGAACTGGGACACCTGGCACTTATCAGTGCTCTTGTTGCATTGACAAGTGCCTTTTGTGGTTTAAGGGATCCCGCAGCTTGAATCGGGAACCCCCTCTACGGCACTTAGAAGTGCCTTTGCGGCCCTTAGAAGTGTTCTTGTGGCACTGACAAGTGCCTTTTGGGGCTTAAGGTGTCCCCCAGCACTTAGAAGTGACTTTGCGGCACTGACAAGTGCCATTTGTGGGTCCTGTAGCTCCAAACCAGGACCCCCATTGGCTCTTAGAAGAGCCCTTGTGGCTCTAATAAGAGCCTTTTTTTATAAGTGGGTCCCACAGCTCGAACCTGGGACCACCCCTTGTCATAAAAAAAGACCCTTTTAGGTCTCTGAGGCCTTATTTGTCCTCTGATGTCGCCGCCGATATCGGCAGCAATACCAACTTTGCAGATGTCGCTGACACTGGACAATGTCATTGTGGCCGCCATTGACACCGCCGACGTTGACGACATCAATGTTGCCGGTGTTGCCAACCTTTTGATCCCAAAATCTTTTTTATTCTGCCATCACTGCCATGACATCTGCATTCCTCGGGGGTTTGCACCTCTTTATGTAGGTTTGCTGAAGGACCAAATCCAATTGTTGTGATTGGTTAATATTTCAATGCTTGCAATCATAAGATCACACATTAACCAATCATATTTGAATTAAGGGGACGATGCCGTCCGATCCAATTGTATTGTCCATTTATCGCTAGTGTGTTTACCCACCTTTAGCTATATTAACACAGACAGTACTGTGGTTATTGCTTTCTGATTAAAATAAAGTCCCTTAAATATCAAAATTCAACTGTCAACAGCATTACTTTAAATAGCAGGTATCCCCATTTTTTAATAATGTTTTGAACCAAAAGTGTGGGGAAAGGGTTTTTTACACTTTTAAATAAGTCATAGACTCTTCCCTGAAGCCTAGCTGAAGCCTAGCTGAGGACCATCTATTTGCCCAATGAATGAGTGAGTGACCAACATAAAAACTCTCAGAGGGGAATTCAGTTTTCTAATCTGTGTAAAAAATATTTCTTGATGATTAGAAACAGGGAGTCTTATATATCTTTTGTAAGCTGCAGATTTCCACCTAACCATAGACTTTATTTCTCCCACTGGCCAACATTCCCTGGCTGCCACCGTTGCTGCCCCAATTCATAATGAATGAGTTCCGTAACTGCTGGCATTAAAACCTGCTGCGCCTAGGGGTTTGTCAGTACCAATTTAAATTGAAATTTGGATAATAATAATAATGATAAACTAACTTTTCTATATTAACACCTCAACAACTAGACAAAACCTTATCCAAACCATGAAACCACTCTTGCCATAAAACAGCTTAAGTTGAATAAAGCACCAGGCCCAGATGGATTCACATCAGATTATTTCAAAAACTCACTGATACTATATCTTCACATATAACAATCATGTTCAACCTAGCCACACAGAATAAACCATTTCCTGCAGAAAATTTACAAGCAACAATAATCACCAATCCTAAATCAGGTAAAGACAATGGGGGTTATTCAATAAAAGTTCTTATCATTTAAAATGGTGCTAATTTTGCCCCAACCAATCAGATGTTAGCTTTCAAATGTTACATAATTTCTGATTGGTTGGGGCAAAATTAGCACCATTTTAAACAATAAGAACTTTTATTGAATCTCCCTGTTTGTCCATAAAGAAAATTACAGACCAATATTACTTTTAAACAATCATTTAAAAATTTAGGAATAAAAAAGAAAAGACTTTGACTTTGCTCAATGTGAAGAAAATGCTTGAAAAGGAAAGGAAATGATCCACAATATCAAAAGCAGATAGATAGAACACTATTATACTACAATACTAGTACTACTATCAAGGAGAACCTAACAGAAAAAAAGCCTTTGGCTCTTTAGTTCCTAAAAATTAACAGAGCATACAAAAAGCTGGTCATTAGACACCAAACTATTAGGAAAACCTTAACTGAAGAATGGCGGCTGTAGGCCTCCTTATATCTATTGTATTCAATTAGATCAACTGGACTTGAAGTTTAGTTCTTGAAGACGTTTCGCTAGTCATCCGACTGGCTTTCTCAATTCAGAATGACTTGTACCCAATCCCAATTAGCATATCACTGCCAGGTGTTAAGGACTTGATTGGATAGTGGCTAAGAGGTGTTATAGAAATGCCCAGGGTATGGTGTCAAAACAGCATTGTACATGGCAGTAGAAAAATCTTACTAACTTACTAACTCCTTGTTAGTAAGACCCCTGCAATGTTGTATTTTTTGTTTTGTTTTTAACATGCACTGGAGAAGGGTCTCATTGCAGCTTCTTGCTTTAATAAATGGGGTTAATCATTTTTCTGGCTGCTTCAATAACCTAATTGTCACAAGTGCTTTAGCAGGTACGTTACTACTATGGTACACAGGCAGTCTGGCATTGAAACAGAAGAAAATACAAACACAAATCCCTATAAGCAGCAACTGAATATCCATGTTGATAGCGTCTTATGCACTGTAAACATAAAAAAACCTCTTGCATAAAAAATAAATAGTCTGGTTATCCCTGTTTTATTATAAAGATTTGCTCAGTAAAATCTGTAAATTGTTCTAAAGATCATTAAAGATATCTAATTTATGTTTTGCTAATCACTCAACAACATTTCACAGCAGTGCAATAAACTGCATAAGGTCTAGCAAACAAAGGATTTAGCAAAGGCTTTCTGTGGAAATTGAATGTAATCTACAACTGAATTATAGTTTCATTTTATTGTAAACAGTCACTTCTCTGTCACCTCACATTCAGTATTAAATCACAGGCAACAAAGCAGAAAACTGAATTATTCTCGCTGTTAGATTTCTTAATTTAATATTTACAGTGAGCTCCCTCTTGCTATTCTCAAGAATGAGACAAGTATGTGTGCTATGTCACAAAACATTAACTACTGTCAAGGTAATTTTTTCCCTGTGATAATTTGTGAGGATGCATACAATATACCAAGCCAATTCTGCAAGATCTCATTATTGCTGAAGAATTGGACATAGGCACTTCTGATTGCAAATCTAATCTTATCTAAAAATGTGCACCCTGTATAAAAATAATGTATTTATAAATGTTTCAAATATATAAATATTACAGTGCTAAATAACAGTAATTGTAAAGTTAAAAATATCCGGGATTTATTGTTTTACAGTTTAAAGAGTAATAGTGGAAAATTCAACTAAAAAAATTTGTTTCGATTCTATAAATAAAATCAATACTTCCAAAGGTAGGTGGGTGTGATTACTGCTGCCTCCAACTTCTACTAACAGGTCGCGATCTATACAGGTGTAGGTTCACATACAATGTCTGACATCTCCTCCCAGCAACACACTTCTTCCCTGTGACATACCTTCTGTTAAAAAAGGGAGTCGGTGGAGTAAGGGGCAGCAACGGACCTTTTATAATGTATAAACAAACAAATAAAATATAGCAATCAGCCACACACATACTAATAGTTATTTATGAGGGAATATGAAATAAAGGGGTAATTTAGCAGGAGCTATAGTGTAAAAAAGGTTTTGCGTGACTTTAAAGTAAGAAGGTAAAAAGAAAATGGGATTTACCCAAAGAAGCAATTACAACGCAAAATCAGTATCACAGGCTCAGAAGAGAGCAATAATGGCTCTCTGTAAAGTGGCCTAAAATTTGTTATGTACATTTTAAGACAATGGGGCATATTTATAAACCTCTGTAATTTACTGCAATCTGTGAATATTGCAGTTGTTAAATAGCACTAGACAAATTTTCATGTTTTAATGATGGTGCAAAGTAAACTTGGCTGCATTACTTACCTGTTGGAGATCCTGCAGTGTACTAAGTAGTTCAAGCGAATTAGTACATTACGGGAAAACAGTCAGATAAGCAGCACAATCTGTGTCGGGGTGAGACCCCAATGGAAAACACATTTAATTTAGCACAAAACATATCTAAAAAGTATATTGCATTGGGTGCACTGTGCTATGCAAAGTTATCAGCAGCATAGGTTTTATACTCACTTTTACAATAAGAACAAATATTACATCTCCCTTTAATGCAGCGCTAATTTATGATTAATATGATTTGTTTTTATCTACTATAACACACAATATAATGTGAAAAGCCAGGTTCAAGCAGCAAAACAGGCAAGTGAAATAAAAACATTTTCGATTACCAGTCCAGAACATTCTAATGTTAAATAGAGATGGCCGAAACTGCTCAAATCCGTTCCGCCTGTGGATTCGCGGATTTTCGGAAAAAACGAAAATTCGAAAATCCGCGTAAAAACCCATTAAAGTCAATGGGAGAAAAAAATCCGCACAGATCCGCCTAAATATAAGGTAAAACAGCAATGGTAACTTACTGTACATGGCTGTGGGACCTGGGAAATGGCCTGGGGAACACGTACATATACCCAAAACTAAAATAATCCTCACGATTGCACCTTTTTCGAGCTTCCGCATTCTATTTTCAAGCCGCGTTAGATATTTTTTGGAATTTTCGAGCTTCCAAGGAATTTTAGAAAATTTTGCAAAAAATTATATAGTAACTTACTGCAAATGGGGCCTCAGAAATGGTCTGGGGAACAGACCAATCTGATTGTAACCAATTCTGATTGAAAAAGAATCTTATTGGTTAGTATACCAATCAGATTCTTTCTAAAATAATTTTAATGTATTCAATCAGAATTGCTTACAAATAAAGGTGAAGTTTTAAAACCCTAAAGCTTGAAGCCTGTTATTTGCAGTGTATATGTTTTCAAGGACATGCTGAATGGCCGCTGACGTGGAGCTCCGCTAACGGAGGGGGTAGGTGACCGCTCCTCTATTTTCTGTATAGGAGCGCTAAAGTCTGGGAACATGAATCGAACGTTCAAATTTGTGTGTTCAAGTTTGGGTCTAGTCCATCTCTAGTCATGAACTACCTACTGTGCTTCTTCAGAAATCCCCCCCCCCTGGATTTAGAGCATTTCAATGGTCAAAAGGGACCTACAGTGCTAGAAGTGCACTATAATGGAGGGGCTACATAGCACTGGCTGGCACATCATTTTGACATCCATATCACTGTCTTGGTCCTCCAGAATTGGTTTGTTAATTAACGAACGTTCAGCGTTAATTTACTGCCGCAGTTGAACATTATCGATAATGCACTGTATCGCTAAACTGCAATACTGTGTGTTTTTAAATAGGGCCAGTAGACCTCTAAAAGGCCTAACACTAAACTTATGGGGGGGGGGGGGGGGTTAGTCCTCAAAAGGACTTTTGGGTCCCAAATTGTGTGAATACAGGAGTGGTTAACAACAAGTGCTAATCCACCACACTAAAATTCACACACAGTAAGCTTCAAAAGCATGGAAAAAAAACCTCTCTAACTCCTACACTGTCAGATCTCCACTAAACTCACTTTAACACACAGACAAAGTGGCACCTGTCTAGCTGCCTTTTATACCCAGGGGGTTGGCACGGGTAGAAACAGCTGCCATTGGTGAATTTGATACATGAAAATCTTCGAAAATGTTCAAAGGTGGGTTTGGCAAATCCGGAGATCAGAGATCTGCCATGGAACCAGGTTTGGTTCCACAATCCGGTCCATCTCTAGTTAGTATGCCAATCAGAATTGGTTACAATAATATTAGAATCTAATTGTAACCAATTCTAACGGGAACAGAATGTGATTGGTTGGTATACCAATCAGATTCTTTCTGAAAATTCTGATTGTAACTAGAGATGTCCGAACTTCGCAAAATCCGGTCCGCTCGAGGATCCGCGAATTTTCAGAAAAATTCGAAAATTCGAAAATCCGCGAGCGGACCCGTTAAAATTAAAAATACCCTTGAAATAACGAGATTTTTCGTATTTTCAAAAATTTTCAAAATTACGACTTTTCACGTATTTTCGTGAATTTCCGAAAATACATGTTTTCCCGTATTTTTGGGGAAAATACGTGAAAAGTCGTAATTTCGAAAATTTTCTCTCTTGAACCAGTCACGTTCCTTTGCCAATATGTTAACATTACAATCTTCAAAGGTATGTCCTTTATCCTTAAGATGCAGGTACACGGCTGAGTCCTGACCCGAGGAATTGGCTCTTCTGTGCTGGGCCATACGTTGATGCAGTTGTTGTTTGGTCTCCCCCACATACAAATCAGAGCATTCTTCACTGCACTGCACTGCATATATGATGTCGCTTTTCTTGTGTTTCGGTATTGGGTCTTTCGGATGTACCAATTGCTGCCTCAGCGTGTTGCTCGGTTTAAAGCAGACAGGGATACGGTGTTTTTTGAAAACTCTTCTTAGTTTCTCGGAGACCCCTGCTGGGGGGGGGGGGGGGGGGGGGGGGTTAGTCCTCAAAAGGACTTTTGGGTCCCAAATTGTGTGAATACAGGAGTGGTTAACAACAAGTGCTAATCCACCACACTAAAATTCACACACAGTAAGCTTCAAAAGCATGGAAAAAAAACCTCTCTAACTCCTACACTGTCAGATCTCCACTAAACTCACTTTAACACACAGACAAAGTGGCACCTGTCTAGCTGCCTTTTATACCCAGGGGGTTGGCACGGGTAGAAACAGCTGCCATTGGTGAATTTGATACATGAAAATCTTCGAAAATGTTCAAAGGTGGGTTTGGCAAATCCGGAGATCAGAGATCTGCCATGGAACCAGGTTTGGTTCCACAATCCGGTCCATCTCTAGTTAGTATGCCAATCAGAATTGGTTACAATAATATTAGAATCTAATTGTAACCAATTCTAACGGGAACAGAATGTGATTGGTTGGTATACCAATCAGATTCTTTCTGAAAATTCTGATTGTAACTAGAGATGTCCGAACTTCGCAAAATCCGGTCCGCTCGAGGATCCGCGAATTTTCAGAAAAATTCGAAAATTCGAAAATCCGCGAGCGGACCCGTTAAAATTAAAAATACCCTTGAAATAACGAGATTTTTCGTATTTTCAAAAATTTTCAAAATTACGACTTTTCACGTATTTTCGTGAATTTCCGAAAATACATGTTTTCCCGTATTTTTGGGGAAAATACGTGAAAAGTCGTAATTTCGAAAATTTTCTCTCTTGAACCAGTCACGTTCCTTTGCCAATATGTTAACATTACAATCTTCAAAGGTATGTCCTTTATCCCTAAGATGCAGTTACACGGCTGAGTCCTGACCCGAGGAATTGGCTCTTCTGTGCTGGGCCATACGTTGATGCAGTTGTTGTTTTGTCTCCCCCACATACAAATCAGAGCATTCTTCACTGCACTGCACTGCATATATGATGTCGCTTTTCTTGTGTTTCGGTATTGGGTCTTTCGGATGTACCAATTGCTGCCTCAGCGTGTTGCTCGGTTTAAAGCAGACAGGGATATGGTGTTTTTTGAAAACTCTTCTTAATTTCTCAGAGACCCCTGCTACATATGGGATGACCATGTTCTTTCTCCTGTCTTGCTTTTCCCCTTCACTGTTTGTATTTGTGTTCTTTTCTTTCCTTCTGCTTCTTTTGACAAAGGCCCAGTATGGATACCCACAAGTTTTAAGGGCTCCTCTGAGATGTTTCATTTCTTTAGCCTTCGCCTCTGTGCTAGTGGGGATGTTCTCAGCTCTGTGTTGCAGGGTTCTGATGACCCCCAGCTTGTGATCTAAAGGGTGGTGGGAGTCAAACATCAAATACTGATCTGTGTGTGTTGGTTTTCTGTAAACCTCTACTTCCAGTTAACCATTCTCCCTGACTTCTACCAAGCAGTCCAAGAAAGCCAGTTTGTTGTTTTTTACCTCTTCCCTTGTAAATTTGATGTTTTGGTCTACCGCATTAATGTGTTCTGTGAAAGCTTGTACTTCCTTCTGGTGGATTTTAACCCAGGTGTCATCCACATATCTGAACCAGTGGCTGGGTGCTAAGCCCTTAAAGGTATTAAGCGCCAGTTTTTCTACCTCCTCCATGTAAAGGTTGGCTACAATGGGTGAAACTGGAGATCCCATAGCACATCCGTGTTTTTGCTTATAGAACTTATCCCTGTATTTGAAATAGGTGGTATTCAGGCACAAGTCCAGTAAGGCACACACCTGTTCTTGGTTGAGATCAGTTCTGCTGGTGAGAGTGCTGTCTTGGCCTACCGAAACACAAGAAAAGCGACATCATATACGCAGTGCAGTGCAGTGAAGAATGCTCTGATTTGTATGTGGGGGAGACCAAACAACAACTGCATCAACGTATGGCCCAGCACAGAAGAGCCAATTCCTCGGGTCAGGACTCAGTAACCTACTATTACTATTTGTCCCTCAAAATGGACAGAAACTTTCAAATTATTTTCTCCCATAGACTTCTATGGGTCCGTTTTCGAATCTTCGAATTTTCCAGAAAAAAATTCCGAGCTTTGGCCACACTGCCCTTAATTATATACAAGTATAGTAAATATGCTGCTCAAACCTTTATTTAAAACTACTTTCAGGGGCGGTGCAATGGAGGACCAGCAATGTATACATTACGAAATATATATAATATGGATTTTAGGGCTGTATTAACCACAGAGCTAGTATAAACAACAACACAATTGTATTTCTTTAATTAGCACATGAAGGAAGTAATGAAGTAATGAATGCAGAAAAACTTCAAAATAACAAAAATGGTCTTGGGAATTTAATTGTTATTCAGAGACAGCTGGCAGAAGTACTGCATTCAGTTCTTGATATTTTATTTAGTCTAATGAGACCAATTGTTAGTTGATTAAGGTGAATAAAACCTTAAAAACTTTACAAGTCAGTAATTACGCTTCCTAGATTTCTGTCTTATTTATTGCAAATCTTAAGTTGGTAAGCTGATGTCCCTTCTTTCATTCTAATGGTCTGAATATGCTCTAGTCCCCTTGTCTGACCAGAAACCGGGGGGGGGGGGGGGGGGGGGTTGGCACTGCTGATGAGACTGGGGGACATTCAGCCAGATTTAAATGCGGATGCTGAGCAGATTTCTTGGATTTAAGTCAAACTAACTGATTCATATCAGTTAGCACAACTTTAAACAATTTGTTGCGCTTGATATTGCACTGAATTCAATACTTTGCAAGACTTTTTAATGACAGCTAATATCTGGCATTAAAATCTTGCTGTCGGTAGATCCCTTTTGATTCAACCCAAAATTTTATTTGGGCAGGGTAATTTACCTGGAGCGATAGCTACTCTGGGTAAATCTCTGATTACCCCACTGGTGTTTCAGAGCTTATAATTTGCTCACACTTTGAGAAGAATAAGAGAACTATCCAGAGTGCTGATTTACTGCTTTCTTAAAAATGTCAAATTTGTATTTTTAACAGTTATTATTTAAAAGTGCCAGCCACTGGTTGTTGGTATAGCAAAATAATAGCACACATCCGTTTCTACTTTAAAAGTTCCAATGATGCATCAAAAATACTGCTAGCAATAAAGAAATCTCACATTCTGCTGAAACAAATAATTCAGTTTTTGTGTCAACATAATCGCACAACATTTCAGGGTACCTCGCCCCTCTGTCAGGACCTGAAGAAAACATTCTGGAGCAATACTAGTCAGAGGAAAGGCTAGAGGAGGTAGTCGATACCCAGTGTTTAAGGACAATCACACAAGAAAACAGGACCTTTAGTATAAAAAAGGTCACTAAAATAGAAAGCACAAAAAAAAACCTCAGTAAAGGACACACATAGAGCTACATTTTTCAAAGTGCAAAGAACTAGTAATATATCATGAAAAACTAGTGGGAAGTATTTAAAAATAAGCATCCCCAATTCCGCTCTAACACGGTATTGAAAAAGCTGACTAGCGAAACGCGTCCAGCGTTCCATGTGTGGGCGTCCATGTTAGTATAGTATAGTATTTGAGGTTGAATAAAGACATACGTCCATCCAGTCCAACCCATCTAGCAATATCCTCCGTTCCTGCCTAACTGTTGATCCAGAGGAAGGCAAAAAAAAACCCACCAAATTTATGAAGGGGGAAAAAATTCCTTCCTGACTCCAAGTGGCAATCGGAAATTTCCCTGGATCAACTCTACTTTATGTATCAATACCAGTAACTTGCAACATTTCTTGTTTGCAGAAACTCATCCAGCTTTTTCTTGAAACTGACCAATGAACCTGCCATTACAACGTCCACTGGAAGACAGTTCCATACATAGCTTTACCGGTCTCACAGTGAAAAACCCTTTCCGAGCTTGAAGCCTAAACCTTTTTTCTTCAAGTCTTAAGGGATGTCCTCGTGTCCTTTGACATGTTCTATTGGTGAACAATGCCCCAGATAGTTTATTGTATGGCCCGTTAATGTATTTATACACAGTAATCATATCCCCACGCAAGCGCCTTTTCTCCAGCGTACATAATTGTAACTTTTCCAGTCTCTCTTCATATTCAAGCTCCCCCAATCCCCTTATTAATTTAGTTGCCCTTCTCTGAACCCTTTCCATTTCAAAGATGTCCTTTTTGTACACAGGATTCCAAAATTGCACTGCATATTCCAAATGAGGCCTTACCAATGCTTTGTAAAGAGGGAGAATTACATTTTCCTCCCTTGAATCCATACCTCTCTTTATACAAGACAATACCATGCTGGCTCTGGCTGTTGCCGCCTGGCACTGCTGGCTACCTATAAGTTTGTTATCCACCAAAACTCCAAGATCCCTTTCCAACAGGGATTCACTTAACACAGAGCCATTTATAGTATAAGTAGCACAAGTATTTTTAAGTCCAAAATGCATCACCTTACATTTATCAACATTGAATTTCATCTGCCACCTAGCAGCCCAATGTGATAATCTATCTAGATCCCCTTGCAACGATTGCACATCCTCTGAAGTTTTTAATGGTCGACAAAGTTTTGTGTCGTCAGCAAACACAGAAACCTTGCTGACAATACCCACTTCCAAATCATTAATAAATAGATTAAATAGAAGCGGCCCCAACACAGAACCCTGTGGCACCCCACTTAGCACTTTAGTCCATAATGATGAAGCCCCATTAACAACTACTCTCTGCATCCTATTCATTAACCAATTTTCTATCCATGTACAAATGTGACTCCCCAGACCAACAGACCTTAGCTTATTCATTAGTCGCCTATGGGGGACTGTATCAAAAGCCTTTGCAAAATCCAAGTAAACTACATCTACTGCTATACCAGAGTCTAAATTTCTACTTACTTCCTCATAAAAGCCAAGCAAGTTAGTTTGACAAGATCTATTCCTCCTAAATCCATGCTGGTTACTACTTATAATGTCAGTCCTTGAAACATACTTTAGAACATGTTCCCTTATTAAACTTTCCAGGATCTTCCCCACCACTGAAGTTAAACTTACAGGCCTGTTATTACCCGGCTGTGAACGACTGACTACCCTTTTTGAATATTGGAATAACATCAGCCTTTTTCCAATCCAGAGGCACACCACCGGACATGAGGGAATCAGCAAAAATAAGAAACAATGGCCTAGATAAAACTGAACTTAGCTCCTTAAGTACCTGAGGATGTATTTTATCCGGTCCAGGAGATTTATTAATATTAACCTTATTTAGTTCTTTCTGTACCATATCCTCGGTTAACCAAAGTGAACTTGAATCTTGTATACCTTTATTGCTACTATACTCTATGATATCTGTACTTGGATCTTCTATAGTGTATACAGAGGGAAAAAAATTATTCAAGACATTTGCTTTATCGCCATCCTCCGTAACTAACTTATCCCCATTAATTAATGGTGCCACATTCTCAGTCCTCATCTTCTTACTATTAATATAATTAAAAAAATGTTTAGGCTTAGTGATGCTTTCTTCAGCTATCCTAACTTCATTATTAATTTTAGCTAGTTTGATTGCTTTCTTACACTCCTTGTTACAGTTTTTATAATCCCTAAAGGCCCTTTCCGTTCCCTCGGCCTTAAAGGTTTTAAATGCCTTTTTCTTCCTTACCATTTGCCTCTTTACATCAGAATTCAGCCACATGGGCGCGGATTTATTTTTTTTACATTTATTTCCCAAGGGTATAAATTTAGATGTGAACTAGCTTAAAATCCCCTTGAACACAGTCCACTTCTGTTCAGTACTTTTACCTGATAATACATTATCCCAGTTGACATTCTGAAGAGCTGCTTTTAACCTGGGAAAATTTGCTTTCCTGAAATTAAATGTCTTTGTTAACCCAGCGCACTTTTCCTTTAGATAACAAGTCCAAATGCCACTATTTCATGGTCACTATTCCCTAAGCCTCCAGTTACCTTTATATCTATAATGCGCTCCACAATGTTAGATATTACCAGATCCAACAGAGCTCCTTTTCTAGTAGGAACCTCAACCACCTGTGAGAGAAAATTATCCTGCAGCAAATTCAGGAACTCATCGCCTTTTTCTTTGATGGCAGTTCCACCACACCAATCAATGTCAGGGTAATTGAAGTCCCCCATAATGAGCACACTCCCCAAACTTGCAGCCCTTGCCAACTGCATATGAAGTTGACTCACCTCAGTTTCCCTCTAAATGTTATACTGCACTTAACTTGCTGCCTGCACTATGCTATTTGGAGTTGGAGATTATGCAAAGACAGTGATATGGCTGACTCATTGACTGCTTGATTACTGGACATCTGAGTATTAATTGATTAACTCTATTTCAGAATTAGCACTGGCAGGTAATATATATACTATGTGAGGATAATAATTTTCAGACTGTCCTGTCTCTCCTTTGTCTCTGTGACTGGCATGTGTTATAAGCTGTCAGCCCCACCCCAAAAATCTATCTTTTCTGAAGCTAGTTGCAGACCTGCAACCATTCCCTGTTCATTCTTTTATGTACGGACACCTTAGGGAGAGAAAAAAAATGTTTTTAGGCTTGTGGCTAACGTTACAAATTGATTTAGAAGTTTGTGGGTGGGACTTTGGATGCAGCTGATGATACTCTGACCCAGTGCTTGGAGGCAGACCCTGAGTCTTGGTGATGTAACAGTGAATTAATTTTAAAGGTAGGAGTGGGCTTTTTTTAAATGAAGGCCATGTGTATGGCGACCACAGTTCCCTTTTACAAAACAATTATTGGCATAGGTATAGATAAAAAAATTACTGATCAATGAAAAAATGTGCTTATGGTTTAAAAGAGAGCATAAATGCAAGAATACATATCTGACAAGATAAATATCTTAAAAAATGACAGTAATGACCCCATTTGGAGGAGCTGGGCATGTATAAGCCAGTTCCCACAGCTGCCAGAATAATTCATACTGTATGTGTGTGGTAGTGCCAATAAGTCATCTGAATAAGAAAACTCTTTTCTACTACTTATAATAAGAAATCCTTTGAGTTTTAATATTAATTGAATTGTATTTTATTACCCATGGTTTCCTCTACTACAAAATTGTTCTATTCGCTACTTTCTTACAATAAATAAACTGACTTTCATAATGAAGTCTTAAAAATGCAATAGTGATCTCACAGAGACTACAGTGCTGGGTAACATAGTATGATTTCATTTACTTTGTTTTGTCTATGAATGAAGGCACTGAGTGTTAAACTGGTTTTAAGCAGTGTTGTAAAGGGTTTTGGAACTGCTTCTGTTAAACCTGTAAGTCTTTAAAAGCCTATGCCTAAGCTTATGAAGCTTGAATTATAAATAAGTTAAGTTATGCAATTCTCTTTATCTATTTACAGACAACAGAATATGTCAGATAGGAACAAAACTGGCGAGTTTCATTTTGCCAGCAAATCCTGCGATGCTGAAAATCCACTGTTTTGTTCAAATTTTCAATGTTAAAATTAGACACTGCTATTGACTTTCAACACCAATTTTTGCCTTTTCAACACTTATTTTTCATCTTTTCCACACTGTATTTCGAAATTACATCAAAATTACCCCCATCCAGGTTCAAACCCATCAGCAAGTCTGCAAAAGCTAAAGCCAGGAAGATCCTGCATTGTAGTATTCAAGGTAAAGTAATATTGTGAGTACTTTTTAGTACGCACTAGTAAGGCCTCATATAACTCAACTAAAGTACAAATTTGGAATCCAATAAACAAAAAGAACATTATGAAACTAGATATATGAGGAACAGAAGATCTCATCCATAAGATATCCTAGTTAAGTCTAGCAACATTATTGTTGCCTATTATTTGTTGGGAGCAAATGCTCAGCCGGGACAAATCACTGTTGGTCACGGCAATAGTGGCCATAGGGAACCGCACGTTTGGCCATGATTTACCAACAGACCCAATTGCCCGTTTGTTTGATTCGCATGAATGGGCAACTGAGCTCGGTTGCGGCCGGCCGCCCCACACCAGCAGATATTTCTAGCCAATAGTGCCAATAGACTTACATCCAAAATGGCCTCTCAGCACTAGGCATATACATATAGATAAGATACTGGAATTGGATGCGCTACTCACAAAGTTAGGTTAAAACTTTAGTCTTTGTTATTGCATAGTTAAAAGCATGGATTGCTACACATAGCTACATTATTGGAAAAGAGAGTGTCTTATGTGTAAATGTAATCTCTTTCTACAGATATATAAACAGAATATACAATAAACTGGTTGAATGTTCTGTTTTTTTTTAACAAAATATATTCCATAAATATACAACGCATCCTCTAAGATTAGAATACTGGAGGTTTTAAAAGACCGCGATGTGATTGTGTGATTTACTGTAGCAGCAGCAGGTACATTTCTAGCCTTGGCAAAGTTTACTTTTACCTTTGTTTTTGCCAAAGGCACAGAGAGAAATTAGGAGTCAAATATTCTCACTATAAAAATATTGAGATATTAGGAAGATTCATGTTCTATGTCTTAATTCTTAGTCATTCTCAAATTGCTATCAATTTCTACCCATGTATATACATATGCAAAATAAAATTCAGCATACAGAGTAGTGGATACCATGGGTTCTGTCACTTATAATCACATTTAATAAAATTTAATTTCTATTAAAACTGTAATATTAGGAAATGAATAATGAGAGTGTTCTACGGATTTATAAAACAGGGATGCTTTAACGGCATATTGCACAGATGAAGTACTTTCCTGAGATCAAAAAACCTTGAACCTACCGAGTTTAATAGTCTGCTAGATAACAAAGTAGATCTTATTAACAGAAATGGAAATCCAGACTTTTCTTGCATCAGGGCAGATGAAAAGATAAGTATTTTTATTACTCTTTTCAACTTATTGCCTTCAAATCCATTGCTTTTTTCCACTTTGCTATATTTTATGACACTCTTCTTATGAAAGCCTTGCACATTTTATTTCTATGGAAGTAATAAGGACAATCTTTCCAATGAGTGGCATGGCAAAATGCATTTGTTACACATTTATTTCATAGCCATTAAACATTTTTTCTAGAGTCCATGCCAAGTAGTTAAAAACAAAGCGATGTTATGTAGAAATAATTTGAATCAGTTATTCTTTTCAGCCTGTGAACCTTCCACATCTTTTCTTTCCCAATTGCTCTTAAATTGATGTGGAGAAATTCTAGGACCTAAAGTTTAGAATGATTTCTGAACTTGTGAGCAGTAAAAAAAAAATGGAATGCATTTATATGCAAAATCCTTCTCTGTTTTCTTCATAGCATACTATGGTTATTCCATTTTCTTTACTTTTCAACATCTTCCAGAAACAAACTACAGTGCTACAGACCCTAGACTTAGTATTGTTAGTAGATGAAATGTTGCTTCATATTTCTCCCAATTCTTCATGCCAGATTATTTTGACTTTTTTGATCCCTACCTAGCAGGATTTTGTAACCTTAATGGTGTCTCTTGTGCTGGCTGATGCAATATGTTGTGTAAAAGTTTACTGGCCCTATTAATTTGCAGCAACCAATTACACTCTCTCTATATATTGATACAATTATCAAATTATACACTGCATATAGATATAATATATGTAATACAGAAGGCTATGGACTTTTAATTAATGGGAAGGTGCAGTGGCATAAATTCTTATAACATCCTCTCAGCTACGTCACTAAGTGACTAACTCCAATGCACCTCCCTATTCCCTGCCTGTCACCCTTAACAACTAATACCCTCATAGGAAAGGCATCTTGGTCTCTCTCTAATGCCTGAAAACTATCAGGGAGATTTTTAAAAAGTTCTTATCGTTAAAAATGGTGCTAATTTTGCCCCAACCAATCAGATGTTAGCTTTCAAATGGTAAATAACTTCTAATTGGTTGGGGCAAAATTAGCACCATTTTTAACGATAAGAACTTTTTTTTAAATCTCCCTATATCTGCGCAAAAACCTCAAGGCAGTGATAGCAAGAAAGGTTAACCCCACGGCTGCTTAACATTGTTAAAAGCCATTAACCAGGTGTGTCCCCATATTTATTTTCACTAACATTAAGGATTATATTAGCTTTTAAGGGTCACAGGCTGGGTTTAAAGAGAACAGGAAGAACTGTGTGGAGCCCAAAGATTTTTTTTTATTATTAAAGGATAAGTACACTGTAAAAACAAGTTAGGTGTAATTGACAGCAGCAGCTTTAACTAGTCATTCCCACCCACCCTTTTTTTTCTAGGTCCCTCGTGAGCCTACCTGTGCTGATGGAAAATTCCTGACATCTTGGATCTGCAGTCTCTTCTCCTTAGCTCCGCCCTCATTGATTCCTGGTTCTCCTCATTCTGCAGGTCCTAAAATGCACTTTCCGTGTGCTTCGTGCGTGCGTGTGTGATGCCACAGCACACAGGAAGAAATAATATGGCCCTTTGCAGTATAATATAAGGATATCAAGTGACCTCAGAGTTCCCTGCCTTTACGGAATGTATTAGCTTTAAGGGAGCCAGGCTTTCTGCTGTACAAAAGCATATAAAAGCAAACAGATCCAACGCACAATATGTAGAAAAGCGGTCTCTCTCTCTCTCTCTCTCTCTCTCTCTCTCTCTCTCTATATATATATATATATATATATATATAAAACCAGAAACACACCGCACCCTGGATTTATGATAACTTTTTATTTTTGCTCATGTGAAACGTACAACATTTCACAGATAAATTCCCCTTCTTCAGGTATAAAAAACAGCTATCACAAGTTGCTAAATTCAAACACATTGTATACCCTCCCCATACAGGGACTGACATCATCACCCAACCCCTAAGTAAGTCCCTGCTAAATCATTTAACCCCTAAATGTACTGTCAAACATATCTAAATCAAACCCCACTCAATCCACCAATTTACTAGATGGATCTTAAGAAGAAAAGCGAAAAAGGAAAGCAAAAATGGCTAAGATTCACCATACCCCACTTTATGACAGACTCTAGTTAAAGGAAATGATAGAGATCGTAATCCCTATTAAGGCCTCTTGGATGGAGACTACCAAGATGGTGCACCCACCATACCTCCCTTCTCCTAAGGGTGAGGGCCCTATCCCATCCCCTATCAGGGACAGGGACCACTTCCAACACCCTTTTCCAAGAACTATGTTATGCCCCGCATCAACTCTTTTAAATGTAGACCTTACGAGGCTATTACCTAATGTAACGCTTGTATCGTACCCTTTCGGTATGATACAAGCAGAGGAGTTCTAAATTTCTCTACCTCTGGGTACATGCGACTAAGCATGTGCCAATTCTTTCTAATGGCTTCACTCACTAGTTCATTAAAATTCTTTTAATAGGACCTTTCTTTTTCTTTATTTATTAATCACCTTTTGCTTTATTAACAGCTATATCTAGAACCTACTGGGGGTAGCCCCTATCCAAGAACTTTCGATACATCTGATCACATTGTTTAGCCCTCTGTTCACTTTCACTCGTTATCCTGTTTACCCTCTTGAACTGGCTGATCGGAATAGACCTCCTGACATGGGAAGGATGGAAACTCCCATAAGACAGAAGTTGATTCCGATCAGTCGGCTTGCTATACAACATTGTTTCAAAGCCTCCTCTCAATTTCACTTTTACATCTAGGAAATTAATCTTAGATTGACTATACTCAAGTGAAAGCTCATTGATCTTCCGATGTACATCTCCCGATGTAGCTCATTGACTTGCTGATGAAAAAATTGTAGGGAACCAACGTCGCCCCACCATATGAGGAAGACATTGTCTATGTATCTCCACCAGGCAAGACAGTTCCTGGTTAAGGATGGTAAAGCATTGATGAAGTCTCCCTCAAGCCATGCCATAAAGGCGTTGGCATATGACGGAGCGATGTTGGAACCCAAGAACGATCTGTTCAATATTAGACTCAAAGACTCAAGAAATCTATTTGTTGTGTGTTGTACCCACCATCCTCACTTAACAACTTGCGGCAAGATGTAATGCTGTCTCCGTGAGATATGTAGGTGTACAATGATGACACATCCATAGTTGCTACTATCACTTGGTCCCAATCCTGAATCACTACATTGCAACTACAAGTTTCTCTAAAAATTGCGAAGTATCCCTCTTATACGACCACGTGCCCTGCACCAAGGGCGCAAGAATGCCATCCAGCATGGAGGCCATAGGGCTGAGAAGCCTATGCCCACCACTATGGGAAAGCCTGGAGGCTGGATGGGATTCTTGTGAACCTTGGGCAGGGCATACAGTACCGGAGTAATGGGAAGGGACACAGTAAGAGCCTTTTGGAGCTCTTTCGAAATAATATGTGACTCAGTCACCCTGGTGAGAAAGGTATAAAATTCTTGATGTCCACTTTGGGATCTCTCGGCACCTTCCGATAAACCTCTATGTCACCAAGCTGACTCAGTAATTCCTGAAGATAATATTCTGTGTCCAATACCACGATCGCTCCCCTCTTATCCGAGGGCTTGATGGTGATATTGGACCTCTGTTAAAACTGATGCAAAGCTTGCCTTTCGTCGACAGTTAAATTATGTTTCAAAGACAGACCATCAATTTTCTGCAAAGTAAGTGACATATCATGCTTTACTTGTGAGACCATGCTTTATTTGTAGGGGAGACCACCCAGATGGTTAAGTCGTGCATCTCACAGCACCGTTCTAGTATTAAGAAAAGGGATGTGAAATTGCCAGTCCCAGAGCATTATATGGAGGCCGTTATACAGAAAAAGATCTTAGATTTAGGGTGATGGAAGTGGTCCCTGTCCCTGATAGGGGAGGGGATAGGGCCCGCACCCTTAGGAGAAGGGAGGTATGGTGGGTGCACCATCTTGGTAGTCTCCATCCAAGAGGCCTAAATAGGGATTACAATTTCTATCATTTCCTTTAACTAGAGTCTGTCATAAAGTGGGGTATTTTTGCTTTCCTTTTTCACTTTCCATCTAGTAAATGGGTGGATTGAGTGGGGTTTGATTTAGATATGTTTAACAGTACATTTAGGGGTTAAATGATTTAGCAGGGACTTGAGTGATTAGGGGTTTGGTGATGATGTCAGTCCCTGTATGGGGAGGGTATATAATGTGTTTGAATTTAGCAAATTGTGATAGTTGTTTGTTGTACCTGAAGAAGGGGAATTTATCTGTGAAACTTTGTACGTTTCACATGAGCTAAAATAAAAAGTAATCATTAATCCTGGGTGCGGTGTGTTTCTGGTTCAATATATATGATATAGGGGTATACGGCTGTACCCTCTCATACCATCACCAGGTACCTTAAAGGGCATGTCCACCCCCAAAACTATAATCCCCCCCACTACTGGCCCCATTGTGTAGTGTAGTTTAATCCTTACCTCACATCCCAGCTCCATAAGGTTCTCCTGTAGTCTCCCCCCAAAGTCCCAAAAACTGCCCACCAGGAGTATAGCAGAGTCCATATGGGACTCTGCCTCCTTCCTGGCCTCAGGGAGAAGTTTGGCATGCGTACTGCAGCCCTTCTCCCCCTCCCTCCCCCTCCCTCTCCCTCCCTCTCAGGATTCCCTCCCCCTAGTGTAAAACCCTTAATATATATGATTCCCCCTGTCCCCCCAGCCCCAACCGCTCCATTTTTATTTTTAGAAAGCTCCCCAAACTTTACTTAACTTCCCTCTTTCCCCCGCCGCAATGAACTCCCGGCAGCCGCGTCCGTGATTGGCTGCCGCTCAGCCAATCACAGACGCGACTGCCGGTCCCACCCCTCTGCTTGCATTTTCTCGCAAGCAGAGGGCCAGCAGCGTGGCGGAGGAAAGAGGGGAGGTAAGTAAAGTTTGGGGAACTTTCTAAGAGTAAAAATATAGCGGTTGGGGCTGGGGAGACAGGAGGAATCATATATTAAAAAATGATTTTAAGGGTGGACATACCCTTTAAGAGGAAGAAAGGTGTGCAGTGGACTTCTGAATTATATATATATAATTCAGAAGTCCATATATACATATAGAGCTTTATGTATATACATAAAGAGACATAGTGAAAAATATAAAATGTAGGAGAATCCATCATAAAACTTTTGCATGTGTAGCCTTTGCATTCTTGTTGTTTTCTTAACCAGCAGCTTTTCTTTTTCCTAGACATTAAATAATAGCAAAGCCTACAAAAAAGGCTTTAGAGTTTAAAGTAATGAATTATGTATAGAAAACAATTCAAATACTGTGGGAAAAGAAAGGGAAGAAAAGTAAAAATCCTGACAACTTAGCCATAGCATTGTGCTTGGAACTATTCCATTGATCATGATCGCTACAAAGCAAATCACAGAGACCATTTTTTTTTAATTAAAAGGGAAATTGTAAAAGGGAAATATTTTTTGCAATGTTATCACCTACTTGGTTTCAAGCACTTAATTGACTTATGTTGATAATAAACACAGGCTGTGGTCACATGTTAGCTATATATACAATCCACAATACAAAGTGTAACACTTTCAAACTGGCATTTGTCAGCACTAGTGATGGACCCGAGTTCGGGTCAAACTTTATGAATTTGGGCAAATTCCAAACTATCTGAATTATCTGTTCAAAACTCGGACTTATTTACGATAATTATCGAGTTTTCTAATCGGTAACCCTCAAATGTAGCCTTTGATTTCAGTAACCCTCGAATGTATCGTTTGGTAACGCTTGAGTGTATCCGATCGTGGAGAAAGTTACAGGGTTATTCAATAAAAGTTCTTATCGTTTCAAATTGTGCTAATTTTGCCCCAACCAATCAGATGTTAGCTTTCAAATGGTACATAAGATCTGATTGGTTGGGGCAAAATTAGCACCATTTTAATTGATAAGAACTTTTATTGATTTGTGGTGATAGTGACATGTTCCCCAGACTATTTCCCAGGTGCCATAGCCATTTACAGTAAATTACCTTTGCTATATTTTCTGTATTTAAACCAAAGTTTTCAAACTATTTCTCTCCATTGACTTTAATGGGTTAGTTTTCGAACTTCTGAACTTTTACTGAAGTTCAGAAGTTCAAAAACAAACCAAACTTCAGGAAGTTCGGCCATCTCTAGTCAGCACTAGTCTCTGTTTAAGGTCATGTGGTTTGTCGTGGAACCTTAGTTGTCCTTTTTAATCACAACTAAACCTGGCTACAGTTAAGAATAGAGGCACCATAGGAGGGTAAGTGTTGTCCTGGTTGCCTTTATAGTAAGCAACTTTTGGCATTGTTTCACAAAGTTTGCTCATTTCTGGCCGGTGTCCAGCAGTTTGATTGAGAGGGAGGTGTTGGCTTAGCTCTTCAACATGTACTGTTCAATAAGCACATTCAACATTGCATAGGTATATAGTGGAGTTGTTCCAGCCTGCCAGTAGCAGTAATGAGATGCAAGGGAGTTCCTTCGGGACACTACCACGTGCAAGTGAGCCTAGCCAGAATAGGTCTCTGGATAGCAAGCAGAGATGGCGGGTTTGAGGATTCGAACCCGTATCCGCAGCGGATCACAAGGATTTTCCCGGAATCCGCTTTACAAACTTTTTACGAACTTCGTTTGAGTATTTCCAAACATTCGAGGATTTCCAGCCGTTTGGTAATCTTCGAACGGCTGAGGATTCCCGAAAGGCCGAAAGGCCCATGGCCGCATGTTGGGTGGTTTCACGGCTCAAACAAGGACCCCCCCTCACCGGCACTTACAAGGGCCCTTTGGGACTTAGGGGGTCCCGCAACTCGAACTGGGACCTTCCTCCACGGCACTTAGAAGTGCCCTTGTGGCACTGACAAGTACCCTTGTTGGGGGTCCTGCAGCTCGAAACCAGGACCCCCATTGGCTCTTAGCAGAGCCCTTGGGGGCGTGTTCTTTTTCTTCCCAGCCGGCGAAGAACTCTGCTTTTGCCGACACCAGGGGAATGTCAGTGCGGCCGCCAGTGACACCTCCAGCTCTGGCGACATCAACGTCATCTGTGTTGCCGGTGTCTTGATTCAAAGTCTTCTTTTTTCTCGTCAGCAGTTTGATGATTACCGAAAATGGCCCGCAGAAACACACACATACGCATGCTACTTACGTTTTTCTCTGTTCTTCTCATGGGACCATGTTCCCCAGATCATTTCCCAGGTCCCAGAGCCATTTAAAGTAAGTTACCACTGCTATTTAAACCATTATTTTAGACCTAGATTTCTGAATTTTTTCCCCCATTCACTTTAATGGTGGATTCGTGGATTTTCGTATTTTTTTAAAAATCCGCAAATCCTTGAGGGGAATAGAATTTTCGGACGTTCAGCCTTCTCTAATTTGGAGTATATGGCTCCAGCCTCCTATCTTACCGGCATAGTGATTTAAGTTCGCGGACGCCCAATTTTTATTGTATTGTGTTAATAAATTGGTTTGGCACTTTATATCAACATTTATGTGATTTTAAATTGCGAGAGGTTCTGTGAGGCAGGTTTTTCTTGCTGGTGGCCTTATAGTTTTGTGTGCTGCTGCATGGGGACCTTTTGGAGTTTATTCCCCATTTTTTTTATTGTTTCACATAGTTCTGGCTATCAAAATTTTGAAACAAATCACCATATCCCCAAAATTTTGAAATTGCTGGATCCACCTCTGAAGCAGCTTAGTTTCAAGAGCAGGAACTTATACACTATACATGTTCTATATCTTTCCTAGATTACACAGCCATACCTGGACTAATCGTCTGATGATTTATTATTGTTTCCAGATAGATATTGGATACCTGATTTGAAAGAAAATACAAATATATATAAAGCTCTCTATCTTTAAAAAATTGGACCCTTTTTTTTTCTGCCGTAAGTGGATATTATGAAATGCTAATTAACAGTAACTGAGTCACTTGCCAGTTACTAGTTTGAGTCCCATTAGTGGAAAGAACATTCACAAAAATTAATACATTTCCCCAATACTACATCCTGTGCAGTATTTAAACTTATATGGCAAACAAATAAGCTTTTAATGTATCTAGCCTTTTTTTTTGGGGGGGGGGGGGTGTTGGTGTTGTTTGTATCTTTAAGTCTAATTTCACACCTTCAGTAACCAGAATGTATTACCATCGCTTAGATAGACACCTAATGGCAATAACACTAACTGCACATACTGTACTGTACATTCTGCCTTCAGGGTCTTAATGGAGCAAAGTGTACAAACAATGTAGCCATAGCAGTGAGTAGAGATGGACTAGAACCCGAGCCGAACTATTCAAATTCAAATGAATTTGGACTTCTCGAACTATCCCTGACCGGGATTTTCGATATTTTTGGATAAATATCAAATGTTCGACCATTCGAATGTGCGAGTAAAATGCCTATTATACCTATACACGAGCATCGTATCCGCAAGTAAAGGGTCCATTAAAACCTATACGCGAGCATCGAATCCGCGAGTTAAATGTCCATGGTATCTAGGCGCGAACGCGAGCATCGAACCCGCGAGTAAAGTGTCCATTAAAGCCTATACGTGACCATCGAATCCGCGAGTAAAATGTACATGGTACCTAGTCGCGAATGAGCTTGAAAATAGCGCGAGTTAGAGTAAAATTGATTTTTCGAATGTCCTGGATATTCGAACTTGTTCCCCAGACCATTTTCCAGGTCCCACAGCCATTTACATTAAGTTACCATTGATATTTTAATTGTATTTCATTAGAACTTTTCGAAATATTTGACTCCCATTAACTTTAATGGGTCCGTTTTCGAACTTTCCAACTTTCCATATAGTTCGAAAGTTGGAAAACGGACCGAACTTTCGAAAGTTCGGCCATCTTTAGCAGTGACTAAGATGTATGCTTAATTTTACACACATTTCTTCCTTTTCAGGAAATTTCAGGAAACAGCAAACAGTATAAAAAAAAATTAGTTGTACTCGTTATATGCACCAAAATTACATCTAATCTTACCCTGTAATTTATGCTGTGAAATGTTGAAGGTTCATGGTTTATGTCAATAAGCAAATTATATTCTTTTTGAAAAGGACAATGTCTGAAATTGATTATATGGTTTATGTTGAAGACAATTTCCTATTGCAGTAAGTTTGCATGCATTTGTTTTGCTATAGCTATGCCACATATTTCTCTTTGTCTGGTGCATTTTCTTTGAGCTTCACACATACAATTTAAGTAAATCAAAGGGAGACAACATGTCAAAATCCAGCAGTAGACAACATGTTTTGATGGTGCTTTTTAATGTGGTATAAATAAACATAGTGATGTAACCAATAAAAACAAAATATCACTGCAACTTGAATTTATATTGTGAGTATTATTCAGAGAACCACTATAAAAAAGTACTAGTGCTTGGTCTTGTTTGGCACCATCCTTTGTTTATTTGGTATATCATCTATGTGAATAGAAAGTGTATTTTTAAAGCCAGCGTTTTTTCAATCTGTGAAAAAAAAACGTGGGATGCCCCTAAATGTGAATAGTAAAAACTAAAAAAATTAGTAAAAAATAGTAATAAATAAATATATACAGTTATACGATTTAAACATACTTGTCGTTTAAGAACAATTTTAATGCCCCATTAATGCCCCCAAGCTGTGCTGTGGTTTGGGGGCCCCTTTTTCTTCACAAAATGTATTTGAAATTTTATGGCATTCAGCATTAAGCTGTATTTAACTGGTTTAAAGTGCATGCTTTTTACTGTGCTGCTACTTTGTTTAAAAAAGAGGAGAAATGTCCCATGGCTAACCTTAGAACTATGAATTGAACATACATCCTACAATAAACATTTCCAACTATCCAATCACATGGCTAACCTTAGAACTATGAATTGAACATACATCCTACAATTAACATTTCAAACTATCCAATCACATGGCTAACCGTAGAACTATGAATTGAACATACATCCTACAATTAACATTTCAAACTATCCAATCACATTGCTAACCGTAGAACTATGAATTGAATATACATCCTACAATTAACATTTCAAACTATCTAATCGCATGGCTAACCTTAAAACTATGAATTGAATATACATCCTACAATAAACATTTCAAACTATCCAATCAAATGGCTAACCTTAGAACTATGAATTAAACATACATCCTACAATAAACATTTCAAACTATCCAATCACATGGCTAACCTTAGAACTATGATGAAAATACAAATCCTTACAATAAACATTTCAAACTATCCAATCAAATGGCTAACCTTAGAACTATGAATTAAACATACATCCTACAATAAACATTTCAGACTTTCCAATCACATGGCTAACCTTAGAACTATGAATTGAACATACATCCTACAATAAACATTTCAAACTATCTAATCACTTGGCTAACCATAGAACTATGAATTGAACATACATCCTACAATAAACATCTTAAACTATCCAATCACATGTAACACAGACAAACTTAATGTAGCAAGTAGGGGCCATACAACTCCAACCCAGCTTTCTACAGATGACATCAATTTAAACTAGTAGAGCCTGAGAGGATCTTCAAAAGAGAAAAGATAATCAACCAAGTATGCAAAAGCCAGTTCAATACTAAGAATGTAAAAAAAAATGACAAAACTAAGAACTAACTACAATCAAACACCTGTATCATTTTTATATATTTCTGAACATTGCTGTGATGCTACAATGTGGAAGTAATGACAAATTCGGAATAAATCCTGAGTGCATTTATTCAGTAAATATAAAAAAGAAGAAAAGGCTGGGGTTTTTTTTATAATGCACATTGCAAACATATTATGATATTACAACATCAGAAAAAGTGAATTTAGAATGATTGTTCTTAAGTCAATTGGACAATATTTCAAATGATTTTAAAATGAAACTATTATTATTTCAGAATTCCCAACAGCTTCTTTAGGAATGTGTTTCACACCAGGCGTTAGTCATTCAGCCATCAGGAAAAGAAAAAAAAGAAAAAAGAAACACTCTTCCATGTTCACACATTTGCATATTGATAGTTTGCATATTAACGACTTCAGAGAGTGGGTGGGCTAATGAATGCAGAACTCTCCATGATTTTAACTCAATTTACCTCATCTATATTCCAATTACTCGAGGAATTGGCATTCAGTTTTTATTGAAATTAGCCAAGCCAGGCTTAATTTGCCTTGCCCTTCCATTAATCCAATTAATTAGCAACATCGATGTGTGCTGCTTTTGTAATGCAGCTTTGTTCACTACTATGATGAAAGAATATTACACTATGGGTAATTAAACTCAGCACTATGTGAATCAGTAAAAAAAAAAAACATATTTCAAGCTTTGGTCTCTCTCATACATGTAGACAGATAAATATGCATTTAAAACATGACCATGTTCTGTGGGCAATTCTCATAATACTAATACCCTATACTGTAGATTTAGTTATGTTTACATCAGGTCTCTAAAACAAATTGTTTCCTCCGCACGTACTGTGTTTCAGATTGGGGCTGTTGAACATATAATAAGGTACAAGCCTGTTGTAACATCACCCTACCCATTACTTAGCTTTTCTGTTCACTTGTGGACAGGCCTTTGTTTATTTTTAATGGAACAATAATAAAAATTTTAAAATATAAATTGCTTAAAATAGGAAAATCTCAAGAAATATTATTTTACATCTACCACAAACAAAGCACACCAAAAACATGTATTTATTAGTGAAATGTACCATTATCTATTTATCTATCCATCAATCTATCTAGCTATTCTGTTTACCATCAAATCTTGTCTCCTAAGTGCTTTTCGGAATAAAATTGAGTGGTTCATAATTTAGAACAAAATAACCTCATTCCATCAGTTTGATATCATAGAGAATTCAGACCTTTTGTAATGTACAATGCTAAAAATTATTTTACACTTATAATACAAAAATTTGAATATGTTACTGTATTAGATCATCATTTATTATACATTTGGTAACAAAATATAAAATACATGGGAAATATGCTATCAATATCATGTTATATACAGGTGGTAAAATAACACTATGTGACATAATAAAACAAGGTTCCTTTTTTAAAAAAGTGACATTTTAAAGAAAATTAGGAAAAAAACCAATTCACTAGATTGTGTATATTTGCAGGTATATTGCAATTCCATACATTGAAATAAACATTTCTTGAGCCAAGCTGTCAAAATGAAGTTGCTCCTTGACACTTGTCCAACTGCCACTCAGTTATTTAGCTATTTCCTGCTTATTCTTGTTTAAGATGGATGTTTTATTTTCACTTGGTTTATCAGTAGATGCTGCATATATGAACTTTTGGATAAATATTTACAGTGCATACATTTATGTTAAAATATCTCTTTGATCAAAGTTATTTTCTGGCTTACTGTAATGAGACAATATAAATTAGTTCTAAAAATCCCCCCCCCCCAAAAAAAGCAAATAACTATATTGATATTACCTTAAATATTAGAATCTATTGTATCTTTTCTCTTGACAGCAATTGCCTGTAAGTACTACCCCTGTGCCTGTTTTCCTTTTGTTATTATTGTTAGATATTGTTTCTACGTGCCATGGATTTTAAAGCCACCTGGGGTATTTATGGTAAATTTGCATAATGATATTTTGCACTGTGATGAAAGAATGTCTCTCCAAGGTGCAGGCAATATGTATAGTGAATGTCTCTATATGGTGCAGGCAATATGTATAGTTGGCCACCATCTTCTTCTTTATCCTCTACCTTTTGTCTCTAAGTAGAGGGAAATGTATATTCCTTCTTTCCAAGGTGAAAAGGCAGATTTTCCATGGTTCATACTACATTTATTAACATTCCATGCTGGAAAACATCTTATTCTTATAATTGGATTACCCTTTTTCCACATGTTGAACTATTCTCCCTTTCCAGCGTTTAAACCTGCCATTTATGACATTTTTCCTTGCCTCTTACTAGACTTTTCCTTTGTCTACTAAGAATTTTCAATTTTGACATGTTCTTTTCATACTTTTAACCTCCTTCTCACAAAACTTGTTGATTTTGAAACATCAAACATCCTTTTAATCTGCTGTATCTAGCAAGATTTTTGCTTCACTTAAAACAATAAATATTCATTTTTAATTGATAAAAAGAAATAAATTAGAGTTTGGCAAGGTTGCAAAATGTAAGGATAAAATACTGATTCTTACTGGCTTTCTTGTCACCTTGAAGTTGAGGAATCTGGTCAGTAGAGATGGCCGAACTTTCGTTCGTTTCATTTCCAAACTTCTGAACATCAGTAAAAGTTTGGAAGTGCGTCTTACTTTCCTTGTAATGCTGACATGCATATTTTGTCAATGCATTCATAAACAAGATTTGCTATTGGTTATCGTGACGTTAACTCCATATTAGCACTGGATGCATGTGTTTTGCAAAAGACACCCGCACATCTGGCACTTCTGTTACTTTTAGTGCAAGATTTAAACATCTTCAGGGATTTACCCATGTTCGCAAATGCTTGAATCGTGGAGGGGAGATTTTCCCGGAATGGGTTAATCTCCTCCTTAATGTTTTGTTAGACAGCTGTCATTTGCACAAACAGAAAAACCAAAGACCTTGTTCAACTGAGGGAATGCTATCTAGTTGCAAAGTTACATAACTATTCTGGGTTAAAAGACAACAAAAATTCAACTCCTCAATGCAAAACAAATCATCGCCAAAACAACAAAAAAAGGAGTTTCCTCCTCCTAACCGGTGCATCAGTACACCAACCAAAACAAGAACTCAACAAATCACACATGCCCACACACAATACAGTAACCAGCTGTAACCCTATCCAGTCTGTCTTAAGTAGAACGTATCTAAGCCTCCTTTGAATGTGTTTAGAGATTCAGCCAAGCATTTTCAGGTAGAGCATTCCACAACCGTACTGCCCTCACAGTATAGAACCATAGGTTGCCTGAGCTGAAATTGTTTTTTCCTTAGTCTGTAGGAGTGGCCTCTTGTCTGTTGTTCAACCGTATGAGAGGAAATATTCCTTGCAAAGTTTTAGGCTTTAGTTCCATCTAACATATTTGTAACTAGTTATCATATCCCTTTGCTAATGCCTCTTTTCCAGGGAAATGAAACCAAACTAAGACATAGATTCTTTAATGCTACTTATTAGTTTAGTTGCCTTTCTCTGTATTCTTTCCAATTTATTGTTATAATTTTTATAAACTGGTGTCCAAGTGCACTGCTTTCTCAAGATGCCTTACAAAGGCTCTGTACAGAGACAGAACTATGCTCCTTCTTACTCAGGAAAGTATTTTATTTGCTTTTATAGGTACTGTATGACACTGCAAAGATAAAGGCTATTCATGAATCATAAAACATGAAAACATTTAAAATAATACAGCGTAGCCTACTAGTGCATAAGTAACGTGAGCAAGCACTTTGTATAATTGTGGCACAAGATGATAAACTGGTATTAAGCTGACAAAGCTGGCGTTAAATGAAACAAAAGTGTTTATTAACTGTGGTTTGCAGTCTGAGTGAATGTACTAACCTAGCACTATTTATTTCTGGGAGTGTGCTGCTTACTATTAGAATAAGGTGGTGGGAATTATTTAAGAAAACGTAAGGTACTGGGTTTCTAAAATAAATACTTGTTTTCATCTGGATTGTTACCTGTAGGGTGGGGGCTGGTATTGTGTAGTATATTATTTGAGGTTGAACAAAGACATACGTCCATCAAGTCCAACCCATCTAGCAATATTCTCATTTCCTGCCTAACTGTTGATCCAGAGGAAGACAAAAAAACCCACCAAATTTATGAAGGGGAAAAAAATTCCTTCCTGACTCAGTGGCAATCGGAAATTACCCTGGATCAACTCTACTTTATGAATCAATACCAGTAACTTGCAACATTCCTTGTTTGCAGAAACTCATCCAGCCTTTTTTTTAAACTGACCAATGAGCCTGCCGTAACAACATCCGCCGGAAGACAGTTCCATAGCTTCACCATTCTCACAGTGAAAAACCCTTTCCGAACTTGAAGCCTAAACCTTTTTTCTTCAAGTCTTAAGGGATGTCCGTGTGTCCTCTAACATGCTCTATTGGTGAACAATGTGAAACAGTTTATTGTATGGCCCGTTAATGTATTTATACACAGTAATCATATCCCCACGCAATTGCCTTTTCTCCAGCATACATAATTATAACTTTTCCAGTCTCTCTTCATATTCAAGCTCCCCCAATCCCCTTATTAATATAGTTGCCCTTCACTGAGCCCTTTCCATTTCAAAGATGTCCTTTTTGTACACAGGATTCCAAAATTGCACTGCATATTCCAAATGAGGCCTTACTAATGTTTTGTAAAGAGGGAAAATACCATTTTACTCCCTTGAATCCATACCTCTCTTTATACAAGACAATACCATGCTGGCTCTGGCTGTTGCCGCCTTGCACTGCTTGTTTATCCACCAAAACTCCAAGATCCCTTTCCAACAGGGATTTACTTAACAAAGAGCCATTTATAATATAAGCAGCACAAGGATTTTGAAGTCCAAAATGCATAACCTTATATTTCTCAACATTGAATCTCATCTGCCACTTAGCAGACCAATGTGACAATCTATCTAGATCCCCCTGCAACGATTGCAAATCCTCTGAAGTTTTTTAAGGTCGACAAAGTTTTGTGTCATCAGCAAACAAAGAAACCTTGCTGACAATACCCACTTCCAAATCATTAATAAATAGATTAAATAGAAGTGGCCCCAACACAGAACCCCACTTAGCACTTTAGTCCATAATGATGAAGCCCCATTAACAACTACTGTCTGTATCCTATTCATTAACTAATTTTCTATCCATGTACAAATGTACCTCCCCAGACCAAAAGACCTTAGCTTATACATTAGTCGCCTATGGGGGACTGTATCAAAAGCCTTTGCATAATCCAAGTAAACTACATCTACTGCTATGCAGTCTTAATTTCTACTTACTTCCTCATAAAATCCAAGCAAGTTAGTTTGACAAGATCTATTCCTCCTAAATCCATGCTGGTTACTACTTATAATGTCAGTCCTTGAAACATACTCTACACCAATCAATGTCAGGGTAATTAAAGTCCCCCATAATGAGCACACTTCCCAAACATGCAGCCCTTGCCAACTGCATATGAAACTGACTCAGTTCCTCCCTGCTAGCATTTTGTGGCTTATAGCAGACACCAACAATGAAATAACTCCCTTTCCTGTTGCCTAATTCCACCCATATTGCCTCTGCTTTAACATCCATAACGCAGTTATCTCTTCTTTTAAATATGGCTTCAATTCTTTTTTAACATAAACAAATACTCCTCCCCCTTTCCTTTTTTCTCTGTCCTGCCTAAACTAGGCATATCCATCTAAATTTACAGCCCACTCGTGAGAACTGTTCAACCACGTTTCTGCTATACCTATTAAATCATACTTTTCATTCTCCAATTCACTCATTTTGTTAGCCAGTCTTTAATACACATGCCTCCCTATCCCCTATGCTATCCCCACCCCCCTTTCCACCCACCACTGGCTTATCTACACCCTTATTTCCCCCTGGGCTATCTATCGCAGTGAGAGAGCTAATACCTTCCCCGCTATCTATCGCAGTGAGACTGCTAATACCTTCCCCCCAAACCTAGTTTAAAATCTCCAACCCTCTAGCCATCTTCTCCCCTAAAACAGCTGCACCACCATTAGTAAGGTGCAACCCATCCCTACTAAAGAACCTGTAGCCGACAGCAAAGTCTGCCCAGTTCTCTATAAACCCAAACCCTTCTTCCTTACACCACCCTCTTAGCCATGCATTAATGCTCCTAAGCTCCCGCTGTCTCCCTAGCATAGCATGTGGCTGCGGTAGTATTTCTGAAAACACTACCCTGGAGGTCCTTGCTTTTATCTTGGCCCCTAACTCTTGGAAATCATGTTTAAGGACCTCACCTCCTCCTCTAATTTTGTCATTGGCACTAATGTGAGCCATGACCGCCGGGTCATATCCGGTCCCACCCAATAATCTGTCTACACGATCCACCACTTGCCAAACCCTAGCACCAGGCAGGCAACACACAGTTCGGCATGTAGGGTCTTGGCCATAGATTAGCCTATCTTCCTTCCTTATAATGGAGAAAGAACATTCCTGATCCTAAGTACATCCTCCCTTGTATTAGAGATGGCACTCCCCTGGATGCTCAAGGGATTAGTCCGCTCCATACATGCTTCTGTCCCCCATTTCCCCTAGCAACCCTTACAAAACTACCTTCCCCCTGAACCTTCCCTTTCCCACTTCCACCCACCTCTATACTGGCCCCAGCAAGTGTCTGCTTTCCCCCCAGATTTGCCAATCCTTGCAATGCTGCAAGCTGCCCCCTTAGACTCTCCACCTCAGCTTCCAAACGGGCAACCCACTCACTCCTGACACAGACATAGGTCCCCAGGAACTTCTGCTCCAGGTTCCTATACATGTGACAGGATGCATATTGCATGGTACCGACAAAACTGTACCTTCTAATACACAACACCAGCACAGCGACACACCAATGTTTCAATGTCCTTCTTTTTCTATGTCCTTGAGAGTAAGGACCTTAGAACAAGGGACTTTGTACACGTTCCACTCTAGTTCGTTTCACTCACAGGAAACTTCCTTTTGTTAGGTACAAACCACAGGTCCAACCAATGTGAATTTAACTAATAGGCCACAGCCCACACCAATTAGTGCAAAAGCAAGGAAGAGAAGGAAAAAACAAAACATGTATTAACCCTTTCACAACCTGTTTGTGATTACAACAGGTGCAATACTAGAATATAGAAGCCCAGTGCACCCCTTTAACTGAAAGAAATAAAGATTAATCTGCTTACTGCACACACAGTCCTGCTCACACAGTCCTTAATACAGCACACTATCAGCATAAAATGTCCTTCTTTTACTATGTCCTTGAGAGCAAGATCCTTTAGAACAAGGGGCTTTGTACACGTTCCACTCTAGTTTGTTTCACTCACAGGAAAACTTCACTTTTGTTAGGTTCAAACAAAAGAAAGAGACAAAAGAAGGCATTTTTTTCTTCCCTCTCTGATTGAATGGGGGTGAAGCTAATTGGTTTAAATTGCCTGAGCACTGTAGTGTATTTGTTTTTGAACCTCACATAAAAGTCCTGCCTGCAAAGCGAGTCAGCCCTGAGCAATTTCACTTTTGTCTAGTGATGTGCTACTTGATTGGAAAAAAAGCCAATGTAATACCAATATTCAAACAAAGGTAGTCTTTCCCAGCCTGGTAACTATAGACCTGTAAGACCAACATCAGTGGTAGGGAAGGTGCTGGAAACTTTGTTATGGGATCATATCCTTGACTTAGACTCCAGAACTGATCTTATTAGTAATAGCATGGATTTTTGAGAAATAGATCATGCCAGACAAATTTTCTTGGTTTTTATGAAGAAATTAGTAAGATAAACGATAATACTCCCCTGCTTGTGATCCACAAAGTTCTCAAAAATATCCAAAAAAGGTAAGAATAATTTATGATGAACTGGGTATTGAATGTTTCTACTTTCAAACCTTCTGGTGGTCTTTTATTTTTTTTTAAATTCAGGATGTTTTTTTTTCTTGAACCAGCAACCCTACAAATAAAAAGACAAACAAGAAGCTCACATCTGTAACTAGAAAGGGAAAGTTTAAGTATAAACTTTAAATTTGGCTTGAAAGGCCACATTTTGGAAGGGAATGTGTGTGTTTGTGCTGCAGATTTTAAAACCCAACAATGCCAGTGAAAAGGACATTGTTGTTTTTTTACTTATCCTTTAAATATGGCTGTCACATGAATTAAAGGTAGGTCAGTTAGTGTGTGTACTGTTGTCAGATTGGGGGATAACAGACTAACTTTTTTGATAATTGGTTAAAAATGTGTGTGTGTGTTTTTTTTTTGTTTTTTTTTGCTATACTTTAGATGTGATTGCCACATGAATGAATGGGTACCTCAGTTGGTTTATGTACCTGTGTCAGGTTGGAATTTAAAAAAACAAACTTTTTTGATTATTAATTTATTTTTGATTAGTTACCCTATAAGTATGGCTGCCACAGAAATGGAAGGTAGGTCAGTAGGTATGTGTAGGTGTCTCAGGTAGGGGGTTAAAAAAAACCTTTTTAAATAATTAGTCAAAATTATTTTTTTTTACTTTAGTTAGCCCTTAAGTATGGCTGCCCAGTAATGGAAGGGTAGGTCAGTAGTGTCTACCTGGGTAAGGTTCGGGGGGTTTAAACATTTTTATTGATGATTAGTCAAAACATTTTTTGACTATAGTTACCCTTTAAATAGGGCTGCCATGAAAATGGAAGAGTAGGCATGTGTACCTGGATCAGGTTGGAAGTTAAAAAAACAACAACCTTTTTTGATTATTGATCAAAATAGTTTTTTTGACTTTAGTTATCCTTTAATTTTCGCTAGGGGGAGGGAATCCGGAGAGAGTAACGAAATTTTCGAAAATACGAGAAAACCCGCGATTCGGAAGTTCGGAAGGCGGAAAATCCGGAAAAATCTGACGTTCGCGAACGGGATAAATCCACGGCGGATCCGGGTTCGGATCCGCGAACCGGCCATCCCTATTGATGATTAGTCAAAATGTGTTTTTTTTACTTTAGTTATCCTTTAAGTATGGCTGCCACAGTAATAGATAAGTAGATCAGTAGGTGTGTGTACCTGTGTTGGGATGGGGATTTAAAAAAAACAAACTTTTTTGATGATTGGTAAAATTGTTTTTTTTTAATCTTAGTTACCCTTTAAGTATGGCTGCAACAGTAATGGAGAGGTAGGTCAGTAGGTGTGCTTTAAAAAAAATATACTTTTTTGATTATTGATCAAAATTAGTTATTTGACTTTAGTTACCCTTTAAGTATGGCTGCCACAGTAATGAATAAGTAGATCAGTAGATGTGTGTACCTGTGTCGGGTTATGGGTAAAAAAAAAAAAAACATTGTCACTGATTAGTCAAAATAGTTCCTTTTACTATATTTACCCTTTAATATGGCTGCCATGAAAATGGAAAGGTAGGTCAGTTGGTGTGTGTACCTAGATCAGGTTGGAAGTAAAAAAAAACCCAAAACCTTTTTTGATTATTGATCAAAATAGTTTTTTTTACTTTAGTTATCCTTTAAGTATGGCTGCCACAGTAATAGATAAGTAAATCAGTAGGTGTGTATACCTGTGCCAGGTTGGGAATTAAAAAAAACCAACTTTTTTGATAATTGGTAAAAATGTGGTTTTTTTTAATCTTAGTTACCCTTTAAGTATGGCTGCCACAGTAATGAATAAGTAGATCAGTAGGTGTGTGTACCTGTGTAGGGTTAAGGGTTAAAAAAAAACAAACGTTGTCAATGATTAGTCAAAATAGTTCCTTTTACTATATTTACCCTTTTAATATGGCTGCCATGAAAATGGAAGGGTAGGTCAGTAGGCGTGTGTATTTGGATCAGGTTGGAAGTTAAAAAAAAACCAAAACCTTTTTTGATTATTGATCAAAATAGTTTTTTTTACTTTAGTTATCCTTTAAGTATAGCTGCCACAGTAATAGATAAGTAGATCAGTAGGTGTGTGTACATGTGTCAGGTTGGGGATTAAAAAAAACAAACTTTTTTGATGATTGGTAAAAATGTGTTTATTTATCTTAGTTACCCTTTAAGTATGTCTGCCACAGTAATAGATAAGTAAATCAGTAGGTGTGTATACCTGTGCCAGGTTGGGAATTAAAAAAAACAAACTTTTTTGATAATTGGAAAAATTGTGTTTTTTTTAAACCTAGTTACCCTTTAAGTATGGTTGCAACAGTAATGGATAAGTAGATCAGTAGGTGATGATTAATCAAAATTGTTTTTTGACTATAGTTACCCTTTAAATATGGCTCCATGATAATAGAAGGTAGGGGATGATTAATCAAAATAGTTTTTTGACTATAGTTACCCTTTAAATATGGCTCCATGAAAATAGAAGTAGGGGATGATTAATCAAAATAGTTTTTTGACTATAGTTACCCTTTAAATATGGCTGCCATGAAAATAGAAGGGAAGGTCAGTAGGTGTGTGTATCTGGACCAGGTTGGAAGTTAAAAAAACAAACTTTTTTGATTATTGATCCAAAAAAATTTAACTTTAGTTACCCTTTAGGTATGGCTGCCACAGTAATCGATAAGTAAATCAGTAGGTGTGTGTACCTGTATCGGGTTAGGGGTAGAGATGGCCGGTTTGCGGACCCGAACCTGAATCCGCCGCGGATTATTCCTGATTTTCTGCCTTCCGAATAGCGGATTTTTTTTTTCCGAAAATTTTCGAAAATTAGAGTATCTCCGTAATTACGAGTAACTACGATCTTTCGGGACCCGGAAAAACTGAAGATCCTCGTAATTATGAGGATTCGCGTAATTACGAGAATTTTCGGAAAAACTAGAAATTCTTGTAAATTCGCATTTTGGGGATTATTTTCAAACAGAGAAAGCCACATGACCCAAATTAGCCAATGGCAGCTAACATGATTATTGCCAGCCCCTTGGGTATAAAAGGCTGCTTCACAGGCGACATTTTGTCAGTGTGTTGGAGTGTGTTTAGTGGAGACCTGACAGTGTAGGAGTTGGAGAGAGATTTTTGCGCTTTTTGAGCTTTCTGTGTGTGGATTTCAGCGTGGTGGTTTAGCACTTGTAGTTACCCACCCCTGTATTCACACATCTTGAGACCCAACAGTCCTTTTAAGGACTAACCTTCCTTGTGAGACCCAAAAGTCCTTTTAAGGACTAACCCCCTTATAAGTCCTTTGAACAAATTTTGTGTTAGACCTTTTAGAGGTCTAGGTGTCCTGTTTTTTGTTTGTCTTTCTGTATCTGTGTGTCAGTGTCTGTGTGTTTTGTGTAGCTGACAGTGCTACTGTTTGGCTAATGTTTTCAGCTCTGGGTCAATCCTGCCTGGCCCGAGAGCAGTATTCCATATTTGTTCTTCCTTCTCTCTCCATGAGGCACCTTTGTGGTGTCACCAACTCTGACCATCTCATACAGCCGCAACAGCTACTCTGTGGCTAATGTTTTCAGCTCTGGGTAAATCCTGCCTGGCACTAGAGCAGTACTCCATATTACAAAGTGTGGGCCTGCTGTAACTCAATGGTGCTGTTCCTACCCATTCACCTGCTTACCCTTGCATGAAGCATACTCTGAGGGAGAGTAGCCAATGGGGTGAGGGGTATGTCCAGTGAGGCCAAGCCTGCCTGGCCCTTCAACAATGGTGGCAAACTGCAGTGGGCCTGCTGTAACTCAATGGTGCTGTTCCTACGAAGCCTTACCCTTTCACCTGCTTCCCTGCACGAAGCATACTCTGAGGGAGAGAGCCAATGGGGTGAGGGGTATGTCCAGTGGGGCCAAGCCTGCCTGGCCCCCACAAATGGTGGCAAACTGCAGTGGGCCTGCCTGAACTCAATGGTTGCTGTTCCTACGAAGCCTTACCCTTTCACCTGCTTTCCCTTGCATGAAGCATACTCTGAGGGAGAGTAGCCAATGGGGTGAGGGGTATGTCCAGTGGGGCTAAGCCTGCCTGGCCCCACAACAATGGTGGAAAACCGCAGTGGACATTATGTAACCCAGTACCCCCATCGCCTTCTTTCCCTTGTTGTGTGCAAACTACTATATAAGGGAATGTGGCCAATGTGGTGTGTGTAATGGCATTAATGGTAAGGTATATACAATTATAAGTACCAGACATATAGCTAGCTAAATAGATATGTGTATTGTAATTTTTCAAATAAAAATTGATTATGAATCTATCTGAATAATTTGATATATCGAAAAATAAAGCCCATGTACCAAGGTTTTTATGTTTATATATATATATATATATAAAGCACTGGGAAAGGCTGCACTCCTGCTCGCCACTCTCGACCGCCTGGGTGCTACCCGATAATTAACATGTAGACTTTCGGAAGAACGGGGCACTCCACAGGGCTTAACGAAGATAAAACTTAACTTTTATTTAAATGGTCTATGCATTTCGGCTGCTACCGAGCCGTCGTCAGGACATCTGATAAAACCCATTTCCGGGTATTTAACAAAAACAGTATGGGAGTAGACACTCCCCCACCAACGCCCCCATCCCTCCCACGGCCCGTACAGAGCTAAAAGATACAATGATACAACATTAAAACACATGAATAAAAACAATTAAAAACAATAGAATGAATTACTAAGTACATTACATATACGGAAACCGATAGATACATAAGGAGCTATAAGTATGCAATATCAGAGGCGCTAAGGGGTCATATCAATAAGGAGTCTAAGTGGATAACTATACACATGGCTATAAAGATATTAAAGTGTTAGTAAGCAGTAAGATAAAGTGTAGTGTTTATAGAAAACAAGACAAGATAACTTGTTCATTGAGCCCCCGGGGGGATAGGGTATCTAAACGGTGGATCCACCGGACTTCACGCTGTAAGAGAAGTCTATTGCGGTTTGAGTCCTCTCTGTGTTGGACAGTTTCAATGGCCATCCACCGCATATTATTAAGTTGGTGACCCGCACTTTTAAAGTGTCTGGCAACAGATTGTTCGCCATAGAGAGTATTGTTTTTACCCTCCGTCATGTCTCCACTAAGGGCTGCTCTAATAGCCGACCGGTGGTTAGCCATCCGTTCGCGGACCGATGTCGCCGTTTTGCCGACATAGTAGAGTCCGCACGGACATGTGATTATGTAAATGACGTGAGTACTAAGGCAAGTGATCCGTTCCCTGATTTTAAATCTATGGCCGTTATGGGGATGGGGGAATTCCCCTCCGGTGATGACCGAACGGCAAGTTTGGCATCCCAGACACCGGTAACAACCCGGTTTAGAGGATGATACCATGTGTAGGGACCTTAGTAGACTTGCTACGTAGGTCTGTATGTACCAATAGGTCTTAGGTTCTTACCTCTCTATTCGCGAACACGGGCACCGTTTTTTTAAAGGGAAGGAGCCATCTGAGCTTAAAATGTCCCAATGTTTGCGTACGCTTTGTTTGATAGCGTTAGAATATTGAGAGAACTGCATTACAAAGGGGAGGGTACATGTCGGCACATGTCCGTGCGGACTCTACTATGTCGGCAAAACGGCGACATCGGTCGCGACGGATGGCTAACCACCGGTCGGCTATTAGAGCAGCCCTTAGTGGAGACATGACGGAGGGTAAAAACAATACTCTCTATGGCGAACAATCTGTTGCCAGACACTTTAAAGTGCGGGTCACCACTTAATAATATGCGGTGGATGGCCATTGAAACGTCCAACACAGAGAGGACTCAAACCGCATAGACTTCTCTTACAGCGTGAAGTCCGGTGGATCCACCGTTTAGATACCCTATCCCCCCGGGGCTCAATGAACAAGTTATCTTGTCTTGTTTTCTATAAACACTACACTTTATCTTACTGCTTACTAACACTTTAATATCTTTATAGCCAGTGGTATAGTTATCCACTTAGACTCCTTATTGATATACCCCTTAGCGCCTCTGATATTGCATACTTATAGCTCTTTTTTTTACAACTATATACAAAAAACAAAACAAAAAAAAAACACTGGGGTTACTGGGGTACCCTCCTCTCCAGTCTGGTCAGGCGGCGGTCCAGGCGCCGCACCATGTGGCGCATCTCCCGCCGCATGCTCTGTAGTTCTGTGGAGGAAGATATTGAGAGAATTGTGTTGAAGATGTTTGAGCAAAAAGAGCACATTTCCTAAAGCACCATGCGGTAGATGCAATTTTGCACCTGATAACTACTTACACATACATGGTACTGCAATGCTATAATGTTGCGGTATGTCATAAAAAGGAAAGCTCAGTATAAGACATCATTATTTCTAAAATTCTTAGTTTATATTATGCATACCTAGTTATGGTAACAGTGATTTCTACTAATTGGCTGTTGGATGGGTTACACATGCTCAGATCTCTACTGACCAACTGAATCAACCCAGGGACTGGGTAAAGGGCAAGACCATAACGGTCTCTATTAGGGGTCCTGCAAACAGGAATTCATTATTTCCGTTGCATTTATTTATACACAGACACAATGCTGATTGCTGAATGGGCAGATAAGGTCATTGGGATGGATAAATACTGCTCTTTTTTTCTTAAAAGTATATATTATCACTGAACTTCCACTTAAAGCGATTTATTGCATCATGGGGGATCACTGATAAACAGCATAGGTAATGCTGGCATAAAACATTACGTTTATTGCTAAATTGTATTAGAACATTCTTGGTTTTGTATCACGGACTGTGCTACAACAAAAATTCTTGGAAGTGGTGCAGCCCCCTAAAAGCATTGCCAAACCCACAGTACCCAATGTTGCATCAAGTAGCGTGGATTTTACACTGGGAAAATACAGATATTAATAGTCTTGTATATAACATTTCATTAACGTTGCATAAATTTACTTACGATTCTCAAGCATGGCCGCCAGACGGACTGGAGAGGCTGGAGGTGCTGGAGGCTGGAGAGGGTGGAGAGCCTGGAGGGGCTGGAGAGGGTGGAGGGGGTGGAGAGGGTGGAGGGCCTGTAGAGGCTGGTCCTGCTTCTAGAAAAAAATGTTTTATTTCAACAATCACCGTCCAATCCTTAGTAATATATTACATGTATAGAAACATTTCCTAAAAGGCTATGTAGTGAACATTTCTTGTTTAATTTTGGATGTTGGACCAAATTTCGTAACTTAAGCTCAAAAACTGAGGGACAGATACAGCCCAGAGTCGGGGACAATAAATGGGAATGAGAAATGAGAAGAACTGTGATCTGTCTCTCAAGCCAATTAATAGATTTTGTTGCATTTTTTTTACAAAAATTTTTATCAGTGAAATAATAAAATTCACTTAATTATGACTGATAATTTTACTAATTATTTGCTGACAATCAAGGTCAATAAAAAGATAAAAAAATTGCTTAGGATGGATGCACTTAGGTGTCTGGCTGGTGCCAGGTGCCTCCACTTCGGGCGGTGGACTGCACGGTGGGGGCAATGGAGAGCCCAGAGTGGGCAATGGAGAGCCCGGAGTGGGCGATAGACTGCCCGGAGAGGGCAATAGACTGCCTGGTGGGGGCAATGGAGAGCCCGGGGGGCTAGTTGGTGGTAGTGCTAAAAAAAAAAAAGGAAATTTATTTTAACTCTCACTGTCATTAAATGTTCGAATACATTTACTAAAACAATTCAAAAATTATGCAAACATTTGGATAAAGGGCTTGGACATATCAACGTGTTAAAAAGCACACAATAGTGTGGCACAATTAATGTGATCCTCAATTTTTGCACAATTATGCTATCGTACTGCACTCGCACAGCAATACACATGAGCGCACCGGAAACACGCGCTTGTATGCTTGTTTCTGGAGCGCTCGCGCTCTGTGCGCTGTAATGTGGCCTTGGACAAATGAAGATTTAGAAAAAAAATTTTTTTTCAATAGGCTGCACTTACATTCTTCCTCTGGCGGGGACGGTGGTGGGGTGGGGGTGTATCCGAGGAAGATTCCCCTGCAAATTAAAATAAAAAAATACATAAAATGATATATCTAAAGGATATATTTAATTATATACTTTGAATCTCTTTGAAAATACAGATTAAATAAGGCAATATGTTATAGTTTCTTTAAAAGTCAATCATATTTCTATGGCTGATTTCATACCTTATTCTGGCTAAGTACTTATATTTTAATGTGTGTTTGTAGCCATAAGGGAAAAGTTGGTTGGGTGTAGGGAGCATCAGTAGCTGTGTGTACTTGTATCTGTATAGATTTTGTGGGTAACACAACATTTTTAATTTTGGAGTGTAAAAATCAGTTTTTAAATAGTTGATCAACATTTTATTTTTGACTTTCCCTTCAATGGCTGCCTGTAACTAAAAGGGTGGGTCAGTAAAGTGTGTTTAACTGGTCTATGTGTGGGTATCAGTGTGCATTTATAAGATAAAAGAATCAATTTTTATGATCGATATCATTTTAACTTTACTTAGCCTTTAATAAGGCTGCCATGGAAATGGAAGGTGGGCCACCAAGTGTGTTTACCTGTGTCTATGTGTGGGTATCATTTTGAATTTATAGGTGTTATGTTAATAAAGTCACTTCTCAGTGTTATTTTTTTGACTTTACTTACCCTTTAAATAGGCTGATATGTAATAATATAACAATAATAATAATGTAATAATAACCAGTGAATGAGAAATACAAAGAACTTGGATCTCTCTCTCTCTCAAGCCAAATTTAATGTTATTGATGTTTTTAAAAACATATATATAAATATGTTTTGTCAGATGTGATTAAAATATTTACTACTTATTACAATACAGTAATATAATAAAAGTATACTTGCCTTCCATCATCTGCTGTACGGCTCCCCATATTGAGCCTCTGCCTCTTGAGATCAGACCACTGTCTCTGGAGGGTAGAGACAGTGGTCTGGTAGCCAAAGCGGCGCAGGATCCGTCGCTGCAGCCCCTCCATGATCCTGCGCTTTTTCCGCTGCACACAATACATTCCAGGGGGGAAGTGATCATACCCCCTGGACAGGAGGTACCTCATGGCATACAGCTGCCTAACAGAAGACGCCATTTTGCAGGAAGGAAGTTCCGGTTCCTCGTTTTTACGAAAATCCTTGTTTTTTCGGAATCCGCGGGTTTACGGGAATCCTCGTATTTTCGAGAAAATAAAGTTTTTTAAATCACGCTGGCGGACTGTAATTTTTAGGTATGTAGGCACTGATACGTGTTTCTAAGGCCATTACCCGGTCCCTGAGTGTACGTTACCAAGGCTATTTAGACCACTTTTAATGCGAATTTTGCCGAACTTTCATTTTAATAAGTTTTACGGGTCCGCTCGCGGATTTTCGAATTTACGGATTTTTTCGAAAATCCGCGGATCCTTCGCCGGAACGGATTTTTCGTAGTTCGGACATCTCTAGTTAGGGGTTAAAAAAAAAAAACATTGTTGATGATTAGTCAAAATATATTTTTTGACTATAGTTACTCTTTAAATATGGCTGCCATGGGAATTGAAAGGTAGGTCAGTAGGCGTGTGTACATGGATCAGGTTGGATGTTAACAAATAAACTTTTTTGATTATTGACCAATTTTTTTTTATCTTAGTTACCCTTTAGTATGGCTGCAACAGTAATGGAGTGGTAGGTCAGTAGGTGTGTGTTTAAAAAAAAAAACTTTTTGATTATTGATTAAAATTTGTTTTTTGGCTTTAGTTACCCTTAAATATGGCTGCCGCAGTAATGGGGGGTTAAAAAAAAACTTTGTTAATGATATTCAAATTTGTTTTTTTTTTATTATGTTACCCTTAAATGTGGCTGCCATGAAAATGGATGGGTAGGTCAGTAGGCATGTGTACCTGCATCAGGTTGGAAGTTAAAAACAACCTTTTTTTATTATGATCAAAATAGTTGTTTTGGCTTTAGTTATCTTTAAGTATGGCTGCCACAGTAATAGATAAGTAGATCAGTAGGTGTGTGTACCTGTGTCGGGTTGGAGATTAAACAAAACAAACTTTTTTGATTATTGATCAAAATGTATTTTTTTACTTTAGTTACCCTTTAAGTATGGCTGCCACAGTAATGTATAAGTAGATCAGTAGGTGTGTGTACCTTTTTTAAATCCCCAGGTTGTGGATTTAAAAAAAAAAAACTTTTTTGATGATTAGTCAAAACTATTTTTTTGTTTAGGTAGGGCTGCAACAGTAATGAAGGGGTAGGTTAGTAGGTGTATGTACTTGTGCCACGTGGGGGTAAAAAAAAAACTTTGTTGAAGATTAGTCAAAATAGTTTTTTTGACTATAGTTACCCTTTAAATATGGCTGCCATGAAAATAGAAGGGTAGGTCAGTAGGTGTGTGTACCTGGATCAGGTTGGAATTTAAAAAAACTAACTTTTAAAATTAATTATTATTAAAAACATTTGACTTTAGTTACTCTTTAGGTATGGCTGCCACAGTAATCGATAAGTAAATCAGTAAGTGTGTGTACCTGTGTTGGGTTAGGGGTTAAAAAAAAAAACTTTGTTGATGATTAGTCAAAATATATTTTTTGACTATAGTTACTCTTTAAATATGGCTGCCATGAAAATGGAAAGGTAGGTGGAAGTTAAAAAACAAATTTTGACCAATAATCAAAACAATTCGCCAACAACGCCGTAACGCTTGCTTCCTTAGCTAGAAGATCACTCCTCCTATATGCCGCACACGTCTGTACCGAATTTCATGTCTCTAGTTCAAAAACTGTGGGAGGAGATACAGTCCAAAAAAGCGGAAGAGAAAAACGGAAGAAGAAAAAGAAGAAATAGAAAGAACAAGAATTTCAAGCCAAATTGATTATCTGTTGCAGGCCCTAAATCACTAAATTATTGGAATTTAACTGACAATATAGAAGTAGTTCCTCTCCTTTACAAGTAACAAAAAAATGCATTTGCACTAATCCAATAGGGAGCTAAAACACGAACCAACAAGCACAAGAGGTTTGAGCACAGGACCCAAGTGTTTGTGATTTTATTCCTTAATAGTCAGAGCAAGTTTTTTCTTGTTTAGTTTATTGAGGCTTGAAGAATGTATATACAACCTCAGCAAAGAATAACTATTGGAAGGGATTTATTACCACTTTATTATCACTTAGTAATAAAAGTTTGCTATGATATTGCCAGAGTTGAGCCACAAAACCAAATTTCTGGTGAAACTTTAGCAATCTTTAATTAAAAGGTCCCTAGAACCCAAACCTGAATATTATAATTTAATAAACTAATGCCCAATACTAATGTTTATCGCTATTTATTTCAAAGCTAAACCTACTGATTTTAGTTTCACATTGGAGCAGAGGGACATATAACTAAGTTAATATTATGATAAAAATGGGGGGGAGTCCTTCCTGACTTCAAACGGCAATCGGACATTTTCCCTGGACCAAAACTACAGAATATGTATCAATAGCAGTAATTCCCAATATGATTTAGTCTTAGACACTTATCCAGCCCACTTTTAAATCTATTCAATAAACTTGTCATTACCACATCTGCTGGAATTCAATTGCATATTTTAAAAAACACATGATTTTTCGAAATTACCGTATATACTCGAGTATAAGCCGACTCGTATAAGCCGAGGCACCCATTTTTGCCTCAAAAATTAGAAAAGATGATTGACCCGAGTATAAGCCGAGGGTATACATAACCCTAATACCTTTCCACTGTAATGTTTGGAAACTACAACTCCCAGCATGCTTGGTTGCTGGGAGTTGTAGTTTCCAACCACCTATAGTAGAAAGGTATTGGGGGTTACTGTATGGCATACTGTCCCCCACCCTAATACCTTTCCACTGTAGATGTTTGGAAACTACAACTCCCAGCATGCTTGGTTGCGTGAGTTGTGTTTCCAACCACCTATAGTAAAAAGGTAATGTGGGTGTCTGCATGGCATACTGTCCCCCCAGCCCTCCCCCAGTACCCCCAGCCCTCCCCCCAGTCCCCCCCAGCTCACTTACCCGTACCTCTGTCTTCAGTCTTCCTCTCTCTGCAATCCAGAAGCACCGCGAGCCGGCCGGCAGTTCCCATTACTGCTTCGCGGCTGCGAAGCGTGCATGATGACGTCATCGCGCAACCGCGAAGAACTACTGGAACTGCCGCCGGACTCGCGGCTGCCTCTGGATTGCAGGTAAGTTCCTTGTGACTCGAGTATAAGCCGAGTCAAGGTTTTTAGGTAATATTTAAACCTAAAAACCTTGGCTTATACTCGATAATATACGGTACACAAAACCTTTCTGCCTGCTCATTGCTGTCTGCTGTTCTACTTCTCCTGGTGCCCATAGACTGTTACATAGATTGTTACATTGTTAATTGAGCTGTGAGTGAGAAGTAGAAATGGCCAAAACGGCCAGGTTTCATTCCGTTTTCGGGTTTTCGGATCTCTGGAAAATCCCAAAGATCTGAAAACAGAACTTAAAATTGGCACTTCGGAGCAAGTTTTTGATTTTTATCGAAGATTCCAGCTATCTTTGAAAATTCTCGAAAATAACCTTGAACGTTCGATAATCCCCAAAAATACGGTTGGAAACTATTTTCGTGTTTCCAATCCTATTTTTGATTTTTATCAAACGTTCGAGACTATTTTTGAGAATTTTAGGAAATAGCTCGAACATTCGATAAAAATCGAAACTCGCACCAAAGTCCCAAAAACTGAACGATCCATCCGATTTCAGATATATATACATAAACAGGAATGATTGTTTCATATATTCTTTCTATGAATGATCGTTCAATGTGCCCATACATGGTCTGATGTTATTGTCTCCTTCTACTGTAGTAAAGGAAACTGGTAATGGAAATGTTCCATCTTGCCTGATAGGTCCCAACAGTATTCAGCAAATTCTGTCAGATCCACCATCAGTGTCACAGCTCGGACTTTGAAAGACACTGATGATAATGTAGTGCAAATTTGGATGTCTCTGTAAAAAAAAAAAAATTGTTCCAGACTGTTTGCCGATATTGTGCAGTCAGCCGTAACGAAGCACTGTCGGTTGCAGAGAATGTCTCCCATGGAACGCACGGTTGGCAGTTATTTACTGTCATGTCCGATCCAACGGTCGCCACTAGCCATTGAAATAAGATTTTTTTTTTGCCCCCAAAAATCTGCTCATGTGTGTACCCAGCTAATGAAGATACTTTACAAAACTAAAGGATATATCTGTATTGGTTAACTGTCGTAATAATTTTGGAAAGATAATATACAGTATATAACATTATTATATGATACATATACAATAGAATATATGGATCTATGTTAAATAAAGAAACTATGTTAGATATAGAAACTATGTTGTGAAATTATGTAAGATACAGAAACTATGTTGTGAAACTGTTAGATATAGAAACTATGTTGTGAAACTATGTGAGATATAGAAACTATGTTGTGAAACTATGTAAGATATAGAAACTAATGTTGTAAACTATGTAAGATAGACTATGTTGTGAAACTATGTAAGATACAGAAACTATGTTGTGAAACTGTTAGATATAGAAACTATGTTGTGAAACTATGTAAGATATAGAAACTATGTTGTGAAACTATGTAAGATATAGAAACTATGTTGTGAAACTATGTAAGATATAGAAACTATCAGGGTTATTCAATAAACATTCTTATCGTTTGAAATGGTGCTAATTTTGCCCCAACCAATCAGATTTTATTTAACATTTGAAAGCTAACATCTGATTGGTTGGGGCAAAGTTAGCACCATTTTAAACGATAAGAACTTTTATTGAATAACCCTGTATGTTGTGAAACTATGTAAGATATAGAAACTATGTTGTGAAACTGTAACATATAGAAACTATGTTGGGAAACTGTAACATATATATGCTTGTGAAGGTTCTCATTCATCCAGGTCATGGTATATCTGTTGTATTCAATTAGATCAACTGGACTTGAAATGTAGTTCTTGAAGACGTTTCGCTAGTCATCCGACTGGCTTTCTCAATTCAGAATGACTTGTACAAGAATCTGTGGCACTTATGTACCCTGGAAATTCCCAATTAGCATATCACAGCCAGGTGTTAAGGGTGTGATAGGATAGTGGCTAAGAGGTGTTATAGGAACGCCCAGAGTAAGGTGTTAAACAGCATTGGTGTTAAACAGCATTGTACATGGCAGACAGTTGGTGTCGAACCCCCCCACCTCTATTTGGGCTTGGTTTCTTTATTTTCACAAATGAGGTGGGGGGGTTCGACACCAACTGTCTGCCATGTACAATGCTGTTTAACAACCTTAGGCGTTCCTATAACACCTCTTAGCCACTATCCTATCACACCCTTAACACCTGGCTGTGATATGCTAATTGGGAATTTCCAGGGTACATAAGTGCCACAGATTCTTGTACAAGTCATTCTGAATTGAGAAAGCCAGTCGGATGACTAGCGAAACGTCTTCAAGAACTACATTTCAAGTCCAGTTGATCTAATTGAATACAACAGATGTAACATATATAAACTATGTTGTGAAATTTTGTAAGATATAGAAACTATGTTGTGAAACTGTAACATATAGAAACTATGTTGTGAAATTATGTAAGATATAGAAACTATGTTGTGAAACTGTAACATATAGAAACTATGTTGTGAAACTTTAACATATAGAAACTATGTTGTGAAATTATGTAAGATATAGAAACTATGTTGTGAAACTATGTAAGATATAGAAACTATGTTGTGAAACTGTTAATGGTAAAATGTGGTGTTTTTTCATCTAGTTACCCTTTAAGTATGGCTGCCACAGATAATAAGTAGATCAGTAGGTGTGGTACCTGTTAGGGTTAAGGGTTAAAAAAAAACAAACGTTGTCAATGATTAGTCAAAATAGTTCCTTTTAATATTTACACTTTAATATGGTGCCATGAAAATGGAAGGGTAGGTCAGTAGGCGTGTGTATTTGGATCAGGTTGGAAGTTAAAAAAAAACCAAAACTTTTTTGATTATTGATCAAAATAGTTTTTTTTACTTTAGTATCCTTTAAGTATAGCTGCCACGTAATAGATAAAGTGACGTAGGTTGTGGTACATGTGTCAGGTTGGGATTAAAAAAAACAAACTTTTTGATGATTGGTAAAATGTGTTTATTTATCTTAGTTACCCTTAAGTAAGTCTGCCACAGTATAGATAAGAGTAAATTCAGTAGGTGTGTATACCTGTGCCAGGTTGGGAATAAAAAAAAACAAACTTTTTTGATAATTGAAAAATTGTGTTTTTTTTAAACCTAGTACTTTAAGTATGGTTGCAACAGTAATGGATAAGTAGATCAGTAGGTGATGATTAATCAAAATTGTTTTTTGACTATAGTTACCCTTTAAATATGGCTCCATGATAATAGAAGGTAGGGATGATTAATCAAAATAGTTTTTTGACTATGTACCCTTTAAATATGGCTCCATGAAAATAGAAGTAGGGATGATTAATCAAAATAGTTTTTTGACTATAGTTACCCTTAAATATGGCTGCCATGAAAAGAAGGGAAAGGTCAGTAGGTGTGTGTGATCTGGACCAGGTTGGAAGTTAAAAAAACAAACTTTTTTGATTATGATCCAAAAATTTAACTGTTACCCTTGGTATGGCTGCCACAGTAATCGATAAGTAAATCAGTAGGTGTGGTACCTGTATCGGGTTAGGGGTAGAGATGGCCGGTTTGCGGACCCGAACCTGAATCCGCCGCGGATTATTCCTGATTTTCTGCCTTCCGAATAGCGGTTTTTTTTTTCCGAAAATTTTCGAAAATTAGAGTATCTCCGTAATTACGGTAATAAGATCTTCGGACCCGGAAAAACTGAAGATCCTCGTAATTATGAGGATTCGGTATTACGAGAATTTTCGGAAAAACTAGAAATCTTGTAAATTCGCATTTTGGGGATTATTTTCAAACAGAGAAAGCCACATGACCCAAATTAGCCAATGGCAGCTAACATGATTATTGCCAGCCCCTTGGGTATAAAAGGCTGCTCACAGCGACATTTTGTCAGTGTGTTGGAGTGTGTTTAGTGGAGACCTGACAGTGTAGGAGTGGAGAGAGATTTTTGCGCTTTTTGAGCTTTCTGTGTGTGGATTTCGCGTGGTGGTTTAGCACTTGTAGTTACCACCCCGTATTCACACTCTGAGACCCAACAGTCCTTTTAAGGACTAACCTTCCTTGTGAGACCCAAAAGGCCTTTTAAGGACTAACCCCTTATAAGTCCTTTGAACAAATTTTGTGTAGACCTTTAGAGGTCTAGGTGTCCTGTTTTTGTTTGTCTTTCTGTATCTGTGTGTCAGTGGTCTGTGTGTTTTGTGTAGCTGACAGTGCTACTGTTTGGCTAATGTTTTCAGCTCGGTCATCCTGCCTGGCCCGAGAGCAGTATTCCATATTTGTTCTTCCTTCTCTCTCCATGAGGCACCTTTGTGGTGTCACCCAACTTGACCATCTCATACAGCCGCAACAGCTACTCTGTGGCTAATGTTTTCAGTCTGGGTAATCCTGCCTGGCACTAGAGCAGTACTCCATATTACAAAGTGTGGGCCTGCTGTAACTCATGGTGCTGTTCCTACCATTCACCTGCTTACCCTTGCATGAAGCATACTCTGAGGGAGAGTAGCCAAGGGGTGAGGGGTATGTCCAGTGAGGCCAAGCCTGCCTGGCCCTTCAACAATGGTGGCAAACTGAGTGGGCCTGCTGTAACTCAATGGTGCTGTTCCTACGAAGCCTACCCTTTCACCTGCTTTCCCTTGCACGAAGCATACTCTGAGGGAGAGGAGCCAATGGGTGAGGGGTATGTCCAGGGGGCCAAGCCTGCCTGGCCCCAAACAATGGTGGCAAACTGCAGTGGGCTGCTGTAACTCATGGTGCTGTTCCTACGAAGCCTTACCCTTTCACCTGCTTCCCTTGCATGAAGCATACTCTGAGGGAGAGTAGCCAATGGGTGAGGGGTATGTCCAGTGGGGCTAAGCCTGCCTGGCCCCACAACAATGGTGGAAAACCGCAGGGACATTATGTAACCAGTACCCCCATCGCCTTCTTTCCCTTGTTGGTGCAAACTACTATATAAGGGAATGTGGCCAATGTGGTGTGTGTAATGGCATTAATGGTAAGGTATATACAATTATAAGTACCAGACATAAGCTAGCTAAATAGATATGTGTATTGTAATTTTTCAAATAAAAATTGATTATGATCTATCTGAATAATTTGATATATCGAAAAATAAAGCCCAAAAACAATTTTTTTACAGTTTATATATATATAATATTAAAGCACTGGGAAAGGCTGCACTCCTGCTCGCCACTCTCGACCGCCTGGGTGCTACCGATAATAACATGTAGACTTTCGGAAGAAGGGGCACTCCACAGGGCTTAACGAAGATAAAACTTAACTTTATTTAAATGGTCTATGCATTTCGGCTGCTACGCGAGCCGTCGTCAGGACATCGATAAAACCCATTTCCGGGTATTTAACAAAAAACAGTATGGGAGTAGACACTCCCCCACCAACGCCCCCATCCCTCCCACGGCCCGTACAGAGCTAAAGATACATGATACAACATTAAAACACATGAATAAAAACAATTAAAAACAATAGAATGAATTACTAAGTACATTACATATACGGAAACCGATAGTACATAAGGAGCTATAAGTATGCAATATCAGAGGCGCTAAGGGGTCATATCAATAAGGAGTCTAAGTGGATAACTATACACATGGTATAAAGATATAAAGTGTTAGTAAGCAGTAAGATAAAGTGTAGGTTTTATAGAAAACAAGACAAGAAACTTGTTCATTGAGCCCCGGGGGATAGGGTATCTAAACGGTGGATCCACCGGACTTCACGCTGTAAGAGAAGTCTATGCGGTTTGAGTCCTCTCTGTGTTGGACAGTTTCAATGGCCATCCACCGCATATTATTAAGTTGGTGACCCGCACTTTTAAAGTGTCTGGCAACAGATTGTCGCCATAGAGAGTATTGTTTTTACCCTCCGTCATGTCTCCACTAAGGGTGCTCTAATAGCCGACCGGTGGTTAGCCATCCGTTCGCGGACCGATGTCGCCGTTTTGCCGACATAGTAGAGTCCGCACGGACATGTGATTATGTAAATGAACGTGAGTACTAAGGCAAGTGATCCGTTCCCTGATTTTAAATCTATGGCCGTTATGGGGATGGGGAATTCCCCTCCGGTGATGACCGAACGGCAAGTTTGGCATCCCAGACACCGGTAACAACCCGGTTTAGAGGATGATAACCATGTGTTAGGGACCTTAGTAGACTTGCTACGTGGTCTGTATGTACCAAGGTTCTTAGGTTCTTACCTCTTCTATTCGCGAACACGGGCACCGTTTTTTTAAAGGGAAGGAGCCATCTGAGCTTAAAATGTCCCAATGTTTGCGTACGCTTTGTTTGATAGCGTTAGATATGAGAGAACTGCATTACAAAGGGGAGGGTACAGTGCGGCACATGTCCGTGCGGACTCTATATGTCGGCAAAACGGCGACATGGTCCGCGAACGGATGGCTAACCACCGGTCGGCTATTAGAGCAGCCCTGTGGAGGACATGACGGAGGGTAAAAACAATACCTCTATGGCGAACAATCTGTTGCGACAATTTAAAAGTGGGGTCACCAACTTAATAATATCGGTGGATGGCCATTGAAACGTCCAACACAGAGAGGACTCAAACCGCAATAGACTTCTCTTACAGCGTGAAGTCCGGTGGATCCACCGTTTAGATACCCTATCCCCCGGGGGCTCAATGAACAAGTTACTTGTCTTGTTTTCTATAACAACTACACTTTATTACTGCTTACTAACACTTTAATATCTTTATAGCCATGTGTATAGTTATCCATTAGACTCCTTATTGATTAGACCCCTTAGCCGCTCTGATATTGCATACTTATAGCTCTTTTTTTACAACTTATACAAAAACAAAACAAAAAAAACACTGGGGTTACTGGGGTACCCTCCTCTCCAGTCTGGTCAGGCGGCGGTCCAGGCGCCGCACCATGTGGCGCATCTCCCGCCGCATGCTCTGTAGTTCTGTGGAGGAAGATATTGAGAGAATTGTGTTGAAGATGTTTGAGCAAAAAGAGCACATTTCTAAAGCACCATGCGGTAGATGCAATTTTGCACCTGATAACTACTTACACATACATGGTACTGCAATGCTATAATGTGCGGTATGTCAAAAAAGGAAAGCTCAGTATAAGACATCATTATTTCTAAATTCTTAGTTTATATTATGATACCTAGTTATGGTAACAGTGATTTCTACTAATTGGCTGTTGGATGGGTTACACATGCTCAATCTCTACTGACAAAGATCAACCCAGGGACTGGGTAAAGGGCAAGACCATAACGGTCTCTATTAGGGGTCCTGCAAACAGGAAGTCATTATTTCCGTTGCATTTTATACACAGACACAATGCTGATTGCTGAAGGGCAGATAAGGTCATTGGGATGGATAAATACTGCTCTTTTTTCTTAAAAGTATATATTATCACTGAACTTCCACTTAAAGCGATATTATTGCATCAGGGGGATCACTGAAACAGCAGTAGGTAATGCTGGCATAAAACATTACGTTATGCTAAATTGTAATGAACATTCTTGGTTTTGTATCACTAGGACTGTGCTACATACAAAAATTCTTGGAAGTGGTGCAGCCCCCATAAAAGCATTGCCAAACCCACAGTACCCAATGTTGCATCAAGTAGCGTGGATTTTACACTGGGAAATACAGATATAATAGTCTTGTATATAACTTTCATTAACGTTGCATATAATTTACTTACGATTCTCAAGCATGGCCGCCAGACGGACTGGAGAGGCTGGAGGTGCTGGAGGGGCTGGAGAGGGTGGGAGCCTGGGGGGCTGGAGAGGTGGGGGGGTGGAGAGGGTGGAGGGCCTGTAGAGGCTGGTCCTGCTTCTAGAAAAAAAATGTTTATTTAACAATCACCGTCCAATCCATTAGTAATATATTACATGTATAAGAACATTTCCTAAAAGGCTATGTAGTGAACATTTCTTGTTAATTTTGGATGTTTGGACCAAATTTCGTAACTTAAGCTCAAAAACTGAGGGAAAGATACAGCCCAGAGTCGGGGACAATAAATGGGAATGAGAAATGAGAAGAACTGTGATCTGTCTCTCAAGCCAAATTAATAGATTTGTTGCATTTTTTTTAACAAAAATTTTATCAGTGAAATAATAAAATTCACTTAATTATGACTGATAATTTACTAAATTATTTGCTGACAATCAAGGTCAATAAAAAGATAAAAAAATTGCTTAGATGGATGCACTTAGGTGTCTGGCTGGTGCCAGGTGCCTCCACTTCGGGCGGTGGACTGCACGGTGGGGGCAATGGAGAGCCCAGAGTGGGCAATGGAGAGGCGGAGTGGGCTAGACTGCCCGGAGAGGGCAATAGACTGCCTGGTGGGGGCAATGGAGAGCCCGGGGGGCTAGTTGGTGGTAGTGCTAAAAAAAAAAAAAAGAAATTTATTTTAACTCTCACTGTCATTAAATGTTCGAATACATTACTAAAACAATTCAAAAATTATGCAAACATTTGGATAAAGGGCTTGGACATATCAACGTGTTTAAAAAGCACACAATAGTGTGGCACAATTAATGTGATCCTCAATTTTTGCACAATTATGCTATCGTACTGACTCGCACAGCAATACACATGAGCGCACCGGAAAAACGCGCTTGTATGCTTGTTTCTGGAGCGTCGCGCTCGTGTGCGCTGTAATGTGGCCTTGGACAAATGAAAGATTTAGAAAAAAAATTTTTTTTCAATAGGCTGCACTTACATTCTTCCTCTGGCGGGGACGGTGGTGGGGTGGGGTATCCGAGGAAGATTCCCCTGCAAATTAAAATAAAAAAAACATAATGAATGATATATCTAAAGGATATTTTATTTATACTTTGATTCTGCTTGAAAATACAGATTAATAAGGCAATATGTTATAGTTTCTTTAAAAGTCAATCATATTTCTATGGCAATGATTTCATACCTATTCTGGCTAAGTACTTATATTTTAATTGTGTGTATTTGTAGCCATGGAAAGGGAAAAGTTGGTTGGGTGTAGGGGAGATCAGTAGCTGTGTGTACTTGTATCTGTATAGATTTTGTGGGTAACACAACATTTTTAATTTTGGAGTGTAAAAATCAGTTTTAATAGTTGATCAACATTTTATTTTTGACTTTCCCTTCAAATAGGGCTGCCATGTAACAAAAGGGTGGGTCAGTAAAGTGTGTTTAACTGTGGCTATGTGGGGTATCAGTGTGCATTTATAAGATAAAAGAAATCAATTTTTAATGATCGATATCATTTTTACTTTACTTAGCCTTTAAATAAGGCTGCCATGGAAATGGAAGGGTGGGCCACCAAGTGTGTTTACCTGTGTCTATGTGTGGGTATCATTTGAATTTATAGGTGTTATGTTAAATAAAGTCACTTCTCAGTGATTTATTTTTTGACTTTACTTACCCTTTAAATAGGGCTGATATTGAATAATATAACAATAATAATAATGTAATATAACCAGTGAATGAGAAATACAAAGAACTTGGATCTCTCTCTCTCTAAGCCAAATTTAATGATTATTGATGTTTTTAAAAACATAATATAAATATGTTTTTGTCAGATGTGAATTAAAATATTTACTACTTTTACAATACAGTAATATAATAAAAGTATACTTGCCTTCCATCATCTGCTGTACGGCTGCCACATATTGAGGCCTCTGCCTCTTGAGATCAGACCACTGTTCTGGAGGGTAGAGACAGTGGTCTGGTAGCCAAAGCGGCGCAGGATCCGTCGCTGCAGCCCCTCCATGATCCTGCCGCTTTTTCCGCTGCACACATACATTCCAGAGGGGGAAGTGATCATACCCCCTGGACAGGAGGTACCTCATGGCATACCGCTGCCTAACAGAAGACGCCATTTTGCAGGAAGGAAGTTCCGGTTCGCCTTTTACGAAAATCCTGTTTTTTCGGAGATCCGCGGGTTTACGGGAATCCTCGTATTTTCGAGAAAATAAAGTTTTTTTAAAATCACGCTGGCGGACTGTAATTTTTAGGTATTGTAGGCACTGATACGTGTTTCTAAGGCCATTACCCAGGTCCCTGAGTGTACGTTACCAAGGCTATTTAGACCACTTTTAATGCGAATTTTGCCGAACTTTCATTTTAATAAGTTTTAACGGGTCCGCTCGCGGATTTTCGAATTTACGGATTTTTTCGAAAATCCGCGGATCCTTGCGCGGAACGGATTTTTCGTAGTTCGGACATCTCTAGTTAGGGGTTAAAAAAAAAAACATTGTTGATGATAGTCAAAATATATTTTTTGACTATAGTACTCTTTAAATATGGCTGCCATGGGAATTGAAAGGTAGGTCAGTAGGCGTGTGTACATGGATCGGTTGGATGTTAACAATAAAACTTTTTTGATTATTGACCAATTTTTTTTATCTTAGTTACCCTTTAAGTGGCTGCAACAGTAATGGAGTGGTAGGTCAGTAGGTGTGTGTTTAAAAAAAAAAACTTTTTTGATTATTGATTAAAATTTGTTTTTTGGCTTTAGTTACCCTTAAATATGGCTGCCGCAGTAATGGGGGGTTAAAAAAAAACTTTGTTAATGATTATTCAAATTTGTTTTTTTTTTTATTATAGTTACCCTTTAAATGTGGCTGCCATGAAAATGGATGGGTAGGTCAGTAGGCATGTGTACCTGCATCAGGTTGGAAGTTAAAAAAAACAACCTTTTTTTATTATTGATCAAAATAGTTGTTTTGGCTTTAGTTATCTTTTAAGTATGGCTGCCACAGTAATAGATAAGTAGATCAGTAGGTGTGTGTACCTGTGTCGGGTTGGAGATTAAACAAACAAACTTTTTTGATTATTGATCAAAATGTATTTTTTTACTTAGTTACCCTTTAAGTATGGCTGCCACAGTAATGTATAAGTAGATCAGTGGTGGTGTGTACTTTTTTAAATCCCCAGGTTGTGGATTTAAAAAAAAAAAACTTTTTTGATGATTAGTCAAAACTATTTTTTTTTAGGTAGGGCTGCAACAGTAATGAAGGGGTAGGTTAGTAGGTGTATGTACTTGTGCCACGTGGGGGTAAAAAAAAAACTTTGTTGAAGATAGTCAAAATAGTTTTTTGACTATAGTTACCCTTTAAATATGGCTGCCATGAAATAGAAGGGTAGGTCAGTAGGTGGTGTACCTGGATCAGGTTGGAATTTAAAAAAACTAACTTTAATTAATTATTATAAAAACATTTGACTTTAGTTACTCTTTAGGTATGGCTGCCACAGTAATCGATAAGTAAATCAGTAAGTGTGTGTACCTGTGTTGGGTTAGGGGTTAAAAAAAAAACTTGTTGATGATTAGTCAAAATATATTTTTTGACTATAGTTACTCTTTAATATGGCTGCCATGAAAATGGAAAGGTAGGTGGAAGTTAAAAAACAAATTTTGACCAATAATCAAAACAATTCGCCAACAACGCGTAACGCTTGCTTCCTTAGCTAGAAGATCATCCCTCCTATATGCCGCACACGTCTGTACGAATTTCATGTCTCAGTTCAAAAACTGTGGGAGGAGATACAGTCCAAAAAGCGGAAGAGAAAAAGGAAGAAGAAAAAGAAGAAATAGAAAGAACAAGAATTTCAAGCCAAATTGATTATCTGTTGCAGGCCCAAATCACTAAATTATTGGAATTTAACTGACAATATAGAAGTAGTTCCTCTCCTTTACAGTAACAAAAAAATGCATTTGCACTAATCCAATAGGGAGCTAAAACACGAACCAACAAGCACAAGAGGTTTGAGCACAGGACCCAAGTGTTTGTGATTTTATTCCTTAATAGTCAGAGCAAGTTTTTCTTGTTTAGTTTATTGAGGCTTGAAGAATGTATATACAACCTCAGCAAAGAATAACTATTGGAAGGGATTTATTACCACTTATTATCACTTAGTAATAAAAGTTTGCTATGATATTGCCAGAGTTGAGCCACAAAACCAAATTTCTGGTGAAACTTTAGCAATCTTTAATTAAAAGGTCCCTAGAACCCAAACCTGAATATTATAATTAATAAACTAATGCCCAATACTAATGTTTATCGCTATTTATTTCAAAGCTAAACCTACTGATTTTAGTTTCACATTGGAGCAGAGGGACATATAACTAAGTTAATATTATAAAAATGGGGGGGAGTCCTTCCTGACTTCAAACGGCAATCGGACATTTTCCCTGGACCAAAACTACAGAATATGATCAATAGCAGTAATTCCCAATATGATTTAGTCTTAGACACTTATCCAGCCCACTTTTAAATCTATTCAATAAACTTGTCATTACCACATCTGCTGGAATTCAAAAATTTGCATATTTTAAAAAACACATGATTTTTCGAAATTACCGTATATACTCGAGATAAGCCGACTCGAGTATAAGCCGAGGCACCCATTTTTGCCTCAAAAATTAGAAAAGATGATTGACCCGAGTATAAGCCGAGGGTATACAGTAACCCTAATACCTTTCCACTGTAGATGTTTGGAAACTACAACCCAGCATGCTTGGTTGCTGGGAGTTGTAGTTTCCAACCACCTATAGTAGAAAGGTATTGGGGGTTACTGTATGGCATACGTCCCCCACCCTAATACCTTTCCACTGTAGAGTTTGGAAACTACAACTCCCAGCATGCTTGGTTGCTGGGAGTTGTAGTTTCCAACCACCTATAGTAAAAGGTAATGTGGGTGTCTGCATGGATACTGTCCCCCCAGCCCTCCCCCAGTACCCCCAGCCCTCCCCCCAGTCCCCCCCCAGCTCACTTACCCGTACCTGGTCTTCAGTCTTCCTCTCTCTGCAATCAGAAGCAGCCGCGAGTCCGGCCGGCAGTTCCCATTACTGCTTCGCGGCTGCGAAGCGTGCATGATGACGTCATCGCGCAACCGCGAAGAACTACTGGGAACTGCGGCCGGACTCGCGGCTGCCTCTGGATTGCAGGTAAGTTCCTTGTGACTCGAGTATAAGCCGAGTCAAGGTTTTTAGGTAATATTTAAACCTAAAAACCTTGGCTTATACTCGAGTAATACGGTACACAAAACCTTTCTGCCTGCTCATTGCTGTCTGCTGTTCTACTCTCCTGGTGCCCATAGACTGTTACATAGATTGTACATTGTTAATTGAGCTGTGAGTGAGAAGTAGAAATGGCCAAAACGGCCAGGTTTCATTCCGTTTTCGGGTTTTCGGATCTCTGGAAACCCAAAGATCTGAAAACAGAACTTAAAATTGGCACTTCGGAGCAAGTTTTTGATTTTTATCGAAGATTCCAGCTATCTTTGAAAATTCTCGAAAATAACCTTGAACGTTCGATAATCCCCAAAAATACGGTTGGAAACTATTTTCGTGTTTCCAATCCTATTTTTGATTTTTATCAAACGTTCGAGACTATTTTTGAGAATTTTAGGAAATAGCTCGAACATTCGATAAAAATCGAAACTCGCACAAAGTCCCAAAAACTGAAATCCATCCGATTCAGATATATATACATAAACAGGAATGATTGTTTCATATATTCTTTCTATGAATGATCGTTCAATGTGCCCATACATGGTCTGATGTTATTGTCTCCTTCTACTGTAGTAAAGGAAACTGGTAATGGAAATGTTCCATCTTGCCTGATAGGTCCCAACAGTATTCAGCAAATTCTGTCAGATCCACCATCAGTGTCACAGCTCGGACTTTGAAGACACTGATGATAATGTAGTGCAAATTTGGATGTCTCTGTAAAAAAAAAAAATTGTTCCAGACTGTTTGCCGATATTGTGCAGTCAGCCGTAACGAAGCACTGTCGGTTGCAGAGAATGTCTCCCATGGAACGCACGGTTGGCAGTTATTTACTGTCATGTCCGATCCAACGGTCGCCACTAGCCATTGAAATAAGATTTTTTTTTTGCCCCCAAAAATCTGCTCATGTGTGTACCCAGCTAATGAAGATACTTTACAAAACTAAAGGTATATCTGTATTGGTTAACTGTCGTAATAATTTTGGAAAGATAATATACAGTATATAACATTATTATATGATACATATACAATAGAATATATGGATCTATGTAAATAAAGAAACTATGTTAGATATAGAAACTATGTTGTGAAATTATGTAAGATAACAGAAACTATTTTGAAACTGTTAGATATAGAAACTATGTTGTGAAACTATGTGAGATATAGAAACTATGTTGTGAAACTATGTAAGATATAGAAACTATGTTGTAAAACTATGTAATATACAGAAAACTATGTTGTGAAACTGTTAGATATAGAAACTATGTGTTGAAACTATGTAAGATACAGAAATTATCTTGTGAAACTGTAGATATAGAAACTATGTTGTGAAACTATGTAAGAATATGAAACTATGTTGTGAAACTATGTAAGATACAGAAACTATGTTGTGAAACTGTTAGATATAGAAACTATGTTGTGAAACTTGTAAGATATAGAAACTATGTTGTGAAACTATGTAAGATATAGAAACTATGTTGTGAAACTATGTAAGATATAGAAACTATCAGGGTTATTCAATAAACATTCTTATCGTTTGAAATGGTGCTAATTTTGCCCCAACCAATCAGATTTTATTTAACATTTGAAAGCTAACATCTGATTGGTTGGGGCAAAGTTAGCACCATTTTAAACGATAAGAACTTTTATTGATAACCCTGTATGTTGTGAAACTATGTAAGATATAGAAACTATGTTGTGAAACTGTAACATATAGAAACTATGTTGGGAAACTGTAACATATATATGCTTGTGAAGGTTCTCATTCATCCAGGTCATGGTATATCTGTTTGTATTCAATTAGATCAACTGGACTTGAAATGTAGTTCTTGAAGACGTTTCGCTAGTCATCCGACTGGCTTTCTCAATTCAGAATGACTTGTACAAGAATCTGTGGCACTTATGTACCCTGGAAATTCCCAATTAGCATATCACAAGCCAGGTGTTAAGGGTGTGATAGGATAGTGGCTAGAGGTGTTATAGGAATGCCCAGAGTAAGGTGTTAAACAGCATTGGTGTTAAACAGCATTGTACATGGCAGACAGTTGGTGTCGAACCCCCCCACCTCTATTTGGGCTTGGTTTCTTTATTTTCACAAATGAGGTGGGGGGGTTCGACACCAACTGTCTGCCATGTACAATGCTGTTTTAACACCTTACTCTGGGCGTTCCTATAACACTCTTAGCCACTATCCTATCACACCCTTAACACCTGGCTGTGATATGCTAATTGGGAATTTCCAGGGTACATAAGTGCCACAGATTCTTGTACAAGTCATTCTGAATTGAGAAAGCCAGTCGGATGACTAGCGAAACGTCTTCAAGAACTACATTTCAAGTCCAGTTGATCTAATTGAATACAACAGATGTAACATATATAAACTATGTGTGAAATTTTGTAAGATATAGAAACTATGTTGTGAAACTGTAACATATAGAAACTATGTTGGAAATTATGTAAGATATAGAAACTATGTTGTGAAACTGTAACATATGAAACTATGTTGTGAAACTTTAACATAAGAAACTATGTTGTGAAATTATGTAGATATAGAAACTATGTTGTGAAACTATGTAAGATATAGAAACTATGTTGTGAAACTGTTATATATAGAAACTATGTTGTGAAACTGTTAGATATAGAAACTATGTTGTGAAACTATGTAAGATACAGAAACTATGTTGTGAAACTGTTATATATAGAAACTATGTTAAATAAAGAAACTATGTTAGATATAGAAACTATGTTGTGAAACTATGTAAGATACAGAAACTATGTTGTGAAACTGTTAGATATAGAACATATGTTGTGGAAACTATGTAGATACAGAAACTATGTGTGAAAACTGTTAGATATAGAAACTATGTTGTGAAACTATGTAAGATATAGAAACTATGTTGTAAAACTATGTAATATACAGAAACTATGTTGTGAAACTGTTAGATATAGAAACTATGTTGTGAAACTATGTAAGATACAGAAATTATCTTGTGAAACTGTTAGATATAGAAACTATGTTGTGAAACTATGTAAGATATAGAAACTATGTTGTGAAACTATGTAAGATATAGAAACTATGTTGTGAAACTGTTAGATATAGAAACTATGTTGTGAAACTGTAACATATAGAAACTATGTTGTGAAATTATGTAAGATATAGAAACTATGTTGTGAAACTGTAACATATAGAAACTATGTTGTGAAACTGTAACATATAGAAACTATGTTGTGAAATTATGTAAGATATAGAGACTATGTTGTGAAACTGTTAGATATAGAAACTATGTTGTGAAACTGTTAGATATAGAAACTATGTTGTGAAACTGTTAGATGTAGAAACTATATTAAAATTCTACACTGATTAATAGGTAACTGCATGTTTTTAAATGTTGATGTTTAAAATGTGTATTTCATTATTAGTAAGGGCATTGTTAATTTGCTAATTATGTATCTACCACCTCTTTGTGTGTATAAGGACGTTTCACTGTCACTAAACAGTGCCTCACCCTCTACCCTCCCCTCCTCCATCTTCTACTACTGTGCAGCAGGACACTGTGCTCAAGTGCAGTTATGTGAGTGCTTTTACCCATTTACAAATAAAGGTGAAGTTTTTAAACCCTCCAGCTTGAAGCCCATTGTTTGCAGTGTATATGTTTTCAAGGACTGTGGCACCATGCTGAAAAGCCACTGATGTGGAGCTACACCAACGGAGGGGGTAGGTGAATGCTCCCCTTAGTCTATTTTCTGTGTAGATTATGGAGTGCTTAAGTCGAGGAACATCGATTTGAATGTTCTTTTGAAAATGTTGTTATTGAAAATTCAATAATCATTAAAAGTTCGGAAATTCAAAATCCGCAATAGTTCGGGTCCGTTCAAACTGTTAAAGCTCAAATTCAAGTTCAGTTCTAGTCCATCTCTAGTCATGAACTTCCTACTGTGCTTGTTCAGAAATTCCCCCCTTAAAAATCCTGTGCTTGTCCCTGGATTTAATGCATTCCCAATGAGCACCAGTTACATACAGTGGCAGAAATGCACTATAATGGAGGGGCTACAGCACTGGCTGACACGTCATTTTGGAATTCAGACCACTATCTGGGCCCTCCAGAGACAGTGGTCTGACCTGAAGAGGCAGAGGTCTCATTTACGAGATTTACTATTCCCATAGAATACCGTTGTGGTAGTTTTCTACATGGTATTCTATGGTATTCTATGGTATTCTACATGGTATTCTACGACCGAATAACTCTCTAAATGACCTTATCTTAGCCATGGCCTTTCCCTGGATGTCAGCTTCAATCCTAGTCAATGACTAGGCCAATGGCTTACAACTGCATACTAGGACAAGTTTGCCATAGGAAAATAATGATCACAGAGTTTGGTAGGGTTAATTTAGGTAAGTAAAACTTTTATTGGTGGGGTGGACATGCCCCACCACTAAGTGTGTTTGGCTTGCATTTTGGTGAGCTGCCTGAGAGCAGTCGTTATTATAGTATTATAGTGTCCATTTAATAACAACTTTAATTTTTGTTAAGAGGTATAAGTTACCTCCAATGCTCCCACAGTGAAATGCATTGCAGGAATTTGAAAGGTATATTAGAATTGTGCCCAATACTACTTTCTCCAAATAGTCTTTTCTGATTCCTGGAAGGGTGGAATATGTTTTAGCTATATATAATTTGTCTTCAGTATATAAACAGTGGCACATACTGTACTGTATTCTCCTTTCTAAGAAGTGCCTCTCCACTGTTTTTGCAACTTTAAAAAGTCTAATGCTGACTGTAAACCTGTTTCCTATGGCCCTCTGCATCTAATGATTCAATGGAGAACGGGATCACATTTCTAAGTGCAGTCTATCAGTGTGCGTCAGAAGTGTGCTTCTTAAATGTTTATACAGTTTAGCAGCTTGTGGTCACATCCATTATGCATACAGAGCACCTTCATAAATTAACTTGCAAGCATTCTTATCCAAATGGGATTTACTAAAAAAAAATCTATATAACAAATACAGTATGTGTTAAAGTAATTAACCTAAGCCTAGTTATGACAATGGAGTAATAAGTCTGAACATTTTATACAGAAATACAGAACAAGAGAGATTGATAGGTTCTTCAAGCAAAAGCAGCACTGGCAGAAATCCACAAGCACAAACTACATAGAGTATGTTAATCAGTTACTTAAGTCAGCATTGTCTACTAGCTACACAGTACCACATAGACCTCTTTCCCTGTATCAAGATCAGTCCTAGATTAAAGACAGTCAAGAAGGACAAATCAAAACAACAAAGAAAAGGAATGAAAAAAGGTAGAAGTGCATTGCTATCTACTGTAGGTAGCAAACATATGCTACACTTTTGTAACAGGATCACTGTAACACTGCCAGTGGCAATCAGCTACCCAGCATCGTCCCTTCTGATCACAGCTTGATGTACTCAAGAAGCAAACTAACCCATCACTTTGTTTTGACTGAAGTCACCCCTGCTGCTTCTTTTCCTCTGTCTTTGCTGTGAATATGCAGCTTGCCTTGAGAAATTGTTCCACTCCGACTGCTCAGAACACACTAAATGAGATTACCACGCACTGCTTTCGCAGCATTGCTAGACAGTTCATTTACAATTATGTAGCTTACTGTTTAACACTGGTGGTTCTTTATCTTTGTGGGGATTGTATTTTTAGCTGGAGATCAAAACAGGTGGCATATGGCACTGTATCACACACAAAGAAAGCTTTAATGGCATAACAATGCAGATCTCACAATGTTGCCATGGGTTTCTTTGCTGCCAATTTTTTATTCCCTGTTCCATGAAAGACTCTTAGTTGTACATGGAACTTTTGATCCTTTTCTGCAAGCTCCATTTTAGCTTAAAATGTGTTGTTAAATAAAGCAAAGCAAATTCTTCAGTTACCAGTTATTCCCAAACCCTATGTGCTGTTTAACTTTTGTGATCTGCTGGGCACAAACTGTATGGGAGTTGTTCCTGTTTAGATTTTCATCTTTTTACTTTCATGTTAAAATTGGCCTAAGGGTTAGTTATAAAAGCTTCTGTTGGGATCGCCCAAAAGAAAACATTGCACCAACTTTCAGGGATTCTGGGATGCTAAATAAAAACTGAAACTTCCACAAGATTTTTAACTATATCATTGCTGTAGTGGGGGATTTGAAGAGAGATCCAATATCAGTAAAATAAGTGTAAAATTCACAAAACCTGATGTATAGCTTTGTGGGTTTTACACTTATTTTACACATTTTTCCATATGTTTTCTAAAATATTCCAATACAATACCCTTTTAGTTAACAGGATATGGTAAGAAGTTGTAAAACGAACACAAAGCACCTTGCCGAGATCCCGCAATGCCATAACCAATGTAATCATGTATTGCATTGTGGGATTATGGTACAGTAAGACGCGTATGTTTGTGATATTAAATTTCCCTATTATTCTTTAAATCTGACAATATAAAAGCTTAATTCCACCTTTCTGGCATATATGTAGATCCCAGTGTTCAATGGAACTGTGTGGCAAATTCGATATACTATATACACCAATAATAAACACACTCCACTTGGATCATATGTATACATGTGCAAAGTTTCAGGTAACATTACTCCTTTGTCAAGCAAACAGTGTTGGTTCTACACTAAAAAACACATACTTGAATCTTAACTTGTGATACAATTTTTATATATCATTAAACAAACCTCCTATTACCATCATAGGAACCATCTATGTCCAATTTAATACAGATACACCCCTTTATGTTAATGGGAAATTATACATATCATAACACAGATGGGGAATATATACAATCCAATTTATCCCACAAAACAAATTTTAATACAGAAGACAATATGCAACACCATGTATTCACTAAATAGTTTTAGATAACTATGCTTATAAGAATATTTGCAGCTCGTAATCCTTGTTTAGCCCATTAGGAATGAGGGAATTGAGTCGGTGTATCCACCACTCCTCCCTCCTCCTAAGGGTTAATTCTCTATGACCACCTCTAGATGGTCCAGGGACATATTTAATATCAGGAACTTTAGTTCACCCTTCTGATGATCCTGTGCTACAAAGTGTGCAGCTACTGGTTATTTGAAGTTCTTACATCAAATACTTTACCTGTGTAGGTAAAATCTCCCACACAAGTGTATGTGCCTCTCCCTACACTTACCACACATACACTTGCAACATACAACAATGCTAGAATTGCCACATACAACAATGCTAAAATCAACCACCTTTATTATTATAACAGATAACACACGTGTGCTGTACCAAATAACAATAGTTTTCACATCCCATATATCACCCTAAATACAAATGGCCTTAAGGCCTATTACACATTTAACTACAAAATGGCAGGTGGAGGGGCAGTGTCCACAAACTGATCCAACAAAGTCCCTCTATTGTCGTGGATTCAAGATGCTATAAACAAACTGATCAAATCAGGGATTTCATAACACACCACATCCCTTTAATTCACACACAGTAACAAAGTTATTGTTGAAGATAATCGGAACTTTCTCACTAGTACAATTCTAATTGCATATTGACTTGGTCAAACCTTCAATGTAACACACAATATATAGAAGAGTCAGCTTCAAGCATCCAAGCCACACAGGAGAAGCTGTCACCTCATGTAGCCAAAAAGGCAAGTACCAGTAGGTTAGGACCCAGTTAAAGAAAGCAACCTTGACGTGGTGACTGGGCTTAAAATAGTTTGGCCAACTTATTGAACTAATTGCTTTTATTTATCCAGGCTTTAACAAACAGCAACCTTATGGAGGTAGCCAATATGCAATTAGAATTATTTGTTTACTAGAATTCTAGTAAACAAATAAATCAAATTGCAGTACAACAGCCCAATTTTCCATGTATCATGCTCAATATACTATTTTAGGGTCGTATTATCCACCCTGCCCCCTCTTTTTTTTAATTCTGTGGGTTAATTGTCTGTGAGTGCCTATTAAGGGTATTTTCCCAGTGGTTAGTTATTGTGTTGTCTTTTACCAAGTTTTAAAACAATTTACTTTCTCTTAATCTACATCCTTGATCGTTTTGTTATTAATCCTACTTGCTTTTGACTCATTGTGTGATTTTAAGTGAATTTAAATTATTAATTAAAATTGTAACATTTTATTTATCCAGGTTTGTGCAGATTCAGTGATCTTTGTAATTTTTATTTATTTATTTCTTGCAGTAAAGATAAGGTTTTATTGATGCCAATCTCTAAGGGCTTTGTAGATTAATGATTCTGTAGAGGACTTATTCTTTAAAGGCCAAAGTCTTTTGTTGACTGGTATTGATCTTTGTCAACTGATGCTTGAAAAAATATATTGGCTTATTTACTAAAAACTTTCTTTTGCTCATAGCAAAGTAGGCAAAATGTATCCTGTCTTGCAGAGTAGATAAAACTTGGAAACTCTATATATGTGAACAAAATATAGAATAGGGGTTTAGGATCTTGGGGATAAAAAATATATTTTTTATATATTTTTTATCCTATATTTTCCTATATTTATTTTATCTACAGTTATTTTAAAATAAATTCTTAGCATTCTTAAAACCTTTGATGCATTTTATTCTCAGCCTGGAATTTTGTATATGTTTTTTTATTAAATCAAATGTAATGGTTACAAAACAAATTTATTTTAATGAAACATTGTGGTCTTAGAACACAGACCAAAAGGTTGCATGCACATGTTGTATTAAAATAAAGATTTACAAAGACTTGGGTGTGCTGGTTTTTGGTTGAAATTATAATATTGAATCATTCTAAACATATTGTTGAATCATCATTGAATCATTCAGCTGGCACCTGGGCAGGTATAAATTAACTCAACACAGAGCTTTTTGTTTTCCTGAATATTTATTTATATAATTTTATATTTATATACAGTTTTTCATTGTAAGAATGGTAAAGCTATTGAACTGTCGTTGTTATGGCAGGTTCATTGGTCAGTTTAAAAAAAAAAAAAAGTATGAGCCTTCCTGTGTGTAAAATGTTCCTGCCCCTTCCCCATCCACCCGGAGAGACTCAGGCATGTGCAGGGGAGCCCTTCCCACCTCAATGACCCCCCCACCCTCTGGAACCCTTCATGCTGCGGTGTTAGTTTTAAAAATTAAAGTATTTTCTGTTGTGTAGGCACTCACCTCCCAATTTTAACCACATGATTTAAATTCTAAAAAAGTCCCCAGAAACTTACTTACCAGACCTTGTTTCCTTGGCTAATAGACGGCAGCTGACTCTCAGCCAATCACAGGCACGGCTGCCGAGGCCTTCGAACTGTCACCATCAGCCTCAGGATTGATTGGAACTGCCCCAAAATTTTCCTCAGCTGCCAATTGACCCCCCTCTAGGGATTCGTCCCTGGCTGTTTATACTTTATATAGGGAGAACACTCTCTCTTAAAGATTCTCAGGGTTATTCAATAAAAGTTCTTATCATTTAAAATGGTGCTAATTTTGCCCCAACCAATCAGATATTAGCTTTCAAATGTTAACTGATTGGTTGGGGAAAAATTAGCACCATTTTAAACGATAAGAACTTTTATTGAATAACCCTGTCTGTCTGTTATCTTTTACAGATCTTAGCTGCTTGTACCCAGCTTTAGTGAATTTTTTGTTAGGTCATCCACACTACAATCAATTGATCTGAAACATGTAGTGTAGATGACCTAATAAAGCCCGGTTTTGGATGACTATATGGTGTCTGTGTACTGCCAGAATCTCCCCCTCTTCATATTCTTTACTCATATTTGGTTACATGAGTGGAGCAAACCAGAGATATTTGGGGTGAGCATGTATGCAGGCTGTATTCTTGTTTGATTTATTAAACATTCTTCTTTGGTTGGGCAACTATCTCTTTACCACTGACCCTATACAGTTAAATCTAATGTCAGTCAGTGCCTTTTGATGTTGGCCTTTCAAATGTTATCACAACAGATCACATTTAAAAACAATATACTATACCAACACTAACACTAACGCACCTATTCAACAACAAATCTAACCATCCTGAAGATGCAGATAATTATATGCATGAAAGTTTTATGTACTTAGGGATTTTAGTTTGCAATACTATTTCCTTTTAAATACCAGTCTGTTGTGTTATTGGCACCTGACAAACAGAAATAGTAAAACTATATCTTAATCTTATTGAGATCTTCTATAATTTTAATCACAGCATTTTATAGTATAATATTATGTTATGATGTATTTTTTATCTTGCTTGCCTGGAGGCCAAACTCTTTAATGCAATGTAAAGTCTCCCAGAGTTATTGAAATGCTGCATTTAGCAATCTGCCAGACTAATAATATTACACTGTAAAGAAGCAGCAAAATCTTACACCCTGTAACTCCTGCTGAGCTGAAGATGCCAAATCAGATTATAACACACAGTTGCCACATTATCCTGTCCTGAGTTCCCTAACACTCATTAAGCTTTGAAAATCCTTTTTATGCTGTTTATAACACCTCTGGAGGAGTTTACTGTGTAAATATTATTCTACCATTAAATTTGAAACAAGGCAACCATCAACAAGTAGAATTTGTAATAGGCCTGCAGAGAGGCCTCTGCTTGCAGGCCAAAAACCTGTGAAGTGAGGCCAATGAAAGCAGCCAAGAACTCAGTATGAAGTGATAAAGCACTTCATATTGATGCTTTAAATCTCCACCACTTGGGCCTGCTTAATGTAACAAGCCCACAGAGACATTTGATTTGGGCCTAAAGTCAAATAAGCCACAGGGAGCCACTTACTGACAGAAGCCTTCCATAGACAGAAGATATTAACTGCTTAGCCCATTTTATCTAGTGTTGATAAATATTTGGTTAAAATGTACTTTGTGTGCCAAAACAAAGAGCATAGTGACAGCAGATTGCAAAGGCTCACATAAGCATATCAGTAAAGCATGGCATTATTATTTTACAGTATTTTATAGGCTTTATTTTTTAATTTAAAAAATATCATCTAGAGTAATTTCAGATTTATTACTGTGGTTGGATATTATATGGTTATAATATCCAACCCTTAAAAGGATGTCCACCCCTAAACCCTGAAACTGTGATACTCAAGCAAGTTATTTCTCCTGATCTTTTCTTCATTTTCATGCCTCTTTTTTAAGCTCAATGAGCTCTTTAAGTGCTCATCCAATTGCAGAAGAGGCACAATGGAAACAGCATTTAGTCATTGTCTGTAACATCGCCATGACTAATAGTTGCAACCCAGAAGGAGGATGCTAGCAGAGAGAGAAGACCAGCATAGATCAAAAGCACTTTTGCACATTAGAGTCCAGGGACCCAGAGAAAAAAGGTAGGATAAAGAAGCACAAAGTCTTGGGTTTCAGGGTTCCTTAACATAATTAGCAATAGGGTTGTGGAGGTTGGGCATGCCTGATAAATAGAGATGGACTAGAACTCGAACCCGAGTTGGAGCCAAACTATTCGAATTCAACTATTCGAATTACAATCTTCAAAGGTATGCTCTGATTTGTATGTGGGGGAGACCAAACAGCAACTGCATCAACGTATGGCCCAGCACAGAAGAGCCAATTCCTCGGGTCAGGACTCAGCCGTGTACCTGCATCTTAAGGATAAAGGACATACCTTTGAAGATAGTAATGTAAACATATTGGCGAAGGAACGTGACTGGTTCAAGAGAGGTGTTAAGGAGGCCATTTATGTGAAAATAAAGAAACCAAGCCTAAATAGAGGTGGGGGGGTTCGACACCAACTGTCTGCCATGTACAATGCTGTTTTAACACCTTATTGGGGACCGTTCCTAAACACCTCTTAGCCCTATCCAATCACACCTTACACATGGCTGTGATATGCTAATTGGGATTTTCCAGGGTACATATTTGCCACAGATTCTTGTACAAGTCATTCTGAATTGAGAAAGCCAGTCGGATGACTAGCGAAACGTCTTCAAGAACTACATTTCAAGTCCAGTTGATCTAATTGAATACAACAGATATACCATGACCTGGATGAATGAGAACCTTCACAAGCATATTGAAAGCTAACATTTGATTGGTTGGGGCAAAATTAGCACCATTTTAAACAATAAGAACTTTTATTGAATCTCCCTGATAATACATTTTTCTAGGGAACCCTTGCTGGCAAGATTTTTTTTTTTTAATCAATCCTTGCTTAAAAGTTTCCCATGGTGTATTTCTCTATTAACATAATTATTTTAAAAAGTGTCCTAGGGGGTTAAAGGATATTTTTTTGTATTTTTGCAGTAAAAAAAACCAAACAGTAAAAAAAGATGCTTGAGGAAGTTTCTCATTCATGGTATATCTGTTGTATTCAATTAGATCAACTGGACTTGAAATTTAGTTCAAGAACTAGACTTCAAGTCCAGTTGATCTAATTGAATACAACAGATAGTAAAAAAAGATATATTCTCAATTACATCATTTGGCAAATTTGCCCAGAAATGTTAGAATATAGATTTTTTTAAAGGGTATCTCCACTTGTATTCAGACAAAAATTATATATAATTTAATATATGCATATATATATATATATATATATATATTAGAGAACGGGAGGTAAAGAAGCCAGAAACTAAGTTGGAAAACGAACCCGCTCCTCCGCTGCGTCCTCTGACATTTTACTAATATGGAAAAAAATTTGAAAAGTTTTGTAGCAATGTTTGACAATTAAAAAAAATGAAGCTAATACTGCTGCTTTAGAAATAGGGCCCTAAATCTCATTAAGCTGGTGCAAAATGTTTAATAATTGTAAAAAGTGTCCTGGGGGTTAAAGTATATTTTTCTTATTTTTGCGAAACAGCTTTAAAAGGTTATAAACTCAGTTACATAATTTGGCAATTTTAATCTGCGAATTTGGTTGCAAAAACATTTTTTAAAATTTGTTTCACCTTCAATTTAGGATCTGTTTATTTAGTTTGTTTTAAAGTAATCACTTTAAGACATGTACTGCAATGCCAGGGCTCTCAGTAAGGCAAGGAGCACCAGCTTGCTAACCTTAAATAGTCATTAAATGTTATAAATAACTTAAATTTTCAGAAATTGCACAGGCTCTGTATTACAGAGGGAAACCTAAACTAACCTGATATTACAGTGATTAGATTTTACACCCATTTTAGCAATAAATATCAATATTGAATCTCCCTGAATATCACTTTAAAACTGTAATAATGAATAACAATAAATCAGATATAACATTTTCATTTTCTGCCACCAAATTCTATGTGTATATTAATATGTAAGCCTCATATAGGTGGACAAGAGCAGATTACATTCACTTTAAATATTATTAAACATGAAAATACTGTTATCAGCTCAGTTCTTTGAAAACTGAAGCTGAATTATTAACATTAATAGTAGTCTTAGTATGGAATCAGTGCCAAAAATTCCCTTAGGGCTGTTCCTTCCGATGAGACAGGATAGCTCCAGGGTACTAAACCTCTTTCCATAGGATGAGCTTATTACTGACCATTTGAGTGGAAATCTGCTGCAATCTTTCAGGAACATTTTAGATATTTTCGAAATTTTGGATAAAACTGCGGAAGTATTTTAAACCATTGGATTAGATGACAGGATACATAGAAAGAGAGAGATACTTAAATTACTTACCGTATATACTCGAGTATAAGCCGAGGTTTTTAGGTTTAAAAATTAACCTAAAAACCTTGACTCGGCTTATACTCGAGTCACAAGCAACTTACCTGCAATCCAGAGGCAGTCGCGAGTCCGGCCGGCAGTTCCCAGTAGTTCTCGCGGTTGCGCGATGACGTCATCACGCACGCTGGCGGGATGATGTCATCGCGCAGCCGCAAGCAGTATTGGGAACTGCCGCCGGACTCGCGGCTGCCTCTGGATTGCAGAGAGAGGAAGACTGAAGACCAGGTACGGGTAAGTGAGCTGGGGGGGGGACTGGGTGGGAGAGGCTGTGGGGTACGGGACTGGGGATGGCCTGGGGGGACAGTATGCCATGCAGACACCCACATTACCTTTTTACTATAGGTGGTTGGAAACTACAACTCCCAGCAACCAAGCATGCTGGGAGTTGTAGTTTCCAAACATCTACAGTGGAAAGGTATTAGGGTGGGGGACAGTATGCCATACAGTAACCCCCAATACCTTTCTACTATAGGTGGTTGGAAACTACAACTCCCAGCAACCAAGCATGCTGGGAGTTGTAGTTTCCAAACATCTACAGTGGAAAGGTATTAGGGTTACTGTATACCCTCGGCTTATACTCGGGTCAATCATCTTTTCTAATTTTTGAGTCAAAAATGGGTGCCTCGGCTTATACTCGAGTCGGCTTATACTCGAGTATATACAGTAAACTACAATGAATCAATATAAATAACCCGCTAGTTATACTCCACTGACAACTAGGGATGGCCGGTTCGCGGATCCGAACCCGGATCCGCCGCGGATTTATCCCGTTCGCAAACGGCGGATTTTTCCGGATTTTCCGCCTTCCGTACTTCCGATTCGCGGATTTTCGAAAATACGGGAAAACATGTATTTTCGAAAATTTGCGAAAATACAAGGATTTCTCTTAATTCCATACATACGTATTTTCGAAAATTTTCGAAATTACGAGGATTACTTGTATTTTCGGAAATACATATTTTCGAAAAATACATGAAAAATCTCGTTATTTCAAGGGTATTTTTAATTTTAATGGGTCGTGGATTTTCGAATTTTCGAATTTTTCCGAAAATTCACGGATCCTCGAGCGGACCTTATGTCTCATCTTCATTTCCTATAGACTGTAAGCTCTCGGATAGGGCCCTCCATAATGCTGTAACTTACCACACTGAATACTTTGCATTTTTCTTCACTTTGCATTACTTGCACTACCCTTGTATGTAACATGTATGTTTTCCTTATGTATTTTAATGCAACTGTAAAGCGCCACGGAAGATGTTGGCGCTATATAAATCCACAACACATGTATATAAAACATGTCATTAAAACCACCACCATTTAAAATACATTATATAAATCACATTACTAATAAAGGACCACTCATTGAAACACCGTTACAACTGCTATTGAAATGTTACACATGCTAATGAGATGTTACCATAATTAAATATATACATAAAATAGAATCCTAGTGCACATCCAACTAATTTGCTTACATTTTACTTTACCATTGAATTGCAACTTAAAAAGCCTGCCCTTAAATTAAAGTAATTAGTTCAATAACTTGGCCAAATTATTTTAAGCCCAGCAACCACATCACGGTTTGTTTTATTCTACTGGGTCCTAACTTTTAACCTTTAGTAACTTTTTACCTTCGTAAGAAACGTAATTCTTAAACTTTATCTTTATAACAGTACCTGCCTTTTATGAGATGAAAGTCCCTGCTGCTCTTTCGCTTGCTTTCTTGGGACGAACTCTCCAGCTTTCAGTACTTGAACACATGACCCACTGTGGGTGGAGTACACATTTCCCAGACGCTTGGTCAAACCTCCAATGCAACAAGCAAAATATATACAAAAGATGGGATAGTATACATCTACGCAGAGTGGAACTAGTGACCAAATAATTTAATACAAACAAAAAATAGAAGCCTAGTGCACATCCAACTAATTTGCTTACATTTTACTTTACCATTGCATTGTGACTTTAAAAGCCAGCCCTTAAATTAAAGCAATTAGTTCAATAACTTGGCCAAATTATTTAAGCCTAGCAATTTGTATATATTCAATTATTTGGTCACTAGTTGCACTATATATGTTTGGGCCATCTTGGATGTGGCCATCGTTAGGGTTACAGGACCAATCACGTACACACAATAAATGTTACGTAATGTGGTGGTGGTCTTACCCGCATAATAATTGCCCCATGTGCATGTAATAAAATATATAACGTATTGGCTCAAACAGCCCAGCCTAGTCCTGAGCACCCATGGCATTTGAAAAAAAAAAATTTTTGTGTCTGGTAGCCATGATGGATTTTGTATACAAGATGATTCCCTAAAACCCATTTGCATAAGCATATTTTTGAGGTTTTTACCCCTTCTATATTCAAACAATGGAATGGAATCACAGAACGGTAAGTTGCGGTCTTTCGTTAATATCTCCCATCTTTGTTTAATACTATTTTTTTACGGCATTACTTTGGGGCCAGTGTTAGTGCCCTTGTGGTTTTGGTCAAAGCTGTCGTTGCTCGTTCCATTTGTTGCTGGATCATATCCTTGTTATAACCCCTTTTTACAAATTTCTGCTGCATGTCCAGAAGTTGGTCATGTGCCCTATTAGGGTCTGTAATATTTTTAAGTACCCATAAGAATTGAGAGTATATGATACCCTTCTTCTGTGGGTTAGGACAGAAACTAGCCGCATGCATGAGAGTATTTCTATCAGTGGACTTGGTGAATAGTGTAGAGCACAGTCTACCCTCCTCCTTACAAATTCTTAAGTCCAAAAAGTCAATGACATTAATATTTGCCGTCATTGTCTGTTTGACTGGTGAATCAAGTGTATTGAGAGAATCTACCAAATTTTTGCATTCCTCTGTCGTGCCCCTCCACAAAATGAACAGATCGTCAATATATCTCCTGTTTAGGAGAATCCTGTCTCTGCCCAGGGGGATGATATATTCTGTTTCAAAGTGTTCCATGTAGACGTTAGCAAATGAGGGGCTTATATTAGACCCCATTGCTGTTTGTTGGAAAATTTTGTTTCAAACCTAAAGTTGTTCAGTTCCAAAGAGAACAAGAGTAAATCCATTAGGAATTCAATGGGGGGGGGGTTGTTATGTCCAGCTTTTTCTGGGCCTCCTTGCATATTAATACTCCCTGTGTTTGGAGTATAATGGTGTACAGGTGCTTAACGTCACATGTCGTAAGGGTGATGTCATCCACTGGGCCGTCTTATTCCTGATGAAGGGGGCAATGTTATCCCTGAAATGTTTTTTTGTTGTTGTGTTTTTCTGATTCACTAATAAAAGTTTAACCAAAATATCAGCACAGACTTATAGCAAATGCTGTTTTATTAGCACATGTGACGTTTCGGTGACAAAATGGCACCTTCTTCAGACATAACCATAAAGTGCGTACAGTGTTCCTTAAATAGGGGGATGTGAATACAAATGCAGCCATCTAGTGATGAAAAACAGATACTAGGTTATTCAATCAGGGTTATTCAATCAAAGTTCTTATCCTTTAAAAAGGTGCTAATTTTGCCCCAACCAATCAGATGTTAGCTTTCAAATGCTAAATAAGATCTGATTGGCTGGGGCAAATTTAGCACCATTTTAAACTATAAGAACTTTTATTGAATCTCCCTGAATTTATCTAAAAACCTGTATAAAAAGAATATCTTGATACTTTGTGATAACTACAAATATCAAGATATCCTTTTTATACATGTTTTTAGATACATTGTATCTAAATGATTTTGTAATTTTCACCACTAGATGGCTGCATTTGTATTCACATCCCTCTATTTAAGGAACACTGTTTGCACTTTATGGTTATGTCTGAAGAAGGTGCCATTTTTTCATCGAAATGTCACATGTGTTAATAAAACAGCATTAGCTATAAGTCTGGTGTGCGCTGATATTTTGGTTATGCTTGGAATCATACATTATGGCTTATGTGGATCAGCGGCATCCAGCAGGAAGACTACAAAAAAATAACTAATAAAAGTAATCCACTGGAAGAGTGTGCACCCTAGTATTCCTTTTTTTTCTTGAATCTAAAGGTGCCACAATAGTCCTTCCAAGGGCCACAAGGGCACTTATAAGTGCCAGGGATGGGGGTCCCGTTTTGAGCTGGGCCCTTGTAAGGGCCACAATGGTCCTTCTGAGGACACAGGAGGTGGTCCCGGGATGAGCTGCGGGACCTCGGAACGTCTTGTCGTGGGACTTTCAGACATTCGGAAATCTTTGAACATTCGAGGATTACCAAAAGACCTGAAATCCTTGAATGTTCAAAAATCTTTGAACGTAGCAGCTATCCATAAATTGCCCCTAATATGTTTTAGTCTATAACTAAATTCTATTATTTACTCTTTAGCAGGGATGTCAAACTCGCGGCCCTCCAGGTGTTTGAAAACTACAACTCCCAGCATTCCTTGTTTGCAGTGCGTACCTGTGGGATTCTGGGAGTTGTAGTTTTCGAACATCTGGAGGGCCGCGAGTTTGACACCTGTGCTTTAAGGTATCAACCTCCCATTTTTGACTAAACTGTTTTAATGGCCAAAACCAATTTTTTGTTGTGAAAATGAAATGGCTTTGAGGCGGAAATTCTGTTACCCTTTTTCCACAAACAACCTTTCGTCCCTAGTAAGAACTAATGCATGGGCTTGTTTTAAATATGTATATAAGCTAAAAGAAATCCATTGAATTTTAACTTTATTTACTGATCTGCATGCTACTCTTTGTGCTTGCAGAAAATACAGCCTGAGGATAACAAACATGAAGTCAAAAAAAACTTGACAGCTCCCAAAGCAAGTAAATTTTGATTGTGTGGTATTGTTTTCCATAGTAACAAACCTGGCAACAAGTTAAAGTAACAGCAACATCTGTCAGCCTGCTGCAAAAGGTAAGACAGTAGTTGGCCTTATATTTATCTTCTGTCATTTTTGTTTAACATCTACAGCTATAGAAAAAACTGAGGTTTTCAGGCTTTAAAAAAAGCCTGAAAATCTTACCTTGGTTTATACTCGAGTCAATGCTTCTCCTACCTTGTCCGGCGGCCGCGCGATCCGCATCCTCGCTCCACAGCCTCCGGATGATGTCACTACCCAGCGCCGCAAAGTGAGAGGCGCGGGTAGTGACATATCAGGATGCGCAGAGGCTGTGGAGCGAGGATGGGATCGTGCGGCGCCGGACAAGGTAGGAGAAACATTGACTTACACAGGGACACAAAATCTTAAGTGGCAAATACATACAAATACGAGTAAAACCTTCTTTATTTGTGCATACTGTATGCACAAATAAAGGAGGATTTACCCCTATTTGCAAGTATTTGCCACTTAAGATGTTAAAACTAAACTCCCAGCATAAAGCATGCTGGGAGTTGTAGTTTCCAAACATCTTTAGTGGCATGTATGACTACCCCCTCGGTTTATACTCGAGTCAGTGTGGTTTTCCTCCTTTTTTACCTAAAACTAGGTACCTCGGTTTATACTCGGGACGTTTTATACTCGAGTATATACGGTACTAAAATATATTCTACTCACCAGACGTGCAACGATAATATGTGTATATATATATTTAAAAAGTGGTTTTATATATTCAAATTTCACTTTTATTGGTCTTTTGAGATGTGTTTTTTTTTTAAATTGTTCAAAATGTATTATTTATATCTTATTAGCCAAGCTAATAAACAGCAGAAAAAATGTCACCAGTATAAGGTGTAGAGATCCTAGAGCAGTGGTTCACAAACTTATCAGACAGTGGCGCACTTGGCAATGCAAATTTTAATCTGCAAACCTGAATTTTTAATGTTAGATGTTACGTTATAATAATCCATATTTTATGCACTTTACAGTGTATATTGTATTCTAATCAATGTAGTGCAATATTATACAATGGAACAATGTGTTGAAATGTTATCATAAAATATATTTTATGTGCAAAATAACAAAAATGTAAGTTATATACCTGAAATGTATACTACATTACCAAAATTCTGATGCACACCTCTGACTCTTTGAAGTCCCACTAGAGTGCCTCAGCACACACTTTGAGTGTGTTTAATAGGGTTGATAGAGATGATAGTACATAAGTCCATAAGTTCGGTACATTTAGTTATCGCCATGGTCGAGGGTTTGCGAACCCCGCATTTAAGAGTTCTGGCTGAATTTGAGGGTTAGCGAACAAAACATTTGGGGGTTACCAATGAATTTGAGGGTTATCGAATGCCATATTCGAGGGTTTACGAATGACAATAACCCTCAAATGTAGCATTTGCTAAACCTAAAATTCAGCCATATGCCTCGAATGCTGCATTCAGTAAACCCTCAAATATGTAGAATGTAGAGTTCGCTCACCCTCAAATTTGGCCATGACCCTAAAATGCAGCCTTTGGTAATCCTCAAATACATCGACAACTCTCAAAAGTAAGTAACCCTCGAAAATTCAATGGTGTTATTTATGTGTTCCCCAGACCATTTCCCAGTTGCCAGAGCTGTTTACAGTAAGTTACTGTTGCAATTTTAAACTATTTTATCAGAAATTTTCTAACTATTTTTCTATAGTTCTAAGATGATACAAACTTTAGGAAGTTTGGCTATCTCTACTAATTAAAAGAACCAAGAAGAAACACTGTGTCTCCTAAATAAAAATATAGTTTTATCCTAAAAGTGAGCTGAAGCAGTAGCATCGCTAGTAGGAAAAGCACTGGGAGCATTTTTCCTCTAGCACTGCTCTCCTTACAAAAGTCAATGGCATGATTGGGAGTGCACAGCCATTGACTTGTATTTTGGAAGCTGTGGCCCTGTTCAGAAGACTCGTAGTAAGTTATGCTTTCTTGGGGCCTTTTCTCTGCAATGTTGATATTTCTTGCCCCATTTCTATAAACTATAAACTTCTTTGCATTAGAATTTCTTATTCTGAGCAACAGTTCCATAATTAGGACATTGACTTAACTGTCCACAAAGAACATTTTGAAATTAAATCTGAAGGGAATTTGCATTCCTAACCTAAAATAGTCTTCATTCTGTACATTTTGCTTTATGGATTCTTTTATATTTTTGATTACCCACATTTTTAGTAGAGAGGAAGGTCTGGCCAAACTTACTGGTTTTGAACATCTCTAGTTATTAGTTACCACTGTCATATTAAAGATCCTGTCAATATTGTATTAATAAATAAATTAGATTATCTATTGACATACCTTCCCACAACAAATTTACATTCAGCTTATCTCTCACTATACTGATGAATTTGGTTTTATTAAAGGGAAACTTCATTAAGTACATAAAATCTGTATCTATTATTCACAGGGAGATGATAATGCTTATTCCCACCTCCCTGTAAATAATAGAACGCCCAGCGAACAGTGGAACACTTACCTTAATGTTGCTCCACTGTCCCGAACGAGCACCTATCTTTGGTGCAAGCGCACCAATACAAAAGAATGTTGCACTGTTCCCATTTAGCTTCGGATCTTCAGCTCTTCGGGTTTTTCCATATGCGCTCTTCTCACAGCTTCATTTTCTAAGCTGCAAATTTTTTCCTATTAGTGATTTTAAGTTCCTTCAGGGCGATGCACCGAGCGCCGGTATCGGCAACTCGGTGCAAACAGCCTGGCAATGTTATATGCCGATTGCAGCGCTCGGAACATCGCTACCTGGTGCTGTTCTATTTTGGCACTTTCAACGCCAGCTATTAGCTGGCGTTGAAAGTGCCGCAATAAAATGCTGATTTCGACATATAACATCGATTGCGTCAGCCACGCAGCCGCCGCAAGGAAGGAGTTTAAGTCATGAAAGTGCATGAAAGCGATGTTATATGCTGAAATTGGCATTTTATCGCGCCACTTTCAATGCCAGCTATTAGCTGGCGTTGAAAGTGCTGCAATAAAATGTCGATTTTGGTATATAACATAGCTTGCGACGGCTGCGCTGTTAACTTTCGTGTTAGCAATGCAGCCGCCGCAAAGAAGGAGTTCAAGTCACTCTAACCGATATAACATCGGTTAGCATGACTTGAACTCCAAAACAGGATCAATGCTCCCTTTGGTACAACCCCCTGCTTGTGCCTATCATGTTCATTGTTTCTCTCCTTCTTTTTCCTCGCTACATTGACAACAGAGAATTATTAACATTAAAATTAAAGTATATTGAAGGGGATAAGAGATTGAACTCCAGACAGGCACAATAGGCACTTTACTTGAATCCAATGGTCAGACTGAAAAAACATATCAGACGCTATATCACATTATATGATATCTAAATAATATAACATTATATGATAATATCTAAATAATTTCAAGCCATACCATAATCCTATAGAAAAAAGCTTACTTGCTGCGTCCATGCCTCCATTGTGTGCAATGATCTGCTGCACTTGAACCCCAGACATCTGTGTGTGCACATAATGGGTGAGAGGCCGCAAGGAAAATAGGTCCATGCTAAGGTATGGCGGGAGCAAGGAGGTCCATTGTCCCGTGTGCTGAAGAAAGACTGTTCCAACAAATGTTTCTACACATCTATTCTAGCACTCGAGTATCTAAATAATGATAATACACCAAACGATATATCTAAATAATAATACACACCAAACTATAATATATAAATAATATCATCACACCATACCATAATATCTAACTGTTATGCACAGTTAGAATGTTAAATCCAATGTCTACAAAGGTTTTTAATCATCCAGATCATTGACAGCCTACCAGTAACCCCCACCACCAGGAGGAGAGATGCCTGCAAACAAAAGCACAAAGCCATTGAACTGTTTTGTACAGGATTGCTGTACTTTGAGCAGGATTTTCACCCTGCCTTATGGACGCAGCAACCCTAAGTGGAATTTATCAAATTATATAGTCAACTCTATTTTCAATAAAAGCAAATTAACTATTAAGAGTGTGGATTTCTTGATTAAAGATATATATTTTTTGAAATATACAGGGAGATTCAATAAAAGTTCTTATCGTTTAAAATGGTGCTAATTTTGCCCCAACCAATCAGATCTTATTTAACATTTGAAAGCTAACATCTGATTGGTTGGGGCAAAATTAACACCATTTTAAACTGTAAGAACTTTTATTGAATAACCTTGATAGTGCACTAACAGGGAGATTTAATAAAAGTTCTTATTGTTTAAAATGGTGCTAATTTTGCCCCAACCAATCAGAACTTATGTAACATTTGAAAGCTAACATCTGATTGGTTGGGGCAAAATTAGCACCATTTTAAGTGATAAGAACTTTTATTGAATAACCCTCTAAGTGGTCTAAGTACAGTCTATCCTGTGTTGGGGAAATAAACAATAATTTGATACATTTTATATTCATAGTACAGTATCATAGGTTACAATTTAAGATAGCAAGTCAGAAGTGAATTTTACATTGGAATCCTATATTTCGAACAATTATATACTGTACTGACAAAGTCAAGGTTAATCAATTCTGTGAGTGAGGTTGTAGGTGTAGCAGTGTTAGGGAGGCTCTAGTGTAGAAAAAGGATTCTTGCATGGTTCAGGATTAAATTGAATGAAAGTAAGAAGGGCATGAAAAATGCTGAATATATTTTATGTTTCATGGTTATTTTAAAGATGAGAATACTTTTCTTTATCTGCATTATTAACTGCTTTGTGTAATATATTTTTTTTTTTAAACATCAGGGTGTAATATTTTTAGTTATAGGATACTTATTAGTTTCTCTTTGCGATTATCTTCATTAAAAATATGGAGGATGGTATGGGAGGGAGTGTTATCTGATGTAAATGTGTGCTGCTAGTATAGTCTGACTCAAAAAGGTTTAATGAACACTGTGCCTTCAATCATTTGTTGCTGAAAATCAATGAGAACTTTTGCTTCTCTGGGTTTTTTTTTCATTGAAGAATGCAATTGTGTAGTATGGAAAGTAAGAGAGATTAATGTGCTCAGGCATTTAGTTAGGGACTGAGTTTTAACCATATTTGTTGAAATGATGATTTATGAGAAGCCCTTTTTTGCATGCAAAAAACGTATTTGATTGTGCTATAAAATCTTTCATTGCAAATGAGAAAAAAAGCCTTTGGCCATAGAAGAGGCAAAGAACAATGGCAAAAAATAGGTTAAATGCACTTTTATTTTAGATAGTGTATGTTCATCTATATCAGAGTGATATAGTGCTATGTCACAATTTTTATATGAGTTGCAGTCTCCAAATTAATTTAAAGTAACCTCAACCCAATCTAAATTGTTGTAAAACATTGAATTTTGTAAGGATATGCAATGTTGTTGTACATATTCCATACTACTACATGAATGATGTAAAATTATTGTATTAAAGGCAAAAATGATAGGCTTATTACAATGTATAAAAATACAAAAGAAAAAGGAAAACCCATAGTGTATGTATAGGCAGAACCCTATTTTAAATATTCCAAGCCAAATATGTTCCTACGTAAAATATCAAAGCAGAATATCAGATCAAATAGTTCCTAACATCTGCAGAAATGTAAAAGACCTTTTGCTCTGAGTAGTAGACTTGCCTTCAGTATGAAAGCCTACTCAATGTCTTATACTCTCACTTCTCAGTAACCTACTTTTTTGTTGCTCTGATCCTCTATAGAGAGGTACATTTTGTCTGATAATCATGTACATTCCATTTAAAATAAATTGCAGAGTTGGTAAAGAATATATATTCTAAAATGTTGAGTCATATTGCACTCACTCAGAATGATATAACCCCAATGACAGTAAAGATACATGGTTTTAAATTGTCGCATGGAGGCTGCCACCTTGGTTCCTTCTGGATATTGCACATTCCCAACAGTCATGCCTTAGGGACTGAGAATAAATACCAAATTCATCTTTAGTTTACACATAGACTATACTTATTTATACTGCACCTACATAAGAATAGAAATAGTAATGCACTTTTAATGTGCACTAAAAGCTGTGGGGAAACTTTATATATAAACCAACAAGGTATCCTACCTGCACTACTACTGGACTAAGCAGTTGCGCAACCAACACCTTTGCGGTGGTGCTCCCAGTGTATAAACTATCTTAATGCAAAACCAACAAAACATATATAAAGGTCCCAAAGAGGGCCCCCAAGTACACTATATGGGGCACACACACTGTACACATATAGTGTACTTGGGGGCCCTCTTTGGGTCCTTTATATATATTTTGTTGGTTTTGCACTAAAAGCTGTGCATATGAATTTTAAAAGAACTAGCTTGCTGAATCCTGTTTAAACTGGATATTTCTAAAATATAGTTATGGTTGCTTGTTTTTCTCTACTAGGTAAATGAACAAAGCAACCCTTTTCTGGGAAACTTAAAAACCTAAGACACTTGTTTTCTGTGTCCTAGGTTAAAACAGTATGTACCCAGCATTAAGCTGGCTAGGTTGTGACATTATAGAGAGAATAATTTTTTTTTCATGTTAAATACAAAGGCGGCCTGCAAAATGTTTTTCAGATTTTGTGTGAGGGGGTCAGAACAGACATTCAGGTTGGTGACAGGGTATTGTGGGGACAGTGACTCTGCTGCATAAAAGGGGCCAGTAATCGCTGAATTAAGGGAAAGTTAACCTTTTTTGCCTTCCTCTGGATCAACAGTTAGGCAGGAAGTGTGGGTATTGCAGAATGGGTTGAACTGGGTGGATGTATATCTTTATTCAGCCTAAAATACTATACTAAACTAACGCCGCTACGGGTTAGCATTCGCACAAATTTCACACGCATTATCATCCTTTTGCTTCATTTAAACGGTTCGCAAAAATATGCTGATTGCATGGGTTTCAAAAATGGATCACAGCACAGTAAAATTAACCCACCATGACATGCACTGCTCTGTGATCCTCCAACGCTAATGTGACCATAAGCAGGTGAGAAATCACATTAGTGAGGTTGAGACCACATAGTACAGGACTGCAATGTGAAAAGCTTCCATTCATAGGCACACATTTCACACATTATACCGTCTGCTTATGCTGTAATCATGCCCAAATACTGTCCCTGGAATCCCCGTCCCATTATGCACACTCCCTGCCCAGTTACACCCCTAACTCTTGCCCCAAACAGTGGCACCATCCCAGTTCTACCCTAGTCCTGCCCTCCCCCCTTACTGTAATGACACAGTGACATCACAGCCCCACCCCCTCCTGCCCAAAATATACCAACCCTAATGGTGACTGAGCATGTCTGCATAACTGAGAGTGTGTCTGCGTGACAGAGAATATATGAATGAGAGAGACTGTAAGTATGTTATTAAAATGTAAGGGACCCCATGTGCACTTTTGCCCATGAGCCTGTTCCAGGGTTCACAAATTTTAATTCAAGGGTTAACAAAATCATTATTAACTGGATTTCAGATCTCAATTACTATTCCCGGCTCTATCCCACTGTGTAATGGTGGAATAGATGCTACATTCACACGAGTACAATCCAAGGATCGTACAATTGTATTGGGCAAAAAAAAAACTGTTTCAACGGGCCCAGTAAAGTAAATTAACATACATCTGTTGACTGATCATCCATACACAGGCCAACAATAGTACGATCCGCAGATAGAACGATTGCTATCTTAGCATCCACAGCCACCAAAAAGGCTAGGCCACACTGTAGAAAATCAAATTTTCCGCAAGATCAGAGAGATTTGAAAGTTCAGTAGGAACTGTCAGATCCGATTAGGAACCGGGTTTGATTCAGAACATTATCTCTATTAGCTGTTTTTTAATACTCATGCACTAAGAGCTGCACAGTAGAGATGGCAGAACTTCATAATGTTTGGTTAGTTTTTGAAGTTTGGAACTACAGTAAAAGTTCGATGGTTCAAAAAGGCACCCATTAAAGTCAATGGGGACAAATAATTTGAGAAGTTTGCATAAATTAAGGTTAAAATACCAATGGTAACTTACTGTACAAGTGTCTATGTATAACCACATAAAGCAGTGACTGCACTTGTTCTTTTGTTGTTAAAGGGAAAGTTTATTGGGAAATATCATTATTTTTGAAATTCTTAGTTTATATTATGCATACCTAGTTATTCTATATATTCTCTTCCATTTTGAGAAGTCAGTTGAATTTATACCCCTTGCTATTGCCTGCTGTTGACATTAGTAAGCTGACATTTCTGGCTCTGTTACGGTCCTTCTTCTTCCCAGAATGCACCACTACCTTGGAATGTTACTAACAATAATTTCTACTGATTGGCTGTTGGATGGGTCAAACATGCTCAGATCTTTACTGAGCAACTAAATCAACTCAGATGCTGGGTCAAGGGCAAAACCTTAATGATCCCTGTCACGAATGCCAGTTCGCTGGGCACGTGATCTGACCAATCAATCGGTACTCGCTGCCACCACCTTAAGTTACTTTAAAGATGCCCCAAAAACACTCTTGACTCTCACTGACTATGCACACCCCTGTCCTGGCAGCTAAATGGTTAACACTACACCATTCACTCCAGCAACTAACTGGTTAATTAGCATCAGTCCTTCACAAGCAGTCACAGAGTTAATTAGCATTTATACTACCAAACACTCAATCCACATATAAACTTATCAGAGGCTAACTGAGTTCATTTAGAGCATCAAAGACAAAACTTCTAAATTTTAGATTTAATATTCCAAAAGGTGGACAGTGCACATAATACAAAAATAAAAGAAAATGGTGTTATAATAAAATGACATACAATAGGTACAACAGTTTATAAAATAAAAAGGATAAAAATATTCACAGACCCTACTCACTAGAAAAAGTCCTGGATCCCGGGGCAGGAAGAATCATTGGGTCCATACACACGGTTGTAGCATGTCCCCTCAGTATGAACAAAGTTATAGGGGCTACAATGATTTTTAAACCATTTGATGAAACACCCCCACCTCCTGGTATGCATGAGGTGGGAGTGTCTAGGAATGGCCAGATTTACAACAAGCCAAAAGCATTCCTTCCTCCTCAGGCAGATTCCATATAAATGTAGATGTACATGTATTGGGATATTGACCACATATTCCTCTCCAGTATTAATTATCAATTCCTCCAATACCAAACATGACCTGTGTGTAATCCATATTTCTCAAGATATTAATAACTCGCCTTGGCGAGGGAATAAGGGCTCCATGTTGGGTATCATTGGGTATCATTTTTAAGGGCCTACTTTCCCATTCACAAATATAATATTGGTTTCTGTCTTACATATTCCAATACCGAAATACATTTATTTTCTATGTATGGTTGTCCTTAAAATGACCTCTTAGTACCCACCAGACCCCTAGCTGAAGAGAATTCCAGATACACGGTTCGGCCCCACATTGTCTGGAAAAGGAGATCTGGTTCCATGCTTCACTAATCGTAGTATAAACAATAGGACTGTTCCAGGGTGGAATGGTATTTTTATTGGTCCTTTGCAAGAACTAATACCAATAGTTAACCCATTCTTGCCAAGTCACTACACACTTTCCTGACAGTCCCTATTAGGGGTACTGCAAACAAGAAGTCAGTATTTTGGAAGCATTTATTTATACAGAGACAAAATGCTGAATGGGAAGGTTAAGATTATTAGGATAGAAATATACAGCTCTTTTTTCTTAAACGTATATGTATTTGAACTGCACTTCTGCTTTAAGTATATATTTATGTAAAGCATGTCTGATTGCTGAACTGCTGCAAATGATTGTGGGGCCTTAGGCTCTAGCCATTACCTATTATGTTAGTTAATTGTATTTAGTGTTAGTTTAATATTTTATTTATTAGATATTATTATGACTATAATTATTATTACTATTTATTTATATAAACTTTTATTTTTTGTATAAACTTGCAGATGAGGGATCTGTGTCCAGCTTTGGCATGACTGGTCACACCCCCACCATCTGTGCTATGGCCGGTTGGCATCTTCCCACCACCAGAATCATCACTAAGGGAAATGATGGACCGATTGGACCACATCAAGCAGGAAATGCAGTACATGCGCTGCATGCAGTGGGACTTTTTTATTAAAAGAAAATAACTCATGTTTCCCCTCATATCTCATATTTTATTACATTTATTTTAAAAAAATTAGATTCATAAAAATCTCTGTCTTTCATCTTTATAAATGACTACATACATAATTAATCCGGATTTTCTTCACACCAGTTTGCAACCATTTTTGAGCAGACAGGCATGCTTGGCCCAACTGGACATACCCCACATTGGCTTCTTTCCCTCAGAGTATGCATTGTGCAAGAGAAAGTGGGAAAGGCTTCATAGGAACTGCATTATTGAGTTACAGTAGAAACACTGCAGTTTGCCACTGTTGTTGAGGATCCAGGCAGACTTGGACATACCTTGCACCCCATTGGCTTCTCTCCCTCAGAGTAGCTGTTGCAGGTGTATAGGATAGTCAGAGTAGGTGACACCTTAAGGGGGCACCCTTGGAGAGAGAAAGAAGAGCAAATATGGAAGTTTGCTTTGAGCCAGGCAGGATTGTTCAGAGCTGAAAATATTAGCCATAGAGTAGCTGTTGCGGGTGTATGAGATGGACAGAGTAGGTGACACCACAAGGGTGCCTCGAGGAGAGAGAAAGAAGAACAAATGGAGTTTTGCTTTGGGCCAGGCAGAATTGACCCAACAGAATTGACCCAAAAATTAGCCACTGAGTAGCTGTTGTTAACATGGTTACCGTAAAATATTTGCTGTAGGATAGCTTAGTCAGCCATGATTATAGGGCCACACACAACTGACCCTACACTTGAAAAATTAGCTGTTTCACAGCTTAAATGCAGTAGAGCAAGGTAGGACCATAAATGGCCATGCCAAATGGAAAAAATAGTTATTTGCCAGCTAAACTGGCATTAGCTTAATCTCTAGGTGAAAAAACGAGGCAGAAGTAGCAGTACGGGTGGCTAGGGGCAGGATGCCTTCAGCATTACCAATAGGGGTGCTGTACTGAGATGTGATCCATGCCTCATTCATCTTGTTCAATGTCAGGCAGTCCACATTCTTTGTAGAGAGATGGGTTGTCCTCTCCATAACAACCCGTGGCAATGAAGGTCTTCTCCAAAAGGACTGGATGCCAGGCATGAAAGAACCACAATGGCATACTGTGACAACTTGGGTCAGATGTCAAGCCTTGCCACCCAGTAATCCAGTGGATCCTCCATCTCTGAGGTGACTACACCGGCCCTGGATCGGATGTAGTCAGTGATCTGGCGACTAAGTGTGGTAGAGTTTCCAGTAGAGGTGCCTGGGATCTGTAGCTAGAAGAACAATATGAAGTTAGCCACAAGGCTGCCTCCAGTGACGCTGCTCCTCTTCTCAGGCACATGGTTACATAAGCCCTGCTCATCCCCAAGGTGCTGTAGGCCTGGGAAGGCAGAACTGAGGCAACATAGCAGTGCCACCTCATAGTGCTGCATTCTGCTTTCCCTCTGAGATGAGGGAATGAACGCTGACACTTTACTTCTATTGTGGGGATCTATAAGGGTGGCCACCCAGTACTCTTTCTCTTTGATGGCCTTAATCCTGGAGACCTTGCACAGGCATTGCAACATGTACTTAATCATATGCCGCAAACTGCCTGACGCAGAGGACCCCATGTCCTTGTTCTCCAAATACGCACAACATGTGGTACATGAGTGGGTTCCTCATCATTGGATGGCTGCTCTGCACTGTGATGCCCAGGTTTAGAAAGCATCACAGTGTCGGTATCCTCCTCTTCCAGTAACTGCTGCTCGGCAGCTAGTGCCCTGTCGAGTATGCTGTGCAAGGTGTGCTCAAGGAGGAACAAGAGTGATATGGTATCCACTTACCATCCTGGTGGCCTCCTCAAAGGGTGCAAGCACATGACAGGCATCCTAAACCAATAACGACAGTCTGGGTAACAACAAACCCAGGTCTCTAGAGCCTGATCTTGCCTTATAATCATAGAAGTAGTCTATGATGGCTCGTCTATGATGGCTCGCCTCTGCTTGAGCAGCCTCTGCAGGATCATGACTTGAGTTCCAATAGGTGGGGGGTTTTGCAAATCAGGCAGTTCTTTGACAGATTATTCTGCTGCTGGAATTCAGCCAGATGAGCTAGCCATGTATGACTGCCTGAAGTGACTGGAACCTGCCTAGCCATCCTCAGTACCTCCTTCAGACCAGGGTACTTGGTGAGGAACAGCTGGGTTTTGAGATTGAGTATGTGTGCCAGGCAAGGAACATGTGTGACTCAAGCGAAGGGCAATCAGGATGTTGATGCCATTATCACACACTACCTTGCCTATTAAAAGGTAGTGTGAGGTCAGCCACCTCTCAGCCTGCCCTTGCAGTGCTTCCACTGAGGCACAAAAGCGGCAACACCACAGGGCAACATTTCACCTGGCATTATGCAAAGGCTTGGTGTGTGGGGGGGAGGGTTAACGGGTCAGAGATGTCTGGGAAGAGATCTCACCGGATGAGGAGGGGGATGGAGACTGGCGTATTACCAATAGGTGGGGGTACCACCATCTCAGCATTTGTGCCCCATGCCACCTCTCTGCTGGCTAGCAGAGTGGCCCATTGGGTGGTAAATGACACATACCACCCCTGGCCGTGCTTGCTAGACCACGTGTCCATAGTAATGTGGACATACTTGTCCCCACTGTAGTAGAGCAAATCAGATATATTGCCCTGCAGATGGTTGTGCAGGGCTGGTACTGCCTTCTGGGCATAGTACCTATGGCCAGGCACCTGCCACTGAGGGGTGCCAATGGTCACAAATGCCCTGAATTCTGTACTGTCCACCAGGCTGAAAGGTGTGTTTGGCTAAGCCAGCAGTAAGACTTCGAGCTTTGGGTGAGTGGGGAAAAATTGCCCCTGCTCCAACAACTAGGGAAGAGAGACCTGCCTTTTGGCTGATGATCCAGCAGCAGTGTCACAAGGCCCCTTAGCTTGCTGGAACCAAAGGTCTCTCCTCCCTAACTTCCACCTAAAAAAGCAGCTAATGGAGCTGTAGAGGAAGGTGGAGGAACGGTGGCTACCTTGACATGGGAAAGGGAACATGTGGGTGTCTGCACATTCCCAGACCGCTGCTCCCACAGGGCAAAGTTGTTCAGCACAATATGCCTCCTCATAGAAGAGGTACCCAAGTTTGCTTTGTTCTACCTACAGCTAACACGTTGCAGGTACAGACTGCACACTGCTGAGCAGAGGTCAACTGTCGTTATTGGGTACTGGAACCAAATGGCATTGGTGCCGTACCTCCACCGGCAGCACTAGGTGCACTTCCCCTGTCCCCAGTCCTGCCTCTGGGTTCAGGCTCTCCCTCAGACTATCCTCCTCCTTTCCAACGGCAGGCACCCATGGATGATCGGTGACCTCATCTGTTACTTCCACCACCTCAATACTGTAAGTTGTGTCACTAACAGCAGCAGCAGCATCTAGAACCTCACCTCCTACATTAGTTCCCTGGCTGCTCTCCCCGGACTGCTGTGTGATATTGTCAGCCTTCTGTCCCCCTGTAAACTGAGCACTTTCCTCTGCCTTGGGCATCAGGAATGTTTGTGCACCAGTGCACAGCTCCTCCTCAAGCACATAAGTATCACACATACAGGGAGATTCAATAAAACTCTCATCGTTTAAAATGGTGCTAATTTTGTCCCAATCAATCAGATGTTATTTAACATTTGAAAGCTAACATCTGATTGGTTGGGGCAAACTTGACACCATTTTAAAGGATAAGAATGTTTAATGAATAACCCCAATAGTATGCGAAAACATATCCTAAGACTCCTCCGGATCCCCGAGGTATACTGGTCATGTGGGCAACGAACTGCTGAACAAGAGCAAAAAAACCTCTCTCCAACTCCTACACTGTCAGGTCTCCACTAAACTCCAACACACTGACAAAATGATGCTGGTCGAAATGCCTTTTATACACAGTGCGTTGGCACTGCTAAAATTAGCTGCCATTGGTTAATTTGGGACATGTGGGCAGACTGTAATTTGGGACATGGGGCAGACTCAAATTCAATAATTTTTGATACCGTGATCATTGATAATGAAATATTCCTCTAAAATATGATTGTCCTCAATAATTCGATACTCCAATCAATAATTCGATAATCCCTGAATGTTCGATAATCATGGGAAGTTCGGCGTTCGGGATAGCTCAAAAAGTTTGGGGTCGTCCAAACTGTTAAAGTTTGTCTTGAACTTGATTTTGGGTCTAGTCCATCTCTACTGCATAGCACTTGGCAAACAGCTTGCAGCAGTTGTCACTCTAACAGATATTGAATTGGTTAGTTTAACTTTAACCCCTTTTCACAGAGGTAAATAAGAACTCAGACTCTTTAAAATTAATATTTTTTTTTAGAACAGAAGCACGTGTATACTTAAGGGAAGGTAATAGCAATTCATTATTGAAAGAGAATTTGATGTTGGGGTGACATTAATAAAGAAACAGGGAGATTCAATAAAAATTCTTGTTGTTAAAAATGGTGCTAATTTTGCCCCAACCAATAAGATCTTATTTAACATTTGAAAGCTAACATCTGATTGGTTGGGGCAAAATTAGCACCATTTTTAACAATAAGAAATTTTGCTTAATCTCCCTGAATATGTGGTACATGTGCACTCTATTCTGTATTTTACACATTCCAGGCCTAAATCCTCAATGTTTAGTTATCCACCAATACCTCACTTTCCATGATACACTCACAGTCTGAGTAGTGGCAAAAAAAAAAAATATGGTTACAAATGCATGTAATAAACTGATAAAAATAGCAGTTTGGGATGTGAGCAGATAACGGACAAGTCACCAGTTTTTGTTTTACAGCTGGACATGCCCTTTAAACATTCTATTAATATGTGCAGCTCAATTCCTTAATGTCATGGATTATTTAGTTGTTTTATTTTTTCTGATGCAGCCCTGGTTATACAGATGTACAAATCTGTGTAGAACCAAAAAGATGATTGGTTTGGTGCCACTAAAATAAAAACTTAAATTAGGTTTCAACTAGAGAGTTTAATGTAAATGATATGTCTTTGGAAATGCACAACACTTCAGTTTGATAACCAAAATCCTAAAATGGGGAAATCAGAAAGGAAGGGTGAAAAAGCTTAAAAAAAACCCTCTGTAAACACGCCATAAGAAATTAGGTTTGCCTTTTGACAAGTCAGATAGTGTAACTTAGAATCCAAAAATAAAATGCAATAAAACAGAACTGGCATAGTGATAAATCCCTGTATTGATTTGTTCCGATTCGGAACTAACCTTTTTGAAAATCTGCAGATTTTTGTAACTCTGAACTTTTCATCAAAATATTAACAATCGTAAATGTTTTAAAATTCCAACCCCAAAAATGTAAAAATTCCTATTGAAAATTCAAAAATTCCTATTAAAAAAACAATTGAATACTTAGAAAATTTTAATTGAAAAATGTACAAATTCCAGTTCAATTGGGTTTGAATCGGATTTTTGAAACTTCAATTGGTTCGGTTCATCTCTAAACAGGAATATAAATAAAATCCATGCTGAAAGTTCAAAGTCCAAATGGAAAATAAAAAGTGACAAGTACCTTTCAGTTTGTTTTTCAGTTCAGCTTTAAAAATAGGTTGGTACAAATGTGTCTTTAATTACCATACTGTATATTAAACAATAACTATAGCAACTTTTAAAAGCAAACATTAATCCAGTGGAAATCAGTGGAGCTAGAAAATAGATCATGTTCTTGGAAAACATATTTACTTCATTGCAGACTTTTCCAGGACCATGCTGTTAAGAGCATCAATATTGCAACCCTGAGACAAAAAGTTATGAGACTGATATTCTTATCCCTCCTAATAAAATAAAATCATAGTTTAATCATTTTTATGCCAAGAACTTTCTCAAATTCTGGAAAATTATCTCCTGTAGCCATAGTAATTTACAAATTTTAGCCAAAAATGTGTTTTGATTTCGGATTATATTACTCGCTTCTCCTTTACTGTTTGAAATTTGGCACATAGAATTTCTATTGACACAGGAGGTCATCTAGCAACAATTTGTTATGAAATGGAAATCCGTAGGTTTCATAAAAATCAAAAGGACAGCTTGGAATGTAATTACCAAATATTCTGCCAGTAGGTTAAGGTCAAATGGACACATTTAGTAACTTTCACATGTAATCTGGTTCATTCCACAAGTAAAATATGCTCTTAAGTAAGAACTGTGGTATATGTCGTTTTGAAGGTGTAGCTGGTAAAATAATGTACAACAGATACAATACAATAATACAATTTTGATGCAAATCAATTACTCAAACCTCATCAAAAGGGAGTAATTACTGTATTTTCCATGATGCATTCTCTGAAAAGGATTATCATGGTACATGTATTTTTAGAGTTATAATTTGCATTTCCATTACTCTTATTTAATTGTTATTTCTGCAAAATGCTAAATACTGTTAATAATTTGGATCTATGTTGTTTTGGGAATCCCTTTCCTTTTATATGAGAGCTCCATTAATGCTGTGGAGTTAAAGTCATGTTAACCGATGTAATACCACACAGCCACCTTAAGTGATGTTATATTGAATTACTGGCTAACCATTGAGGGACTTTAAACACCAGCTAATGGCTGACATTTAAGTCCTGCAACAGTTAAACTTTGTTTCGTAATGCACCGAGAGACAATATCTCTATGTAACATCACCAGTGTTTTGTAAAATACTGCACTAGGTGTTGCTTTCCTAGGACAAAATAGTCATGGATCTAATAAAATCAACAGAAAAAAGCAGACGTCTTGCATCTGATTAATGACTAAATTCTTTATTAAAGATTGATGTACCGTATATACTTGAGTATAAGTCGAATTTTTCAGGCTTTAAAATTAGCCTGAAAACCTAACCTCGACTTATACTCGAGTCAAGTCCTAATTTAGATCCAAATTCTGCAATTACAGATAGTAACCAGTAGGTGGCGCTGTGTTAACCTGTATAGAAAGTTACAGGAGCTGATCTGTCTTTACACTTCCTGCTTCCTGTATTCTGCCTGCTGGACTCACTCAGCACTGTCACTGGATGCTGTAAATCTGATGGGTCTCCTCAGTTTGGGGCAAAAAACAGCTGCTAGTACAGTGCAAATGACAGCTTGAAACTACAACTCTTAGGTGACATTTTTAACTATTGGGGTCAGAGAATCCTTTACTATATGGGGGTCTGAGTTCCCTTTACTATATGGGGTTAAGAGGGCCCTTTACTATATGGGGTTCAGGAGAATTGTAAATGATGCTAAGCTTAATTAAAAGTTTACTGAACCTTGCCACTCCACATGTTTAGAAACTGAAACTCCCAGCAACAAAGCATGCTGGGAGTTGTAGTTTCCAAACATCTGGAGTGCCAAAGAATTGGAGGTTACTGGTACTGGATTTGGCTATTACTGTATGGGATTCATGTATGGGAATTCTGCTGTCCATTTAAAGGGCAACTAAAGCCTAAAAACAACACAGAATCAGAAGGCAGTAGTGGTGATAATTTCTACCCTCGACTTATACTCGAGTCAATCAGTTTTTACAAATTTTTATGGTAAAAATAGGTACCTCGACTTATACTCGGATCGACTTATATTCGAGTATATACGGTACCCAACACTAGATAATGGCCATGAATCAAAACCCTTAACCAATGCCTTAAAAACAGGCTGAGGTCCTGAGTTCAATTCCATCCTTGGACACATCTGCAAGGAGTTTGTATGTTCTCCCCGTGCTTGCGTAGGTTTCCTCCGGGCACTCCGGTTTCCCCCACAATCATAAAGACATACTGATAAGTTGTATGTGTTCATAAAGTGATCAGATTTTAAGCTCTTTGATGTGAATTGAGTAAATAATTGTGTCGCGGTATATAAGAAATAAAATACATACAATAATAAGAAAGATCAATAATACTGTAAGTAATCCAAAGTCTATAGGACAGTGTTCTTCAACCTTTTTTTCTGTGGGGAATCCTTGGAAAAATGTTCATGTCTCTGGAAACTCCATCAAATCATTAAAATACACATTCACACAAATAAAAATGATAGATCTATAAATATCTCTATTATAAAAAATGCACTCAAAATCACTGCAGGGGATCGGTCTATAACAGTGTATTTACCTCTACCCTTACATAAAAACCGTATTACTTATTTTTATTTATCTCTCAGACATCAGAACACCAAACACATAATTCGTACAAATCAAGAACTTTGATAAATATATAGAAAAATAAATCTGTATTAATTACAACGGTGGATCCATACTGTTTCTGTAAATCTCCTGAGGACCCCCATGCAATCTTTCAGGGACCCCATAGGGTCCCTGGACTCCTGGTTGAGAAACACTGCTATAGGAGGTAAGTGAAATCATATTTTAACACTGAACTGCTAAATAATTTGTCATTTAAAATGACAATATATAATTTAATAATATTCATGGACTGTTAAACTGTATATACACTGAATAAATAAATATATATATATATATATATATATATATATATATATATATATATATATTGTTTCAAACAAAATGTCTGTTTTTTTATTTTGTGAAACAAATGTATTCTTTGAATTCAAATATGGCTAGGTCACACTGCAGTATTTTAACATACAATCTGGATGGGGGGTTAAAAAAGCGCAGCGTAGTGTTGTCAAATTGGTCGATGCGTTGTGCTGTGATCCGCTTATTGGAGCACATGCAATCACCTTTTTTTTGCGAATCGTATGCTTTCGTGTCCTGTACAGTGTGGCCCTGCCCTAAGTCTGTAAATTCCTACTGAGACATATAGTTTGGCTCTAATTTGCTTCAGTTTGATTTGATTGGCCTATACATTTTAATCCAAACCTAAATATTATTTGGTAGGGACCAAAATAGAGATATATACAGCACTTGCCGTGTCACCATATATTGCTACCAGGCAGAATTTAAAAACTGTAATGCTAAATGCCTCAACTGCTAAATAATGCTAAATAGACTGCTGCTGTGTCTCTTAAAAAATATGTGAGTTACAGCTTTAAATTTCCTTTACTAGGGCCTGTGCATTTCTTTATGAGGCATCTTCTCATCAACTGCAGACTTCATAGAAGCCTTTTTATATACCACCGTAAAATCTGATCTAGATCTGGTCTAGATCCTGCTATATCTTAGAAGTTAGAGGTATTAAACTATAACCAAATACTGCAACATTTAACTATGTAAATGCTGAAATTAAATCACATCTTTGTATAATTGAATAAAGTTTATATTTTAAATTCCCTGGTTTGCTTTTAATGTGAGTTCTAACATACACACTTATATCAATTTCCAGTTTCCAGTCTGTAGATTATAATTTAAAATTTAAACCTGAATACGTCTAAATTTAAAGCCATCACAGATTTTTGCAGGAACCGTTGCTAATTTGCTAATATTTTACATACATTATTGACGTAGAAAGAGTAAATTGATAAGTTATGCATTTAAATTAGATTGTTTTATATAAAGAATACAACTACCACCCAAAACTGCTTGCCATTTGCAAAATATACTGATATTGCATGATAATGGAATTGACCTAGATTGTACCTAATAGTGAATGCAAAAGAACATACTCAATTTCTTTTGTACCCACTTTTAATTGCTATCCACAAAGGTCAATTCTATTAACTGGAGGCATTGACAGTGTATCTCTGCATTCTAGCCTCAGCACATAATGTATTTTTCTAAACATGCTGCATTGATATTTCTATTGAACGGAAGGAAATGGTAATGGGCCTAGTAACACAGAATTTATAATACAAAATCTCATTTACTAGGCAGGGGAGCATATTTATTTTACTTTAAAGAGTATATCTGAGAATGTACGCTTTAAACATGGATGGTGAGGTTTTAGCTTTAAGGTTTTAGCTTTTAGCTTAACACAGTTTAAGCATTTCACATTTTTTAACTAAAATTTGCACTTTTTAAAATATATCAGATAAATGATCAGTTGAGGCTTTGAAAGGAAATTATATATTTATTCATTTGATCCCTGAAAGGTTAACTGGTGATTTATCCTCCACTGCCTTGCAAACTTGGTTAAAGTTTTCAGAAAAATAGGATTTAAAGGGCAACTAAAGTTAAAAAAAAACCCAAAAAAACCCAAAAACAAAGCAACATGGGCTAGAAACAAACAATGATACATAATGTACCTGCTCAGAGTCACATCAGACTAATAACATGGGGCTGCTATTTTTACTACTACTCCTGAATCCACTGGGTATCCCACATGCCCAATAGCCATGACTTGAAGACTAAGGTTGAATAGCAAACTCATCTCTATTTTGCATTGATACCTACTTATTAAAACTAATTATTACTACAATTACAATTAGAAATAGTAACGCACGTCCCATGTGCTCTAAAACATGCATATGGATTTTGAAAGCAAAGCTTGCTGAATCCTGTCTTGCTGAATCCTGTTTACTGGATATTTATTAAACTGGATATTTTGCTTGTTTTTTTTGTTTTTTTTTACCAGGTAAGCTGAAGAAAGCAACTCTATTTTAGGAAACATGAAGGTCCAAGGCACTTGTTTTGTGTGCCAAGGTTTAAACATATCCTTCAACGATTACCTTTAATATGTACTGAAATGTCCTGTAATTAGTTTTCCCCTCTCTTTAAATGGTATTTATGTATATTTAATGTTTGAGCAGACAATGCACAGCACATTGTTTAGTTTTGGGGGTATCTTGTTAATGTGTACATTAAAGGATAAGTTATGTTAGATTAATGTTATATTTACCTAAAATCGCTAATGTGTATGGCCACTTTTACTGGACAAAGTATGTAAAGTGATATAAAAACTGCATTATATATGGCACTAATAAATAGTGGTGTAGTTTAACCACCAACCAAAACAAATAGCTACTTAGTGAAATAGAAACTGAATATCTTTGGGCAGCAATAATTATAGTATAATTCCTTCCATGAAAAATAACTTAAGAGGTATAAAAACTTTTTTTTTAGTAATGAATACATATTACCACGCAAAAAAAAAGTTATATTTGTCGCCAAATGGCTAAACAACAGGTCCCATCAATCCATATCACCTGGGTAAAGCCAAAGCTTTCAACATTCACCTTAAAATAGTACCTATTAATAAAAAAGTGCTAAGATCAGGATTACGTCATTATTAGAGATGACCAAACCTTCGAAAGTTCGGTCCGTTTTTTGAACTTTTGAACTATATGGAAAGTTCGAACACAGACCCATTAAAGTCAATGGGAGTCAAATAGTTTGAAAAGTTTGAATGAAATACAATTAAAATATCAATTTAATGTAAATGGCTCTGGGACCTGGGAAATGGTCTGGGGAACATGTTCGAATATCCAGGAATTTTCGAAAACTCGAATTTACTCTCACACGCGCTACTTTCGAGCTCTCGCATTCGAACATTCGATAATTTGATATTTACTCGAGTATTGGTATGATAGACATTTTACTGGCATATTCACATGCCTTGAACGTTCAAACATTCGATAATTATCAAAAGTCCAGAAAATATCGAAAATCGGGGTTCGGGATAGTTTGAGAGTTCAAGTTCTAGTCCATCTCTAGTCATTATCCTGTGCCTGTGTTGCTGCTGCTTTTTAATATTAAGAGACATTAAAATTAAGAAATTGTACATTGAAATCTAGGCACCTTTGGAACTAACCAGATAACCTAACATCTGACATTTAAAAAAAATAAAATAAAAAAAATTAATGAAAAATAAAATAGACCTGCTGCTGAATACTTTGGCTGCTTAAACATGACTTTATTTTACCAATAAACTTAATTATGATTAAAATGAACAAGCAGAGACACAAACCTTTTTGGGTGAAAAATGGCCACAGCTTTATTGACACATTATAACATCATGTGATCAATTAATTAGCCAAATTTTTTAACTTATGCATCCTTGCATATTAATTAGATGTAAAAAACCAAACTAGCCGTAGCCAATGCTAAATGCCAAGCCTCTGGATCCCCAGAGGGCATGTAACGGCTCCCACATAACCTCTGCAAGGATGCCCCCCGCCACCAGGAGTTGCTGTATGCCTACACGGAACTCTGTCCGCCACCCAACAAATACAACGCCTGCTCAATCCCCTCCTGCAAGCCTGCCAAAAAGATATTGAGCCCGATATTGTTCAGGTGAACCCCATCCTGCCTCATCAGGGACCTGTTATCGCCCTCCAACTGGCGATGCCTGACTACTACACCCCCTTGGGATCTCACGAATCTGGAGATTCTAGTATTGAGAACCCTCCTGGCCTTTTCCACCACCCCTTGATCTTTTGCCCCTTGCCAGTTTGGCTGTAGATAAAGCGTTCCTGATCCGATAAAGAGCATTTTTGAAATGAAGAAAGTCATTGGCCTTGTTGCTTTTTCACCATTGTTTTTTAGCTAATCCATGAGCCAAGGTTGCAGGTTGTTAAAGAGGCAACAGCGTTCCAGGGTGGAGGAGATAGTGTTGTGGTAGTAGAAAGGCAGCAAATTTGAGGTCAGAGAAGGAGGCCATATTGGTGAGTGATAGGAGAGGAATGGAGAGTAAGGAGGGGTCCAGGTTGCGCAAATCTCTTTGTCTATGTGTGTATGTAGGAGTTGGGGTAGTGGCTGGGATAGATGAAATAAGATTTAATTGGAGAAGGTTGTGATCGGATAGCAGAAAGGGAGAGCTAGAAAAATTAGATAAGGTACATAGCCGAGTGAAGACTAGGTCAAGTATGTGTCCATTACTGTGAATCTCTGTGGAGGACCACTGAGAGAGGTTAAAGGACGAAGTGAGTGAGAGAAGTTTGGAGGTAGCAGAGTTGTTGATGTCAATGAGGATGTTGAAATCCCCAAAAATTTCAGTTGGGATGTCCATGGAAAGGAAGTGAAAGCAGGGAAATGGTTTGAAAAAACTAGTGGTTGGGCCAGGAGGCCGATAGATAACAGCAATCTGCAGGTTTGCAGAAGAATAAATATGGACAGAGTGAGAAAGGAAAGCTGGGACAGGGCAGGTAAATGAGTAATGAAACTGCAGCTGAAGTGTAGGGGATCTGGAAACCCTAAGTTAAGGGAGAACTACAGTCTAAAAACATCTCTATCCTACAGCCTATAAACTGATATATCATTAGCCTTTCTCATTATTATTACTATAGCAGTTCTGCAGTTACATTCAATTTCATTTTAACCCTCATTGTTTCCTAAAAATGGGAAGGAACAATGTAGCAAATTGGCAGTGAATTTTATTACCAATAAAATTTCAGTAAAAAAATCATTTAAACTATTTATCTTCAGTGGTGTAGCTAGCGCTGGGCACCCCAGGCAAATGCCCTAGGTGTACTTACCTGTGCCCCGTGTCTTGTCACATGTAGGGGCAATTATATTTTTTTGCCAGTCTGTGTGGGCACTTATATTTATTTACCAATCTGTGGGTTCAAATAAATGTATTTATTAGTCTGTGAGAGCAATTACAGTATATACTCGAGTATAAACCGAGGTTTTCAGGCTTTAAAAAAAGCCTGAAAATCTTACCTCGGTTTATACTCGAGTCAATCTTTCTCCTACCTTGTCCAGCGGCTGCGCGATCCGCATCCTCAGTGCGCTTCCGGATGACGTCACTACCCGGCGCCTCTCACTTTGCGGTGACATCATCCTGAAGCGCAGAGGATGTGAAGCGAGGAGCGAGCGGCCGCCGGACAAGGTAGGAGACTACCACAGGGACACCAGGGCACACAATACTTACAAATAAGAGTAAAACCTTCTTTATTTGTGCATACTGTATGCACAAATAAAGGAGGATTTACCCCTATTTGCAAGTATTGGCTTCTGCAGATGTTTGAAAACTACAACTCCCAGCAATTAAAGCATGCTGGGAGTTGTAGTTTCCAAACATCTTAAGTGGAAAATATGAGTAGGGGTTACACCCTCAGTTTATACTCGAGTCAATCTCTTTTTTTCTCCTTTTTTAGGTAAAACTAGGTACCTCGGTTTATACTTGGGACAGTTTATACTCGAGTATATACGGTATATTTATTTAAAATCTTACCAATCTTGTTGGGGCGTTGTAACATAGCAATTTAGGTTGACTAAAAACATACGTCCATTTAGTCCAACCTTTACACCCTCCTCTTTAACTCTACCTAACAGTTGATCCAGAGGAAGGCAAAAAAAAAAGTGTGGGGGTAATTCCTTCCTAACTCCAAATGGCAATCGGAAAATATTCCTGGATCAACCAGAACTACAGTATATGTATTAATACCAGTAATTCTCAATATTTTTTAGTTTTAGAAACCTATCCAGCCCACTTTTAAAGGTAGTCAATGAACTTTCCATTACCACATCTGCTGGAAGACAGTTTCACAATTTCCCTGGTCTCACTGCAAAGAAACCGTTCTTAACCTGAAGATAAAAACACCTTTCTTCTAATCTTAAAGGATATCCACTGATATGACTTGTTAGTGAACAATGCACCAGAAAGTTTGTTCTATGGTCCATTAATATATTTGTATAAAGTGATCATATCCCAGCACAAATGTAACTTCTCAAATGTAAACAGCCCTAACTTGTTTAATCTGACTACATAGTCAAGCCTCTGCATTCCCCTTGTTATGTTAGTTGCCCTTTTCTGAACTCCATTTCCAAGATGTCCCTTTAGTATATGGAATTCAAAAACTGCACTGCTATTCCAAATGAGGCCTTACCAGTGCCTTGTAAAGCTCTAGATCTAGCAGTGGCTGTCTGGCATTGTTTGTTACAGCTAAGTCTGCTACCTACTAGAACCTCCAAATCTTTTTCATTTAGAGTTATTTATGGTGTAGGTGGCACAGGGATTGTTAAACCCCAAATGCATCATCTTACATTTATCAATATTGAATGTCATCTGCCATTCTGCTGCCCATTTTGATAATCTATCTAGGTCTGCTTGCAGCAATTGCACATCATTTGAAATTTCCAAAGCTCCAATGCCCCTTCTAAGTCATTTATAAACAGATTAAAATTAAATTATATTTATTTACTATTCTGTGGGGGCAGTTATGTTGTTTTACCAGTTTGTGTGGGCAAAAGTTAACGAAAAAATTAGTGCACATCCCTTAAAGACAGACATTGAACTATATAAGGAAACGTACATTTTTGAATGCCATATAGTTTTATTAAACTTGTTGAGTTAAATCATGATGCAGCTTCTTACTCATGGCATGGAGGTGGATTCCTTTTTGAAATTGACTTCAACCTTTATCCCTAATAATTTGCTGGTCTATTATTTTTAAAAAATGTCTTCAAATTAAGGGCCTAAAAAGACAATTTTTCTAACATATCAAATAGCTAATGGCATGTTATTACCACATGCGTATATGCATCTGCTTTACTTAAAGGAGAACTAAACTTAATTTTTAAAAAATCCTAATGTGAAAGCTTTTCTCCCCATACCTATACATTGAAAGATTCTTCTCTATGTATTTGCATTTACTAGAAATAAGTAATAGATTCTGTTACAACGAAGGCTTCCATGTTGTTGCCAGTACAACTCATAGCCCATGTTGGCTTCAAAGAGCCACGTCCCTTTACCCCAGGATTCAATGTCTCACTGTTTATAGCTTTCTGTTGACTTGCTGGTGGGCACACCATGTAAATGCTATGTTTTTAGGAACAAACACACTAAGAAGTCACAAGTTCTAATCCCCTAGTTTACTTATGAAACAATATAACAGTCTACTGCCTGAGTTTATTGCTTTTTTTGTTTGTTTCCATGTTTCTAGAAAAATATAAAGTTTGTACATATGTACAAACTGTACATATAGCAGCTTATTTATTTACCAACAAGCATGAATTGCTGACAGTCTTCCAGTAGCAATACAAAATAGTGAACTGATTTTACTGACATTTACTGAAATGTGCTTCTATCTATTGCAAGTTCACTGGTGGCACTTTCTGCTAAAGTGCTGGAGTAATAAAAAAATCCGACTATTGGGGCACAGGTTTGATTCCCTAGCTCCCTTTGTTTTGCTTTTATGATGTGTTTAGCAAAAGATAAAGACTTCACATGTACTAGCTAATTACTTATTAGCCATCGTGGCATAGCGGTAGAAAGCTTTGTTTTTAGAAAGACAAAGTATAGGAGGTTGCTGGTTCGATTGCCCATACTTACTTTTATTTTTTGCTGAAATGTTAAATGTTCTGTTTCCTTAATCCATGCTAGCAAAGACAACACTGCAAAGATTACTTTTCTTTTTTGTATGAAAAGCAAATGAATTTATCATTGTTAGGGTTACAAAAAACATCACTGAAATCTGAGTTTTGTGTCAGAGGACGGAATCTATGAGCTGTAACATGATTAGCTGTCAGCTTCCAGGAAGTAAGACTGCAGTTTCCTGTAAATATGTACTGTGCACACTTAGCGGGGTGTTCCCAGATAAGGTGAATTATGGGAGCTGACCCCTTGTACTCATAGGTTACTTTCATAAATCACCCAGCATCCACAGCAAAGGGAGAGATGAGACACTGCTTGTTGAGTGTTTCTGAATGTGCTCTGTCTACTGGGACAATGTTGTCTAGGGACTTTAGTTCTCCTTTAAGTTTTCAGGATAAACTGAGCTCTAAAAGTGCCCATAGGTTGAAGGTCATCCAGCCCAATCACCTGTGTAGGTCCCCTGCCATCTAATGGAGAGTCTTTGCATGTACTCCATCTACCCTATTAACCAGGCAACCCTCAGTGGTGCTTGGTGACATTAGCTTCACAAAGGTTGGCCTCTGAAAGTTTGTCATCTGCTCATGGCAGACAGTAATCTTATGTGTACGGTGGTTTAACCACAGTCTGTAAACCTGTCCAGTAACCATTAGCCACAATCTGATGAATTCCTTGTCTTTAACTGGATGATATATAGTCTATTATAAACCTAAATCTATAGTGATGACTACACTAGGTAGCCCACATTTACATTTGTAATGGATTACCCAATGCATTGGTTCATTGTTACAGGTTTAAACAGTTTACATTTCATTATGCTTATCATTCCACATACTGCACAAGGATTAAATATTGTTTATTCTCCTTTGTCTTGTAAAAGAAAATATCTTGCATGTAGTTGGTTTAATACAGTACATAACTATAAATGATGTGCAAATATATGCTGGGCTTTTCTGTTACAAAGCAATCTAGCTATACTGTAAATAAGGTTCATAAGATCAAGCAGTAAATCAAGTGTTCAACAGAATGTTCAGATTAACATTTGCCCTGTATACGTAAATGACCAGGAACAATATATGGGTATTATGATTTACAACAACAAAGAATATGCAGCATTTGAACAATATTAAAAAGGGAATTATAATTTCTATTGATAACTGCAATCTAAAATAAATAAACCTGTTAGATAACAGCCCATTTCAGGAATTTTACACAAAACAAATTCTTTCTTCAGCAGAATCGCAACATTCATTCATATATTGAAAGCCCAAATGTTATACCTATAGATCAGAAACATGAAGAATCAGAAGTTGTGTTGATTTGGAAATAATATGTAAGGTTCCATAAGTAGGGGTGAAAGTGGTGTGTGTGTGCGTGTGTGTAAATATAGACAAGCGGTAAGATTCCTTCTAGCTAAATTAATTCACCAAAGATCTAACTGCTATGTTCCATTTGAAATGAAAATACTGCACACACAGTAACAAAAACAGGCTTATTAAAAAAATAAAAAGCTGCAAAATTTTGCCAATGCTTATTACAGGCAGCAACCAAACAGATGTTACCCTTTTACTGGTCTGGTCTTTTACATCTGAATAATTGCTGCAGATTAAGAGCACCTTTTCTTAAATTGATCTACTTTAGCAATACTATAGTAAACACTTGTGTAACACTGGAACAAACAAGGGAAAGTGTACTCTGTCCCAACAGGTGGTTGCAGACACCTCAAGAGTCCTCCCATACGAACCACAATATTAGATAAAGATGAAACCGATGAAATGTGATATGTGTGGTTTTCAATTAACAAAGTTTTTTACTTGGAGTGCGACCCTCGGTTTCATCTTTATCTAATACTTGTGTAACACCCTCTAAGTTTGTGTGGTAATACAGCGTGTACACAGACACAGATAATTAATCCTACTTTCTTATTTGTCTGTGTACTTTAATGCCATGCTCTAGTGTGACTCTGCTCCCCCCACTCATTTAAGATCGTGGGGAGGTCCGTGTGTTCCAAACCCTGGACCTAGTGCTAGAATCACGGCGAGGTCTCCTTATGACATCAATTTTACATTTACACACAAAATGGACTCTCCATTCTTGAGTGGTAGTCCGAGTGCTGAGCTGCCCCAGAACCCTCGCCTGGCCCTAATTCACTGGGAAACACATTGAAATAACAAAGGGTGACTGGAACTCCACAAACACATTCATCTTTAATGTGACAAAGTTAAAACCATGAACATGCCTGCTCTTTTAATCATCATGATTAAGAGAGCAGTTAGCTCCTGAAACGCGTCAGGCGTGTTCAAGGTTTGACTTTGTTATATGAAAGATGAAGGATTTTATTATGAGACTGCTGTACTGAATGTGTTTGTGGAGTGCAAATCATTCTTTGTTATTTCAACGTGTTTCCCAGTCTATATTTTAGCAAGCGAACCTAGTCATTGGCCATAAAGGATCTCTAATGTAGGCCTGAAATTGTTTATTTGCAACTTTGCAAACTGTTCTGCTAGCCTGCACCACCATCACAACTAAATAAATATGGATAATGTGCAGAACATTTGTCTTCTCTGCAATAGCAGCAGCCAGTGAAATATATATTAGAGTATAGAGAAAATTAGATGTTTATTTGCAAGGAATAAAGTAAACTTGACAGATCTTCCTTGAGGGGAAAAAATAAAATCTTAACCTTTACATATGCGCCAAGCACCTCACTTTCAGCTTCCAGCCCTGAAGAAACCAACCCTGTGGGACACTTCAAAGTGATGGTTCTTCCACCAGGGACCTACAGAAGGAAGAAGACTGGTAAGTTAAACAGTTAGATTTTGTTAGTAGTTATCTAATGAAGTTATGATTGATACACACTTGTGTTTGGAAATTTCAATGTTTTATTATATGACATTTGATTGTGAATGTTATATAGTTATTCTATGCGATTTAATTTCTACATTGTACTTTTAATTTAAAAAAATACATAATTCATATTAATTTGTTGCATTCTGGGGAGTTTGTGGTTTAGGTTTGAACATCCATGTAAAATAGACTGCCGTGTATTTGTTTCTATATGAATTTAATGACTTTAAATGGCAAATACGCCCATTAATATATTCATAGGTTAAGCACCTGCAGTACACGTCCTGAAGGCAGCTATAAATCCCAAAGTACTCTGTCCCCTTCAGTAGAAGTCACCATCTCCTCTAAAAGCTGGTGTTAGGTGGCCGTAAACCTATGTGTAGGTTTCAGATTAAGGTGTGGACATGCCCTTTAACTACTCTTAGCTGCTGTTTATATTATATAATTTAGATGGGGATCAAGACCCCTTAAAGATCCAGTTGTTACTCCCACACTAAACTCATTAAAGAAAAGCATATAGAGCCTAAGGGTATTACTGACAAATCTAGAGATTATTACTGTAACTAATAACTAGGCTAGTGGTTAGGTAGTGATGGGAAAGGAAACATGTAGCATTGCTGGGCTTCTATTGAACGGGCTTTTCATGCTTTTTAAACTTTAATAATAGGGTTTTATTTTAACTCTACTCTAATGTTGTCTACACGTGCGGGGAGATTAAATATAAACCATTGGCTTTACTTACCTTTGCGCGTGTGTTTAAAGCCCCACGCATAGCCCTGTTAAGTCTTGCGTGAGGTAGCGCAAAACTTAACAAAAGGCGATTTGTATCAGTAGCACAACGCTATTTCCAAAATCATTTGGAAATGGCGCTGTGCTCTAAAATCTGTGTAAAACAGATGTTAACTAAATATTACTTTAACGTGGGTTTTACATGGATTTCCAGCATGTTGAATCTCACTGAAGGTTTATAATAAATGGATTATTATTATGGATGTATCATTTGAAGCATAAAACCTGTATGTGCTGTCCAGTTGTGTGTATGTTTGTCTGTTTGTAGACATAGCCAGTTGTCCAGGGACATACAAACAGGAGACCTAAAGTAGTACTAAATGCTAGGAGTGCAGTCATTATATTAGACTCACAGGAGATTTGATTGACTAGATCAAGTGAGTTCCCTGTGAGAAGGAGTGGGTTGTGGTGCCAGTAGTTAGTCAACTGCTTTTAATTTGCAGCAAACAATTACATTTTTACTGCAGATAGATAACATCTGTTTGGTTGCTGCAGATTAAAAATGTGGGTAAAGTTTTACACCTCTTATTGCATCGGCCCCTCAAAAATATTGTTAAAACAACTATGATAAACAATTTTTCAATTAGTTCAAGTGGTTTTTAAATGTTATCATATGTTTTGGGGAATTTAGATCATGGGATTGTATATTTGGCATATCTAATACATTCATTTTAATAGAGTCTTTAATTCAACCTATGACACGCCGATAAGATTCATTGGCTCTTGCAGTGAAGGTGTTAATGTTCTGTGCAGAACAACATTTATTTCTGTTGTGTATTTAGCCCTTACATCATGGCTGTGTTATGAAGCCTGGCAAAATGCCAAGTTTCATAGCTGCTAGGTCTGTGTCATTTTTGGCAACAGGAAAGGAAACTTCATTCACGGAATCTGAGGCAGATCAATGTGCTACAAAATGCAACTCCCCTTGCCTCAGACACAGCAGGAAAGAGCTGTGGAGCGTAGCTTCTATCCAGGGAATTAAGGGATTACGGAAAAAAAAAACCTTACACTAAATGTTTGATTAACCCATTACTTCATTATATTGGATGCTTTGATAAAGTTATTGCAACCTACCGTTAAATAGCCTATAATTTGAAAAAAAAAAAAATGATTGTGTAAAACGGAGAAAGAAAATGCATTAAAGAATTGCAATGTTCCTTAAACTAAATGCTTTTTGGAAAATACATTATTTAATTAGACATAAACATTAATAGTTTTTATGAGATGTTTCTTTTTTGGAACAACAATGTGCTGAATTAAAACTTTGAGGACACTATAAAGCTTGAGTAAAGATTAATAGCTACTTAAAATTGTAGACTAAATTGGGCATACACATGCACAGTAAATAACAAATCCCAATGGATATGATTATCAAGCATGTGCAAAATAATTCCAATGCCAGTGAACCACAGTTCTGCCATGGGATTAGTTGTTTTGGATAAAAACATTACTGCCAGCAACTATTTGATCCCTGTTTCCAGATAAAAACCCAATGAGGGTGTTGTTTATTAACGTGCTAAACTTTGCCACACTACATATTTCTACATATTTCAAACCCACAGGTTACTTGTCAAGAACTGTTTTAAATACAGGTTAAAAGGATGATGGAAATGTCTACCACATGAATGACCATGCAGATTATAGGGATGTCAATCGGGTGAGTGAATTTGCAATCTGATGGAACGTGCTGTGTAATTTGCAACAAAAGTTGCATGCATATTCCAGTAAGAGCAGTAAGGACAATCTGAAAACCAAAGATCTTTGGGCTTTATTTGACCTTAAGTAGAGATGCACAAAACCTGCCAGGTTTGTGTTATGAAAAAAAAATTTAATGTTAAAAATCGGTGGCAAAGCTGTGACATTTCTACACTTAAACTCAGTTTAGACCATCAAAATGTTTACAGTTTTGTGTCATAAGTTTGTCAGTAGTTTTAATCAATAAAATATAATTGAAAAAATTGTTACGCCCTTCTTCTTGTGCCCATCTAAAATAAAGTTTACTGTCTGACTCTATTAATCAATATCTTCCATGACTAAGTTTTAGTATAGCAACTACAGTTTCTTAAATTATTCACTGGGGTCCCCAGTGTATTTACTACATTAGCACCTGGTGTTATGCCAGCGAAAGAGACTAAACAGCTAGTCAGAGTTGGGGCTAAAATATGTGATTCAGGTCCTTTTCAAACCCCGTTCTGACTCGGAACTCCCGGTTCCGAGGTTTTGTCAGTACCTTTCAGAACATTTGGTACTTTCTGACTTTGGACCTTTCGATATTTTTAGTAACCCTCAAAAATATGGAGCTACTTTCGAGGGTTACCATGGCCACTTTAGAGGGTTTTCTACTTTTGAGGGTTATCGAATCTACTTTCAAGGGTTACTGAATATACATGCGAAAACTTGCATGTAGGAAATTAGATTTTATTTATGTTTTGGTGATATGTGTATGTTGTCCCCTGATCATTTCCCAGGTGCCTGAGCCATTTACTGTAAGTTACCAGGCTTTTTATACCCATTTTTACTCTGAACTTTTTTCCCCATTGACTTCTATTGGTCCATTTTCAGATGTATGAATTGTTTCTGAATTCCAAAAATCCGAAAATGGGATGAAACTCAACAGTTTTAAACATCTTTATTGGGAATCTCAAGGAAAACATGTATGGCAAAAGCAATACAATAATAAAAATTAGAGGCCTTGCTGGATTCATTCAATGCATAAAAAAATAGATACTTTTTCACTGCATACAAAATACACAACATACTGCAGCAATCCCAGAATCAATATCTTGTTTATTCCTCACAGAGATATTTCTCTGTGATAAACCACAGATGTGGTAATAAAAAAAAACAAAAAACAAAAACAAGAAAGGAAAATGTAAATTGTAACTGTTGCCTGCTTGTATGAAAATCTTGCCCACTCTAGTGTTTGTCTTTTATCAATACATACAGTATTGCAGAAACAAATTATTAACTTTAAAAAAGTAGATCTATAAATGACTTTTATAATTTTCCCACAAACCCCCTGTAACATCCTAAAGAAAATGAATTAGCCCGATCCCTAAACAGTCTAATGCAGAATGAAGGGGGCTGTACACACAACATACTGGAGGTTGTCTTCTTTCTCAACTGAATAAAAAATCTATAAAGCTGACTGTTAAATTGTGTTTTGAAAGGTTTCAACATAGAATAAATCCTATGTAGCAGAATTTATAAAGCATAAACATTGAATATTTTTACAGTACCAGCAAAACACTATTAAAGTCTACTGGGATAAGGATATAAACATATCAATATATATATATATATATATATATATATATATATATATATACAGTATATATACTGTATATACTGTATATACTGTATATATGTATAACGGTATATATTTTAATGTTTAATATGTCAATAAAATTGATAGCTACATAAATAGATAGATAGGTAGATAGATAGGTAGCTATAATTTTCAAATAAGTTTTTAAACCATTTCTTACTGACTTCTATTTAGCTTGTCATTTCCAATTTTCCATGTCGTGGTTCTTTAAGCTATTAGTTGGTGAGAACACTCATGTACGTTAATGGGCTAAGATATGGTCTGTTTAAACTTTAAAGCCTTGAACAGCATTCATATTAAGTTTAACTGAGCTGAGAAGTTTCTTGGCTTCACTTTACAGTCATATTATTTTAGAAATAGTTCCCACTGAAGAACATTTGCCATGTTCAACATTCTGTATGGTAAAGAAATATATTAGGCACTAAAAAAATGCTTCATCTGTATACTCCCTCCACCCACATCTTATAACCACAAAACCAAGCTAAACATTAAATTCCATGACAAAAATACAACAAAATCATGCATTGTAAAATTGATGTTTCAGTGTCTATAAACGCATATAATATCTATAAGCAAATGTAATTTGTTGTCCCATAGGGAATGTACTTTTAAGCAAATTTATGGGTGAGAATTGAGCTTTCTTGAACATTTAACATTACAGTCATTAAAAAGATTCAAAGGGAGCAAGGCAGGAAAATTATTTTAACCAACTTGGATTTTGTTATATACCATGTATTTGCTTTGTGGGTTTAATTATAATCCTGCTTCACTGTACCTGTTGGATCAATAGACTTCCTGCAGTTTTTAGGATTGTAGTTGAAGGAAACAGTTGTATTGACATGAGAGGGATTTTATCTAATATTTAATTTGTTATTTAATTTAGCATTACATGCTGCTGACAGACTGGCTGAGCTCTTTAACTGGTGATCAAACAAGCTTACTATTCTCTGTTATTTACTACAAGAGATTTTAATCAGTGTGAGCAAGCTCTTTAAAACATTAGGCTTGTTAATAGCAGTTTTCAGCCATTGCAGCTGTAATTCATAAAACATATTCAGGGAGGTTCAATAAAAATTCTTATCATTTAAAATGGTGCTAATTTCCCCCAACCAACCAGATGTTAGCTTTCAAATGTTAAATAAGATCTGATTGGTTGGGGCAAAATTAGCACCATTTTAAACGATAAGAACTTTTATTGAATCTCCCCGATTGTACTTAAATGACTATCAGTGGTGGGGAAGATACAGGGAAGCTTGATACAGGATCATATACAGGATTATATAAGAACTGATCTTATAAATAGCGATTAGCATGAATTTATAAGGATTAGTTCTTGTCAAGTAAAATACCTTTTTTTTTTAATAGAACGTGAGTAAGAATATGGACTGTGGCATAGCAGTAGATGCAATATATTAGGACTTCAGACTAGGTTTGTGGAAGGCATGCATAAAAGTTAAGGTGAAAAGGATAAACTAGATGGACATTTGACTTTATATACCCTCCACTGCTTTGTTACTATGTAATTAAATTGCAATACAAGCATAGAAAGAAAAAATTGGAATAATCAGAGGGTAAACCAAGGTTGTCAACATATAATCATGCTTCTATTGATCTAAAACTCCTAGAATTGCTTCCATGGCAATTCTTCCATGGCACATACTATTAACATATAGTATTACATGTCAATATATAAACTCACCTACAATATTTTAAATGTAATGCTCACCAACATTGCAACCATGTCATCATGAAGAAGGAGGGGGCATTATGAGAACAGATAGGTGTTTATTAAAGGGACTTCTTACCCCCACAAAAGGATAACCATAACAATCCTGCCATACTTCTTTCCTTGTTTCTTTTATGCATTATATAATTAGGGACACCTTTGTCCCATTCATGGTTTCCCTTCCCATATGTAAAATAAATGTAGGGGCTAAGAAAACCTGCTGGCATCCAATGAAAAGATCCTTAATTATGATTGTTATTATAGTATTATTATTTTGGTAATAGGGAAGTAGAATGGCGGATTTACCTAATTGCATATTTGTTTGGCACTAGAATTCTATTGTTTGAATGTTATCTATTTTTGCTGTCTAGTTGCACTTTATAAACACACAGAATTTTTTATTAAATATAGCAGTGTTTATAATATTTGGTGTTGCAATCCCTTTATCTTGGAATACCATTATTGCACGAAAAACTATCAGGGAGATTCAATAAAAGTTCTTATAGTTTAAAATGGTGCTAATTTTGCCCCAACCAATCAGATGTTAGCTTTCAGATGTTAAATAAGATCTGATTGGTTGAGGCAAAATTAGCACCAATTTTAACAACAAGAACTTTTATTGAATCTCCCTAAATATATATTCAGTGTTACATGGAATGGTAAAAAAAAAATAAAATCAAAAACATGGTTTAATTCTGTATGAATATAATGGCAAAACCAAATAATATGCCAAATATGTTCTTGTCAGTTTGTTTTGGAAACCAAGTTTATCTAAAAGGCTATCAGTGGTATATATGCACCATATTATGTCATGCATGCTATATTATAGAGATAGTTGTAATATTGTCAAAAACTGATTATTTGTCTAACCTAAATTTCTGCTTCAAATGGGCATGTATTTATACGTTCATTAAGTTTTGCCACCGTTATCGCCACTGTTTGCCACAGAATTGTACTGGTAACTGTTACCAACGCATATCAGCATACATTAAGGCGATAAACTCTCAATCCTTTATGTAAATTGGCAAAAAGTGTTTGTTTTTTTACATAAACATGGCAAAAACTGCCAAACTAACATGTGGCAATGAAGCATTAGTCAGCACATTTCTAGTCTAGAACTAGGTAATTGAAAAAGTGTCAGTACAGTATGGTGGGGTTTCCATTACAAATAGGTCCAAGGGCCTGTTTCATTTTCTGAAATACAGTCAACAATTTAGATATTTTAAAATAAATTTAGGTTTTTCTCTATTTCGACACCAGTTTAACACAATGAATACAGCAATATTACCACTGCTTGTTGCTGTGGAGAAAACACCACAGTTAGGTCTATGGGACCCCTAGGTAAAACATCATATGGCCCCTTTCAGCCATTAGTCATTCAAAGCCTATATTTTAGGGACGCCCTTAGGGGGCAACTGTCCTGTTTGCTCCCCATAAAACTATCCTTGTAGTCCTTAGTCTAACGAAAATACCAAATGTTTTTGCAGCATTAAATTATATCTTTATGTTTGATAGAAAACATCTGTCCATTTTGATCTTCAGTTGCAATACACAATATTATCATTGTACTAACTATTACTGTAAGATACTTTTACACAGTAACTAAAGACTATGCTAGCAGGAACAAAATGGGTACTATAAAACATCTGAGACAGTTTTGCAAATGAAAACATAAATATGAGAGTTATTTTTATTACCTTATCTTACTGTTTTGTGTCTGCAATTTAATATCATCGTTTCAGAAAATAATAATATATTATTAAAATACATTTTTGGTATTATTAGCAAAAAATCTGTCTTGAAACTATTGAAAAACACTGTACCTGTAACATGTCAATCACAGTACAAAAACTGCTTGTGATTCAGTGTAAGTTTTTGATATCCACTAATTTATCCATGCTGAGGCAAATTTGTCACACACACAGGTCTGTTTGATTTCATTAAACAGAATATTTAAGCATAAAAATTGTTTAATCGCCTTGTGTCATTAGAAGATGAATTTCATTTTGCATACATTTGCATATTTCATCAGAATTAAACTGCTACTATGTAAATTAGGGACAGGTTGTAGTTGAGGTGTTTATTGTTGTAGCTGCAGGCTTTTCCACTTGAAAAGATTTTAAGTTGGTAGGAGAAAGATGAAGTGATTATTTTTATTGATTTACTTAAGAAATCACAAACTGTTTGCATTTATTCATTAGCTTAAACTGATCATATATTGATAATATAATGATAATGAAGATAAATATCATTGCATTAAAATTTCAAACCATGACCAACTTTTTCTTCTTTAAAAAACCACAGTGAAGACAATCACAGCAGGAAGATACAATAAGAGTAAGACAATCAAAGCTGCCCCCCATGCACATGTGACAGCCCTCTCATATTTAGATTTATGAGGAACAGATCTTGCCAAACAAACTTGCTTGGCTTTTATGAGGAAGTGAGTAGGAATTTGGACTCTGACATAGTAGTAGATCTAGTATACTTGAATTTTGCTAAGGCTTTTGATACAGTTCCTTATATGTGACTTATATTGATTAGAGATGGACGAACTCCATAAAGTTTGGTCCGTTTTCGAACTTTGGAACTTCAGTAAAAGTACTTTTTAGGGATCCGTGGGTGTCTTTTATGTAACCCGCGCATCTGTCAAGAACTGCTTAGCATGACTTTAACTCCAAATACCCACCCAGCGCCGCTGGGTAAATTGCCCTTCAAAGGTTCCACCTTAAAGAGCCATTTACGGCAGTTGCGCAACAATGTCATGGTAATCCTTGGTCTTAATGTCATGGTAATCCTTGGTCTTAATGTCATGGTATGTAATGTCCTTGGTATGTTATTATTATTATTATTATTATAGATTTATATAGCACCAACATCTTACGTGGTTAACATGACTTTAAGACCCAAATAGCCAATTACTTCTCTTGGTACATAGCCCTGTGAATTTTGAAATTATCTGGCAGGTTCATTTATAGAGATGGCGAACTTACTGAATACATTCAAGGGTTACCGAACACTACATTTGAGTGTGAAATTGAACAATACATTTGAGGGTTACCAAAATGCAAGACTACATTTGAGGGTTACCGATATCGAATGATACATTCGAGGGTCACTGAAACTGACTGCTACATTATAGGGTTACCAAAATCAACCGTTACATTCAAGGGTTATCAAATGATACATTCGAGGGTTACCAAAATTGAAAGTTATATTCAAGGGTTACCGAAATTGAAGGATACATTCAAGGGTTATCAAAATCAAAGGATACATTCAAGGGTTATCAAAATCAAAGGATACAGTCAAGGGTTACTTATTTGAGAATTGGATATTCGATATTCAAATTTTTTGATAATTATCGAAAATAAGTTTGGAAAACTGAACTAGTTCGAACTCATAGGGTTCAGAAAGTTCGAGTTCGTCCGAACTCATAAAATTTGGGTCCATCACTATTCATGAATAGTTTCAAGAGAAGCCTAAATAGAATAAATAGAATCTGAGAAATGTAATCAAAATTAATTCTGCCTGGTGTTCAGGCAGAATTACTTTTCTATTCTCCAATAAACCCACTGGATTTGAAAGCATCAAATTTTAACAAGGAAGGAAAAGTAAAGTAAAAGTAAAATCCCCCTTCCCCCCTGGTTTGTGACCAAATAAAATTATTGGTCCCTTTAATAAAATCAAAGGTAGATTTATCACCTGTCACTTTTCTCTCCAAAAAACACTGATACACAAGCTGAAACACTCAGACAAGTGTTGAGAAAGGAATGTAAATGTTGTGTTATGTTTACCCAGAGGGGAAATTAGCCCTTTTTTTTTTTTTGATCTGCAGCAAAGGTCTCCTCCTTTACGGTCTTTACTAAAAATATCAACAAAATTACCGCCTACTATGTTTGAAAAAAAAAAAAAGAGCAGTTAAACCCCTAAATCAAACATGATCGTCTTCAGTCTGCTTCCTTATGGGCTATTTATTTTTATGCTTAGTTTCTCTCACCACACTTATGAACTTTCCCACATAGGAAAGGAATAGGAGCAGGCAATATAAATAACGTATCCACCAGATACTAATACAGTATGTCTTTTCAAAATGTACCAATCTTACTGAAATTAAGATTGTTTAGATGACCTGTGAACAGCTATCCCTCTACTATACTTATCTGGGGACACCCGGGACATTGTGCTTTTGCTTTAATAAAACATTTAAAAACATTTCAAAACAGACAAACATGTAAACATGGACCACCAATTATTCCAGCCATGTAGCTCCACTGAATGCTGGTATCTATAATTGTCAATGGCTACTCAGTAATTAATAACACATAGTGTGTACATAGTGTATCACATAGGATCTTCCCATCTATAATGTCTTAGCATGCATGCTAAATGGTGTAGTAGACTCCCTGGAATATCTCCATTAATAGAAGTGTATACAAATACTCTGAATATAGCCACATACAATCTGTAGGTGTTCTGGGGCTTGAGTACAGCAGATTTAAAGAGCCGAGATTGTTAAATCCTCAGGGTACGGTATTACGTGATGCCATCACCAGGTAACACAATACATTGAATAAAATAGGTGGTGCTGTATTGTTTACATTGAATAAAGGCTTTATGTAGGAAACATATAAAACTTTATTAACATGTACATATTCTATTAATAAAAATAGTTTTTACAGATACAATTCTTGTTTATATACTGTAACTATAATGTCTGTTAGTCACACCAGGACATGGATGCCACCAGAAAGCACAAAGAGTTCAGAGTCTTTGGACACCCAATAGCCAGGAACAAACTAAAGTCACTTAAGCAGAACTGACATCAGGAAAAATAGAATAAATAAACACAACATTAGAAAAACAGACAGGAATCATAGTCAGAAACAAAGCAGAGAAAATACAAAAGAGTCAGAGAAGACAGGAGAGATAGATAGTGGGAAGAAAAAAGTGCACTTACTAACACAGTCAAAGGTCGATCCAGGCTGCAAGAACAAATGGGCAAGGCCAAGTTGTAACACAATACAAGAAAACAACAGAGTAGCAAGGATACCCGCTATAATAGCCAATGGGGTATTGCCGCTGGAAAAGGGAGTGAAATACAACAGACAACAACATGAACCAAGGAGGATTCTGATTAAACCAAGTAGTACAAAACAAGACTGATCTATTTAAATAAAATAGCTTATTTCTGCAGGCTGTCCTTAGCCAGAATGAATAGACAAATGAAAGTACAAAGTGCTTCCACTAAGAATTGGACAAACAAAGATTGGACTGAACAGCTGATTGGAAACTAAAAACTGTGGGGGTGAATGTCCGGTAATATAAAGGGGAAAAAACTCTGTGGGGTTGATGCAATAAGAGGTGAGAAAGTTTGTATTAATTTGCAACAACCAATCAGATATTAGCTTTTTACTTGGAAACTGCAGTTAGAAAAAGAGAAAATCTTATTGGTTGCTATGCACTAATACAAAGGGCAAGGTTTTGCACCATTTGTTGAATCAAAAAAGTTCCTTTTTAAATTAGTTAAAAGGGAACAACAACCAAAAAGGGTAATTGGTTAAAAACAGTTACAACAGTTCTCACAATGCCTGGACAGTGTTATCAGCAATTTTCAACACTGAATTAGTGGAAAATTAAATAATTCTGCCTGACAAATCAGAAATTTCTTTTCAAGAAGTAGTTATTTTAAAGATTCTGTTTTGTAAATGTAATTATTTATTATACAAACATGGTAGTTATTCTTTAAATCATAAAAACATTATATCTGCATTTTTAGTAATTAATTTGGCTTGAAAAAGCTTCTTCTTCGTCCGTTTTATTCTTCCGCTTTTTTGGACTGTAACTACTCCCACAGTTTTTGAGCTAGAGACATAGTGTGCTATAGTGTGCATAGTGTGCTATCTTCTAGCTAAAGAATCTGCGGAAGCGTTACGGCATTATCGGCAAATTTCGGGACATTTTTCCCATAGACTATAATGGTAACAATCCTCAAATGTGATACCCCCAATCCCCCACACAGACACAGGTACACCCACCTACTGGCCTACCTTTCCATTCCCATGGAAGCCATACTTAAAGGGTAACTATAGTCAGAAAACTAATTTTGATCAATCATCAATAAAAGTTATTTGGTCATACATGCAAAAACATATACCCACCACCTCACACCTACTAACCTACCCTTTATTCCTCTGGCAGCCATACTTACTTTCCTTGTAAACACAAAAAAGACATACCCCTCAACCAAACCCAGGTACACACACCTACTGATCTACATATCCATTACTGTAGCAGCCATACTTAAAAGGTAACTAAAGTAAAAAAACTAATTTTGATTTATCCTCAATAAAAGATAGTTTTATGGTTGTAAACACAAAAAAGACATACCCCCTCAACCAGACTCAGGTACACACACCTACTGATCTACTTATCCATTACTGTAGCAGCCATACTTAAAGGATAAATAAAGTAAAAAAAAAAAATTGATCAATAATCAAAAAGGTTTGTTTTTTTACCTCCACGTGGCACAGGTACACACACCTACTGACTTACCCCTCCATAACTGTTGCAGCCATACTTAAAGGGTAACTAAAGTAAAAAAAAAATATATTTTGACCAATCATCCAAAAAGTTTGTTTTTTTTAACCCCCAACCCGACACAGGTACACACACCTACTGATCTACTTATCCATTACTATGGCAGCCATATGTAAATGGTAACTAAAGTTAAAGAAACTAATTTTGATCAATAATCAAAAGTTCGTTTTTTTAACTTCCAACCTGATCCAGGTATACACACCTACTGACCCACCTTTCCATTTCCATGGCAGTCATATTTACTATAGTAAAAAAAAAAACATTTTGACCAATCATCAAAAAGGTTAGTATTTTATCCCCCAATGTGATATGACCTACAGTGATATATTTAAAAAGTAAGTAAAAAAACAACAATGTCCTCATCATTGGCATTATTGAGTTTAAAATCTGCAGCACAAACACACAAAATCCTTTCCAAAATGCCGTCTTTCAAGCCAAAATCTAAAGTTTATACTTAAACTTTCCCTTTCTAGTTGTAAATGATTTCTATTTGAGGATAAGGTATACAGCTGCCTGTTTAGTAATATATTAAAACAAAGAAAAAACATTAAACGGTTTTAACCTTTTTGACATGTGGATAAGCCTGGTTTTATTAATTCAGTACAGTTTTCATTTTAGTGTAATTGACATAGGCACTTGCTGTAATACTCTATGATCTGCTACATGAACTGCTATGAGAAGGTTACAATAAAATAGTATTTTGTGTTGTACGCATACTGTAAGTACTTTGGGGGAGAAAACCCATACTACCTGATGTAATACTGTACTATCGTAATGCGTTCTAGAGATATTGCATGTACCCCATTGTATTGTATTGTTATAACTATTAATATAAATGAATAATAAATATATCCATTTTTATTTGACTTTGCATGCCCTAATTGGTTTGTAGGGCAAAATAACAATACTTAGATTATAAATAAAGGTGACATAAAGCAAAATGTTTATGCTCCAGAATCCAAAAACCTTTAAACTGCAAAATAGCACCGGTAAATGGCATTAAAGGGTATCAAAAATGGAAAAATTGCCTTATTGTCATAAACTTTTCTGCCGTGTGCAGTTAGGGGTGATATTTGGTATGTGTGAAATGTCTTAACATGATTACTTAGCATGTTTGTAAAGCATAACTGATTGTACTGTATGTACTGTCTTGCTACACCTCTTGACCTCAGTCACACGTTCACTTACCTAATCTGTACTTTAAAAGGATTGGCTAGAGACTACTAATGGGTGTGACAATCTGTAACAAGTTTCTGCCGTAGCTTTGGACTGAGCATGTCAACATAATGGTCATAGACCATACTGTGTGCTACTGGAATGCTGGGAAATAAAGCAGAAAACTAATGTGAGACAAAGCAGACTATTAATTTTTTTGACTTAGCATAACATTTTGCGATATTTTGTATTGTCCCATAAAACCTCTGTTCCCTTCTGCTCCTCACCTTACCGCACTCCCACAATGCAGTAACAGTCACACATTGATTACTCACATTGCAGGAGCACAGTAAGGTGAGGACTGCTCCAGGGAGTGAGGTTGCATCCCCCCCTCTGTCTTTGGTTTTGTCTTTAATCATCATTAATAAAAGAAAAATACTGAAAAAAAGCCTTTTACTCACCTTAATCTAAAATTAAATACATGTATGCAGCATTTAATCTGAGGTGTGTGTTGCTGCATGCCTACAATCCAGTACTTTTTTGCCCAAGCTCAGTCTCTTAACCGACACCTCCTTCCGACATGACTTTTTGTAAAATCAAGCATGCTCAGCTGAAATGTAAGATTTCAGAGTTGACATCTAAAGAAATAGGGGACAGATCAAACAAAATATGGTACAGTGGCAGTTGGGGAAAATTATAGTATGCAACAATGGGCAATTTGAAAAAAAAATCCCAGAATAAATGTCCTTTAAGACCAATCTCTGAATACATTCAAATGCAATTTCATGATTGTGACTCGTGATTGTAATGTGATTTGCATCCAGTTCTTAGATCAATACCATTGAATTGGAATGTATCATGTTAAACAAAGCCTAATGCTGCTACTTCATAGCTACCCATCCCTGCTCACATTTAAGCCTTTTCATACAAAATATTAACACACCATAGCAAACAATTATTCTGAAGTTCCATTTTGATGCCATATTCCCAGAATGTTTGGCGCCTTTGTTTAGGGCTCACAACTCATAACAAAATTGTTGAATTGCTATAACTGGACAGGGGGAGTAAACATACAGAGTAATTGGAGAGTGTGTCTGAAACTCAACTCTCTTTCAAATAGGGTCATCAAAACCAGACTAAACATTCTGCCTGAAAGGTCCAAATCTAGTGCTGTCTGAAAAATGATCTTCTACATAAAATAGTGAAGAGGAAGGACCATTTGAATATTAGTATAGAAAAAGTCAAAAATTCCAAGCTTTAACAAATAAAAATTATCAATGAACACATAAGTACATGTAAAATAATAATCCCTGTTTGCTTATATACTGTATCTACATCTCTTCTTTTGTTTGTTTTATGTTACTCTGCTGTATATGGTTTACTTAATTTCTTCATTCTCTGTTGATTGTGTGTCAATATAAAAATAGAAAATATGCTTTGCCTGACTACTGCTGCTGAACTGACTTTAGATTCATCTGAATATGTAGCTCAGATTTTAATTTGTAATTGCAGTATATTTTTACATTCACACCTTTGAAATAAAGAGCTGAAAGTGCTGCTAGTTTTATGTTTTGGAGAATTAATTGAGGTGACCTATATATGCCAAACCATAACATAGAAAAAAAGCATTGTGTTTTTATAAAAACTCCATCTGTATTCATTTCAGCATGCAAGAAAGACTAATGTTCCATTAAAATATAATTGTGCCAATTTGGTAGTTAAAATTAATGACTAACATAAGGAGACTTTAAACATTTGGCTCTATGTTAATCTATGATAAGCTAGGTTATCATGTACATGATACACTTTGTTGGTTAAAATAGTTTTTTCAATGCCCATTTTTTTGTCATTAGAATATAATGGGCCTCATTTAGCTGGGGGTGATACACAAATATAAGGGGTTAAACTCACGCTAACTGATATTAATTAGGTTAGCGTGAGTTTAACTCCTTCATTGCACAGCTTTACGGGTATTACAAAAGTCACCTGCGCAACTGCCTTAATGTATTTAATACTTTGTCTGCCCTACTTTTACCGTTCCTACAGTATTTAACACCAGATAATGACTGGTGTTAAAGTGGCGCAGGTGCAAATCTGGTAATAAATACTGGAAACCACATTTACCTGTAGCAATTGCGTCTCCGGGTACATGAGGCCCAATGTGCATTAGCACGGTTACATTTCTAGGGGTAGATTTCAATAAGTACGGAATATTGGTAATGGCAAGTTAAGCTGGGTACCCACTGTACCAATCTTTAATCTATACTATTCCATCTGTCTTCTGTTAAAGATAAGGCTACACACAGTACTGAACCGTCTCCTTATTATAGGGAAGATCATTTGGGACAGCTACACTCTGTAGCGATCTTGGCCAGCTCACTATATTACAGTACAGGAAGCCTAATGTAGCCCGGGGAAATTTTTAGACATTAACAAGTGTTCCCAAGGCTGACAGCGAATGTTCGTCAGCCTTAGGAACACTTTGCTGATAAAGTGGCGATCCTGTTAGAGCAAAAAAAAATAAAAACAACAGGGATGTCCTTATATCTGTGTAGGGCTTTAGGCATTGTTGCATTATCACTATAATTACAATAGGATTTTATAGCAAGCTAGCTTGCTAGCGTCTAATACAAATTGGGATAAACCACACAAAATATCACATAAAAACACAATGAAATTAAAAAAACAAATGTTAAAAAATAACGTTACCAACTGGAGCAATTAACATAACAACATGCTCTTAAACTGAGCTTGATTCACTCTTACGAACTTATTTGAACTCTCCAAAATGAATATGTTCAAGTATTTTAAAATTGCTTTGTACAGGCAGATTGTAATTTAACATATGCTAATGCACACTTAATGGAATAAACAGAAATGTTAAATTATATGTTGATTTGCAAACAGTAGCTCCTAGCATTAAATTGGTATGATCATGAAGATAGATTTGTGTAGTTGTGTTCTGTGTGCGTTTTGGGAGTGCAACAATGCAAAAGAAATGATTGTTATATTTTTTCAATTAAACTTTTTAATTTTTACATTTTGTTTTATTATATCATATTTTAAGAAGTAAAAGAAGGAAAGGGACAACACTATACAAGTATAGCAACTCAGGTTGGGTAACCTTGGGTTAGTTAGCAAGTTGTCTTTAAAGGGCATCTATAGAGAAATGTATACATGTCTCCAATCCAGACATAAAAAAGGTTAGTGTATTCTGCCTTATTCTTACCTTCCTCTGTGGCTCGGTGTTTGCACACTGTCTGATTTACTGCAGGGCTCCCAACTCCCCCTTCCCTCTCTGGTTATTACCCCGTTCATTTAGTCTGGCTGTAAATTAAGCCTGTGATACAAGCCACTCCTACACATGACACATCACTCTAACCTTTGTAAACAAAAAAAAAACAAACCTCGGTATGTAAGCCTGTAGAGAGGAAGTTTCTCCGTTGTTCTGAAGATAGTGCTACGTAAGGTGTGGGAGGGGGGGAAGGGGGAGAGTTTGGAGAAATCGGTGAAAGCTTGCAGAGGAGGGGGACTTCTCCTTCCCTTTACTTCTGTTTTTAACCCAGTAATTGCCAAGCATTTTTGAGAAGGGAGGAGTTATTGGGAGACTTGCTGTAAATCCTGTGTAAGCCTACACACTACACCGGCATGCTGTTAAGGGATTTGATTGACAGCTCAAGCAGGAGTGGTGTATTGAAATCTTCACTTCTTTTAACTTGTATATCTCAGGACAGAGGCGGAATCTGAAGAAAATAAAGGTACTCTGGGGGTTGGGGGGAATTATAGAACACATAAAATGAAGAAAAACAATGTAATTTTCCCACTATAGATGCCCTTTAAAGTAACTCTCCTTTAATCTGTGTATTATTATTATTATTATTATTATTAATTTATATAGCGCCAATATCTTCCATGGCGCTTTACAATTACATAGTAATACATTACATACAGGGTAATACATGTTATACAAAGTCATACATATTACACACACAGGTAATACATAATATAAGTAAACAGAGTGAGGAGTTTCTTACAGCAATACCGTGATACAATAGGAGAGAGGACCCTGCCCAAAGGGCTTACAGACTAGAGGATATGGGGGTGAGACATAAGGTGACAGGATTGTACCTGGGCACATTTTATGTATACTCTGCATGAAGTATTATTTAAAGGACCAGTAAAGTGCAACACTTTTTTTAAAATCAATCTTGTCAAAAAATATTGGTGACATTTTTTGCCCAATTTTTTTCTTACAATTGGTAAAACAGATTGAGCATGTTATAGTAATTCGTTCCTAGTATGCTTTTATTCCTATTGGTTTATTAATTGGTAGTCTATCAGGCAGTGGATAATTGTGCAATTCAGCTTTGAATCCTGGGGCTACCTGATGTTCAAGATGAAGCACTCATTTGGATACTAAGAAAAAACATAATAGGTTCCATCTATAGTGGTTTGACCCTAAAAAAAGTATGGCTTTTACAAGATATGTTTCTTTCAAATTGTGCTGTTAATTGAGAATCAGGTCTCTTCAATCTTCTCACAGTTTCTTAATATCATATATTTGTATCAGGAGATATCATTTACTGCCTTACTTTATTCTGTTATATAACTAAAAACTATAAAAAACGTACCCCTCTTCTCTCTTCTGCCAGCTGAACAGTCCATGTTTTATCCAGGGACAAAGTAAGGAGCTGTCAAATAGATCAATTGATCAAAAATGTTACAAACTATTCAAACTGGTCTGGTCTGTTTTTAAAAAAGAACTGAACTTACATTGTTTTAATCCTAATATAAAAGCTTTTCTCCCCAGAATACCTATAAGATTCATCTCTAGTAAGTTGCATTTAGTACATGTTAAAAATAGATTCTATAACCAAATAGGCTTTAATGTTGTTGCCAGTACAACCCACTGCCCATGTAGTCATCAAAGAGCCTTGCCTCCTGACCCCAGTATTCACTGTTCTACACATATGTCTCCACACCGATATGGATGCCCCTGATAAGACTTTAAAAGCTTTTACCCTGCAGTTTATTTACCAGTCAGTGTGAGTTGCTGGAAAATGAACTGCAGGGTAACAAGCAGCTTTCAAAGTCTGGTGAGGAGACATTATGTATGTATGTATAGTTTATTTATAATACATAAGTATGATATTTTATAATGGGAGCTACAGTGGTATATATCCTTATAAAAATCATGCAGCTATGTCACTAAATGACTCATTTCTATATTTCTTATATCCCATTGCTCCTCCCATTCCAGTGTTTCTGCCTGAACAATGACTCAGCGTTTTTTTCAGTGTTTAACTTCACTAACGGAACCTGCTGGAGCTGTTCCTGTTAATATTATGTTTCGTACATTCATGCTATCTAAGAAATGCTCTGCAAAGATCACTTTTCTTTTTTGTATAAAATGATTATATCATTGTTAGGACAGGAGCATTGAATGTGTCTAAAAACAAAAAAATTAAATTCCTGTTCTGTGTCAGGATTTCTATGTGATTAGAACTGTTGATCTGTTGAGCACTACAGAGCACTACAGAGCAACTGTTTGCTAAGGTCAATTATGAATGCTGACCCCTAGTACCCACAGGTTAATTTCATAAATCACTTAGTAGCAACAGCAAAAGGAGGAGTGATGTAAGTTACATTTTTTAGGTTTTTACATTCAAAACGTCAGCAGAATTTTGTGGGGAATCCATCATTTTTGCTTCAAAATCTTGGATTTTGTTCCCCCATAAAACTTTGATAGTGAAAAACTAAAAAAGTCTGATTTGCGCAACATGTTTTGTGAAATTGTAAATTTGTTGTGAAATACGGTAAAATTATTGGACATCTCTATAATCATGGTTTTTAAAAAGTATTAAATGTAACATTTTATTTTATTTAATCCTAACCTTTATTCCTTTGTTTATGTGCTGTATTGCACTTTAAGAGCAGAACAGCAAAGATAATATTACATTTTCAATCCTCAATGTGTTGATGCAAGTATCCTGACAGGCACAAGTGACAGCTCTCTAATTATACCCTTACTGCCACTGCTGTTCTTGTTTTGGATGTGTTGCTCATTTTCCTCTGCACTTCTCACTGAATAATACATAGTCCTCTATCAGTATTCATGCAATAACATTGGAAAGTGCCAGCCTAACTAGCTGATAACTGATTCAGTTTGTAACAAGTACCTTTGGGATTTGCAAGGAAAAGTAGCCAAGAACAGATGTACTGTAATACTGTCTAAAGACATCAAATGATTTCATTGGGTCTCTCTATATATATGAGTTAACAAAATGTATACTAATGTAGTGTCAACAATTATTAGAACATATACTGCAATTACCACCAAGCAGTAAAATAACAAAAAAATAGATTTCATTTTTTTTTATCTTTTGTTTAGCAAATATGCAAAAATTTTGGCAGCATTTTATATACTGTAAGATACTAATACTTATGGATACAGATGATCGAACTTGCCGAAATCCGTTCCACTTGCACATACGAGGTATACTCGAAAAAAAATTAAAATACGCAAACGAACCCGTTAAAGACAATGGGAGTTGAAAAATGTCCGCCAAAAGTTCAGCCAAAAATTAAGATATAAATAGCAATGGTAACTTGCTGTAAATTATCCAGGGAACTGGGAAATGGTCTAAGGAACATGTATCAATGACCAAAATCAGAGCCTTCCTTGACATTTTTGAAATTTCTAAAATAGTTTCTGCCGGTTTGGAGAAAAATCCGAAAAATTCAGAAATTCGCAAAGTCTAATTTCCAGCAGATCTGTGAAATCTAATTCGGAACCAGGTTCGGATTCGGGTCCATCTCTACTTATGGTCAAGCGCATATTTAAATTAAGCTGAATAAATAACTCTAAACAAAAATTGTAGTTTCTGTGAAATCTTTTACTGTGTATTGCCTGTAAATCTTAAATTTTATAACTTGTTAAATTATATACAATCTGATGTATATATGTAGAGATAGATAAATATCTGTTGTATTCAATTAGATCAAATGGACTTGAAGTTTAGTTCTTGAAGACGTTTCGCTAGTCATCCGACTGGCTTTCTCAATTAAGAATGATTTTTTTTTTTTGCTTCCATTTTTATCCTTGCAAAAGGTAGACGTAACAGGAAGACATAATAGAAGTTCTTATGCTAACCAATTAGCATATCACTGCCAGGTGTTTAGGGCGTGATTGCATAGTGGCTGTAGGAACGCCCAGGGTAAGGTATCAAAACAGCATTGTACATGGCAGACAGTTGGTGCTGAACCATAACACCTGGCAGTGATATGCTAATTGGGACTTTCCAGGGTACATAATTGCCACAGATTCTTGTCATTCAGTCATTCTGAATTGAGAAAGTCATGACTAGCGAAACGTCATCAAGAACTAAACTTCAAGTCCAGTTGATCTAATTGAATACAACAGATATACCATGACCTGAATGAATGAGAACCTTCACAAGCATGTAGAGATAGACTATAATTGCAGTTTTGACAACATTTTGCCATTGAAACTACAGTAAATCTTGTTATTAATCTAAACAATGTATTTTCCCACACAGATTTGTTTGCATTTTAATAATAAAAAGTAATCAGTTTATTTCCCATTCAACATTGAAACGGAAACATTTTAAATATTTAATACGTGTGGGGATTGGAACCTTTAACTATGCGCTATGTGTTTCTTAACAAAAACCAAAAAGAAATAGCTTAGCACTCTCATAACAATTAAAAAACCTTTATTGATACACAGGGTAAAGCATTAAAATCATCTAAAAGCTACAACTGACCATTCCCATAGTGAACTGTCCACCCCCAAAACTATAATCCCCCCACTACTGGCCCCACCATGTAGTGTAGTAAAATCCTTACCTCACATCCCAGCTCCATAAGGTTCTCCTGTAGTTCCCCCCCCCCTAAAGTCCCAAAAACTGCCCACCAGGAGGATAGTAGAGTCCATATAGGACTCTGCCTCCTATCTGGCCTCCGGGAGAAGTTTGGAGGAGCATGCTTGATGCAGCCCTTCTCCCCGTCCCTTCCCCTCCCTCTCCCTCCCGTTTTGCTATCCCTCCCCCTACCATAAAACCCCTTGCCCATTTAATAGAATATGTTCCCCCAGCCCCAACTGCAAAAAAATTATTTTAAGAAAGTCCCCAGAACTGTACTTACCTTCCCTCTCTCCACCGGCATTCTGAGAAGCCGGCAGCCGCGTCTGTGATTGGCTGCCTCTCAGCCAATCACGGACGCGGCTGCTGGTCCCGCCCCCTGCTTGCAGGTTCTCGCAAGCAGAAGGCCGGGCAGGGCATCGGAGGAGAGAGGGAAGGTAAGTGAAGAACTGGGGACTTTCTTAAATTATTTTTATAGCGGTTGGGGCTGGGGGACTGTGTTCTATTATAGGGCAAAAGTTCTTATTAAGGGTGGACATGCCCTTTAAACATATAAAGTGCAGTGCTTATAATACCGGCAGAGTAAATATACATAGAGTCCTATTCAGATACCTAAAAATGTAACAGATTTGTATAGGGTATAGCTACCGTATTCAAAGTCACAGGGATACCAGGTATCAGGATGTCCGTCTTGATCAGTAATAGTGCCATGTTCTCAGTGATAGCAGGGGGGTCCAGTAAAGGGTTCGGTCTCTTAGGGCATCTGGGCACCTATGTGTTTCTTAAAGCAGAACATTAGTCCACTAACCCAGCAGTGTTAAAACAAAAAAGAAAGATACATTTAGAAACCTTCAGGGAGATGTAGTAAAAGTTCTTATCGTTAAAAATGGTGCTTATTTTGCCACAGACATTCAGATGTTAGCTCTCAAATGGTAGCTAACATCTGATTGGTGGGGGCAAAATTAGCACCATTTTAAATGATAAGAACTTTTATTACTTCTTCCTGTTTACCTTTTGCAAGGATAAAAATGGAAGCAAATAAAAAAAGGTAAAAAGGCAGTAAACTCAGCTTACCATTTTGTATTGTTCCTGGAAACAGCAGCTGGTGTAAAGACACCTCTATAGAAAATATGTGCAGAGACAGTGAATAGTTGGGTCAGGAGGCATGGCCAATGAGTGCACATGCTCACAAGGCTTTTTGAAGGCTACACAAGGTTTAAGCTGTACTGGCAACAACACGAAAGCCACCTTATTTACAGAATCTACTTCTTATAATGATGTAAATGCAACTTTCTTACAAGTACAGGTGTTCTGGGAGAAACACTTTCACATTAAAGTTAAAAAAAATAGGTTAAGTTCTCCTCCAATGTCTAAAGTTTGTGCTATATCTTGTCTGTCAAGTTAAATGGTCTTCCAAATCATTAATAATAATAATAATAATAATAATAATCTTAGCACTGCTAAATTACATAGACATAAGGGCATTATCTGCTCCTACTTTAAGGACAGGGAAAGTGACCCACGCTTGATGTGGCTCCATTTCTTCAGAAAGTCTGATAATTGGCTGATTTTATATCAGGTCAAATTTTATGTGCAGGTCAAAATCAGCAAAATCGCCTGTGGCGTAGTGGATCTCTTCCGGCAAAGAGGCCTATTTGCATCTAACTAGGTGGTGACTTTTGGTTTTAGAGGGCAGTAGCTTTGCTATGAGCATGCCTGGCTTTTTTTAGGACATCTTCAGAGTAGAGATGGCACAATTTCCTAAAGTTTGGTTCATTTTCGACTTCAATAAAAGTTCGATAGTTTGATAGTTGATAGTTTGAAAATGGACCCATTAAAGTCAAAGTGGACAAATAGTTTGAAAGTTCTGATAAAATACAGTTAAAGTAGCAATGGTAACTTACTGTAACTTACTGTAAACTCCAGAGTGTGGAGTTTCTTACAGCAATACCGTGATACAATAGGAAAGAGGACCCTGCTCAAAGAGCTTACAGACTAGAGGATATGAGGGTGAGACATAAGGTGACGGGAATCGGTAAATTGTAAATAGATTGGCAGTGAAGCGTGAAAGGTGGGTTGGATCATATTTGGGTTGTAAGAGGGGTAATGTTTAGGCCAAGTTATATGCTAACCTAAAGAGATGGGTTTTAAGGTTTTCATTTAGAAAATAAATTTTTGTGCTCAGCAGTTTATTATAAGAATATATACAATTGCAGCTTTCAACAGTTATTAGTATTAAATAAATAGGAATGTCTATAAACAAGCAAATAATAGGACTTTTCTGCTCTTTCTTTAACAGTTATAGCAACAGTCAATGCTGTTACACAAAGAATAGATTTAAATCAGTGAAACCATGTTGTTAAAATAAGTTTTATTGAGCATAGTTATAACTTTGTGTTCTGATGCATATGGTGTATGCTGTTATTTTAGTTATATTACCATTGGAATCTAGCCCAAACAAATTAAGATGGGTACAGAATATTTTCTATGTTGAGTGTATCCTCTGTCTAATTTATAGATATACTGTATATTTATTGGGAAAAGTATATGCTAATATAATGATGGCTCAGTGATGACAGTTCTTAGCTACTCCTCTTTTGCCTTCTCATGAATATGTACACTGATAAGGCTTAGCTTTGCAAATGTACAGTTGGAACTGTTTACACCTAGAATATACAGTATGTATGTGTGATGGCACAATTGAATGACAACTTTGAATGACAACTTTGCCTGAGAAAAGACAACATATTATTATGTGCCCTGGAAAAACAACAACAACAACAACAACAATAATAATAATAATAATAATGCAATTAGACAATCAAGGGGGGAGGGGGAGATTTAAGTTAAACGGGGCAAAGGAATGAGTAATAATATGGTCTTCAACAGTCAGGTAAAACCTCTCACTCAAATGTTTTTATTGTTGTAGGGTTTTATTTCTGTTTGAATTCAAAAGACATGGTGCAGAAAATCATTTTTCACAGTTTCTATGACTTTCTAAGATGTATCATTCAAACATCAGAACATAAGTGAATTTTAAACTGCCAAAGGTGTTCGCTCAACCTTTTGTGTTCGCTCAACCTTTGTGTCCCTGTGTCATAAAGAATGTCTTGCTAGTTTTTGGCTTTCCCCCAAATGAGAATTAGATCTCTAATGTTTCAGGAGACAGTAAAGAGTGGTGAATAGGAAAGATGCAGCAGAGCGAATGGGATATTTCTTCTTGAGTGCGAGAAGGTCAGAGCTTTTTAAATCAAGTTGCACGGTTGGCAAACTCTTTTATTAATATGTGCCACAGACTGGATTTAAGGGTACCACAAATTATTTTTTTTAAACAGTACTTCAGAAATAGCATACATGCCAATAGATTGGGTAACTGCAAGGCAATGTTTTGTCAGGTTGTGATATTGATCTTTAAAATACAAAACAACCATAAAAGTATTTCCAAAATTGCCTGAAAAACACACACAAAAAAACACCCTATACTTATGTATATTATTGGAATATTGATTTTAAGTGAGCATATCACGATCAAAATAAGGGTGAATTGAATAAAGGGTATGTCCACCCCCCAAACAAAAATTTTATATGTTGTAGGAAATGCCTGAAAACCTCAACCTCACAAGGTTTATATATCTGAAAGCTGTCCCCAAATGTACTTACCAACATTTGTTCCCTCGATGCCTTCTGTCTGTTTTCTGTGCCTTTTCCGTGCATGGGGCTCGACCTGCATTCACTCCTGTGATTGGCTAAGGTGCGATCACAGAAGCAGGTGCCAGTCGAGCCCCTTCTGCTTGTCTTCAGTGCACAGAAAAAGAAATGAAAGACAAGCTGAAGGCAGCGAGGGCAAAAAGGCTGTTAAGTACATTTGGGGACAGCTTTCAGTTGTTAAGTCAAGGTTTTCAGGCATTTCTTACAACATATTACATTTTTGTTTGGGGGTGGACATACCCTTTAAATTGTTATTGAAAAGAGATTTTCAGCAGGTGTGTATAATAAGAGAATGAAGATAATGGAATAAATACTTGAAAGGGAAAACAAACTTTAAACTTGGCTTGAAAGGCCACATTTTGGAAGGCAACACACTATGGCTGCACAAAGCTCTATTGATTTGTGCTTGTTCTGCTAGTTTAAAAACTATATCAAATTTCTATTGTGCTGAAAGTGGGCATGTAAATTTCAAAGTTTGTTCTGAATAAATACATGTATTTTTTTATTTTGCTTTTAGTTTTTAATTTTAGGACTTTTATTTTGAAATTGTGTGTAATGTGACAGAGAGACACAGTGAAGTACCTTCAAATCAGCTCAAGGGAGAGGCAATCAGTGTTGATCATGTCTGCGAACAGAGGTGAATGTAATCAAGAGAGGTAATCAGCATTGATTATATCTGAGACATAGGTAAATCAAATCAAGAGAGAAGTAATCAGCATACCAAGCTTAAGAACATGAAATCTAAAATGCAATGCTTTGTCATAGATGTTCTAAATGAACCAATAGTTTTTAGTAAAACATATTGGTTTAAATCGTATCCTTTTAAATGCTAAATGGGAACACGTGTCTGTTTAAAGGGTATGTCTACCTTAAAAATACATTTTGTGTATCCAAAGTGTAGGCATCCCCCTCCAAACCCTAAGAGCGGAGCTCCCCTGCACATACCAGAGTCCTCCAGGAGGACAGGGAAGAGGCAGATACCTTTTCACACACAGGAAGGCTCCTACTCTTCAGTTGCAAGGACTTTGGATGGACACTGCAGGACCACCATTTGGAGACGAGGTGTAAGTTAAGGATTTTTTAACACAACACAGTAGGGCCAGCAGTGGGGAACATTTTAGTTTGGGGGGTGGAAATGCACTTTAAAAGCATATTAACCCTGTTTCTGCTGGCAAAATTAAGTGTGATATTCTAAATATAAATTAACTTGTTGGTTGCATTTTTGTAATTTGAGTAATGAACATTTTATTGCAGGGTTGTGTGACTTTTGCAAGTACTAAGACAGTATGGTGTCCTATAGACCTAATCAATAATAATGTTGTTTCTGCATTTGTTTTGGAGTGTTAAAGCTGCTCAATTAGCGTATGCATGTAGACCTCCCCCTGTAGGGAAAGATACAAACCTGCTGCAAGATTCAACTCATCGGTATCCAAAAAACATGCATAGCAAATTGCTTACAGTATGGTAAATGATAGACAACTTTCTTTTATGGATTAAACTCAAACTTGTCAAAACTGGCCCTAAAATGTTCTATAATTGTTTAAAAAGGAATTTTACTTTTAGTAGACTGGACAATAATATCTTGATTTTTCCATGTTTCAGAACTTTCTGTAAACCTATTAACATTACTGAAGAATTGGGATGTATGACAATATTTTGTAATAGTTTCTTTGCCCTCAACATTCTAAGCAGGTAAGAAGTTTTTAAACTAGATGTAAACACACAACATGATTTATTTGGCAACGCACGTGTATCTTTGTGTTTTAATTAAGCCGCAAACTTTTCCATTGCTGTTTCTTATTCCACTCCATTAATTATAATGGTTTAGAATTACAGGCTTTGATTTAAGCACGCCAGAGAATGAGACATTGGAGGGTACTTATAAGAAGCTAAACCAACTACTACACTGAAGACATTTGGCATTCGAGTGCTTATACTACTCTTTATTTGTTATTTTAAATCCTCCCACATTTAATCCTCTGTCACAACAGTATAATACAAGAGCTGCAGTGTTTATTTGAAAGCTACACAAGCTTTTAACAAGCTTCTGAAGCATCTCTGAATTTCATAATTTACATGATCACTACAGAATTGATGCATTAAAAAAAAAGTCAGGATGGCTAATACTTTATTTAAAACATATTTGTTTAGTTTTTTTTTAATGACACTTTGTTCAAATAGTTTACAAACATGTTAAGAAAAATGGTTTTTAATGTAGGCCTGTATTGTTTTTAAAATTTAATTTAAAATGTGGTGCAGGTTATTTGACATACTTATTTACCCGCATGTGTGCATTTATTTCATTTTAAGTAGGGGAAATCAGAGCTTTTTGTTATAAAAAGCAGAAGTGCAGAAATATTTTAAGGCAAAACCCAAACACCTAAATAGTCACCTTAAAATATCTGTTGTATTCAGTCAGATCAACTGGACTTAAAGTTTAGTTCTTGAAGATGTTTCGCTAGTCATCCGACTGGCTTTCTTAATTCAGTCACCTTAAAACATTTCCCAAAATAAGTGATTTTCAATAAATGCCCAAGATACACATAACAATATGATTGTAACGTTCTCAGGTTTGTCTAATAATTGTAACATGAAAAACACATACCAGAATCCAGATTAGAAGACGCTCACCAGTGGTATCCGTGTTGATTCCACACTATACCCGCGTGGGGTTTATATGTATAACTGTTATGAAAGCATGGGATATGCAATTTGACTAATATCTTTATGGATTATTTATACTCATTATGCTTATATGGATATATGGATTTATAATAGTGCGGTTTGTGTATATTTATGCTTATGTGTAGAGACCATTGTCAACTTATATCTATTGCAATATATAGATATTATTAGTTTATGAATAATTGTTGAGGTATTGGCTTGTTAACATTGATTATACGTATAGTCCCATGGGTATATATATTATGTCTAATAAGGTTGACACATATAATGATGAACTATATTATTGAGGTATATTTATATATATATATATATATATATATATCTATATATATATATATATATATATATATATATATATATATATATATATATATTGTTAGTTTTTATATAAGTGTTATGTATTGCCTATTAAGTTGTAACATTGATGATATAATAGGATAAGACTGTGTTCACATTAAATATTTATACTCCCACTTATATTGTGCAGATCTAACTATGGAATAGTAGATACAGTATAGGATGGTGATCATAAAACAATCTATTACAAATTGTAGTTAATACTATATATGCATATTTTATACATTTCACATTTTAGTGCTTTTATCCCACACTTAGCTGTGTATTATGAATTCATTGGGATATTAATATATGTATGATATACACAGCATAATGTTTTTAGATATTACAAGAACACTAATGAGTTACACACAATTTTTAATACCATTATACATTTGTATACACACACATAATATGAGGAATCTTTTATTGGTGGATTTTATTGATTAACTACAGGGAGATGCACACCATGGATTATATGGGTTTGGACACACACAAGTTTATATGTATCACCTTGCAGATATATTAGCAATCAGTCGCTAATTGGTTAATTAGGGTTTTTGGGGTATTTAAGGGAGTAGGAATCATGGGACATTCTCTCCCTTTGTGGGTCTCTGATGAAGCGGCGGGAACGCCAGGAAATGCGTCAGACCACTGGTTTGTTTGCACCTTTGTGATGCTTTTACAGCTTTGATTGATGTTACATATGGTTGAAATAAAAGTTTTGCGATGACACCTTCCAAGCCTAATTCCGGAGCGGTCCGCTCCCTGATGCTCGTTCTTCGTAATAATTGTAACATGTGTTGGCTAACAATGAAATCTAATTGACTAAATTGGTCCGTTGACATGAGGGTAAATTATGATTAAAACAATATATGTATAATTGTTCAATACACTAATAATATTGCAATCTGTACGGTTGCCTTGTCTGCTATATTTCACAAGGATGTATTCATTCAGGCTTATCAACTCAAGTCTGTGTCCACCAGTCCCTTAACTGCTATATCTTTTCTAAAGGACTTTTTGGAATTCTACTAATCTTATCAGCAAAAGTTTGTGCCCTCCAACAGTCAAGTACTGTTTACAGCATGCATTTCTGTTTGACCTCTGGCAGTGCTTTCCAGCAATCAGCAGTCACTTAGAGCCTTTCAAGTTCTATGCCTGCAATCCCATTATTTAGCCATTAAAATGTGTACTTCTAGAGATCTGGCTTATTTGCTATTCTGCTGGCCTTTTATCTGCCAATAGGTATAAATCCTCACCAGGAACAATAAACATGCTGCATTACATTTTACAGGCCCTGCATTTTAAAGGAGATAGAGTATATGCTTATGGCTGTTAGAAACTTAAGAGTTCTTCAAGACCCTGGGACCTTGTCCTGAAAACTAATAGAGTCTCTTAAGGTTGTACTTACTGAAAAGGACCACAGGTGAAAGAGATACCTTTCAATGTATTACTAATAAAATTGACTTATATAGGAATATGCTTGTGAAGGTTCTCATTCATCCAGGTCATGGTATATCTGTTGAGTTCAATTAGATCAACGGACTTGAAATGTAGTTCTTGAAGACGTTTCGCTAGTCATCCACTGGCTTTCTCTCAGAATGACTTGTACAAGAATCTGTGGCAATTATGTACCCCTGGAAAATCCCAATTAGCATATCACACCAAGTGTTAAGGGCAGGATTGCATAGTGCTAAGAGGTGTTATAGGAACGCCCAGAGTAAGGTGTTAAAACAGCATTGTACATGGCAGACAGTTGGTGTCGAACCCCCCCACCCCCCCCAGGGGTCTCCGAGAAATTAAGAAGAATTTTCAAAAAACATCGTTCCTCTCTTCGCTTTAAACCGAACAACACACTGAGGCAGCAATTGGTACATCCGAAAACCCAATACCTAAACACAAGAAAAGCGACATCATATATGCAGGTCAGTGCAGTGAAGAATGCTCTGATTTGTATGTGGGGAGACCAAACAGCAACTGCATCAACGTATGGCCGCCCAGAAGAGCCAATTCCTCGGGTCAGGACTCAGCCGTGTATCTGCATCTTAAGGTAAAGGACATACCTTTGAAGATTGTAATGTTACCATACTGGCGAAGGAACGTGACTGGTTCAAGAGAGGTGTTAAGGAGGCCATTTATGTGAAATAAGAAACCAAGCCTAATATATGTGGGGGGGTTCGACACCAACTGTCTGCCATTGTACAATGCTGTTTAAACACCTTACTCTGGGTGTTCCTATAACACCTCTTAGCCACTATGCAATCCCGCCCTAACACTTGGCTGTGATATGCTAATTGGGATTTTCCAGGGTACATAATTGCCACAGATTCTTGTACAAGTCATTCTGAATTGAGAAAGCCAGTCGGATGACTAGCGAAACGTCTTCAAAACTACATTTCAAGTCCAGTTGATCTAATTGAATACAACAGATAGACTTATATAGGAGATTTTTAGGGTAAAATGGAATTAGCCTATAGTGGTTATTAAAATGATGTTTTACATGTCTTTACTAACCAAAGAGTTCACTATATGCTGACCCTAGAAAGCTTGGGTCTTCTTACAGAAAATCCCACTGACTTTCCTGCCCTGGATGAATGGTGGTTTTACACCAAGGCTGTGCAAATAGAACTATAAGGGGTTCTAAAGTTTAAAAAAATGTACATTAGCTGACCGAAATCATGGGGAAAGAAAGTTTCTTGGTTAAAAAAAGATGTTATTTTACTGGAATGTAATACAAAACACTTGATCATCATTGGAAAAACCTCCCAATGATGATCAAGTGTTTTGTATTACATTCCAGAAAATAACATCTTTTTTTTAACCAAGAAACTTTCTTTCCCCATGATTTTTCCGGTCAGCTAATGTACACTTTTTTTTACAGCTGTAGTTTGTGCATAATTTACTATACTCCATAAAGAAAACTATCTTTCTTGTTCTTAATATGTCCCTATCTTGTTTGGATAAAAGATACGCTTATTTGAGGCTTTTGTTTATTGATTTTAGTATAGAATTAAAACAATTATCCCCAAAGAAGTTGGTAAATAATCTGAGTATGTTGCGTTATCTGTAAATTGTAACATCTGACTGTAATTGAAAAGAAGGTTCAGGTTGGAAATACATTTTCCAACACAATCTTCACAAGCACTAGAGTCCCTTAAGTCAGTCTGCTTGCACCATTTTTCCATTACTGTTTAATTTATTGACTTAATACTCTCTCCAACTCCAATCACTTTACCGAGTGTGTTGATGATACTACAGAGCTGTGGGACACCAGCAATGATGTTTACAAAGATAAGGTGGAATGACTGTTAAGTTAGTGTGTTGGTAATAATGTGCACTAAAATGAGTCAAAATAACTATTTCACTTTTAGTATTAACACACAATTTGTGCTTTATGCAGAAACTATAAAAGGAAAAACTGTCATTTACAATTTTTCTTTTAAAGTTGTCTAACAGGGTCCATCAGAAATTTCTGCAAAGCATTCAGAGCAGCAAATAAAATGATTGCTTTTTCTCAAAATATCTGTGTATGAACCTTTTAGTAAAGGAAACCCACTTAAGGATATTCATATATTTTAAGAGGAATCAGAACTAAATGTAAAAAATGTAATGCTTTCTTTCAAAAGTCTAAAATATAGCATGATATCTGTCTTTTATATAAATTTGGCAAATTAAGCATTTGTTGTTGATACTAGATCAGTGTCTAAATTTGTTAGCTAACAAGCACAGGGCTAAGGGACTTTGGGGGAGTCTTCGTAAAAGCCAGCTGTTCTTTGGGTTATTTTTAAAACACTTTAAGGGGCATATTTATAAAGCTTCGTTAAGTTTTCGCGGCCGTTTTCACTGACATTAACGCATAAATCGCGTTTAACGCGATATATAAATGTCCGAAAATGGCCGCGAAAAGTTAACGAAGCTGCTAACCCTTCGCGGGCGATACCTTACCTGTTACCGCCGCTTCTATTTTAATAAACGGCGTACTGGTTTCGCTCTGCTAGTATCGCTGTTTTACTTCGCCCCCCTTGAAGGTGGCGATCAGCCGTACTAGCCTCCCGCGGCGGGGATGGGCAGGCAACCCGCGGCGGTGGTCGCACCCGCCCCGGGAGACACGCCCACCCCGCCCACAACCCCCCGCGTCGGCGGAGACCACCCGCCGCCGCTTCCCAGCAGCCCCTGCCAACACGTTCCCCGCTCGCGGCAATCTCGGAACGGGAGGCTAGGAGGGGCTGCCGGGAAGGGGCCCAGCAGGTGGTCACAACCACCCGCCGCGCACCCCTCCCCAGCAACCCCTCCAAGGCCCCCAGCCCTGGCCGCTCCCGGGGAGGGGAAGGGGGAGCCGCTGGGAGGGGTGGAGGCTCCCTCCCGGGGGCCCTGAGAAGGGCCTTTTGGGGCTTAAGGGGTCCCGCAGCTCGAACCGGGACCCCCTCCGGCCCTTGTGGCACTTATAAGTGCCCTTGCAGCTCAAACACAAAGCCCTTTGGGGCTTAGGGGTCCCGCAGCTCGAACCAGACCCCTCCCCGGCCCTTGTAGGGCCCTTGCGGCACTGACAAGTGCCTTGGCGGGGGTCCCGCAGCTCAAACCGGGACCCCCAGTGTGCGGCTCTTAAAAGAGCCCTTGGGCGACGTCTTCGGGCTGGCGACACCAACCCCTCAGGTCGCCGATGCCAGGCAGACTCACTGCGGCCGCCATGTAGCCTGCTGGCACTGCCGCCTCCCAGCAGAGCCGATGTTGCCAGCCGCTCTTTCTTCTTTCTTCAGCCATCTACTGCGATGGCATCTGAGTTCGCGGCGGAAAGCTCCTCTTTATATAGGTTTGCAGAAATCCATAATTCGTTTCTGATTGGTCATTTTTTAATGCTTGGTTTACATGCTTTACATTAACCAATCAGATTTTTGGAAAGTCTGAAATCTGATTTGTTAATGTAAAGCATGTAAACCAAGCATTAAAAAATTGACCAATCAAAACGATTATGGATTTCTGCAACCTATATAAAGAGGACTTTCCGCGCGGAACTCAGATGCCATCGCAGTAGATGGCTGAAGAAAGAAGCAGCTGGCAACATCGGCTCCGCTGAGGCCGGCGGTGCCAGTGGGCTCACTGGCGGCCGCAGTGAGTCTGCCTGGCATCGGCGACCTGAGTGGGGTTGGTGTCGCCAGCCCGAAGACGTCGCGTCGATCAAGACGCCGGCAACATCGGCCTCTTGAGGTGCCGCCGGCGCCCACCGGGGTACCCCTGGACTGGAAGAAGAAGACGCCGCCCAAGGGCTCTTTTAAGAGCCCGCACACTGGGGGTCCCGGTTCGAGCTGCGGGACCCCCACCAAAGGCACTTGTCAGTGCCGCAAAGGGCCCTTACAGGGCCGGGAGGGGGGTCCCGGTTCGAACTGCGGGACCCCTTAGGCCCTAAAGGGCTCTTGTCAGAGCCGCAAGGGCACTTATCAGTGCCGCAAAGGCCCTTACAAGGGCCGGGAGGGGGGTCCCGGTTCGAGCTGCGGGACCCCTTAAGCCCCAAAAGGCCCTTCTCAGGGCCCCGCTGGAGGGAGCCTCCACCCCTCCCAGCAGCTCCTTCCCTTCCCCTCCCCGCTCGCGGCAGGGGCGGGGGGCTTGGAGGGGTTGCTGGGGAGGGGGTGCGCGGCGGGTGGTCGCGGCCCCTTCCCGGCAGCCCCTCCTAGCCTCCCGTTCCGAGATTGCCGCGAGCGGGGAATGGGTTGGGAGGGGCTACTGGGAAGCGGCGGCGGGTGGTCTCCGCCGCCGTGGGGGGTTGTGGGCGGGGTGGGCGTATGCCCTGCCCCCTTAGGAGAGGCGTCGGGAAGGGATTTTAAGTCCCTTCGCGGTGATACTATAAGCGAAGGGGCTTAAAATTACCGCAACACATCGCGGCCACGATACATATCGCGGGAATGGCGCTCGCCGTTATAAATACGGCGATAGCGCTATTTTCGCGGCCGCGATGTGCGGCAGTAATTTTTTGGCGCTATTTTCGTTTCTTTATAAATATGCCCCTAAGTAATTTTACCACCACTTAGACACAGGACTGCATGTATTGTGCACCATAAATAAATACAAGATAATAAGCATTTTATAATAGTTTAGGCATAGAAAAGGGTTTCTGCTCCTGCACAACTTGTATTGTAATGTTAAAGGTCCAACTTAATTTTGACATGTTGTTCAAACATCAGTTGAAAGGTCTACTGGTCCAAATTTTAATAATAGTTTCAACCATGTTGTCTGAAACTAATAAATCCACCCCCAAATGGTGTAAAGAAGAGTAAATATGAAACAATCCTTTCAACATAAGTACATTTCAACAATCCTATACTAGAGATGGCCGAACTTTCGAAAGTTCGGTCCGTGACAATCACATCTCTGGCTTTCAGCCTGGGAGAAATTATATTGGGTTGAATGTTCATACTTCCTGTTTCCAGTACGTTTGGAGTGACATTGTCTGACCTCTGCCCCGGGGGAAAAGCATGCTCAGTTAAGACTGAAAAATATTGTCAGTTGAGAAGGGAAGCCTATAAATGCAGGTTGAGGCTGGTCACATGACTACTAGCTGGTCACATGGCTGAAAACAGGAAGTGTTCAAGCAGAAAGTAAAATTGCTGAACCTTTCCAGCAATAACTTCCCACAAATTGTATCTAGACATGTAATTTAGATTTTATTTTAAAGGTAGGAAGCCTTCTTTAATAATCCTTACTAGTTTTGATGAATTGGAGACCACCGTTACCCATGTGTCTCATTGCAGATTGCAGTGATAAAATAATGGAGGAGGAACAGACAGGTTTAGCGAAGGAGCATTTTAAGTATTTCCGGTGATCTGTAAAGTACCTAAATTTGAGGACCTAGCAGTTTAGGTTTTCATCCTGGGTACTCTTAAGGTGTGGATTGGAGGTGAGGTGAGTATAATTGTCCTTTGAGACCTTTCTTCTGGTTAGCAGTTGTCAGTCATGGGTTTGACAGCTATCATCACAGCCAATGACTGAATACTATTCTGTAGCTCCCACTTTCGAGCATGTGCAAGCTTGTGAAACAGCTTAAAGAGCTTGTACAGGAGTCTAAACACTTTTGAGAGGCAGAAGGAATGGGGAGATGAACATTTCACTGCATAACAGATTAATCCTACATCTGTCAGCTTTATAACTATTGCCGTTTTGGGGGGTGATTTACCTATATACACTATTGCAGTTGAGGGGTGACTTGACCTTAAAGATTAAAGACCCTAAGGCTTATGCAGTAACTTTCTTGAGATTTAAAAAGTTATCAAAGTCTGCCCCTTAAACGCTATGTTGGAAATGGTATGTTCTAGATAACCATTTTACAAAGACCCCAACCTTGCATTTGATTTGTGCTAAAGGCTATCACTTCCCTCTGCCTACTGGCTTTTAACAAGGAAGGAAGTGACTTCCCATCCAGTGCTTAGTATTCAAGACATAAGACCTCCAATTAAAAAAATCATAAGTGTATAATATAAAATACTGCTTGAATAGACAGGGAGAGATTAATCTTGGGAAGATTTGGTCCACATGCAATTTTAACATACACCCAGTAGAGGCTTTCTGGTTTATTTTCATTTGAAATCAGCATCATAGCTTGTAAACAAAAGTCATATGGCAGATTTCACATACAGTCTGAGCAACTTAACATGAGCCATTTTAAGTCTGAGGAACAATATGGCAACAACAACACAAACAGTTAAAACCAAACAGTATTGGGGCACACTGCATTGAAATAAGTTTCTTTTTTAGCACTGGAATGAAATGAGTTTCCCTTTTAACATGTCTACTTAAATGACTATTCATTATGCAGACCTGAGTTGCCTACTCTGTAATGATGAAGGCTTAATAAAGCCAAAACAAGTCTACAGATGGCACTCTGGCTCTGCACTGAGCTTGTATAGTACTTTAAAAACAGATGGCATGGCATTCACTAAAGGGCTGTCATGGAGACATGGTAGAGAGAGACATGGAAAGAACTCTTCTCCTTTAAATCCTGAAGGTTGTTTTTCTATCCTTTGTCATCATTACTCCAGTTTCCCTTTATGTTTACATCTAGTGCTCTGGACAGAGTAAAAGGGCCAAATGATATATCAGGTATTGTGAATTATTATTATTGAGATATATAGATAGATAGATAGATAGATAGATAGATAGATAGATACAGACATTAAATATAATGAATTAATTGTTAAGCAATTAAAAAAAACTGCTTCTCTACTTAAGAAGTGTTTGAATTACTTTAACTCTGAAGTTAAGGTAGTTACAATACCAAAAATGGGAGAAGTCAGTCAAAATGCAAAGAAGAATTTAACACATAGGGTTGGCATATAGGTGCCTTAAATAAATTGCTAGATCATCATATTTAAACAGCTAAAGAACTGAAAAGTAAAAGAGAACCAAACTTTCCAAATCCAAGTAAAATTCAACTTTTAGCATGAGCCTAAATCTATTAGAAACTGGCACGCAAAATTAAATAAACATGATCCGATTTAATATAAAGACTGTAAAACCAATGGCACATTAGAATTTCTAACATTTATATGTACTAAACAATATATATCTGCTTGAGCTCACTTAAACGATATCCTTGATTATTATGTTTTTTTTCAATTCTCCATTTCAAATTATGCTTTTTTATATTCAGTAATAAATACTAAGTAATTAAAGCCTATTTTTCTAAGTGTGATCCGAGCACTGAACATTTTCATCCTTCTGTCACCTTCCATGCCATAAACAGATTTGTAAAAACTGCTTTTGACGCCCCAGCTGCCATTAGCCACTTAAAATCCCATAATTATCATCCTATCATGGGCCTGTTAATGAGCAGTAAAAATAAGGCCATTGAATATGGTAATTTATTCGTGAATTAGTCTAATGAGAATAGGTTTCCGTGACTGTTTACTTTCAAGCTGCTTATTCCTATGCAGTGCAAACAGCCTACACGGAGACAGAAAACCTGTTTATTAAGTTATACAATCTTTCTCTAGGGTAGTTTTCACAGTTTCTTTAATTGAGTGAATTTGTTAAATTAAAGTAATTCTCCATACATTATTTTACCGCTTTAGGGCTTTCTAATGAACCATTTTGTTTTATCTTTTCCTCTTTCCTTTTATTCATTATTTTCTTCACCATACGTTACTACTAATGTTTACACTTAACTCGTTGACCCTTGGCTTGTATCCATAAAAAAATTTGGACATCTTTCAGATAATAATCAGCTTTTCTTGGCAACAAAAATACAAGACTGCCTAGTAGAACTTGTTGTACCATTTGTGCTGTTACATTATATATAGAGTGAATAAAATATGGAAATGGATATTAAAGGTTTAGAAAATATTTTACATTAATAATGTATTCAGCACAGTATTTAATAAAAGATCTATTTTTACAGTAAAAGTTTTGCTGCTCTTTTAGTAATATTAATAACTGGATAAATAGTTTGAGTGCTTGGATGATTACAGAATATTTCCTCTTATGAAGGTTAAATCTGCTGTTGTCATTTATGCTAATTAAGTTAACAGAATGTCACAGTTACATCTAAAAGAACTTTCATAATAAGGATATTATCGTTTAGAAAAAGATAACCATATTTTTTGAAAGGATGAGTTTACCAAAGATCTTGATTTGACATGGTTCTTACTGAGTTATTACTAATGGTGGATCAAAATCTTTCAGTGGCAAAAAAATGAAATGTATGTTCATGGTTCATGCTAAGCTACTCATGTAAGATATATTAAGGCTTTTCCTGTCAGGAACGATTTAAATGTGTCATGGATGAGGAGTCATGGATAACTCCTGAGCAATGATAGTAAAGCCCAAGTTCCATTTATATGTTCAGAAACCAAAGGGGCTGATGCAATAAAAGGTGAAAATGTGCTATTAATCTGCAGCCACTAATCAGATGTTATCTAATGGCAGTAACCAAGTTAAAAGCTATTTATAAATACAAGACTCATAGACAGTTCCCAAAGTTCCCCTTTAAAAGCACTCACAGCACCCCTTAATATATGTATCTAAATCTGCAGAGCACTGGGACTAAACACAGTTTAAACACATATCCCTTTAAACCACCAAGAAACCCCACCCCCTTAATAATATACAATAAAAAAAACTGACCACACACATAGCAGATAAAATCCTCACTGTGAAACTATAGTTAGTTACTGCTGAACCAATATGTTACATCCAAGCACTTGGATAGACCATATTGATACAAATAAAGTAAATAAAGTGGCCAATGATCTACTTAGTGCTAAATCTAAAGGTTACTACTCTTTGCTCATTCTTCTTGACCTGTACTCAGCCTTCGATACTGTTGATCACCCTTTACTTCTTCAAATCCTGGCCTGCTTAGGTATCCAGGATCCTGCACTTCTTGTATACAGATGATACCCAAATTTACAAAAATCCAAGTTGGCACCCTAATCATATCCCTGCTCAACTACTGCAAAACACTGCTGTGTGGTTTACCAAACAACTGCCTGGCACCACTTCAATCATTCTTAAACTCTGCTGTCTGACTTATTGGTTTCTATATGGCCGCCCCTCATGCAAAGGATCCATTTAAAACTGCTTACCCTGTCCTATAAAGCACTTTCTAACACATCCCTACCACACATCTCAGAGATGATCCACCAATACCATCCCCGGTGCAACCTCCTCTCTGCAAATGATATCCTCCTCTCATCCATCCTTTTAACCTCTTACCATGCCCACATTCAGGACTTTGCTCATGCTTCCCCTCTTCTCTGGAACTCTCTTCCTCTGTCTGTCCATCATTCTCCATCCCTTAATACCTTCAAATGTAACCTTAAAACCCACTTCTACAGGCAAGCATATTACCTGACCCCTCTCACTGACCCAACCTGATCCAAACCGCAGTTGGCACTCCCAATCTATTCAACAAAGAAAGAGATTGTGATGCACAATTTACCAACAGGTGAAAGAGGGGGGATAAATGGGGATAATGCAAATAAATAAAAAAACAACAGAGTATCCTCCTATAGATTATCCCTCCCATATAGGCACACCGAGGTTAAATAATTAAAATACAAAGTTTATTAGATATACATTAAAATGGTAAACACCAAATCACACTGTAAAAAGATAAAAATGTAAACTGGAGCACCATAATATAGGGTATATACAGGGGTAAAAAAATTGATAAGGACAAGAGATATATACAGATATTAGTCCTTGAAACCAAACAGAGGGAATGGGAGAAGTCTCTCCACCCTCAAGTACACCCAATACGTTCTCTAGAAATGGCAACTGGGGAGCTTAAAGAGAAGCTGTGAAGTAAGGACCGTGACGTGAGCACAGAGAGAAGGATCCATTGGAGAGGCAACTGCCATTTCTGTAAAGCTGTAAGGCACTATTGTATGCTGTTTCATGAAGCTCACAACAGATTTAATCAAAGGTTGTCTCCACTTTGGCAAAGTAAGCTGTCTCCTCCTTCCATGCAGTCAATCAAGGCTGTGACTGTTGAAATCACAACCAATAATTATGTCCTTTTCCCCTTTTGACTTCACTGCACATGCTCAAGCTTAAAAAAAAGCTCATTGAGCAGAGGGAGGAGGCAGACACCAATAAAGATCTTATAATTAAATATCTGTTTATAAATCATATATAATAAAATCCTAACTGCTGAGTTTCGTGTGTGTCTGTATGTATGTGTATGCATGCATGTACCGGTATGTGTCTCTCTTTATAGATGTGTATTTGTATGCATGTGTGTGCTTGACTGCATAACACACATTATGGCTTAATGTCTAGCGCCTGTTATTATAACTGGCTTAATTGTTTGGTACATGTAATAAACCTGTAATAATAGCAGTTGGGGTTGCGGGCAGGTATCTGACAAATCACCAGTTGTTTGTTTTAAGGGTGGACATGCCCTTTAAATGAGGGGAATTTTTTTTTAAGAGGGAAAGGCTAGAATTCTAAAAATAAATCTTAATACTAGCCTTTTATTTATTTATAGGGAAATAGGTACAGTGGTTTTTCCTTAAATGTTAGAAAGACAATAAACAAGAAGAGGAAGACACTTCTGAATGTTAAGATATTTAGTAGAACAAACTGTTTCTTAATTGCAGTTTTAAGGATTTTTCACACCAGATTGATACAAATAATTACATCAAAGTCCTTTGCTCACTTTTAACCTAGCTTTTTTTTCCTGTATTACGTTTTACCCCTGGATAAGGTCAATGTATTACTGAAAAGGTGGCAAAAAATCTGCACAACCGAACCCTAATCATTGGTTGGACAATATATTATAAGCCTTTAACTAGAATTTGGCTTTGTTTATGAGGCCCCATTTAGAGAATTAATTTCTTTATAATTTTGGCATTGACATCATTATCTTTGTTTGCTACTGACACATTAAATATATTGTTTTAAAAGCAGTAAAATATGGTAGAATGTATACACCCAAAATTATCCTTCATGAATAAGGACTTTGAAATACTTTAATATAACTCTGTTGTAGACTCTGCCCTGTATTTGTAAAGCTTTCTTAACACATCTTTAGTAACATTGGAAAAACTACCATTGGTATTGGTGTTTTTCCGATGGTGAATAGAACTTTCGAGCTATATGGAACTTTTCGAACTTTCGAACTATATGGAAAGTTTGAAAACGGACCCATTAAAGTCAATGGGAGTCAAATAGTTCAAAAAGTTCTAATTAAATACAATTAAAATAGCAATGGTAACTTAATGTAAATGGCTCTGGGAACTGGGAAATGGTCTGGGGAACACTTTTGAATATCCAGAACTTTCAATTAAATTGATTTTATTCTCACGCGCATTTCTTTCGAGCTCCTGTGTTCAATTTTCGATAATTATCTCATAAACGATTCAAACATTCAATAATTATCCCATAAACGATTTGAACATTTGATAATTATCCCATAAACTATTCGAACATTAGATAATTAGCTCATAAACTATTCGAACATTAGATAATTAGCCCATAAACGATTCGAAGATCGTTCAATTTCGATAATTATCTAAAGCCCGAGAAATCCGGGTCCGGGATAGTTCGAGAAGTCCGATAAGTTTTGCTCGAACTTGGGTTCGAGTTCTAGTCCATCTCTAATGGTGAAATTGATTTGTGGCTGCAGAATAAATACTGTGGCCTTTGCTGATAATAAATCTTTATAAATATAGCCCTCTGTAACAAAGCTTCTTAAGCAACTAGAGTCAGTAAAAACATGACTCAAGACTAATAGATTTTTCTATAAAGCAATACATAAGTTTTGTTTGATTATGGCTTTTGAATTCAGTATATAAAAATATACTGTATAAATAGAGGAAATTATTGGTGCTATGTACTGTAAAGTAAAATAACTATATTTTTATTTTATGAATCTATAACATGATTTTTCAAGAAGATTTAATCGTATAACAATACAGAGACCTGCCTCTGTTAGGCACAGCTCATGCTACAGGAGATCCTACCTCCTACCTCAGAACAGAGAATTAAAGGGGAACCGTGGTCCCCATGCAAGTGGCCTTGCTATTACTAACTGTAACATTGTGACATTACTAGCACCACTGCTCTGCCCCCAAGTCTCAGCTTGGACCATGCCCAAAGCTGGGACAAAGCATCACCAGCTGAATTATAAGCTCCACCCCAAAACTTCAAAATCATTTTTAGAACTAGCAACAAGCATGAAAATATTTTTCAAACAGGTAAAGTTTGTAGGTCTGTAACTAGCGTAAAAAAATGATTTTAGGAGGTGGGGCTTCTTACACAGCTTATCATGTGTCTCAGTCACAGACTCAGACAAATCAGCATAACTTTACAAGCCTATAACTAAAGTGTTACTACACCCCCAAAATAACTTAAAGGGCATGTACACTGTAAAAACAACTTTCTCTCTCTGGATAGCTGCAGCTTTAAATTTAAAAGTCCTACTACCCTTCCATACCCTACCTTTAGTGCTTAAATCTTTCCTCTTCCACTGTAATTGTGTTTTTAGCACTGCCCCTATGAGATTTCCAAATCTCCAGCATACCCTTGGTCAGAGAATAGCATGTCCGTTTAAAGCATGCGTGTGACATCAACCAGGCTCCCCATGACGTCATCACAGTAAGACAGTAACTGTGTCTCATCTCTGACTTTGCTGTGGCAGTTAGATACTAGGGGTCAGCTCCCATAATCCTTCTATTTGTGATTAAATGAACTAGTTTAATGTTTTTGGAGACAATGAATAGTGGAGTCGAGGTCTTGGAAGAGCAGGAAGATTCAATATAGAAAAAATTAGTGCAAGCCTGTGATAAAAGTGGGTTTTGTTACATTGTTGTGCGAAACCTATGATGGTATTGTAGGGGACTTTAAAGCCTCGCAAATTTTGCAATTCCACAATACAATACTGTGAACTCTTTAATGTCTGGTATTGCATACGGGATTGCAGAAAAGTAAGAAGCTGGGATATTGAATCTACCCGTACATTAGGTGTACATGTTCACACGGTTGTAAACTATTGTACATCTGAGAGATGTGCTGCACAGTCTGAGAGATGTGCTGGCAGCAACATGGATGCCTTCTTAGTTACATAATCTACTTCTAAAGTGAAGTAAATAGAGCTGGTGTAGTATCTTGCTTTGCATTGGTGTTTTGAGATTGGAGGCTTTTAGATTAAAACTAAAACAAAATAGGTTTATTTCTTTAAGATTTGGGTAGAATATGGTTCTTGTGTAAGTCCCAAATAAGATGTAATTTATCAATTAATGAAAAGTGATTGAATCACTTACTATATATAAAAAAATCTCTTCAACTGTATGACCTTATTCACACTGTGTATGCTGTCATGAGCTTTTTGTATTTTGAGAAAAAGCTAGAAAGATTTTCTTCTCATTAAAAGCAAACAAGGAGATTCAATAAAAGTCCTTATCATTTAAAATGGTGCTAATTTTGCCCCAACCAATCGGATCTTATTTAACATTTGAAAGCTAAAAGCTAACCAACTGATTGGCTGGGGAATAATTAGCATCATTTTTAACGATAAGAAATTTTATTGAATCTCCCTGTAAGTGTTTTTACAAAACACTGCTAAACTCACAACACAAAAAAAAATCATGCCTTTTAAAAAAAAAAAAACTAGAATCCATGTATGCCCAGCTTTATGAAGGTAGAGGGAAATCTGTACAACTTCAAGGAGTGAGAAGTTCCCCTCTCTATAAAATCTGCTTGCTATTCTTTTCTGCTAAGAGTTTATATATTCAATGTTTTTATAAACTACCCCTGTAGTGGAGGAGGAGGAGAAGGAAACCAGAATCCACAAAGGGTTAGGTTATAATAAATAATGCACCCCGAACTGTAAATTAAAGGGATATTAGAAGTTACTTGGAGTTCCATGCCCTGTATAAAAGGTACTCGGCCTGCGGTACATTATCCACTATATAATTATCATCATAGGTGGAGGAATTGTGAGATAAACATTTTTTTTTTATTATTTTTAGAATTCAAAACAGAAAAAATCAACTTAAATAAATTTGAATGGGTTTTTTGTTTTTTTTTAAAAAGTATAGGACAAAATCAGATGTACGTTACATTGTTAAAGATCAATTTAAAAATCTTATTAAGTTGATGTATGGACTGTTTGTTAAAAGTAAAATGTTATTGTTTTTTTATAACATTATAAAATATAAAATCTCCCCCAAAAAGCTTATTATAAATGCTTAGTTTAATGCTGTATATTGTCGATGAACACAATTTCAACTTGCCACTCCACTTAATTCACCGTTTAAGAACAGTGGAGGTCAGAAGATTCAGTCAACCTACCTGTCGAGGGAAGAATATTCTTCACACACTGACATGGAATTTAATGGTAGAGAGGTCACCTCTATAAGAAGAAATCACAGCTGCCTCCAAGCAAGTGCCAACCGACAGCTTTTAAAAATATTAATATGAAACTCAAAGAAAATAGTTCCCTTGACAATAAATTGTTAGCAAACGGACTGACCTTGTTTCAGTCCACTTAAGAGATGCTTATTGCATATTGCTTAGCCTGTTCAGCTGACAGCCAGTGTGTTCAGAGTTTTAGCAAAACCCATTCACATATCACTTTTGTTCAGTTTCTATTCCTATTAACTGCAATTTCTTTATAAATACTGCATTCATTACATATGGATTTTGATGAAGATTTATAAAAAAAATCTTGTAGATATTTAATGTATACAAATATAATAAATAGATTTCAAGAGTCTTGAATGGAAGATAGGTATTATCCAGTTTCTTGTTTAGACCCTAACTTTTGAGTTAGCTTAATGTGATAGGGTTCTCTCTAGGCCCATTTAGCACCTATGTAGCCTATATTATGTCTGCCATTAAACAAGCTGGGCAACTCCTGAAAACTAATTCAATGTTTTTCAAAAAATTAACATACAACCACTCCTCATTCTTACTTTGACTAATGATATTGATCTTTTAAATGGTAAAATGTAATTTACCATTTTACCATTTTTTTTAAAGATTTAAAGAAACTATTTAATAACTAAAGTCTACCACGTAATATTACAAGCTGAAGTTGAAGGTTTATGTGTCAATGCTAGGAAAAAATAAAAATAATCAAATCTTAATTGTAATAAATTGTAATCAATAACAAGTAAATAAAAGACCATAAATAATTGTCCATTTAAAATAAAATATTGTTTTTTAGAATACTACTGAACTGTATTAAAAAGGAAAGATACGTAATTGGGTCACTACAAAACTTATTATAAATGTCTTAAATCATAAAGGAACTAGGCATTAGATGGCTATTTTTTTTAAATATATATAAACAAGGAAGTGGGAAGTAGATTGTAATGTTATTTGAAATAAAATGCTGCCTTCACACTAAACTATACTATACTATACATACTATACTTTATAGTATTTAGGTAATTTGAAAAGCAGGCATTCTTTGTCCTTAATGCTTGTTTTTTTTTTTGAAGAATCACTAATTGGAATTAGTGATTCTTAAATGAAAACCACTTCTTATATTCCCCAGGTTTTTATGACTTTACAACTTACCACATAAACCTGATTCCTATAACCATAAAACAAAACCGAAACAAGTTGGACATGTACCAGCAAAGAGAAAAGAAATAGCCAGAGGGATCTCTCCACTGTGCAGTAATGTATATCCATGTGGATTTGTGCGTCTGTTAGTCTCTCGGAAACTTAATATTCCAATCAGCTAGTGAGCTACTGCATTAAGAGCCAGCAAGCGCATCAGTGCCCCTATAGCTGAGGGAATATTACTCACCGGGTCATGGTTGGCTGAGTAAAATACAACCCTCATATATCATCATAACTGCCAGCAAATGACAATTATAATTGAGACGGCAATAACTAGGAAAGAGTTCTTTAATTTAACATCCAATTATTACAAGTTATCACTCCTTAATAAATGTAATATAACAGACAATCAATGTTGCATGTGACGGTCCAGGCAGCATTGAGATGGGAAATTTATATCCTAGGGAAAGAATATACGGTGTGTGTGCATTCTCTTTTAAAAGTCTGCAGCAGTTATGATAAGTGTAGCAGGAACTGAAGCTATAAATAGCCATCTTTCTCGGCATTTGCATATTTACAATAGCTTTGAGCAAAGGAGAAAAGGAGGGGTGTGTATGATATTTCTGTTCCAAGAGAAATTCCCTTTTTTAGTATTGCTTGTTTGAGGGGGCGATCAAAAGAAAAAGTGTTGTGATATTAGCGTTTTTAATAATGATAAAGAACATTATATGGAAATCATTTAATAAAGATTGTGTTGAATTCATTGTTCTTTAACTAACTGAAAAAAGAGAGAAATCTTAAAATCTAATTATCCACTTTTTCCATCAATGGATGGTTATGTTGTTTAGATTTATATAAGGTTTATGAGATACATTAAATGTACTTTTTTAGAAAAGTTCCTACCATTTATTTAAAAATTATACAATGATTGTTCATACATTTACTGTACATGCATGAATATAACGACACACAATCATACAGAGACAGAAACACAACTTTGTATGGCGGTAAGAATTTAGTGAAATTAGATACTTAAGTTTGGTGTACAAGTACCAATATAATGCCAGTTTTCTGTGTACACTGTACAAGTAGCAATATTTTATTATTTCATGATTATCATGCCAATATTTTATTATTACCATACCAATATCATGCCATTTTGCTGTACAACTACTATTAGTATGCCAGTTTGCTGTGTAAAGAAAACTGGCATGATATTTGTACTTGTACAGCAAACTGGCAAGATACTGGTACAACTACAGCAAACTGGCATGATATTGGTACTTGTACAGCAAACTGGAATGATATTGGCACTTGTACACTGTACAAGTACCAATAGCATGGAAGTTTACTGTGCCCTACAGTGTACAAGTACAAATATGGTTCCAGTTTGCTGTACAAGTTGCAGTATCATGTCAGTTTGCTTAACACTGCTACTTGTACAGCAAATTTGCATGATATTTGTACCTGTTCACTGTAGAGTTAATGTTCACGGGTATGCAGGTGGAATGCAATCTGTGAGAGACTGGCAGATTATGCAGTGCTAAAGTTGAGGGTTATTGATTAGAAAATTATCGAAAATATGTCTGCGAGTTCGTAGAACTCACAAACTTACAATTAGGTTGACATTACTACCTGAAAGTAAATTTTTTATTACATTTTTGTCTAATTTGCCATGGTAAGGTGAAAATGTAGGCAACAATTATGCAGAAAATTCACAGATGAAAAATATTTAGTATTTGAACACATATTTACAGTACACTAAAACACAGTACTAAGGCTTCTTATTTTTATGATCACAAACATATAACTAAACTAAAGGAGTTTGCCTGTGCTATTAATCTGCATTAACCAATCAGATGTCATCTGATTGCTAGACCAATCTGATTGGTAGCAACAGATTAATAACATAGACAAACATTCGTACATTTAGCCGAGTACACACATTAGCGATATAGGTCTGATCCCATGCAGATACAGATGGGATTGGCCCATTATCGCTAATGTGGGCAAAACTACAATTTCTAAAGCTGACAAACGTTGTCATCAGGATTGGAAACAGACATTCTGACTGAAAAATTTCCCTTGCCCATGGTATATGGAGTCGGCCACGGTCGTAGGGAGTATGGTAGTCATGAACGTTCTTCCTATACTTTATATAGGGAGAACAATCGTGACTGTGTGCACTCCCATCTGTCAAAGATTACAGACAGAATTTTAGTTATATATTAGTGATCATAATATTGAGGAGGCTTCCAACCATGTCAAGATACCATGTCAAATACATCCCAACTAGATACCTTGGTTAATGATTCTAGGCTTTCATTCCCCTGCTTTATGACAGCTACTTTGACCAAAAAAACCCCAAACATGCCTCGCAACCCATTCATTGTAGTATCAGCAATGAAAATTCATACTTTTTGCTAAATTCTGTTAAATTCAAGATCCATTCAATATTAGACCTGACGGATTAAGTCTTATATTGACTATGTGTGTTGTATGTTATCAATGAAACAAAATGTTAAGTGCTAATTTTACAACTAACAAGTTCCTGGGCATCATTATAAGAGAAAAATGCTACAGCTGTAAAGCAGACCAGGGTAAAGTAAGAATTGGAAGGAACTTCTTACCCATTATTTGTACGTGACTGCTCCACAGCTTCTACAACAGGAACCAAAACATATATAAACTGATTAGTTTAGACTGATTATGAAAGCTTTTTTTATTTCATTATTAAAAAAAATAAATAAACTGATCAATATCAAACACCTTTCTGGTCATTCTGTTACAATTGTATGCTTTTTTATTTGGATTATCAGCTAATACAGACATCCCACCCTGCCAAAACTCATTTCAGGGAGGGTACCCACACATTTCAGGGAGGATACCCACCCCAACATTAACGCATAATCCATGCATATAGACACACACATGTATACAGTCGGACACTCTTGTCTTGCATACATACACATGCATCTCAACAGACACACACTAGTGATGGCCGGTTCGCGGATTTTCCGCCTTCCGAACTTTCCAAACTGCGGATTTCTCGTATTTTCGAAAATATGGGAAATTCTCGTAAATTTGCGAAATTTCTGCATTTTGGGAATTATTTTCAAGACGGAGCAAGCCACATGTCCCAAATTATCCAATGGCAGCTAACTTTATTATTGCCAGACCCTGGGTATAAAAGGCTGCTTCACAAGCACCATTTTGTCAGTGTGTTGGAGTGTGTTTAGTGGAGACCTGACAGTGTAAGAGTTGGGGGCATATTTATAAAAAAAACGTTATTACCTCAAAAAAATTACCGCCGCACATCGCGGCCGCGAAAATAGCGCTGTCGCCGTATTTATAAAGGCGAACGCTATTGCCGCGATATTTTTAAAGCTTGGTTTACATGCTTTACATTAACCAATGAGATTTCATAAACTTTCCTGAAATCTGAAAAAAAAAATTGACCAATCAGAAATGGATTAGGGTTTTCTCCAAACCTATATAAAGAGGTGCACTCCGCTGCGGAACTCAGATGCCATCGCAGTAGATGGCTGAAGATAGAAGAAAGAAGCAGCTGGCGACCTGAGTGGGGTTGGTGTCGCCAGCCCGAAGACGTCACATCGGATCAAGACGCCGGCAACATCGGCCTCGTTGAGGTCGCCGGCGCCCGCCGAGGTTACCCCTGGCGGCCGCAAGGGTACCTCTCAGGGGTTGGCGGAGTTGGTGTCGCCAGGACTGGAAGAAAGAAGACGCCGCCCAAGGGCTTTTTTAAGAGCCACACACTGGGGTCAACCCCCGCCAAAGGCACTTGTCAGTGCCGCAAGGGCCCTTATTAGGGCTGGGGAGGGGGGTCCCGGTTCGAGCTGCGGGACCCCTTAAGTCCCAAAAGGCCCTCTCAGGGCCCCGCTGGAGGGTGCCCCACCCCTCCCAAGGCCCTTCCCTCCCCTCCCGCCAGCGGCGGGCAGGGGGCTTGGAGGGGCTGCTGGGGAGGGGGTGCGTGGCGGGTGGTCGCGACTACCCCTGCGGCCCCTCCCGGCAGCCCTCCTTGCCTCCTGTTCCGAGATTGCCGCGAGCGGGGAAGGGGTTGGGAGGGGCTGCTGGGAAGCGGCGGCAGCGGGTGGTCGCCGCCGCGGGGGGGGGGGGGCGAGGGCGGGGGGGGCGTGCCTCCCGCGGGTTGCCTGCCCATCCCCACCGCAGGGAGGCTAGTATCAGCTGGCGAAGGAAAACAGCCGATACTAGCAGTGCGAAACAATTACCGCCGCTTTATAAATAGAAGCGGCGTAACAGGTAAGTATCGGCGCGAAGGGTTAACACTTTGTGAACTTTTACGGCCGTTTTCGAACATTAATAAATCGCGTTAAACGCGATTTATGCGGAAATGACATGGAAAACGGCCGCGAAAACTTAACGAAGATTTATAAATATGCCCCTTGGAGAGAGTTTTTTGTGCTTTTTGAGCTTTCAGTGTGGTGGTTTAGCACTTGTTGTTAACCACCCCTGTATTCACACATCTTGAGACCCAACAGTCCTTTTAAGGACTAACCTTCCTTGTGAGACCCAAAAGTCCTTTTAAGGACTAACCCCCTATAAGTCCTTTGGACAAATTTTGTGTTAGACCTTTTAGAGGTCTAGGTGTCCTGTTTTTTTGTTTGTCTTTCTGTATCTGTGTGTCAGTGTCTGTGTGTTTGTGTAGCTAACAGTGCTGCCTTTAGCAGCAATCAGCAGCTTTGCTGTCTGATCTGCTGTTTGCTGTCAGTTGTGTCTGTGTCCTTTGTGCTTTAGTGTAAAAAAAAAAAGCTTTGTTTATTTGTTTGCTTGTGTGTTTTGTGTGTTTGTCCCTTTGTCGTGTGTGTTTGTGTGTGTATATATATATATATATATATATATATATATTATAATATATAATATATAATATATCAGAAAATATAGATAGAGACCAACGCTCCACAGGTCTTGTGAACGAGTTTATTAACTTTGAACAAGTGCAAGGTGCCAAAAAAATAGCCGAAACGTTGCTATTTTTTTTGCACCTTGCACTTGTTCAAAATTAATAAAACTCGTTCACAAGACCTGTGGAGCGTTGGTCTCTATCTATATTTTCTGCTGTATATTGGAATCCTAAACCGGCAGCTCCAGGCAAAACTAGGAGGAACACTGTGTGCACACTACTGACATTTTGTTATAATATATATATTATATATATATATATATATATATATATATATTTATTTTTTTTTTGTAAAAATTCGGGAGAGGGAAATGCCTGGCAGGGCAAAAGGGGGAGAGCCAGGAGCAGGGGTGCTTCTGCACGTGGGGGAGAGGAAGAGGGAGAGGAGAGCCTACTGAAGGCTCTGGCCAGGAGCTACTGGCCCTTCAAAGGGCAGCCGGGTAAACGTACCCGATATGTTTAGGGGTAGCCATGCTAGGGCTATCCCTTCTGATCAAGGAAGGCGGGTAGTAGACTGGATTACCCAGCCTTCCTCATCCACCTCCTCACAGGCACAGAGCAGCCGAGCTGCCACTGTAGATACTGTGCCTGCTCCTTCCTCACCTGAGGCTCTTACTGTGGGCATGGACCCTGATCCTCTCTATCAGGAGTTCATTGCCCACATGGCCCGTACCTTCGGGGATCCAGAGGAGGAGTCTCAGGATCTGTTTTCGCACACTATGTGTGGGGCTACTGTGCTTGAGGAGGAGCCATGCACTGATGCACAATCTTTCCTGTCGCCCGAGGTGGAGGAATGTGCTCAGTGCACAGGGGGATAGGAGGCTGACGATGTCTCGCAGCAGTCTGTGAGCAGCCAGGGAACTAATTCAGGGGGTTAGGTTCCAGATTCTGCTGCTGTTAGTGACACAGCCTCTAATATTGAGGAGGTGGAAGTGGACGATGAGGTCACCGATCGTCCATGGGTATAGTGTCTCTGAGGGATGTCCCTCAGAGCATGAGCACGATCCTGAACCCAGAGGCAGGACTGGGGGCAGGGGCAGAGGCAGTGCAGCTAGTGGTTCACGTGGAGGTACGGCACCAATGAGATCTGGTGCCGGTGCCCCACAGCAGCAGGTGACCACTGATCTGAGTCGTGCCGGTGGCTCAGCGGTGTGGGAGTTCTTCTCACTGGCTCCAGGTGACAGCACGGTTGCAGTGTGCAAGTTGTGCCTGCAACGTGTTAGCGTGGGAACACCACATCACATTTGGGCACCTTCTTTATGAGGAGACATATGATACTGCACCACTTTGCCCGGTGGGAGCAGCGGACAGGGAACGTGCAGGCACCCACACATTTCCTACCTCATGCCCAGGTAGCCACCGTTCCTCCTCCCCCTCTGGCCCCATCAGCTGCTTCCTCGGTGGAAGTAAGGGAGGATAGGCAGCTTTTGGTCCCAGCATGCAGTGTTAAGAGGCCTCTTGACACTGCTGCTGGAGCGTCAGCTAAAAGGCAGGTCTCTCTTCCCCAGTAGTTGGAGCAGAGGCAGGAACTGTCCCCAGTCACCCCCAAGCCCAGCGTCTCACTGCCGGCTTAGCTAAACTTCGGGCGGTGCAGCTGCTACCTTTTAGCCTGGTAGACAGTGCAGCGTTCAGGGAGTTTGTGGCCATTGGCACACAACAGTGGCAGGTCCCTGGCCATAGGTACTTTGCTCAGAAGGCAGTACCAGCCCTGCACGACCATCTGCAGGGCAATATATCTGCTTCGCTGGACCACAGTGTGGGCAAGTGTGGACGCGTGGTCCAGCAAGCACGGCCAGGGGCAGTATGTGTCATTTACCACCCAATGGGTCACTCTGCTAGCCGGCGGAGACACGGCACGGATCGCAAGTGGGGAGATGGTGGTACCACCACGCATTGGTGATACGCCAGTCTCCACCCCCCCCCTCATCCGGTGAGCCCTCTTCCTGGACAGCTCCGTGCCCCCCCCAGAGCCTATGCTTCGTGCCAGGCGAGACGGTGCCATGCAGTGTTGCAGCTTGTGTGCCTCGGTGATAGGAGCCACACCGGGGCAGAGTTGCTGGCAGCACTGCAAGGGCAGGTTGAAAGGTGGCTGACCCCGCACCACCTCTCAATAGGCAAGGTCGTGTGTGACATCCTGTCTGCCCTTCGCATGGGCAGAGTCACACATGTTCCTTGCCTGGCACACGTACTCAACCTGGTCGTCCAGCGGTTCCTTACCAAGAACCCTGGTCTCCAGGAGGTACTGAGGATGGCTAGGAGGGTGTCCAGTCACTTCAGGTGGTCATACACGGCCACAGCTCGTCTGGCTGAGTTTCAGCAGCAGAATAGTCTGCCGCAGAACCGCCTGATTTGTGACACCCAAACCCGCTGGAACTCTAGTCTTATGATGCTGCTGAGGCTGCTCCAGCAGAGGCGAGCCATCATAGACTACTTGTACGAGTACAAGGCAAGATCAGGCTCTGGGGACCTTGGTTTGCTGTTACCCAGGCAGTGGCTGCTGATTAGCGATGCCTGCCATGTGCTTGTGCCATTTGAGGAGGCCACCAGGATGGTAAGCCGCAATGATGCCACCGCCGTGGATACCATCCCACTGGTGTTCCTCCTTGAGCACACTCTGCGGCATACTTGACAGGGCATTCACTGTTGAGCAGCAGCTACTGGAAGAGGAGGACACCGACACTGTGATGCTTTCTGAGCCCGAACATCACGGTGCAGAGCAGCCGTCCGATGATGACATCTCAACCCTCCCAAGTACCACATGTCATTCGTGGTTGGGGAGAGGTTGAGCCCGACACTATTGTCCTCAGTGACATCGAGGACATGGGGTCCTCTGCGGCAGGCAGTTTGCGGCACATGGGTTCGTTCATGCTGCAATGCCTGCGCAAGGACCCCGGGATTAAGGCCATCAAAGAGAAGGAGCAGTACTGGGTGGCCACCCTTATAGATCCCCGCTATAAAGGTAAAGTGTCGGAGTTTATCCCCGCATCTCAGAGGGAAGGTAGAATGCAGCACTGTGAGGCAACACTGCTACGTTGCCTCTGATCTGCCTTCACATGTGCTGGCAAGCCTACAGCACCTGATGTTGGGGATCAACAGGGCTCATGTCCCCCTATGCCTGACAGGAGGAGCAGCAGTACTGGAGGCGGCCTCGCGGCCAACTTCAGGCTGTTCTTCCAGCCACAGTTGCCAGGCCCATCTACTGGCAACTCCACCAGGCAACACCTCAGTCGCCAGGTCATCGACTACATCGGATCCAGGGTCGGTGTAGTCACATCAGAGACTGAGGATCCACTGGACTACTGGGTGGCGAGGCTTGATATCTGGGCCGAGTTGGCACAGTATGCCATCGAGGTCCTTTCATGCCGTCATCCAGTGTTCTTTCGAAAAGGACCCAGTGCGGCAGGGGGTGTTGTAACGGAAAGGAGGACCCGTCTCTCCACTGAGAATGTGGACTGCCTTACATTCATCAAGATGAATGAGGCGTGGATCACATCTCAGTACAGCACCCCTATTGCTGATGCCCGTGACTGAAGGCCTCCTGCCCCTGGCCACCCGTACTGCTTCTTCTGTCTCATTTTCCACCTAGAGGCTTAGCTGATGCCAGCTTAGCTGGCAAATGGCTAATTTTTTTTATTGGCAGGGCCATATATGGTCCTACCTTGCTCTACTGCATTCAAGTTGTGAAATAACAAATGCTCTGCAGAAACAGCTACTCTGTGGCTAATTTTTCTAAGATTGGGTCAATCCTACTTGGCCTGAGAGCAATACTCCATATTTGTTATTCCTTCTCTCTCCACGAGGCACTTTTGTGGTGTCACCTAATCTGACCATCTCATACAGCCGCAACAGCTACTCTGTGGCTAATGTTCTCAGCTCTGGGTCAATCCTGCCTGGCCCGAGAGCAGTACTCCATATTTGTTCTTCCTTCTCTCTCCACAAGGCACCTTTGTGGTGTCACCTACTCTGACCATCTCATATAGCCGCAACAGCTACTCTGTGGCCAATGTTTTCAGCTCTGGGTCAATCCTGCATGGCCCGAGAGCAGTACTCAACTTTGTTCTCCTTTCTCTCCACGAGGCACCTTTGTGGTTGTTGTCACCATACTCTGAGGGAGAGTAGCCAATGGGGTGAGGGGTATGTCCGACCAAAAAAACCCCAAACATGCCTCGCACCCATTCATTGTAGTATCAGCAATGAAAATTCATACTTTTTGCTAAATTCTGTTAAATTCAAGATCCATTCAATATTAGACCTGACGGATTAAGTCTTATATTGACTATGTGTGGTGTATGTTATCAATGAAACAAAATGTTTAAGTGCTAATTTTACAACTAACAAGTTCCTGGGCATCATTATAAGAGAAAAATGCTACAGCTGTAAAGCAGACCAGGGTAAGTAGAATTGGAAACTCTCTTACCCATTATTTGTACGTGACTGCTCCAAGCTTCTACAACAGGAACCCAAACATATATAAAATTATTGTTAGACTGATTATGAAAGCTTTTTTATTCATTATTAAAAAAAATAAATAAACTGATCAATATAAACACCTTTCTGGTCATTCTGTTACAATTGTATGCTTTTTTATTTGGATTATCAGCTAATACAGACATCCCACCCTGCCAAAACTCATTTCAGGGAGGGTACCCACACATTTCAGGGAGGATACCCACCCCAACATTAACGCATAATCATGCATATAGACACACACATGTATACAGTCGGACACTCTTGTCTTGCATACATACACATGCATCTCAACAGACACACACTAGTGATGGCCGGTTCGCGGATTTTCCGCCTTCCGAACTTTTCAAACTGCGGATTTCTCGTATTTTCGAAAATATGGGAAATTCTCGTAAATTTGCGAAATTTCTGCATTTTGGGAATTATTTTCAAGACGGAGCAAGCCACATGTCCCAAATTATCCAATGGCAGCTAACTTTATTATTGCCAGACCCTGGGTATAAAAGGCTGCTTCACAAGCACCATTTGTGCAGTGTGTTGGAGTGTGTTTGTGGAGACCTGACAGTGTAAGAGTTGGGGGCATATATAAAAAAAAACGTTATTACCTCAAAAAAATTACCGCCGCACATCGCGGCCGCAAAATAGCGCTGTCGCCGTATTTATAAAGGCGAACGCTATTGCCGCGATATTTTTAAAGCTTGGTTTACATGCTTTACATTAACCAATGAGATTCATAAACTTCCTGAAATCTGAAAAAAAAAATTGACCAATCAGAAATGGATTAGGGTTTTTCCAAACCTATATAAAGAGGTGCACTCCGCTGCGGAACTCAGATGCCATCGCAGTAGATGGCTGAAGATAGAAGAAGAAGAAGCAGCTGGCGACTGAGTGGGGTTGGTGTCGCCAGCCGAAGACGTCACATCGGATCAAGACGCCGGCAACATCGGCCTCGTTGAGGTCGCCGGCGCCGCCGAGGTTACCCTGGGCGGGCGCAAGGGTACCTCTCAGGGGTTGGCGGAGTTGGTGTCGCCAGGACTGGAAGAAAGAAGACGCCGCCCAAGGGCTTTTTTAAGAGCCACACACTGGGGTCAAACCCGCCAAAGGCACTTGTCAGTGCCGCAAGGGCCCTTATTAGGGCTGGGGAGGGGGGTCCCGGTTCGAGCTGCGGGACACCCTTAAGTCCAAAAGGCCCCTCTCAGGGCCCCGCTGGAGGGTGCCTCCACCCTCCCAGCAGGCCCTTCCCTCCCTCCTGCCAGCGGCGGGGCAGGGGGCTTGGAGGGGCTGCTGGGGAGGGGGTGCGTGGGGGTGGTCGCGAATACCCTGCGGCCCCTTCCGGCAGCCCCTCCTTGCCTCCTGTTCCGAGATTGCCGCGAGCGGGGAAGGGGTTGGGAGGGGGCTGCTGGGAAGCGGGCAGCGGGTGGTCGCCGCGCGGGGGGGGGGGTCGAGGGCGGGGTGGGCGTGCCTCCGCGGGTTGGCTGCCCATCCCCACCGCAGGGAGGCTAGTATCAGCTGGCGAAGGAAAACAGCCGATACTAGCAGTGCGAAACAATTACCGCCGCTTATAAATAGAAGCGGCGTAACAGGTAAGTATCGGCGCGAAGGGTTAACACTTTGTGAACTTTTACGGCCGTTTTCGAACATTAATAAATCGCGTTAAACGCGATTTATGCGGAAATGACATGGAAAACGGCCGCGAAAACTTAACGAAGATTATATAATATGCCCCTTGGAGAGAGTTTTTTGTGCTTTTTGAGCTTTCAGTGTGGTGGTTTAGCATGTTGTTAACACCCCTGTATTCACACATCTTGAGACCCAACAGTCCTTTTAAGGACTAACCTTCCTTGTGAGACCCAAAAGTCCTTTTAAGGACTAACCCCCTATAAGTCTTGGACAAATTTTGTGTTAGACCTTTTAGAGGTCTAGGTGTCCTGTTTTTTGTTTGTCTTTCTGTATCTGTGTGTCAGTGTCTGTGGTTTGTGTAGCTAACAGTGCTGCCTTTAGCAGCAATCAGCAGCTTTGCTGTCTGACTGCTGTTGCTGTCAGTTGTGTCTGTGTCCTATTTGTGCTTTAGTGTAAAAAAAAAAAAGCTTTGTTATTGTTTTGCTTGTGTGTTTCTGTGTTGTTTTGTCCCTTTGTCGTTGGGTTGTGTGTGTGTAATATATATATATATATAATATAATATATATTATATATATATATATATATCAGAAAAATAGATAGAGACCAACGCTCCACAGGTCTTGTGAACGAGTTTTATTAACTTTGAACAAGTGCAAGGTGCAAAAAAAATAGCCGAAACGTTGCTATTTTTTTTGCACCTTGCACTTGTTCAAAATTAATAAAACTCGTTCACAAGACCTGTGGAGCGTTGGTCTCTATCTATATTTTCTGCTGTATATTGGAATCCTAAACCGGCAGCTCCAGGCAAAACTAGGAGGAACACTGTGTGCACACTACTGACATTTTGTTATATATATATATATATATATATATATATATAATATATATTATTATTTTTTTTTTGTAAAAATTCGGGAGAGGGAAATGCCTGGCAGGGCAAAAGGGGGAGAGCCAGGAGCAGGGGTGCTTCTGCACGTGGAGGGAGAGGAAGAGGGAGAGGAGAGCCTACTGAAGGCTCTGGCCAGGAGCTACCTGGCCTTCACAGGGCAGCCGGGTAACTGTACCCGATATGTTTAGGGGTAGCCATGCTAGGGCTATCCCTTCTGATCAAGGAAGGCGGGGGTAGTAGACTGGATTACCCAGCCTTCCTCATCCACCTCCTCACAGGCACGAGCAGCCGAGCTGCCATGTAGATAACTGTGCGCTCCTTCCTCACCTGAGGCTTTACTGGGCATGGACCCTGATCCTCTCTATCAGGAGTTCATTGCCCAATGGCCCGTACTCGGGGATCCAGAGGAGGAGTCTCAGGATCTGTTTTCGCACACTATGTGTGGGGCTACTGTGCTTGAGGAGAGAGCCATGCACTGATGCACAATCTTTCCTGTCGCCGAGGTGGAGGAATGTGCTCAGTGCACAGGGGGATAGGAGGCTGACGATGTCTCGCAGCAGTCTGTGAGCAGCAGGGAACTAATTCAGGGGGTTAGGTTCCAGATTCTGCTGCTGTTAGTGACACAGCCTCTAATATTGAGGAGTGGGAAGTGGACGATGAGGTCACCGATCGTCCATGGGTATAGTTCTCTGAGGGATGTCCCTCAGAGCATGAGCACGATCCTGAACCCAGAGGCAGGACTGGGGGCAGGGGCAGAGGCAGTGCAGCTAGTGGTTCACGTGGAGGTACGGCACCAATGAGATCTGGTGCCGGTGCCCCACAGCAGCAGGTGACCACTGATCTGAGTCGTGCCGGTGGCTCAGCGGTGTGGGAGTTCTTCTCACTGGCTCCAGGTGACAGCACGGTTGCAGTGTGCAAGTTGTGCCTGCAACGTGTTAGCGTGGGAACACACACATCACATTTGGGCACTTCTTTATGAGGAGACATATGATACATGCACCACTTTGCCCGGTGGGAGCAGGGACAGGGAACGTGCAGGCACCCACACATTTCCTACCTCATGCCCAGGTAGCCACCGTTCCTCCTCCCCCTCTGGCCCCATCAGCTGCTTCCTCGGTGGAATGAAGTAAGGGAGGTAGGCAGCTTTTGGCCCAGCATGCAGTGTAAGAGGCCTCTTGACACTGTGCTGGAGCGTCAGCTAAAAGGCAGGTCTCTTTCCCCAGTAGTTGGAGCAGAGGCAGGAACTGTCCCCAGTCACCCCCAAGCCAGCGTCTCACTGCCGGCTTAGCTAAACTTCGGGCGGTGCAGCTGCTACCTTAGCCTGGTAGACAGTGCAGCGTTCAGGGAGTTTGTGGCCATTGGCACACAACAGTGGCAGGTCCCGGCCAAGGTACTTTGCTCAGAAGGCAGTACCAGCCCTGCACGACCATCGCAGGGCAATATATCTGCTTCGCTGGACCACAGTGTGGGCAAGTGTGGACGCGTGGTCCAGCAAGCACGGCCAGCAGGGCAGTATGTGTCATTTACCACCCAATGGGTCACTCTGCTAGCGGCGGAGACACGGCACGGATCGCAAGTGGGGAGATGGTGGTACACCACGCATTGGTGATACCCAGTCTCCACCCCCCCCCTCATCCGGTGAGCCCTCTTCTGGACAGCTCCGTGCCCCCCCCAGAGCCTATGCTTCGTGCCAGGCGAGACGGTGCCATGCAGTGTTGCAGCTTGTGTGCCTCGGTGATAGGAGCCACACCGGGCAGAGTTGCTGGCAGCACTGCAAGGGCAGGTTGAAAGGTGGCTGACCCCGCACCACCTCTCAATAGGCAAGGTCGTGTGTGACATCCTGTCTGCCCTTCGCATGGGCAGAGTCACACATGTTCCTTGCCTGGCACACGTACTCAACCTGGTCGTCCAGCGGTTCCTTACCAAGAACCCTGGTTCCAGGAGGTACTGAGGAGGCTAGGAGGGTGTCCAGTCACTTCAGGTGGTCATACACGGCCACAGCTCGTCTGGCTGAGTTTCAGCAGCAGAATAGTCTGCCGCAGAACCGCCTGATTTGTGACACCCAAACCCGCTGGAACTTAGTCTTATTGCTGCTGAGGCTGCTCCAGCAGAGGCGAGCCATCATAGACTACTTGTACGAGTACAGGCAAGATCGGCTCTGGGGACACTTGGTTTGCTGTTACCCAGGCAGTGGCTGCTGATTAGCGATGCCTGCCATGTGCTTGTGCCATTTGAGGAGGCCACCAGGATGGTAAGCCGCAATGATGCCACCGCCGTGGATACCATCCCCATGGTGTTCCTCCTTGAGCACACTCTGCGGCATACTTGACAGGGCATTCACTGTTGAGCAGCAGCTACTGGAAGAGGAGGACACCGACACTGTGATGCTTTCTGAGCCCGAACATCACGGTGGCAGAGCAGCCGTCCGATGATGACATCTCAACCCTCCCAAGTACCACATGTCTTCGTGGTTGGGGAGAGGTTGAGCCCGACACTATGTCCTCAGTGACATCGAGGACATGGGGTCCTCTGCGGCAGGCAGTTTGCGGCACTGGGTTCGTTCATGCTGCAATGCCTGCGCAAGGACCCCGGGATTAAGGCCATCAAAGAGAAGGAGCAGTACTGGGTGGCCACCCTTATAGATCCCCGCTATAAAGGTAAAGTGTCGGAGTTTATCCCCGCATCTCAGAGGGAAGGTAGAATGCAGCACTGTGAGGCAACACTGCTACGTTGCCTTGATCTGCCTTCACATGTGCTGGCAAGCCTACAGCACCTGATGTTGGGGATCAACAGGGCTCATGTCCCCCTATGCTGACAGGAGGAGCAGCAGTACTGGAGGCGGCCTCGCGGCCAACTTCAGGCTGTTCTTCCAGCCACAGTTGCCAGGCCCATCTACTGGCAACTCCACCAGGCAACACCTCCGTCGCCAGGTCTAGACTACATCGGATCCAGGGTCGGTTGTAGTCACATCAGAGACTGAGGATCCACTGGACTACTGGGTGGCGAGGCTTGATATCTGGGCCGAGTTGGCACAGTATGCCATCGAGGTCTCCTTTCATGCCGTCATCCAGTGTTCTTTCGAAAAGGACCCAGTGCGCAGGGGGGGTTTGTAAGGAAAGGAGGACCCGTCTCTCCACTGAGAATGGGGACTGCCTTACATTCATCAAGATGAATGAGGCTGTGGATCACATCTCAGTACAGCACCCCATTGTGATGCCCGTGACTGAAGGCCTCCTGCCCCTGGCCACCCGTACTGCTTCTTCTGTCTCATTTTCCACCTAGAGGCTTAGCTGATGCCAGCTTAGCTGGCAAATGGCTAATTTTTTTTATTGGCAGGGCCATATATGGGTCCTACCTTGCTCTACTGCATTCAAGTTGTGAATAACAAATGCTCTGCAGAAACAGCTACTTGTGGCTAATTTTTCTAAGATTGGGTCAATCCTACTTGGCCTGAGAGCAATACTCCATATTTGTTTTTCCTTCTCTCTCCACGAGGCCATTTGTGGTGTCACCTAATCTGACCATCTCATACAGCGCAACAGCTACTCTGTGGCTAATGTTCTCAGTCTGGGTCATCTGCCTGGCCCGAGAGCAGTACTCCATATTGTTTCTCCTTCTCTCTCCACAAGGCACCTTTGTGGTGTCACCTACTCTGAACCATCTCATATAGCCGCAAAGCTACTCTGTTGCCAATGTTTTCAGCTCTGGGTCAATCCTGCATGCCCGAGAGCAGTACTCCATATTTGTTCTTCCTTCTCTCTCCACGAGGCACCTTTGTGGTGTCACCTACTCTGACCATCTCATACAGCCGCAACAGCTACTCTGTGGCTAATGTTTTCAGCTCTGGGTCAATCCTGCTGGCCCGAGAGCAGTACTCCATATTTGTTTTCCTTCTCCTCTCCACAAGGCACCTTTGTGGTGTCACCTACTCTTGACCATCTCATACAGCCGCAACAGCTACTCTGTGGCTAATGTTTTCAGCTCTGGGTCAATCCTGGCTGGCTCGAGAGCAGTACTCCATATTTGTTCTTCCTTCTCTTTCCACGAGGCACCTTTGTGGTGTCACCTACTCTGACCATCTCATACAGCCGCAACAGCTAATCTGTGGCCAATGTTTCAGTCTGGGTCAATTCTGCCTGGCCCGAGAGCAGTACTCATATTTGTTCTTCCTTCTCTCTCCACAAGGCACCTTTTGGGTGTCACCTACTCTGACCATCTCATACAGCCGCAACAGCTACTCTGTGGCTAATGTTTCAGCTCTGGGTCAATCCTGCCTGGCTCGAGAGCAGTACTCCATATTTGTTCTTCCTTCTCTTTCCACAAGGCACCTTTGTGGTGTCACCTACTCTGACCATCTCATACAGCCGCAACAGCTACTCTGTGGATAATGTTTTCAGCTCTGGGTCAATCCTGCCTGGCCCGAGAGCATTACTCCATATTTGTTCTTCCTTCTCTTTCCACGAGGCACCTTTGTGGTGTCACCTACTCTAACCATCTCATACAGCCGCAACAGCTACTCTGTGGCTAATGTTTCAGCTCTGGGTCAATCCTGCCTGGCCCAGAGCAGTACTCCATATTTGTTCTTCCTTCTCTCTCCACAAGGCACCTTTGTGGTGTCACCTACTCTAACTATCTCATACAGCCGCAACAGCTACTCTGTGGCTAATGTTTTCAGCTCTGGGTCAATCTTGCCTGGCCCGAGAGCAGTACTCCATATTGTTGTTCCTTCTCCTCCACGAGGCACTTTGTGATGTCCACTACTCTGACCATCTCATACAGCCGCAACAGTTACTTGGGCTAATGTTTGCAGCTCTGGGTCAATCCTGCCCGGCCCGAGAGCAGTACTCCATATTACAAAGTGTGGGCCTGCTGTAACTCAATGGTGCTGTTCCTATGAAGCCTACCGTTCACCCGCTTTCCCTTGCAGGAAGCATACTCTGAGGGAGAGAAGCCAATGGGGTGAGGGGTATGTCCAGTGGGGCCAAGCCTGCCTACAAACTGCAGTGGACATTAGTAACCCAGTACCCCCATCGCCTTCTTTCCCTTGTTGTGTGCAAACTACTATATAGGAGAATGTGGCCAATGTGATGTGTGTAATGGCATTAATGATAATGTATATACAAATATAAGTACCAGACATATAGCTAACTAAATAGATATGTGTATTGTAATTTTTAAATAAAAATTATTATGAATCTATCTGAATAATTGATGATATCGAAAAATAAAGCCCAAAACATTTTTTTCCAATAACAATTTATATATATTATATATATATATATATATATATATATATTATATATATATATATATAGATATATATATAATATATGAATACATTTATAATTTTCTTTTTTTTTTTTTAAACTATATACATAAAAAAAAAAAACATTTGTTGTTCCAGCCTGGATACCCTCCTATCCAGTCTGGTCAGGCAGCGGTCCAGGCGCCGCCCCATGTGGTGGATATCCTGCTGTATGCTCTGGAAATCTGTGGAGGAAGATATTGAGAGAATTGTGTTAAAGATGTTCGAGCACATTTCCTAAAGCACCATGTGGGTGATGCAATTTTGCCCTGACAGCTAGTTACACATACATGGTACTGCAATGCAATAATGTTGCGGTATGTCATAAAAAGGAAAGCTCAGTATAAAATATCATTAGTTCTAAAATTCTTAGTTTATATTATGCATACATAGTTATGGTAACAGTGATTTCTACTGATTGGCTGTTGGATGGGTTACACATGCTCAGATCTCTACTGAGCAACTGAATCAACCCAGGGACTGGGTCAAGGGCAAGACTATAACAATCTCTATTAGGGGTCCTGCAAACAGGAAGTCAGTATTTCTTTATACACAGACACACAATGCTAAATTGACAGGTTAAGGTCATTAGGATGGAAAAATACTGCTCTTTTTTCTTAAAAGTATATATTATCACTGAACTTCCACTTAAAGCGATATTATTGCATCATAGGGGATCACTGATAAACAGCAGGAGGTAATGCTGGCATAAAACATTACGTTTATTGCTAAATTTGATCAGAACATTCTTGGTTTTGTATCACTAGGACTGTGCTACAAACAAAAATTTTGGGAAGTGGTGCAGCCCCCATAAAAGCATTGTCAAACCCACAGTACCCAATGTTGTATCATGTAGCGTGGATTTACACTGGGAAAATACAGATTTAATAGTCTGTATATAAACATTTCATTAACGTTGCATATGATTTACTTACGGTTTTCAATCATGGCCGCCAGAGGGACTGGTGAGGCTGGAGGTGCTGGAGGGGCTGGAGAGGGTGGAGGGCCTGGAGGGGCTGGAGAGGGTGGAGGGCCGGGAGAGGGTGGAGGGCCTGGAGGGGGCTGGAGAGGGTGGAGGGCAAGGAGAAGGTGGAGGGCCTGTAGAGGCTGGTCCTGCTTCTATAAAAAAAAGTTTTATTTCAATATCACTGTCCAATCCATTAGTAATATTACATGTATAAGAACATTTCCTAAAAGGCTACGTAGTGAACATTTCTTGGATAATTTTTGAACCACACAAATGCAATGAAAAACTGGTTTAATGAAAGATTTAAAAAAACATTAACCTCACTAGGATGCACTTACGTTGTTGGCTGCAGGAAGGACCCTCATCCTCCCACGCTGGCGTCTCATGCAGGGGTGGGGGGTGGAAAAGTCATCATCTGAAGGTTAAAATAAAAAAAAGACAATGATATATCTGAAGGTATTTCTTCAGACCAAAAAAATGAAAGGGAAGGTTGGGAGGGTGGGTGTAGGAGGCTATTAGTAGTTGTGTTGTGTTACCTGTATCGTTAGTGTTAGTGGGTATCATTACCATTTATAAAAATAACCTTTTCAGATGATTAATCAACATTTCATTTTCACTTTAGTTGTCCAAGTGGGTATGTGTTTGTGGACAATGTTGGAAAGGATACTTAAGATAATTGCATACTTGTACTGCATGTTTGGACCGAATTTCGGGACTTAAGCTCAAAAACTGAGGGACAGGATACAGCCCCAAACAATGGGGAGTCGGGGACAATAAATGGGAATGAGAAATGAGAAGAACTGTGATCTGCTCTTAAGCCAAATTAATAGATTTGTTGCATTTTTTTTACAAAGATTTTTATCAGTAAAATAAAAATTCCATTAATTATGACTGGTAATTTCACTAATATTTGCTGACAATCAAGGTCAATAAAAAGATAAAAAATTGCATAGGATGCACTTACGTGTCTGGCTGATGCCAGATGCTCCTGGGGCGGTGGACTGCCCGGTGGGGGCGATGGAGAGCCCGGAGGGGGCAACCGACTGCCCGGAGGGGGCAATGGGCTGCCCGGAGGGCTATGTTGGTGGTAGTGCTAAAAAAAAAGGAAATTTATTTTATACTCTCACTGTCATTAAATGTTCAAAAATATTTACTAAAAATTTCTCGGAGAAGTTGTCAAAAAATATGCAAACATTGGATAAAGGGCTTGGCCACATCAACGTGGTTAAAAAGCACACAATAGTGTGGCACAATTAATGTGATCCTCAATTTTTGCACAATTGCGCAATCGTACTGCACTCGCATGGCAATACACATGAGCGCACCGGAAAACACGCGCTTGTATGCTTGTTTTCTGGAGTGCTTGTATGCGCTGTAATGTGGCCTTGGTCAAATGAAAAATGAGATTTTTTTTTTTCAATAGTGCACTTACATTCTTCTTCTGGTGGGGACGGTGGTGGTTGGTGGCGGCGTGTCAGAGGATGATTCCGCTGCAAATTAAAATAAAAAATACATAATGAATGATATATCTAAAGGGTTATTTAATTATATACTTTGAATTCTGCTTGAAAATACAGATTAAATAAGGCAATATGTTATATGCTTTTAAAAGTCAATCATATTTCTATGGGAATGATTCATACCTTATTCTGGCTAAGTACTTATATTTTATTGTGTGTATTGTAGCCATGGAAAGGGAAAAGTTGGTGGGGTGGTAGGGGAGCATCAGTAGCTTGTGTGTACTTGTATTTGTATAGATTTTGTGGGTAACACAACATTTTTAATTTTGGAGTGTAAAAATAAATATTTGAAGATGACATTTTTGAAAGACAAAATCAGTTTTTAATAATTGATCAAAATTCATTTTTGACTTTGCTATCCCTTTAAATAGGGCTGCCATGTAACTAAAAGGGTGGGCCACCAAGTGTGTTTACCTGTGTCTATGTGTGGGTATCATTTTGAATTTGTAGGTGATATGTTAAATAAAGTCACTTTTCAGTGATTAATTTTTGACTTTACTCACCTTTAAATAGGGCTGATATTGAATAATATAATAATAATAATAATGTAATAATAACCAGTGAATGAGAATATATCTCTCTCTCTCAAGCCCAATTTATGGATTATTGATGTTTTTAAAAAATATAATAAATATGTTTTGTCAGAAGTGAAGTGAATAAAATATTTACTACTTATTACAATACAGTACCGGTAATATAATAAAGTATACTTGCCTTCCATAAGTTGCCGTACGGCTTCAACATAATGAGGCCTTTGCCTCTTAAGATCAGATCACTGTCTCTGGAGCTGGAATCGGCTCCAGACCACTGTCCACTGTTAGTGGTCTGGAGCTGGAATCGGCGCGCAGCCGGCGCTGCAGGCCCTCCATTATTGTGCGCTTCCTGCGCCGCACATGCCTGGTTGCCAAAGGCATACTGTCATACACCCCTTGCCAGGAGGTACTTGGTAACATACAGCTGCCTGGCAAAGGTCGGACATTTTGCTGTACCTAACACAGGATAGTAGTAAAAAGCAATGGATCATCAAAGTTTCGGTTCGGGTCCGTATTTCCGAAGAATCCTCGTATTTACGGAAATCCTCGTATTTACGAAGAATCCTTGTATTTTCGAAGAATATAGTTTTTTCAAATTTACGCTAGCGGACTGTAATTATTAGGTATTATAGGCATTAATACGTGTTTCCAAGGTCATTACCCAGGTCTTTGAGTGATTTAGTGTACATTACCAAGGCTATTTAGCCCACTTTTAATGGGATTTTGACGAACTTTCCTTTAATACGTTTTAACGGGTCCGCTCGCGGATTTTCAAATTGTCGAATTTTTTAGAAAATCCGCGGATCCTCGAGCGACCGGATTTTGCGAAGATTCGACCATTCTCAACACACACTCATTAAAACAGTCAGACACACATGCATACAAGTCATGTCACTATTAAGTGTTTTTGTCACTTGTTAACCGCTAAAAGACTCTGACATCATTGTGCTCCCTCACTCTAATTCAAAACAACACATTTCAGGTAGATTGTATATTATTTCAGGGAGTCAGGGATCTGCCATTAAAATCAGGAGACTCCTGAACTTCAGGGAGAGGTGGGATGCCTGACTAATACTATTGAGTATCTGCAGAGAAACAATCAAAAATCCCCAGATATTAATTTAATCTATAATAGTCAGAAACTTTTATCACTTTTTTTATAATGAGATTAAATTATTGAGAACTGAGTCATAGTGTCTAATGTGGCCCCAGAGAAAATGAATTCCCCACTCCTGCTTTAGTTTAAAGTCTAGTAATGTAATATAATTAGGTCTTATTTTATAAATTGGCAACTAGAAATGATTCCTAGTTTCAAAATGAACCTGGTTTCAAAGCACAACTGGCAGTTCCAAAAATCTGTGAATCCACCAGAATTTTCAGTTATAACTTATTGAAAACATGGTGTGGAAAATCACAGTTGAAAAGTTTCAAAGCACAGTTGAAAAATCTAAAAATTTGGTTAAAAAAGTCTAAAATTGTGGTTGTCCACAGGTCATCTGATATGACCTGTTATTGAACAATGCACCAAAGAGTTTATTGTATGGCTCATTATATATTGTATAAAGTGACATATCCCTGCACAAATGTTGCTTCAGCAATGTTAGAGTTGAGAGTAGAGTAGTTAGAGTAGGCTCACTGCACTTTACCACCATGGTTGAGTAGCCAGGCAGGCTTGGCCCCTCTGAACATAATCCACACCACATTGGCTTATAGAAAATCATTGTTGTGCCGTATTAGTCCAATATATAGATAGTAAAAAATAAGAGTATTGTGAGACTTTTTTAACAGTATATTAGTTGAAAAGTCTCAAACGCCAGTTGCTGGGCGTTCCCAGCTCTTGGCCTCTTGCAGGTTTATTGAAGAACAGGAGATAAGACACTGTGGTAGTGTAATAACATCCTTACCTTACATCCCAGCTCCAAATGGTTCTCCTGGAATGTCCCTGTAAAGTCCCAAAAAACTGTCCACAAGGGGCACTGCAGGGAGGGAAATTGTTTCTGCCTCTGGGCGTCCTCTCAGAGGTTTTTAGCTTGCTCAGAGCAGCCCTCCCTCTCCCTCCCATTTTCTCGCCTCCCCCTACCATATAACCCATTGGGGTACTATAGGGCTTCCTTCCCCAGCCCCAACCACTATATTATATATTACTTACCTTACCTCTGTCCCCCGGCATTCTCCACTGCCGGCAGCTGGTCCGTGTGATGACTGCCTCTCAGACAATCAAGGACGAGGCTGCCGGTCGGCCCCTGTTGCAGTTTCATGCAAGCAGAGGGCGGGACAGTATGCCAGAGGAAAGAGGGAAGGAAGTAATGATCGGGGGAGTTTCTGCACATATTAATATAGTGGTTGGGGCTGGGGGGGAGGAAGTCCTACAGTACCCAAAAGTTTTAAAAAAGGGATGAACATGCCCTTTAACAGTTTTATCAGTGGATACTTTAAAGCTATTCATGAATGAAATTGCCATTACCACATCTGCTGGAATACAGTTCCACAGTTTCACTGTTCTTGCTGTAAAGTGACCTGAAGATGAGAAACTTCTTTCTTCCAATCGTGTCCTCTAATATCACCTATTATTGAACAATGCACCAGAGAGTTTATTGTATGGCAATTAATATATTTGTATAAAGTGATCAATCCTCACCACAACGTAACTTCAGCAATGTAAACAGCCTTATCTGTCTAATCTGCCTGCATAGTCAAGACTCTCTATTCCCTTAATATTTTAGTTGCCTTTCTTGAACTCCTTCCTTTCCAATATGTCCCTTTTAAAAATGGAAAGCACATATTCTCCACAAAACTGAACCACATATTCCAAAAGAGGCCTTGTCAGTGCCTTGTACTGAGAATAATATTATAATAGTTATTATGGTGTAGGTAGCACAAGGATTGTTAAAACCCCAAATAAGCTTTCTTAATATCCAACTAAGCTCTCTTAATATCTGAGGATGTATTTTATCTGGTCCTGGGGCTTTAATGATATTAAGAGGGAAAAATGTTTTAGCACATTAGCCTTTTGGCATCCCTATAAACATCTTAGCCCCATTATTAATGGTCTCGCATTCTCAGTCCTCATCTTTTACTATCGATATACTTTTTTTATATAAATACATTTTGGGTTTGGACATGCTTTGTTCTGCTATCCATATTTCATTTTCTATTTTAGCTAGTTTAATTGCTTTCTTGCACTCTTTTATACTCCCTGTAAGCCTGTTCTGTTCCCTTGATTAAAAAAGGGAATGCCCACCCCAAAACAAAATCTCCCCCCTGCTGGCCCCACTGTGCAGTGTGTAAAAATCCTTACTTTACCTCTCTTCTCCAAATGGTTCTCCTATAATATCTGCTCAAAATACTAGAGAAAGTAAGACCAGGAGCCTGGCTGGCAGGGAGGTTTCTGGCTTGCTTAGTGCAGCCCTTTACCCCCTCCTCCTGATCCATGTTAGCTGCTGGTGCGCTAGCGTGAAACCCCTTTTTTGAGTGTAGGGGACCCTCTCTCACCCCCAACCACTATATTTGAGTGTAAAAAAACTAACCCAATCTGTACTTACTGAGCCTTGGTCCCCCGGCATTCTACATTGCCATCAGCTGCATCCATGATTGACTGCCTCTCAGCCAATCATGGACACAGCTGCCGTTCTGGCCCCCTGCATGCAGTTCCAGCAACCAGAAGGCCTGAATGCTGGTGGAACAAGGCTATATAAGTACAGATCGGGTTAGTTTTTTTACACACACAAAAATAGCAGTTGGGGGTGGGAGAGGGTCTCCTACACTACAGAATTTTTTTGTATGAGAGGTGGACATGCCCTTCCACCTCTCATCTTCTTTTTTTCCATTTCCCCTTTAACTGAGCATTAAGCCAGGCAGGAGTTGACCCAATTTTTTTTTACACTTGTTCTTTTAAAGGTATAAATTTAGAAATGCAATAGTTTATTTCCCCTTTAAAAGCAGCCCACTAACCCTGCTTCCTGCTGCCACCCCACCTAGTCTTTGCATTTGCCTCGCCCAGTCTATGCCCTGTCACACATCTTGTGACATCATCATGATGTCACCACCACACCACCCTCCTGCTCTGGTGCACCAAAAATCTGGAAACCTGATTTGAGTGAACAATGTGTGTAACAAACATAAAAAAGATAATCAATGCACATCCTAGGCCCATACAATATCATCTGCACACTGGCATACATTATAAACAAAGGGGGTTTTAGTATAGGTTATTATATGGTTATAATAACCATATAATAACCTAGTCCTATATAACCATATAATAACCTAGTCGATAATAATCATATAATAACCTAGTCATATAATAAACATATATAACCTAGTCATATAAAACCAATAATTACCATATATAACCTAGTCATATATAACCATATAATAAACCTAGTCATATAATAACAATATAATAAACTAGTAATATAATAACCATATAATAACCAGGTTATTATATGGTTATATATTACTAGGTTATTATATGGTTATTATATTACGGGTTAGCGAACGGTACATCGAAGCTTGCGAAAACGAACAAACAAACGAATGAACGTTTCTCCTATGGTTAGTGAATGGTACATTCGAGGATTAGCGAACGAATGAACAATCCTTCTAGGGTTAGCGAACGGCACATTCGAAGGCTTGCGAAAACAAACGAACAATCCTTCCTGGCTTAGCAAATGGTACATTCAAGGGTTAGCGAAAATCGAACGGTACATTCAAAGTTTAGTGAAAACGAATGCTACGTTCTAGGGTTAGCAAACGGCCCGTAAATTCGATAATCATCGAATTTTGATAAAAATCAAAAACTCAGAAAATTCGGGTTTTCTGAAATCCGGGAGTTCCGAATTTTCGCCGGGACTTCAAAACCTTTGGATTCAATTCGAAACTGGGTTCTATTCGAACCCACAGTACATCTCTACTTGTTATCACAAGAATTAATGTTAAAATAATATTATTTTAAACATATAGGGAGATTCAATAAAATTTCAAGCCATACCATAATCCTATAGAAAAAAGCTTACTGCTGCGTCCATGCCTCCATGTGTGTCAATGATGCTGCTGCACTTGAACCCCAGACATCTGTGTGTGCACATAATGGGTGAGAGGCCGCAAGGAAAATAGGTCCATGCTAAGTGTATGGCGGGAGCAAGGAGGTCCATGTCCCGTGTGCTGGAAGAAAGACTTTTCCAACAAATGTTTCTACACATCTATTCTAGCACTCGAGTATTTAAATAATGATAATACACCAAACGATAAATCTAAATAATAATATCACACCAAACTATAATATATAAATAAATCATCACACCATACCATAATATCTAAATGTTATGCAACAGTTAGAATGTTAAATCCAATTACAAAGGTTTTAATCATCCAGATCATTGAACAGCATACCCAGTACCACCACCAGGAGGAGAGATGCCTGCAAACAAAAGCACAAAGCCATTGAACTGTTTTGTACAGGATTGCTGTAATTTGAGCAGGATTTTCACCCTGCCTTATGGACGCAGCAACCCTAAGTGGAATTATCAAATTATAGTCACACTCTATTTTCAATAAAAGCAAATTAATATTAAGAGTGTGGATTTCTTGATTAAGATATATATTTTTTGAAATATACAGGGAGATTCATAAAAGTTCTTATCGTTTAAAATGGTGCTAATTTTGCCCCAACAATCAGATCTATTTAACATTTGAAAGTTAACATCTGATTGGTTGAGGCAAAATTAGCACCATTTTTAACAATAAGAATTTGTACTGAATCTCCATGTATGTGTGGATATTTTATTTTTATTTAAAGATGATTGAAATTCTGCTACCCCGCCCACACAGTTTTTTTTACCTGATCCGCAACTCATTCAATCTAAAGTGGTGTGCTAGAGCCAGTCTCTAGCATCTGGTGCCGGGGCAGTTTTTAAAAAACCTAGCCGAAACTGTGCAGGCCATGTAAACCATGCTAACCCAATATTTCATTGTGTACAGTGGGTTTTCCATGGTTTGGAATGTCTCCCAGTGTGAATTATTTTTTATGCATTTAACACAAGTATAATCCTTCATGAAAATAAACTACTGAGACTCCAGCCATATAGTTTATTTCACTTTCACATAAGATGCAGTAATCATAATATATTATGATTAATATGTCCGAGGCGCAGTACCGGACATAACGATTTGCGGGATTGTGGAAAGGTAAGAAGCAGGGATTTGCGTGGATTTAAAGCCCCATACAGCCCCGTGTTAAGTTTTTTGCGCTACAAGGGGAATTGTATCAGGTGCACTGCGCTGTGTCCAATTAGATTTGGGAAAAGGCACAGTGCAATACCTGAAAAATCACTGCTGACCCGAATTACACCATTATTGAATCTCCCAAAGTAGTAATAAGGAGTTTTGTAGTTTTGTCCTGAAAACTGTTGGTTTATAAATCTAGTAGGTTAAAACAAAATTTCATTACAAATCTGTTGAAAACAAATAGTTGAAACAAATTTTGTGAATTTAAATGACAATGAAATTCCCATATTGAACTTTCTCTGTAGTCTCTGTGAACTTATATAGCAGAGCGGGAACTGACGGGCTTGTGCACAATAGTAGACTTTAAGATGTAGCCAAAAATAAATGTGGAGCTATATTTTTTTTTTTTATTATGCCAATGAGCTATAAAAAGTAATTGGATATATAAAATATGAATGAATGAATGACCAGCCAAATAAGAGCAAAGGTCAAAATTGCATTTTGATAGATGCAGTGAACTACTCTGAATAGCACAGCAAAAAGGAAACATATTTTCCTGATCATTGGTTATTCCTTAAAGACGTTACAGTTGCGTGTACAATTAAATAAGTATTTATCCCTTATTCAATTAACCATAGGATTGCTTCTATACAAGAAGTAAACACTTTTAAAAATTGAAATGCACAATAATCAGAAAAAGCATGAAAGCATTTTCCAACAGACATCAGAATTAAGTTTCTGATGTTTATTTTCTACGTACTGTACTTTCAATCTTATAGCTGTTTAAAAAAATATGATATGCAGATATATGCTCTCTCTTAAAAGTCTTTCCTCTTCTCAGTATCCCCTAAGAAGAAAAATGCATCCTATTACCAAATTTGCTAAATTTGAATTACAGTTATTTGAATGAAAGAAATATTACCTAAAACTTAAAATAGTTGTAAAAATTAAAGGAGACTTTAACAGATCTATTATTAACCTCTCCATTAGAACTTTTGATTTATGCTCCACCCCTCTCCCCTTCCAGTGAGGGTACGCAAGGCTCAGGCGGGCCTTTTCTTTTCCTATTTACCCCTTAGGCGTTGGACAGCTCATTAGTAGAGATGGCCAGTTCGCGGATCCGAACCCGGATCTGTGGGGGATTTCCAAGATTGTTAATAGCGAATCTGAGGATTTTCTGGAATTCCGCTTTCCAACTTTTGGAAAGCGAGTTTGAAGTGCATTCGAGGAAATTTCAATTCTGATTGGTTACAATCAGATTCTTCCAGAAAGCATACCAATCAGATTCGTTCTGAAAGATCTGATTGTAACCAATTGTGATTGGATACAGTCTGATTCTTTCAGAAATAATCTGATTGGCGATTGGCAGCTAGACAGGCGCCATTTTGTCAGTATGTTAAAATGAGTTTATTGGAGACCTGACAGTGTAGGAGTGTGGAGAGAGGGTTTTTTTCCTGCTTTTTGAGCTTTCTGTGTGTGAATTATAGTGTAGTGGACTAGCACTTGTTGTAACCACTTCGTATTCACACAATTGGGACCCAAAAGTCTCATTTAAGGACTAACCCCCCATAAGTTTTTTGAACAAATTTAAGTTAGGCCTCTTTAGATTTCTGAATAAGCACAGTAGGAGAAGTTCATGAATAGAGATGGATTAGACCCAAACTTTAACGTGCAAATAGACCCGAACTATTACGGATTTTGAACTTTTAATGATTATTGAATTTTCGATAATTATCGAAAACGTTCAAATTGATGTTCCTTGACTTAAGCGCTTCATAACCTATACAGAAAATAGTCTAGGGGAGCATTCACCTACCCCCTCCATTAGTGGAGCTCAATGTCAGTGGCCTTTCAGCATGGTGCCGCAGTGTATATGTTTTCAGTGCTTGAAAACATATACTCTTCAAACAAACAGTTTTAAGCTGGAGGGTTTTAAAACTTCACTTTTATTTGTAAGCAATTCTTTTTCAATAAGAATTGTTTACAATCAGATTGGTCTGTTCCTCAGACCATTTCCGAGGTTCCATGGCCATTTACAGTAAGTTACTGCATCATTTTTTTTTACAAAAATTTTGAAAATTCTTGGAAAACTCGAATTTTCCAAACTTTTGAATGCAGCTCGAAAATAGAATGCAGAAGCTTGAAAAACAGTGCGATCATAGAGGAAAGTTTTTTTTTTAAGGATGGATATATAGTTATGGATATATGAACATGTTCCCCAAACATTTCCCGGGTCCCAGAGTCATGTACAGTAAGTTATCATTGCTATTTACCTTATTTTAGGCGGATCTGTGCGGATTTTTTTCTCCCATTGACTTTAATGGGTAATTCTGTGAATTTTCGAATTTTCAAAAATCCGCAAATCCAGGCAGAACCATTTTAGCAGTTTCACCCATTTACTCATAAGTTCATTTGGATTCCAATATCACCTGTATGCTAATTACTCAAATATTCATCTCTTCCCTGCACTGACATCCTAGGTTCCTAACTGTCTTAAAAATCATCTCAGCGTTCATGTTCTTTGCTTCCTTGAATATGGAAACATGGACAAGACTGCAGGTTTTCACTATAGGATCTAATCCCCTACCTAGATTTCAATAAATATTAATGACACCTGATATCCTCAACTCCTCAGGTTTGATGCCTGGGAATAAGGCTAGACTCACACCTTATCTTCAAACCCCATGTTCACCAACTAACCAATGCCTGTTGTTTTCAGTTTTAAAAAACTTTGCATTCATCCTTTCCTTTCAAATGAGGCAACCAAAATCTAGTTCATGCACTAAACATATTCTGGCACTAAACATTATTCCCTATATATCTTCAAATGCAGCATCAAAACTCCCCTCTTTAGGCAAACATTTAACCTAGCCTCAGAGACTACCATATATACTCAAGTATAAGTCAATCCAAGTATAAGTCGAGGTACCTTGTTTGACTCCAGTATAAGCCAAGAGTAGAAATATGACCACTACTGCCTACTGATTCTTATTGTTTTGAGCCTTAGTTGCCCTTTAAATGGACTGCAGCATTTCCATAACGTAGTCCCGTATAGTAATAGCCAAATCCAGTACTAGTAACCCCCAATTTCTTGGCACTCCAGATGTTTGGAAGCTACAACTCCCAGCATGCTTGGTTGCTGGGAATTATAGTTTCTAAACATGTGGAGTGGCAAGGTTCAATAAATTTTTAATTAAGCTTACCTCATTTACAATTCTCCTGACCTCCATATAGTAAAGGGCACTCTGACCCCCATATAGTAAAGGGCATCTGACCATATAGTAAAGGGCACTCTGACCCCATATAGAAAGGGCACTCTGACCCACATATGGTAAAGGGCTCTCTGACCCCCAATAGTTAAAAGTGTCACCTGAGAGTTGTAGTTTCAAGCTGTCATTTGCACCGATCTAGCCATTTTTTGCCCCAAACTGAGAAGACCCATCAGGAAGGAGTGTAAAGGCAGATAAGCTCTTGTAACTTCTATGAAGGTGAAGATTTTTTTTTTAACACAGCGCCACCTACTGGTTATTATCCACAATTGAGGCATTTGGGTCTAAAATAAGACTTGACCCGAGTATAAGCCGAGGTGTTAGGTTTTCAGGCTAATTTTAAAGTCTGAAAAATCTCAATTTATATTCGAGTATATACGGTACCCTTCCTATTGACCTGAACTCCACTACAATCTAGTTACAGGCCTACCAATCTATTTCAGCTTTTGTGTCAACCCCACTTTTCTATCCGGCAGGCTCATTTGGGCAGGGCCCTCTTTCCCTTTGTATATGATTGTGTTGTAAATCATCACTTGCCACACTGTGCTGCATGTACTTGCATTACATGCACTACCCTTATTGTAATATGTATGACTTTGTACTATATGCAATACCCTTGCATGTAACATCTATGACTATGCAATTGTAAAGCGCCACAGATAGTGCTGGCACTTTAATAATCCTACTAATAATAACAGAATATAAGTAAACCTTAAATTGTCGACTTAGAGCTAGGCCACACTAAGGTGTGATCAGTTAGCATGTGAGTAAAGCATGTCAGTGCATGACAATGTGGGTGGCTACATTGTTTGTGCTGCAATCTGATTTCAGGGCACTATGATATCACCAATTTTTCTGGCATCACATGCGCCCTGATAATGCAATACTACACAAATCGCAGCACAAACGCACACCAATGTGAAAGAATGTGTGCCACTGCATTTGCGCATTTCACACGTATTAACTCGTTGTAGTGTGGCCACAGCTGTATTCTCCTTTGGATAAAACATACGGTAAACACCAGCATGATTCTGTTGCTTCTGATTTTTAAGACATAATGAAGATGTTCAGGAGTTCAACCCAACCTGGTGTCGGCTCTCAAAACTTCTAGTCCCACGGGCACCATCAAATATTGTTGGTTGGAACAAAAATCCAAATTTTGATGCCGCACAGATTAAATTGCATGTGTCTAATTTAAATTTCTCTGTGAAATTTCACCATTGAAATTCAAAATCTTATGCTGTCAGCAACCCAAGCATCTGTACACATCGTGATTAATTTACACTCTGCATAATATTTACTGTATATATTAGAAAACAGAATTAAGTCATGTACTGAAATTCACATAATAAAACATTTCCTTTAAAGGCCACCAGGCTTAAAGGAAACTGTCATCTCCAATTTTTCCAAACACAAGTTAAATAAAAAAGCCTTCTGTCATACATTCAAATGAACCGTTAAATCAATCTCAAATCAAAAATTGTGGGAAGATTGCGGAAAATTAGAGATGGATAAAACTTCCAAAAATCTGTTCGTCGAGGATTACGGATTTCGAAAAAAGTCCAAAAATTCCAAAATCCGCAAATCCTCCATTAAAGTGAATGGGGGAAAATATTTAGAAATTCCACCTAAAATAACATTTTAAAATAGCTAGTAGGAACTTACTGGGACCTGGGAAAATTGTCCAGGGAACACGTCCCCATGGGAAAAAGCAAAAATAAAAAAGTAGCGCACCCGCGCTAGGGTGCAAAACCTGGCAGATGAAAACTGTATATGCTATAGCTCATCAAACTAAACATATTTAGGAGGTAGAATTAATCAATCCCGGGTACTTTTGTAGCTCCGTAATTTCGGATAATATTCAAAAATCCATGATCCAAAAGTTCCAAAAGTTCTAACGAACCCAACTTCATCTCTAGTCCTCACCCTGGTACAGCATATAGTAGAGTAATTATTATCTTTCACTTTTGCTCCACTTAAAGATAAGTGCACTGTAAAATCAAGTTATGTTCATTTGGAAGCTGCAGCTTTAAAAATTCGTCTTGCCATATTTTTTTTTTTACTATGTCCTCCAGATCCTAGCTTTGTGCCTTGAAAGTTGCTGACATCTTGTTACTGGTTGCTGAATGTTAAGCTCTGCCCCTCTGAGATTCCTATGCTTTCTCCTGCTTGAGCCTCAAACAGTAATGCCTGTGAGTTCCGTGCACAGGAGGAAATCTCAGAGGGGCGGAGCAGTTAACATTCAGCAAACCAAGTAACAAGATATCAGCAACTTCCAAGGCACAAAAGCTAGGCTCTGAAGGGGTATAGGTAACAAAAAAAAATATGGCAATGGTTATTTTTAAAAGCTGCAGTTCAAATGAACATAACTTTGATTTTACAGTGGCACTTATCTTTAAATGAACCAAATGCAATCAAAAACATTTTGCTTGTCAAGATGAATACAAACTTCTTTTAATTGTCTAACACTGAAAGGGTTAAATATAATGTATTAAAACAAGAATTCATCTCTGCATTGGGATTAAAACCTAAGTATATATTTCTGTACAAACCAGTTCTGTTTTAATGGTTGCATTTAAATTAATAGTAAAATACACTTTAATTATCAAAACTTTTTTTTCTCTTTTATATGATTATTGCCAAGGATTTGCTTTTTTACTATGAATTTGTGTTATTTGCCTAAAAGCTCAGGGAAAATGTTAGATTGTAATATTGGTGTAGACATAAATGAACAAAGTTATACTTGATTCATAAATATCCTTGAACCAACATCGACTAATCATCTATGTGTCCTTTTAGACTTCAATATAAATGTCTCACAAAAAGATGACTTATTTGGGTTAAAGGTTGTATAAATGGATGCTATAGAAGCTTTCAAAACATACGGTCGTAGGATTGCATGTCTAATGGTTCCAAAAATATGTTATCTTTTCATGCTGTCGAATGTCTCATTACTTTATTGTGAAAGCTGAATAGAAAAATAGAAAGCTGAAAAAAATGACGCTATGTACGCAAAAATGTAAAATATGTTGTCTGATATTTTAAAACTTGCACTCTATCACAACCGAGAGAAGTCAAATGCTTTTGATGCGGTTTAATCCAATAAGGAGGTCCACACTGAGGATGCTTAATCGTTATATTGCAGCCCACTACTACAATAATAACTGCAATGACCTGATGGTATATGACCTTTCTTCATGGGTATTGCTTCCTTTAGAAAACCAGATCTATCACATAACTTAAAACACATTCACGGAATTGCATACCTACAATTTCCCTATACTAAAATATCATGAGCCAATTAAATAGAAATTTAATGGTTTGAATTTCATTTTATGCCTACAGTATTATGGCCCATTTATTGTATATACCTAGCTTACGCTGGGACAGATATCCTATGTAGCGAAAGTATTTTACAGAATATCAGTTCATTAAGCTAAACCTAACAAAATGGCAAAAAGTGGTTCATATATGGCTCACAGGTAGGACTATATACTAGAAAATTGGAGCACAAGGTATATTTTTACTTTACTTTGTTTTTTTTTTTTTGAACCAAAAATGCCTGCTTTTGATCTCCACCAGTCAGGTTTGATGCCTAAAAAGTGTATATATGCAGGCCCTATATAGGCCCTTTGAGAACAAGGAAAACACCCTTCAATGCCCCCTCTAAGACTCTGCGAACCCTACCAGCTGCCCACATGAGTAGATGGGGCAGTAGGTGGCCCCTTCAGCAATGACCACACCCTTAGCAGTAAGGCATTGGTGGACCCAAAAGGGGCAGCTAGAGGAAGGAGGTGGGCAGAGTATTTAATATGACACACAATTATTAAACTTAAAGTCATTTTGTGCATCCCTATTTGTAATTCTGAAAACAGATTTTTAAAAATTCCTACATTTTTTAATACAAAAATCATATTAAAAAGTATGTGGTTTCATTTTGCCAGAAACATTTCAAAATGTAATATATTACATATGTAGCTATATTTACCTATTTTGACAAACTCAATAACTCTCTCTCTCTCTCTCTATCTATAGATATATATATATATATATATATATATATAATATAATATATATATATATTATACCTTTTGGTGTGCTGGGGAAGATAGATACAGAGAGAGGGAGGGAGGGAGGGGAGGGAGGGAGGGACGGATGGACGGATGGACAGACAAAACGACAGACAGATAGATACAGGACAGATAGATATAGATAGATAATAGATAGATAGATAGATAGCTAGATAGATACAGATAGATAGATAGATAGAGAGATACAGATTAGATAGATAGATAGATAGAGAGATAGATAGATAGAAGACAGACAGACAGACAGACAGAACAGACGACAGACAGACAGACAGACAGACAGACAGATAGATAGATAGATAGATAGATAGATAGATAGATAGATAGATAGATAGATAGATAGACAGAAAGATAGATAGATAGATAGATACAGATAGATAGATAGATAGATAGATAGATAGATAGATAGATACAGATAGATAGATAGATAGATAGATACAGATAGATAGATAGATAGATAGATAGATAGATAGATAGATAGATATACAGACACAGATAGATAGATAGATAGATAGATAGATAGATAGATAGATAGATACAGATAGATAGATAGATAGATAGACAGACAGACAGACAGACAACAGAGAAGACAGACAGACAGATAGATAGATAGATAGACAGATAGACAGATAGATAGATAGAAGAAGCAGACAGACAGAAGCACAGACAGACAGACAGACAGATAGACAGACAGATAGATGAGATAGATAGATGATAGAATAGATAGATAGATAGATAGATAGATAGTAGACACAGAAATAAGGATAGATAGATAGATAATAAATAGATAGTGACAGATAGACAGAAAGATAGATAGATAGATAGATAGATAGATAGATAGATACAGATAGATAGAAGTAGATAGATAGATAGATAGATAGATAGACAGAAAGATAGAGATAGATAGATAGAATAGATCTAGATAGATAGAGATAGGAAGATAGATAGATAGATAGATAGATAGATAGATAGATAGATAGATGATAATGATAGATAGACAGATAGAAGATAGATAGATAATGTTTAATTAGTTGTTTTCTTTTATTTCTCTAGAAATGTTTTAATTTTCCGATTCAGCATTCATATTTTCCCCCTTATATTCCTTGTACACAGTTGAAGCCATCGTCAGTTAAATTCAATATTTCTTTACCCGAGCATTGCATCTTGTTCAATTTCTTTCCTGCAAACGAGGATCCACATGTTCAATTGGATTCCAAAAATAAACCTCTTTATTCACACTGCTTATGCTATTATATTGTTGCACAGCTGGGCAGGCAAAGGGTCATTCCATTATCCAGAATGAGATAACTGAGTATTAGGGCAGCCAAGCTCTTTGACTTTATGCCCTTTGTGGTAATGGGTCTTTTTTACGGCTTTAACCAATGTTTTCTACTTGGTATTTGATAAAAAAAAAGGTAAGGTTCCATTAATGCTTTATCTTTCTGCTATGCAGCTAGTTTGGTAAAGAAAGAAAAGGTGTAGATTTTTTTTATAAAACTGCTCTGTGTTCATATGAAACCTGCATCTGATCTTGCTATAAATATAAGTTACCACAGGATAATAGCCAAGAAGCAGTTTTTAGTTAACGCATGTTGCAATAGTTCCTGTGGAACTGAACCAGCTGAGGGGCTAAAGATAAAGAATAAAATCAAATGCGGCATATAGATTTGAGTCAATTTCTTTTTTCAATTTATTGAAGCTGTTGGTCAATAAGACTTTCCTTGCAAATTTCTAATCAAGGTGATGACAAGCAGGATAGGTACTGTGCATATGAATTAATAAAAGCCATATGGATAAATTATCATACATTGTATTATTTATATTGTGTTTAGCTATATGGTAATGATCAGCATCTAAAAAAAAAGAGAAAATATATAAATGATTTATACCTCGGCTTCTGGGCTGCTACAAATGCAGTGTAATTGGTAAAATGCTGGATTAGGAAAGACAAAATTCAATAAGCAAAGTTACACTCTTTGAAAATAAATTTGTAAATACTGTAATTAATGTAATATCAAATTCAGCAGTGTGTAGAAATAAAATAAATGGCAAATGATTAAAGGGAGAGCAATAGTGCGTATAACTTTTCCAAAACAGTTAAAATGAAAAGTATAAGGGAAAGGAGGTAGGATTGGTACTTTCTACCTCCCAATATCATTTCTATGAGGAGCGGCAGTATGATAAAAAACGTCTCTGACAGGCTTTTTTTTTTAATGCAGAAAGGCCAGGGAACTAAACTGGCAGAAGTTAAACTGTATGCACGTAGGACCTCAATGAAACAATATTGGGATGTGGGAATAGTCAATCCCACCTCCCTGTCCCAGGTACTTTAAATTTCTAAAAAGTAAATTTTACAGTATAGTTAATTATTATTAAAGAAAACCCATGGTAGAATAATGTATAGATGCCTTGAGCATTTGGCCCAAGGCATATCAGTTATGTGTAACTTAGGGGGGATGCAATATGGAGTGGAAATCAGCAAGAATTACTGCATGACCAGAACCAGAAGGTTAGGATTTGCCACTTACTGCTTCCCTCAGTTACTATGTAGCACAAATGTAATGATTAATGATTATTGCATCGGCTTGCCAACGCCATTAATGAAAATGGTGCAGACCTGCCAATAAACTGAAGCCAATGCTAACCGATATTAAATCATGTAGCATGGTTTTACTCTATTTTGCCTAATATTGGCTATTATAAATCTCCCCTTATTTGTATAATTAATATTCTGCTAAAACATTCTTTACAACTGGCAGGAAATGTCAGAGATGTTGGCTGGAATTGTGCACACAGAGGAATTAACATGGATGAAGTTGTGAATTTGTAAACTTTTATCTTGCTATAACCAAATAAACATACCCTATAAAACCATGTGGGAGTTGGACTTCCCGATTACAGAGATGTAGTATTTTTGATAAAACAATTTGTGTTCAAAACTACAAAAGTATTTTTTATTTACTGCCAAGCATTTGTTAACCTTTATCTGTACAACAACAATATAAGGTTCAAAAAATAATCAACAGAGAAACAGTTCCCGACACGGACTCTATTGTTGCAATTTACAAATTATCATAAATATCTAAAATGAATTATGATGTCATTTTTTTCAAGGTTGTCCAAACATGTATTAAACAGTGTTCTTACCATGCTTTTTATTTTTTACCATAGAATGCTGATGTACCTATATTCTTTTCTTCCAATAGGCATAAACTGTTATAAACCAGATGAGTGATAGTTAGGTTTGCAGTTTATTTCAAAGTGACCTTGTGATGTCAAATTAAACTAATGGGGCTTCTACTATCATGTTTAAAGAAGAATTAAAATTTTAACCTAATATGAAAGTTTTTCTCCCCAGAACAACTAACATTGTAAGATTCTTCTAGTAAGTTGCATTTAGTACATGTAAGTAATAATTCTGTAACAAAAAGTCTTCCATTGTTGTTGCCAGTACAACTCACAGCCCATGTTGGCTTCAAAGAGCCACACACCCCTTTGAGCACATAGCCCAAGAAGTCACAAATTCAAATCCCCTAGTTACTTATGAAACAATACAACATAGTCTACTGCCTGAGTTTATCACTTTTTTGTTTGTTTGTTTCCACCATGTTTCTACAAAAATATGTTTCTTCATATGTACAAATTTTGTGCTGCGAATATGTAGCGCTATATAAGAAAATAAAATTACTTTACTGTGACAGTTTGGCCCTTAAGAGCAGCTTGGGCCTTGTTATGGAAATATTCTCCACAGTCTTTCAGGGAAATGAAGCAAACACAGTTCAGGCTTAAATTTAACATCTTTAACCCTTTCACGCCACAGAGATATTCACGATCTGTGCAGTGAATGCAACAAACTGCACAGACGTGTGATATAGATCTGTGGTTCCCCCTCCAAAACATTTTTCCCCCTGCTAGGGGCGAGGGGGGCAGCATTCAACTGGCCCCCTACCCCCTCGAATCCCCCCTGGATTCGTCCAAAATCCGAGGGGGGGGATCAGGGAGATATGGTACCCCTTTTCCTGTGATCGCCGGTGAGCTGTGGTCCCCGTGGAGAATCACAGAAGCGGAAAGGGAGACCCCGGTGACTCACAGAACTTCCTCCTTCACCGGGGTCTTTCCCTAGAATGTACCATGCTGCCCATGTGGTCTAGTGAGGTACTGCAGTGTGATCTCATATAGAGCATGCTGCAGTACCTGATTATAGCACAAGCTGTCATGCTTGACAGCTTACTATACATTTTGTAAATGGAACTAAAGTTCCATTCACAAATAGGATTTTTCTAAGTCTTTGCTACTTAGCGAAGACTTAGAAAAAAAATGGGGACAGAGATCAAAATTTGGTGGATCACTTCTGATCACCAAATGTATTGATCTTGCCAAGAATGAAAAATCCTCCTGGAAAATGATTTCGGGATAAGTGATTTTCGATCGGATTTCGAATTGGAAAAACGGGGCATTTATGCCTCATTCCAGTCGGTATCATTAACTAAGATGATTGATGAGCATCTTTGGGAATGATCCCAAATTAAATGGGGAATTGCACACAAAAAAAATCTTAAAGTGATACAACACACCTTTTTTTTTTACACCAAAAACTTTAAATTCAGCAAAAAAAAAAAAACAAAATGTCTTTTCAACGCTTCACAATGTCCCCGGTGCTATCGCTAAGAGTAAACGCGGATCAATTTCTGATTCGGGACTAAGGCTATTTCAGGAAACTAGCCAAGTAGGGAATTTTGCAAGAGGGGTCCCAACAAAAGACCGGATTAACTTTTTAGGATCAGTAAAAGTGTTGCAAAAACTTTGGGACCTCTCAGTATACTAACATTCGGTCATTTTCACTAAAAACTACCACAAAAGGGGAGGGAGTGGGATGGAGGTGTGGGGGGTGGGTTGTGGCATTTTTATGTTTTTCTGTAAATTGCAATTGCGCCAGGATCCCATTTGAGTACGTTGGTGGCCCGTCTCGTGTTTGCACCAACTCATGACATACGCGTTGATTCAGGATCATGTGGGAGAGGGTAGATGGGTTGTGTGTGTTTTTTTACTTGACAACGTGGGGTTTATAGGAGGTTTCAAACCATTGCGTCTCTATTTTATTTTTTCACAAAAATCCTAAAAAGCTAGCGACTTTTGGATCAGTGGGTTCTGGAATTCTTCATGCATGTATGAAAGCATGGCGATGGTAAACGTAGTGAAGGTGTGTAGATTTCCAAAAATGATATAGTTCGGGGGGGAATTTCATGTTTCTGGACTGTTTCCTTAGAAAAAGTGTGGGCTGTTCAAATGTACAGAGCACTTGATGTTTTTCTTTAATTGATTGTGCATGTGTCCACGTTTGAGTAGTGGTGGCCACGTCTTCTGTGTGCATTCCACAATAGGGGCATACCGTTTGGATTCAGAAACAGGGGGACGATTGAGTATTTAGTGGGGGGAGGTGAGTTTTGTGGGGGGAATTTACCAAGTTTGGGGGCTGTTGGAAATGACCAGAGCACTTGATTTTTTTCTTGTAATTAGCAATTGTGCATGCGCTTTCCGATTTGAGCTAGTTGGTGGCAGTCTCTGGGTACATCCACGCATATGCATAGTTTGATTCAGAACATGTGGGAGAGTGAATTTAGTGGGGGGGGTATTTGTGGGGGCATTCCAAGTTTTGGGGCCTGTTTGAAATTACAGAGCACTTTGATTTTTTTCTGTAATGTACACTTGTGCATGCGGTCCGATGAGCTAGTTGGTGGCCACGTCTCTGTGTACATCCACGCATTATGGCATACTGTTTGATTCGAACATGTGGTGAGAGTGAATATAGCTGGGGGGGGGTATTTGGGGGGCTCATTTCCAAAGTGGGGCTGTTTGAAATTCAAGAGGAACTTTGATTTTTTTCTTGTATACACTGTGCATGGTCCCATCTTGAGCTAGTGGTGGCAAGCTCTGGTGTGCACCCACACTATGGGCAACCGTTTGATGCAGGATATGTGGAGATGATTGATATTTAGTGGGTTTTTGCTTGTCAAAAGGGGTTAGGTAGGATTTCAAAACCCTTGAATCATCTTATTTATTTTTCAACAAAAAACGCGGATTTCTGGACAATGGGTCTGGAATTCTTCATGTATGCATGAAAGAATGGCATGTAACGTAGCTGAAGGTGTGTAGATTCCAAAAAATATTTAGTTTGTTGCGGGGGAAATTTACCTGTTTGGGGACGTTCTTAGAAAAAGTTTGGCTGTTCGAATAATCAGAGCACTTGATCTTTCTTTGTTAATTGCATTGTCATGCGTCCCCATTTGAGCTAGTTGGTGGCAGCTCTGGTGTGCATCACGATAAGGCATAACGTTTGAGTCAGAAAATGTGGGAGATTGATATTTGTTGGGGGTTTTATTGTGGGGGGATTTCACAAGTTTCTTGGGGCTGTTTGAAATTACAGAGCAACTTTGATTTTTCTGTTAATACACTTGTGACATGGCCCATTTGAGCTAGTTGGTGTGCCATGTCCTGTGTAATCCACGCATATGGCAATACCGTTTGATTCAGGCATTTTGGAAAGATGATAATTGACAAGTTTTTTTTACATGACATGGGAAATTTGCCATGATTTTAACTTGAATTGTATTTTTATAAAATTTTTCCTGAAAATTTGGTTTGGTATTAATAAAAAGCGAAGAAATTTAAGAAATGCGCCACACACCATGGTGGTATTGCATCATAAAGGAATCACACCATTGTGTAGCTGAAGTGTGTAGATTCCAAGAATATATTAGTTTGGTGGGGGGATACTTCTAATATAGAGGGGTTGTTTAGTCTGACAAATCTGAAAAGTTGCTGTAAGTGGGCCATTGTCATTGGGCTCACTTTGTGGCTAGTTGATTCCACGTGTGCGTGTGTGTAACCATTACATAGGGCCTACCGTTTGATCAGGACATTTGGCGAGATTGTGATTATGTGTTAACTTTTATTTACATTACTTGGATTTTGGCAGTATTTCTAACCTTGGAGTGGTATTTTTTCCAAAAAAATTTGTAAAAATCCTGCTAAAACTGGAAATCTTACGAAGAAATGTTTGCCCACACCTTGATGTTACGAAATGAGCAAATACAGAATTTCTAGATTAGAATAAAGGTTGTTGTGTGGGATTCGAGAAATATATGGTTGTGGGGGTTGTTTTGTGGGGAAAAATTGCAGACTTGTTCCATTAGATTTGTGGACTGAATTATTGTGCTGTTTACTGAGCCATTTGGGCATTGTTCAACTTGGTGTCTTTTGGCTTCCACGTCCCCGTGTAACCAACACATATGGACACCGTTTGATTCGGACATTTGGGGGGAGATTGATAGTTTAGTAGCTTTTTTTTTACATGCCATGGGTGGTTTGGCATGTTTCTACCTGTTTGAGTTGTTTTGTTCATTTTTTCAGAAATGCGAATTTCTACAGAAGAACTGCGCCACACAATGAGGGTATGAATGAACAAATCTAAAGCGTACGTAGCTGCAAGGTATGTAGGTATTCTGAGAATATATAGGTTGTGCGGGGGGGTTATTTCCAAGTTAGAGGGGTGTTTCAGTTTGAAATCTGGGAACTGGTTTGTATGGCTCACGCGCCATTGTTTTACTATGGAGACCGTTGATCAGGACATTAGTAGGAGATTGATTATTTGGAAGTTTTTTTTACATTACATGAGGTTTGGCTATGGATTTCTACCTTTGTGAAGTTGTTTTGTTGTATTAGTGCTTGTGAAGGTTCTCATTCATCAGGTATGGGTATATTGTGTGTAGTCAATTAGGATCAACTGGACTGGAAAATGTAGTTCTTGAAGACGTTTTGCTAGTCATTCGAACTGCTTTCTCAATTCAGAATGAATTGAGAAAGCCAGTACGGAATGACTAGGAAACGTCTTCCAAGAACTGACATTTCAAGTCCAGTTGATCTAATGAATACAACAGATATTGGTTTTGTGTTCATTTTTCAGACAAATGCGAAACTTCTTACGAAGAACTGCCCACACCATTGGATGGTTAGGAATGGAATAATCTACTGCGTTACATAGCTGAAGGTGGTGTAGATTCACGAATATATAGTTTTATGGGGTTTTTTCTAGTACATGGGGTGTTTTGTGGATTTAAAACTTTTTGCAGATCGTCCAAATTAGAGTGCATGTGGCTAATATTTTCGCCGTTCTGAGCCACGTGCATTGTCTCACTTTGTGGCTTTCGCGCCACGTCTGACACGGTAACCCACATATGGCATGACCGTTTGATTCAGGCACATTGGGGTGAGATTTTATATTGTGGTAACTTTTTTTACATTCCATGGGGTTTTGGCATGATTTTACCTTTTGAATGTGTCTTGATTGTTCATTTTTTTGAAAATCTGAGTAAAAGTCGCAAAAACTTCTACCGGAGAACATGCGCACACACCATGATGAGAGAATGAACGAACTACAGACGTTACATAGCTGAAGGTGTGTAGATTTCAGGAATATATAGTTGTGGGGTGGTATTTTGAGTGGGGGGGGTTGTTTTGTGAAGAAAACTGCAGACTGTTCAACATCAAAACTGCCTATTTTTTTTTCATGCTACTGACATTTGGCATCGGTCACACTTGGGTTAGTTGGTAGCACATGTCTCTGGGTACCACCATGAAGTGGCCATACTGTTTTATTCGGGGGGGTTAGGCTATATTTGAGATGCGTGGTGAACTTTTCCTCCACAGTTTTTTAGATGCAAATTCGCATTTGATTTGCTCTGATTTTACAGTGAGGAAAAAAAAAGGAAAAATGTGAGAAAGTAACTTATCAATTTGACGAAGAAAGGCGTCCAGGGTTATCTGCATTTGATCGAAACTAACCTTACTCGTAAAATCTGGAGGAGTGTGTAGTTTAAAAAACTCACTGTGGGGATATTTTGAGATATTGGTAGATATTCTATGTTAACGTCAGTAGTGGTTATACATTTTAATTTGCTTGTAATGGTTGTATATTTCTAGGAGGTACAGTTTTAGTTTGGGGGGGTCTCTTACAGGAAAAGGGGGTCCCGGTACGGTACCTAACATATATCTGGTATCGTTGTATCGGGGTATCTGAGCTTTTAGAACAGTAAGGATTTTTGTGTGTAACCTTAAGCATAACTATAAGTTAAAAATGGGAAAAAAATCCATGCAAAATGTGCAAACTTTCATTTGTGTACCATATTTCACCCATAATTCCTTGTAAAATTTCAGAAAAGTACAAAATTTGTTACCTGTTATAAGATACACTTTGTGCCGAAAAAAAAACCATTGTATAATATCCTGATTACTGCAAGGTTTCATACTGTAAATAGTCTAAGCGGTTAAGGACAAAATCTGAAAATTCTTCTGGCGTTAACGCAAAAAAAAAAACAAAGAAAATTCTTCTGGCAAGTGAAAGGGGTTAATGGTCTTGCAATGGTGTTACATAAACAAAAACAAAAATAATACAAAACCCTTGCACCATAGCGCTGGCTTATACAGTTCAAGTATCTATCGTTGGGTAGCTACTCAACCCAACACATAAATAACCAAAATAGAAAAACAGGGAATTCAGTTCCAAACACAGAGTGTCTGACTGGTAAGGTTTGATTAGAGATGGACTAGAACTCAAACTCGAGCCCGAGTTCGAGCTGTGAACTATGCGAATCGAAGGCATTCGGACTTCTCAAACTATCCTGCGACCCAGATTAGATATTTTTGATATTTTTCGACTTTCGATACATATCGAATGTTCATTGTTCGAAAGTGCGGTTAAAAATGCCTATTATACTATACGCGAGCATCAAATCGCGAGTGTAAAATGTCAGGTATCTAGGCGCGACACACAAGCATCGATTACGAGTAAAGTTGTCAAGTAAAGCCTCTAGCACGAGCATCGAATCCGTGTGAGTAAAATGTTATACATGGTACCTAGGCGCGAACGAGCTCGAAAAAAAATAGCACGAGTGAGAGTTAAAATTAGATTTTTGACGGTCCTGGATATTCGAACTGTTCACCCAGACCATTGCCCAGGTCCCACGCCATTTACACTAATTTACCTTGATATTTTAATGTATTTCATTTAGAACTTTTCAAAATATTTGATCCCATTGACTTTTTAAGGGGTCCGTTTCGAACTTGCGAAATACCATATAGTTTGAAAGTTTGAAAACGGACGATTCTTTTGAAAAGTTCAAGCCATCTCTAGTTCTGCTTTCGCGCCTCCAAACTCTCGTGTACTCGTGCAGTTAGAGAGGCGAGCGAGAGAGAGAGAGAGAGACACCACCCCAGACTCCTGTTTAAGCACAGGTGTAACATCTACCTGCGTCTTCTCAGGGCTTAATCAAAGAGCTGTGCAGGATCATTACGTGGAATGGAAAAACAGCCCAATCGCGTCCCATTTGTTCCAGACCAGAGACCACTCTAAACGGTCGTGCAAAATTCAACCTGTATGTATATACACACACACAATTTATCTGGGCCTCTATTTTCCACCTATAGGGTAGAGCTGCACAGCAAAAAATTGGACTTATTTATCTTCCCATCTATACAAGACTAGATCTCCTGTCACAATACATATATAGCAGCTCTGTTTTTTTTACTAAACCAGACGTGATTGCTGTCAGCTTCCGGAGAATACAATAGTGAACTGATTTTAACAGGACATTTACCTAATCTACTGCAACAGTGGTTTGGTTGTGCAGTTGCTACAGTGCACAGTTTTGGAAACCAAAATACCCTTGGGGACACAGGTCCCAGGCGTACTTTTTTTTTTGTTTCATTATGTTGCTAGCAAAAGATAACATTCTATATGTACTGGAAAAATCCAACCTAGTAGCTTGTGGAATAAAGATAGAAAGGTTGTCTTGTAGGCAAGGGACAAAGAAGATTGCAGCTCCAATGGGAGGGATCTGGAGAACATTCAAAATTGGGTGTTGCAGAATAATCGTAAATTACAACGCGTTTTATTCTGCTGTCTTCTGATGTCCACAAGATTGCTGCAAACGTTTCAGGCAGTTCTTGCGTCCATTAAAGTGCAAATGTTTGTGAAACTTATGCAAAAGTGCGAATAAAAAATATAATATGATTTACAAAGTGAAGATAATACAGTGTTTGCCAACTGACCCAGTTATATAATTAATACAGAATTTGAGGCACAGGACAAGAAAGCAATGAACTCAATGAGGAGTGGTGACACACAAACTAAAGATTATAATGTGACACACTTAAGAGAAGAAAAAGAAGAAGAATGCTGCACCCACTAAAATGCAGTATCATATAATATATAATATATATATGACAGATAGGGGCACTCCAGGCCTGCAACAAAATAATTTATTATAACATCAACCGGATTCGACGCGTTTCAGCAATACACGGGCTGTCGTCAGGGATACGACATTATTGGACAGGTAAGTGTTTAAAGGGATCTCCACTGGTAAAAGTCACCTGGTTTGTAAGGATTTAGATTATGTGGATGGTGGTGGAAATGACCTGGCAGTATCTGTGTTCTTTTGGACAGTAGTTTAGAAGAAAGAAATCCCTGAGTTTGTCCCCGAACGCTTTGGATGGTGCAGGGACCGCCCCACTTTCATGACTGCCTGCAGGTAAAATGTCTGACGCGTGTTTCCTTTAGTGCATGAGCGAAGAATGTGAGAGGATCCGTCGGCCTGCGGGTCTGGGCGATTCTACACACACACACACACACACACACACACACACACACCAAACACCACACACACTGAGTTCACTGCTAAATGGAGGGAAGAATAATCAACATGACCATCACAGCAGCTTGCCTACCTCACAATTAATGGGGGAAAGTAATCAGTCGGGGGTACTTCCTTTTTCTCTCTCCCACTCCCTCCCATACCAGAGTGCCTCTATTCCAGCATTCCCTATGAAATCAATCTTAGAGTTAGGACACAAACAAATATTTATTAAAATCAACACAAGTTCCCCTGTATTTGTACTACAGTAATTGGAAGAGGGGTTAACTTGTCCACCTGTCTCTCTCTGCATAAATCAGCTGGAAAAATTAACTTAGAGAGGTCAGGGAGGAAAGATTTCTTACTGCAGCCATGTGGGTGTGTCGCTTTACATGATGATGCACATTGAGTGACAGCACTCCCAGCCACAGGGGAAGACACCCCCCAGGAAACATGCAACAATTTTCCTGCGCTGCCCCCATCAACATGAAAGGGAAATTCTGGGGGAATGGAAAAAAGGTTAGGTGGGAGGGTTGGGGATGGTTGTACTTTAAAGAAAACCAAAAAAAAATGTTTTCCTCTCTAGTGGAGATTAACCTTTTAAATAGAAAAAACAAAACCCCTCCAAACCCTCCACATCTTCCTATCGATAGTGCACAGTGAAGATAAACGAGTTGTACATGATAAATACAAAAGATTAAAAACATAAAAACATGGAAAAAACATGGGTCCGAGATAAATAAGTAGTAATAACAATGAGCGCGAAAGATATTCAATAAACTAAAATAGTTTTACAATACTCTTAATCACAATGGACTATCGGACTGGACTCAATATGTATTCACGGCCTACGGATAGCAATCAGTGACATGATAATTATATATTTCAGCCACGTGTTGTAGGCGAAAAAGCGGTCGATCCGTTTGATGTTAAAAAATTATTTGTTTGCAGTCCCATGGAGTGCCCCTAGCTGTCATTGTATATTGTGAATGCCGGAGGCACCCGGGATCCATGTGTGAGCAAGGGAGGAGTGCATCTGGTCACAGTTTGTTATTATATATATATATATATTATATATTATCTATATATATATATTACCTGAGGAAGGGGCATGAACGTTGATGTGTTTTGCAGCAATAAAAGAAGCAGTCACCATTGTAGTGTGCTCCTCTACTTTTCCTTGCTTGGATGTTGAAGCCCTGGACGGGGTAGGGGGGCTGAGGAGGATTGCACAACCATATTTGTCTGGCCAAGGAGCCAAAGCGGTGTGCCATTGCGGCATTCTTGGAAACGGGGATATATATAGTATATACCTTATTTTCATCAACTTAGCACAATGAGGCTAGCACCAGAAACTGTAAGTTAAAATCACTTAAAACCAATATATAAAAACACAGAAGTGATCCCTAGCTCCATGGGGTTTAAAGCAGTGCAGTCATCCCTTTTGTTTTATATATCTAGTATTTCTAATGCACCAGCACAAATGTTTTTTCTGTATACTTTTTACTATTTTTTTTTTTGTTGCTATTATCAAATCAAAAAATTTAATTTTTGCCACATTTCAGCAGCATGGTTTTTTTCTTCACTGGCAAAAATACCACATGGTGGATGGAAAGTATTTATACAGTGTGGCAGAGTAATTTACCACAAGTCCAAGATTGGTGCTAGCACCTTGAAAATAGGTAACTTTGTGAATGGAAAGAACATTTTAACAAATTAATGCGGAAAAAAAAAAACCACCATGGTGTGTTTATCCTATGGATAAAATTACCCTTGTGAGTTTTTTTTACCAATATCATATGATAGTAAAGCGATAGCAATAAAAAAAAAGCGAATACATTAGACTCTTCGGATTAGGGAGATTGTAATACTACCTCAGCGCCTTTGGGCCCACGCTTAGTAATCACGTATGTGGGGATAAGGATAATTAAGTAACACAAAAAAACTAATGCTATGGATTTGTACGGGGGGTGCCTGTTGCATTAATTGATGCCACATAAGAGTTACATGTAAACCACATATAACCTGATATTTAATTGGGAAGCATAGCTATTTTGTATCCATTAGTGGCTAATTACACCTACCTGTATGTATTACAACTAAACAAATTGCTATAAATGTCATGAGTTATTTGCACCAATAAGACCCAAGAAAAACCTATAAAGAAGCAGAAACATTCACATGTTTGATCATGCTATTTAAAATGCTTTATCCATGAACTGGAGGGTTGCTCTAATCTTAATCTGACTGTTTTATGATATATTTCTCATATCGGGACATTAGGGAAATATTTCATATTTATTGGAAGTTTTAGGGACCAAGAGTGAAAAAGCACAGTGGAAAACCTGGACTATGGGGCCCAAACCAAACCATGCAATCAAAATTATATTAAATTGGTGATATATATATGATTTCTAATATTATGATATGATGATATATTATTTTTGAAGGGCATGTCAACCCCCCAAAACTAAAAATTAAACCCATGCTGCTTCACTGTGTAAGTTATAACAAATCCTTCCCTTACATCTCAGATCTAAATGGTTCTCATGCAGGCCAATTCAAAGTCAGAAAAGCTGAAGATAGAAGCCTTTATATGTGCAATGTGGAACCCTCCCTAGTTAGAGATGGGCGAGAACCTCGAACTTAGGTTAGAGTCCGAATTATCGAGTTCGAAGCAGACTCGGACTTTCTAGAAAACTATCCTGGCCCCAGAGGTCTCGGACTTTCGAAGAAAGCATAATTTGTAACAAGTCCTTATTACACCCATAAGTCTATATAGGATAGGAAAAATGGGGTATAAAAAGAAGAAGGAAAATGGGTAAAGAATAAGGACAAGGGTAAAATAGAATAAGGACAATGAGGTAAATAGGAATAAGAAAAATAGTAGGTAAATAAGATAGGAAATGAGTAAAATAGAATAGGCAAAAGGGGTAAATAGAATAAGGCAAATGGGTAAATAGAATAAGGAAAATGGGGTAAGTGTAAATAGGAAAGGAAAATGGGTTAGGTAAATAGGATAGTAAATGGGTAATATAATAAGGAAAATGGTTAAATAGGATAGGAAAATGGATGAATAGAGAGAAAAAGGATTAAGTGAAATTGGAAAAAACAGAAAAACAGATTTAAAGTTAGATGTGTGTAAACCCCCCCCCCAAAAAAAAAAAAAACAGGGAGTTTATTTAATCCTTCGATAAAGCAGTAACGTTACCACTTTATTACAAACAGGATCCAACAATTTGGTCAGGCCCTCCCACATTCAGTCCCCCCGTTTCTATGGTAGCCCCATTAGGGAAAGGACTTGCCTCTCTGCTCTACTGTATGTGTAAAGTAATTCAGAAGAATGAAAAAGTTATATTAAATATATTGTACCGGATAGTGGATCCTATGGGATCCAGGTGTAAATAATATCCTTATAAATAGTCGCGCTACTGCGTTAATTGTTGCACCGATTATAATCTGAGAACTAAGGCAGCGACAAACAAAGAAGGTATCTCTCTCCCTCCCACCCCTCAGTCATGCAGCGATCTGCCATCCACTGTCCAGCCCCCAACGGCAAACACGTGGATGTTTGTTAGTTCCAGTGTTTACCAGCCATTGGGGGGGTGTTCTGCATCAATAAACGGAATGTTAGCAGTGATAGAATCTTAAAAGGAATCAGAGGTTAGTGTTATAATCATGCAACTTCTGACCTGGTCCTGTGTTTTCTTCATTGCTGCTTGCTGTTGTTTTTGAGAGAGGGAGGAGAGGAGGAGTGCTGATAGACGTGCACTTAATCTTTTTCTAATATATATATTCATTGCTCTTGTCACGGTCCTGCAATGTCTATCTGTCTGTCTGTACTGAGATCTATTCTAAATCTATATATGGTGTCTGTTTCTAATATCTGTCTGTCTGATAGAATTTTAGATATACAGAAGAAAGATAGGTGAGTAGATAGATGATATAGAAAGGACAGATAGCGAGAGCGGGACAGATATGGGGGGTTTAGAATGCCTTAACAGTTTAAAAAGCCAGGGGGGTTGTCACATATGAGTGGTAGGGAGTAGTGTTGTGTTTACAATTAATTTCCTCTTTAAATGAGAGGGAGGGGTAGGTTATAAAGATATGCACCCCACTGCAAAATTTAAGGACTATTAGAAGTACCTTGAATTCAGTGCCCTGTATAAAGCATGAGGCCTGCGGTCTTTTGCTTGTATATGCTCATGAACTCCTGGTGACTTATAATATGCTTAGAATTTACAGTAGGGGGTGCATTATCCACTATATACTATTCATGCGGCCATTTTTCTCCAATAATTAGAGACTATATACAAACATCTTTTAGTCGTTAATGTGATTTGTGATTATACATACAGAAAATGAAATAAGAAAAGTCTATGATTTTTTTTTTAATGAGAGGCAGAAATAACAATGTAGTTGTAGTGTTGTGTATAATTATTGGGATATCTCCTGATTTTTTTTTAACAGTCTTTTTATGTAGAAGCTGCCAAATTACATGTCACCTTGGAGGGCATATTTTCTGTACTTCATAGCATCTTCAATAGCAAACTCATGAATATTTACTTTGCTGATTAGATATTCAGCAGTGAGAACAAATAAAAAATGCTAGTATTTGCATATTCTGCAGCTATTAGACATGCAATAGACAGATAGGGAAGAAACAGGAGATCCTTTTACATAAGAGTGAGAAAAATGTTCATTGCATAATAAAACTGACTTTGAAAGTTACTGCTCTCAATCCAGGAATGTCAAATGTTCCAGCATTAGTGCAAGTACCACCAGCTAGCTGGAAGAGTGTTGTTTACATAATTGTAAAAAAAAAAAAAAAGACTGCAGTTACTTTAGTAACCAAATCAAAGTTTACCAATAATATATCCTATTCATACAAATGTATAGGGCCGATAATCCTATTCATACAAAATGTATAGGGCCAAATGTATTTCACAATTATTATTATTATTATTGTGAATTTATATAGCGCCATCATCTTCTGTAGCGCTTTACAATTACATGGATACATACACATACACTTGTTTTGCTAGTGCAATAAGAGAGGGCAGTGAAACTTTCTTCAATGCTTCAAACACACTGTATAGAGGTTCCTTATTCTACAGGCAAGGCTTGTCCAAGTCTTTCCCAATGTCTTTGTCCAAGTACAAGTAAAGAAAATGGAAGCTACAGTAGGATTATATAATAATAAATTGAGACATAGTACACCTATGGAGACCAACTACCTCCAATGGTTTAGAGAAAACACATATCTATATTTAGTAATATCTATAATTAGTTCCAGGCCTCAGTGACCTCCAGAAACATGTTAGCTGGCAGAAAAATACTTAGCAGAAACTTGCCAAGACACCTACACACATCCATTCTACTTGATTGCTACACAATTTTGTAAAATGATGGCCTTTTTTTGTTGTGCTTAGGTTATTTCTGCGTTTGTCTGTGTGTGTGTGGGGTGGGGGGATGTTGGATCTCAAGAAAATGTCCCTAACCCCATTACACCACCAGCTTGAACTGTTCACATGAAGCAGGATGGATCCGTGCTTTCATGTTGTAATCCTGACCCTACCACCTAAAGACCTATTGACAGTTTTCCCATCTGGCCCGAGAGCAGTACTCCATATTTGTTCTTCCTTCTCTCTCCACGAGGCACCTTTGTGGTGTCACCTTCACTGACCATCTCATACAGCCGCAACAGCTACTCTGTGGCTAATGTTTTCAGCTCTGGGTCAATCCTGCCTGGCCCGAGAGCAGTACTCCATATTTGTTCTTCCTTCTCTCTCCACAAGGCACCTTTGTGGTGTCACCTTCACTGACCATCTCATACAGCCACAACAGCTACTCTGTGGCTAATGTTTTCAGCTCTGGGTCAATCCTGCCAATCCTGCCTGGCTCGAGAGCAGTACTCCATATTTGTTCTTCCTTCTCTTTCCACGAGGCACCTTTGTGGTGTCACCTACTCTGACCATCTCATACAGCCGCAACAGCTAATCTGTGGCCAATGTTTCAGCTCTGGGTCAATTCTGCCTGGCCCGAGAGCAGTACTCCATATTTGTTCTTCCTTCTCTCTCCACAAGGCACCTTTGTGGTGTCACCTACTCTGACCATCTCATACAGCCGCAACAGCTACTCTGTGGCTAATGTTTTCAGCTCTGGGTCAATCCTGCCTGGCTCGAGAGCAGTACTCCATATTTGTTCTTCCTTCTCTTTCCACAAGGCACCTTTGTGGTGTCACCTACTCTGACCATCTCATACAGCCGCAACAGCATCTGTGGATAATGTTTCAGCTCTGGGTCAATCCTGCTGGCCGAGAGCATTACTCCATATTTGTTCTTCTCTCTTCCACGAGGCACCTTTGTGGTGTCACCTACTCTAACCATCTCATACAGCCGCAACAGCTACTCTGTGGCTAATGTTTTCAGCTCTGGGTCAATCCTGCCTGGCCCGAGAGCAGTACTCCATATTTGTTCTTCCTTCTCTCTCCACAAGGCACCTTTGTGGTGTCACCTACTCTAACTATCTCATACAGCCGCAACAGCTACTCTGTGGCTAATGTTTTCAGCTCTGGGTCAATCTTGCCTGGCCCGAGAGCAGTACTCCATATTTGTTGTTCCTTCTCTCTCCACGAGGCACCTTTGTGATGTCACCTACTCTGACCATCTCATACAGCCGCAACAGTTACTCTGTGGCTAATGTTTGCAGCTCTGGGTCAATCCTGCCTGGCCCGAGAGCAGTACTCCATATTACAAAGTGTGGGCCTGCTGTAACTCAATGGTGCTGTTCCTATGAAGCCTTACCCGTTCACCCGCTTTCCCTTGCAGGAAGCATACTCTGAGGGAGAGAAGCCAATGGGGTGAGGGGTATGTCCAGTGGGGCCAAGCCTGCCTACAAACTGCAGTGGACATTATGTAACCAGTACCCCCATCGCCTTCTTTCCTTGTTGTGTGCAAACTACTATATAGGAGAATGTGGCAATGTGATGTGTGTAATGGCATAATGATAATGTATATACAATTAGAATGACCAGACATATAGCTAACTAAATAGATATGTGTATTGTAATTTTCAAATAAAAATTAATTATGAATCATCTGAATAATTGATATACGAAAAATAAAGCCCAAAACATTTTTTTCCAATAACAATTAATATATATAATATAGAAATAAATAGATATTATAGATATATATAGATAGAATATAGATATTATATATATATGAATACATTTTTATAATTTCTTTTTTTTTTTTTAAACTATATACATAAAAAAAAAAACTTTTTGTTCCAGCCTGGATACCCTCCTATCCAGTCTGGTCAGGCAGCGGTCCAGGCGCCGCCCCATGTGGTGGATATCCTGCTGTATGCTCTGGGAATCTGTGGAGGAAGATATTGAGAGAATTGTGTTAAAGATGTTCGAGCACATTTCCTAAAGCACCATGTGGGTGATGCAATTTTGCACCTGACAGCTAGTTACACATACATGGTACTGCAATGCAATAATGTTGCGGTATGTCATAAAAAGGAAAGCTCAGTATAAAATATCATAGTTCTAAAATTCTTAGTTTATATTATGCATACATAGTTATGGTAACAGTGGATTTCTACTGATTGGCTGTTGGATGGGTTACACATGCTCAGATCTTACGAGCAACTGAATCAACCCAGGGACGGGTCAAGGGCAAGACTATAACAATCTCTATTAGGGGTCCTGCAAACAGGAAGTCGTATTTCTTTATACACAGACACAATGCTAAATGACAGGTTAGGTCATTAGGATGGAAAAATACTGCTCTTTTTTCTTAAAAGTATATATTATCACTGAACTTCCACTTTAAAGCGATATATTGCATCATAGGGGATCACTGATAAACAGCAGGAGGTAATGCTGGAAAAACATTACGTTTATTGCTAAATTGTATCAGAACATTCTTGGTTTTGTATCACTAGGACTGTGCTACAAACAAAAATTTTGGGAAGTGGTGCAGCCCCCATAAAAGCATTGTCAAACCCACAGTACCCAATGTTGTATCATGTAGCGTGGATTTTACACTGGGAAAATACAGATATTAATAGTCTTGTATATAAAATTTCATTAACGTTGCATATGATTTAATTACGGTTTTCAATCATGGCCGCCAGAGGGACTGGTGAGGGTGGAGGTGCTGGAGGGGCTGGAGAGGTGGAGGGAGCCTGGAGGGGCTGGAGAGGGTGGAGGGCCGGGAGAGGGTGGAGGGCCTGGGGGGGCTGGAGAGGGTGGAGGGCAAGGAGAAGGTGGAGGGCCTGTAGAGGCTGGTCCTGCTTCTATAAAAAAAAGTTTTATTTCAATAATCACTGTCCAATCCATTAGTAATATTACATGTATAAGAACATTTCCTAAAAGGCTACGTAGTGAACATTTCTTGGATAATTTTTGAACCACACAAATGCAATGAAAAACTGGTTTAATGAAAGATTTAAAAAAACATTAACCTCACTAGGATGCACTTACGTTGTTGGCTGCAGGAAGGACCCTCATCCTCCACGCTGGCGTCTCATGCAGGGGTAGGGGGGTGGAAAAGTCATCATCTGAAGGTTAAAATAAAAAAAAAGACAATGATATATCTGAAGGTATTTCTTCAGACCAAAAAAATGAAAGGGAAGGTTGGGAGGGTTGGTGTAGGAGGCTATTAGTAGTTGTGTTGTGTACCTGTATCTGTTAGGTTTAGTGGGTATCATTTACCATTTATAAAAATAACCTTTTCAGATGATTAATCAACATTTCATTTTCACTTTAGTTGTCCAAGTGGGTATGTGTTTGTTGGACAATGTTGGAAAGGATACTTAAGATAATTGCATACTTGTAATGCATGTTTGGACGACCGAATTTCGGGACTTAAGCTCAAAAACTGAGGGACAGGATACAGCCCAAACAATGGGGAGTCGGGGACAATAAATGGGAATGAGAAATGAGAAGAACTGTGACTGTCTCTTAAGCCAAATTAATAGATTTGTTGCATTTTTTACAAAGATTTTTATCAGTAAAATAATAAAATTCCATTAATTATGACTGGTAATTTCACTAATTATTGCTGACAATCAAGGTCAATAAAAAGATAAAAAAATTGCATAGGATGCACTTACGTGTCTGGCTGATGCCAGATGCCTCCTGGGGCGGTGGACTGCCCGGTGGGGGCGGATGGAGAGCCCGGAGGGGGCAACCGACTGCCCGGAGGGGGCAATGGGCTGGCCGGAGGGCTAGTTGGTGGTAGTGCTAAAAAAAAAGGAAATTTATTTAACTTCACTGTCATTAAATGTTCAAAAATATTTACTAAAAATTTCTGGAGAAGTTGTCAAAAAATATGCAAACATTGGATAAAGGGCTTGGCCACATCAACGTGTTAAAAAAGCACACAATAGTGTGGCACAATTAATGTGATCCTCAATTTTTGCACAATTGCGCAATCGTACTGCACTCGCATGGCAATACACATGAGCGCACCGGAAACACGCGCTTGTATGCTTGTTTTTGGAGTGCTTGTATGCGCTGTAATGTGGCCTTGGTCAAATGAAAAATGTAGATTTTTTTTTTCAATAGGCTGCACTTACATTCTTCTTCTGGTGGGGACGGTGGTGGTGGTGGCGGCGTGTCAGAGGATGATTCCGCTGCAAATTAAAATAAAAAATACATAATGAATGATATATCTAAAGGGTATATTTAATTATATACTTTGAATTCTGCTTGAAAATACAGATTAAATAAGGGAATATGTTATAGTTGCTTTAAAAGTCAATCCTATTCTATGGCAATGTTTCATACCTTATTCTGGCTAAGTACCTTATATTTTTATTGTGTGTATTGTAGCCATGGAAAGGGAAAAGTTGGTTGGGGGTAGGGGAGCATCAGTAGCGTGTGTGTACTTGTATTTGTATAGATTTTGTGGGTAACACAACATTTTTAATTTTGGAGTGTAAAAATAAATATTTGAAGATGACATTTTTGAAAGACAAAATCAGTTTTTAATAATTGATCAAAATTCATTTTTGACTTTGCTATCCCTTTAAATAGGGCTGCCATGTAACTAAAAGGGTGGGCCACCAAGTGTGTTTACCTGTGTCTATGTGGGTATCATTTTGAATTTGTAGGTGATATGTTAAATAAAGTCACTTTTCAGTGATTTAATTTTTGACTTACTCACCCTTTAAATAGGGCTGATATTGAATATAATAATAATAATAATGTAATAATAACCAGTGAATGAGAAAATAATCTCTCTCTCTCAAGCCAAATTTATGGATTATTGATGTTTTTAAAAATATATAAATATGTTTTTTGCAGAAGTGAATTAAAATATACTACTTATTACAATACAGTACCGGTAATATAATAAAAAGTATACTTGCCTTCCATAAGTTGCCGTACGGCTTCAACATAATGAGGCCTTTGCCTCTTAAGATCAGATCACTGTCTCTGGAGCTGGAATCGGCTCCAGACCACTGTCCACTGTTAGTGGTCTGGAGCTGGAATCGGCGCGCCAGCCGGCGCTGCAGGCCCTCCATTATTGTGCGCTTCCTGCGCCGCACATGCCTGGTTGCCAAAGGCATACTGTCATACCCCCTTGCCAGGAGGTACTTGTAACATACAGCTGCCTGGCAAAGGTCGACATTTTGCTGTCCTAACACAGGATGTAGTAAAAAGCAATGGATCATCAAAGTTTCGGTCGGGTCCGTATTTCCGAAGAATCCTGTATTACGGAAATCCTCGTATTTACGAAGAATCCTTGTATTTTCGAAGAATATGTTTTTTCAAATTCACGCTAGCGGACTGTAATTATTAGGTATTATAGGCATTAATACGTGTTTCCAAGGTCATTACCCAGGTCTTTGAGTGATTTAGTGTTACATTACCAAGGCTATTTAGCCCACTTTAATGCGGATTTTGACGAACTTTCTTTTAATACGTTTTAACGGGTCCGCTCGCGGATTTTCAAATTGTCGAATTTTTTAGAAAATCCGCGGATCCCGGAGCGGACCGGATTTTGCGAAGATTCGACATCTCTAACACACAATCATTAAAACGTCAGACACACATGCATACAAGTATGTCACTATTAAGTGTTTTTGTCACTTGTTAACCGCTAAAAGACTCTGACATCATTGTGCTCCCTCACTCTAATTCAAAACAACACATTTCAGGTAGATTGTATATTATTTAGGGAGTCAGGGATCTGCCATTAAAATCAGGAGACTCCCTGAACTTCAGGGAGAGGTGGGATGCTGACTAATACTATTGAGTATCTGCAGAGAACAATCAAAAATCCCCAGATATTAATTTACTATATATAGTCAGAAAACTTTTATCACTTTTTTATAATGAGATTAAAATTATGAGAACTGAGTCATAGTGTCAATGTGGCCCCATGAGAAAATGAATTCCCCACTCCTGCTTTAGTTTAAGTCTAGTAATGTAATATAATTAGGTCTTATTTATAATTGGCAACTAGAAATGATTCCTAGTTTCAAAATGAACCTGGTTTCAAAGCACAACTGGCAGTTCCAAAAATCTGTGAATCCACCAGAATTTTCAGTTATAACTTATTGAAAACAGGTGTGGAAAATCACAGTTGAAAAGTTTCAAAGCACAGTTGAAAAATCTAAAAATTTGGTTAAAAAAGTCTAAAATTGTTGTCCACAGGTCATCTGATATGACCTGTTATTGAACAATGCACCAAAGAGTTTATTGTATGGTCATTTATATATTTGTATAAAGTGTCATATCCCTGCACAAATGTTGCTTCAGCAATGTTAGAGTTGAGAGTAGAGTAGTTAGAGTAGGCTCACTGCACTTTACCACCATGGTTGAGTAGCCAGGCAGGCTTGGCCCCTTGAACATATCCACACCACATTGGCTTATAGAAAATCATTGTTGTGCCGTATTAGTCCAATATATAGATAGTAAAAAATAAGAGTATTGTGAGACTTTTTCTAACAGTATATTAGTTGAAAAAGTCTCAAACGCCAGTTCGTGGGCGTTCCCAGCTCTTGGCCTCTGCAGGTTTTATTGAAGAACAGGAGATAAGACACTGTTGTAGTGTAATAACATCCTTACCTTACATCCCAGCTCCAAATGGTTCTCCTGGAATGTCCCTGTAAAGTCCCAAAAAACTGTCCACAAGGGGCACGGGAGGGAAATTGTTTTTGCCTCTGGGGCGTCCTCTCAGAGGTTTTTAGCTTGCTCAGAGCAGCCTCCCTCTCCCTCCCATTTTCTCTGCCTCCCCCTACCATATAACCCATTTGGGGTACTATGGGCTTCCTTCCCCAGCCCCAACCACTATATTACTATATTACTTACCTACCTCTGTCCCCGGCATTTCCACTGCCGGCAGCTGGTCCGTGATTGACTGCCTCTCAGACAATCAAGGACGAGGCTGCCGGTCCGGCCCCCTGCTTGCAGTTTCATGCAAGCAGAGGCCGGGACAGTATGCCAGAGGAAAGAGGGAAGGTAAGTAATGATCGGGGGAGTTTCTGCACATATTAATATAGTGGTTGGGGCTGGGGGAGGAGTCCTACAGTACCCAAAAGTTTTTAAAAAAGGAGAACATGCCCTTTAACAGTTTTTATCAGTGGATACTTTAAAGCTATTCAATGAAATTGCCATTACACATCTGCTGGAATACAGTTCCACAGTTTCACTGTTCTTGCGTAAAGTGACCTGAAGATGAAACTTCTTTTTTCCAATCGTGTCCTCTAATATCACCTATTATTGAACAATGCACCAGAGAGTTTATTGTATGGCCAATTAATATATTTGTATAAAGTGATCATATCCTCACACAAACGTAACTTCAGCAATGTAAACAGCCTTATCTGTCTAATCTGCCTGCATAGTCAAGACTCTCTATTTCCCTTAATATTTTAGTTGCCTTTCTCTGAACTCCTTCCTTTTCAATATGTCCCTTTAAAAATGGAAAGCACATATTCTCCACAAAACTGAACCACATATTCCAAAAGAGGCCTTGTCAGTGCCTTGTACTGAGAATAATATTATAATAGTTATTTATGGTGTAGTGGTAGCACAAGGATTGTTAAACCCCAAATAAGCTTTCTTAATACCAACTAAGCTCTCTTAATATCTGAGGATGTATTTTATCTGGTCCTGGGGCTTTAATGATATTAAGAGGGAAAAATGTTTTAGCACATTAGCCTTTTGGCATCCCTATAAACATCTTAGCCCCATTATTTATGGTCTCGCATTCTCAGTCCTCATCTTTTTACTATCGATATACTTTTTTTATATAAATACATTTTGGGTTTGGACATGCTTTGTTCTGCTATCCATATTTCATTTTCTATTTTAGCTAGTTTAATTGCTTTTTGCACTCTTTTATACTCCCTGTAAGCCTGTTCTGTTCCCTCTGATTTAAAAAAGGGAATGCCCACCCCAAAACAAAATTCTCCCCCACTGCTGGCCCCACTGTGCAGTGTGTAAAAATCCTTACTTTACCTCTCTTCTCCAAATGGTTCTCCTATAATATCTGCTCAAAATACTAGAAAGTAAGACCAGGAGCCTGGCTGGCAGGGAGGTTTCTGGCTTGCTTAGTGCAGCCCTTTACCCCTCTCCCTCCTGATCCATGTTAGCTGTGGTGCGCTAGCGTGAAACCCCTTTTCTGTAGTGTAGGGGACCTCTCTCACCCCAACCACTATATTTGAGTGTAAAAAAAATAACCCAATCTGTACTTACTGAGCCTTGGTCCCCCGGCATTCTACATTGCCATCAGCTGCATCCATGATTGACTGCCTCTCAGCCCAATCATGGACACAGCTGCCGGTCTGGCCCCCTGCATGCAGTTCCAGCAACACAGAAGGCCTGAATGCTGGTGGAACAAGGCTATATAAGTACAGATCGGGTTAGTTTTTACACACAAATATAGCAGTTGGGGGTGGAGAGGGTCTCCTACACTACAGAATTTTTTTGTATGAGAGGTGGACATGCCCTTCCACCTCTCATCTTCTTTTTTCCATTTCCCCTTTTACTCGAGCATTAAGCCAGGCAGGAGTTGACCCAATTTTTTTTACACTTGTCTTTTAAAGGTATAAATTTAGAAATGCAATAGTTTATTTCCCCTTTAAAAGCAGCCACTAACCCTGCTTCCTGCTGCCACCCCACCTAGTCTTTGCATTTGCCTCGCCCAGTCTATGCCCTGTCACACATCTTGTGACATCATCATGATGTCACCACACACACACCCTCCTGCTCTGGTGCACCAAAAATCTGGAAAACCTGATTTGAGTGAACAATGTGTGTAACAAACATAAAAAAGATAATCAATGCACATCCTAGGCCCCACCTACAAATCATTGCACACTGGCATACATTATAAACAAAGGGGTTTAGTATAGGTTATTATATGGTTATAATAACCATATAATAACCTAGTCTATAATAACCATATAATAACCTAGCCTATAATAATCATATAATAACCTAGTCATATAATAACCATATAATAACCTAGTCATAAATAACCATAATTACCATATAATAACCAGTCATATAATAACCAATAATAAACTAGTCATATAATAACCATATAATAAACTAGTAATATAATAACCATATAATAACCAGGTTATTATATGTTATTATTACTAGGTTATTATATGGTTATTATATACTAGGGTTAGCGGAACGGTACATTCGAAGGCTTGCAAAACGAACAAACAAACGAATGAACGTTTCTCCTATGGTTAGTGAATGGTACATTCGAGGATTAGCGAACGAATGAACAATCCTTCCTAGGGTTAGCGAACGGCACATTCGAAGGCTTGCGAAAACAAACGAACAATCCTTCTGGCTTAGCAAATGGTACATTCAAGGGTTAGCGAAAATCGAACGGTACATTCAAGGGTAGTAGAAAACGAATGCTACGTTCTAGGGTTAGCAAACGGCCCGTAAATTCGATAATCATCGAATTTTGATAAAAATCAAAAAACTCAGAAAATTCGGGTTTTCTGAAATCCGGGAGTTCCGAATTTTCGCCGGGACTTCAAAACCTTTGGATTCAATTCGAAACTGGGTTCTATTCGAACCCACAGTACATCTCTCTTGTTATCACAAGAATTTAATGTTAAAATATTCATTTTAAACATATAGGGAGATTCAATAAAATTTCAAGCCATACCATAATCCTATAGAAAAAAAGCTTACTTGCTGCGTCCATGCCTCCATGTGTGTCAATGATGCTGCTGCACTTGAACCCCAGACATCTGTGTGTGCACATAATGGGTGAGAGGCCGCAAGGAAAATAGGTCATGCTAAGTGTATGGCGGGGGAGCAAGGAGGTCCATGTCCCGTGTGCTGGAAGAAAGACTGTTCCAAAAATGTTTCTACACATCTATTCTAGCACTCGAGTATTTAAATAATGATAATACACCAAACGATAATATCTAAATAATAATATCACACCAAACTATAATATATAAATAATATCATATCACACCATACCATAATATCTAACTGTTATGCAACAGTTAGAATGTTAAATCCAATGTTACAAAGGTTTTAATCATCCAGATCATTGAACAGCATACCCAGTACCACCACCAGGAGGAGAGATGCCTGCAAACAAAAGCACAAAGCCATTGAACTGTTTGTACAGGATTGCTGTACTTTGAGCAGGATTTTCACCCTGCCTTATGGAAGCAGCAACCCTAAGTGGAATTTATCAAATTATATAGTCACTCATTTTCAATAAAAGCAAATTAATATTAAGAGTGGGATTTCTTGATTAAAGATATATATTTTTTGAAATATACAGGGAGATTCAATAAAAGTTTTATCGTTTAAAATGGTGCTAATTTTGCCCCAACACAATCAGACTTATTTAACATTTGAAAGTAACATCTGATTGGTTGAGGCAAAATTAGCACCATTTTTAACAATAAGAATTTGTACTGAATCTCCATGTATGTGTGGATATTTTATTTTTATTTAAAGATGATTGAATTCTGCTACCCAGCCACACAGTTTTTTTTACCTGATCCGCAACTCATTCAATCTAAAGTGGTGTGCTAGAGCCAGTCTCTATGCATCTGGTGCCGGGGCAGTTTTTAAAAAACCTAGCCGAAACTGTGCAGGCCATGTAAACCCATGCTAACCCAATATTTCATTGTGTACAGTGGGTTTTCCATGGATTTGGAAATGTCTCCCAGTGAATTATTTTTTATGCATTTAACACAAGTATAATCCTTCATGAAAATAAAATACTGAGACTCCAGCCATATAGTTTATTTCACTTTCACATAAGATGCAGTAATCATAATATATTATGATTAATATGTCCGAGGCAGTACCGGACATAACGATTTGCGGGATTGTGGAAAGGTAAGAAGCAGGGAATTGCGTGGATTTAAAGCCCCATACAGCCCCGTGTTAAGTTTTTTGCGTACAAGGGGAATTGTATCAGGTGCACTGCGCTGTGTCCAATTAGATTTGGAAAAGGCACAGTGTCAATACCTGAAAAATCACTGTGACCCGATATTACACCATATTGAATCTCCCAAAGTAGTAATAAGGAGTTTTGTAGTTTTGTCCGTGAAACTGTTGGTTTATAAATCTAGTAGGTTAAAACAAATTTCATTACAAATCTGTTGAAAACAAATAGTTGAAACAAATTTTGTGAATTTAAATGACAATGAAATTCCCATATTGAACTTTCTCTGTAGTCTCTGTGAACTTATATAGCAGAGCGGGACCTGACGGGCTTGTGCACATAGTAGACTTTAAGATGTAGCCAAAAATAAATGTGGAGCTATATTTTTTTTTTTATTATGCCAATGAGCTATAAAAAGTAATTGGATATTAAAATATGAATGAATGACCAGCCAAATAAGAGCAAGGTCAAAATTGCATTTGATAGATGCAGTGAACTACTCTGAATAGCACAGCAAAAAGGAAATCATATTTTCCTGATCATTGGTTATTCCTTAAAGACGTTACAGTTGCGTGGTACAATTAAATAAGTATTTATCCTTATTCAATTAACCATAGGATTGCTTCTATTACAAAAAGAACACTTTAAAAATTGAAATGCACAATACTCAGAAAAAGCATTGAAGCATTTTCCAACAGACATCAGAATTAATGTTTACTGATGTTTATTTTCTACGTACTGTACCTTTCAATCTTATAGCTGTTTAAAAAATATGATATGCAGATATATGCTCTCTCTTAAAAGTCTTTCCTCTTCTCAGTATCCCCTAAGAAGAAAAATGCATCCTATTACCCAATATTTGCTAAATTTGAATTACAGTTATTTGAATGAAAGAAATATTACCTAAAACTTAAATAGTTGTAAAAATTAAAGGAGACTTTAACAGATCTATTATTAACTCTCCATTAGAACTTTTGATTTATGCTCCACCCCTCATCCCTTCCAGTGAGGGTACGCAAGGCTCAGTCGGTCCTTTTCTTTTCTCTATTTACACCTTAGGCGTTGGACAGTCATTAGTAGAGATGGCCAGTTCGCGGATCCGAACCCGGATCTGTGGGGGATTTCCAAGATCTGTTAATAGCGAATCTTGAGGATTTTCTGGAATTCCGCTTTCCAATTTTGGAAAGCGGTTTGAAGTGCATTCGAGAGAAATTTCCAATTCTGATTGGTTACAATCAGATTTTCCAGAAAGCATACCAATCAGATTCGTTCTGAAAGAATCTGATTGTAACCAATTGTGATTGGATACAGTCTGATTCTTTCAGAAATAATCTGATTGGCGATTGGCAGCTAGACAGGCGCCATTTTGTCAGTATGTTTAAATGAGTTTATTGGAGACCTGACAGTGTAGGAGTTGGGAGAGAGGGTTTTTTTCCTGCTTTTTGAGCTTCTGTGTGTGAATTATAGTGTAGTGGACTAGCACTTGTTGTAACCACTTCGTATTCACACAATTTGGGACCCAAAAGTCATTTTAGGACTAACCCCCCCATAAGTTTTTTGAACAAATTTAATGTTAGGCCTTTAGATTTCGAATAAGCACAGTAGGAAGTTCATGAATAGAGATGGATTAGACCCAAACTTTAACTGTGCAAATAGACCCGAACTATTACGGATTTTGAACTTTTAATGATTATTGATATTTCGATAATTATCGAAAACGTTCAATTGATGTTCCTTGACTTAAGCGCTTCATAACCTATACAGAAAATAGTCTAGGGGAGCATTCACTACCCCCTCCATTAGTGGAGCTCAATGTCAGTGGCCTTTCAGCATGGTGCCGCAGTGTATATGTTTTCAGTGCTTGAAAACATATACTCTTCAAACAAACAGGTTTTAAGCTGGAGGGTTTTAAAAATCACTTTTATTTGTAAGCAATCTTTTTCAATAAGAATTGTTTACAATCAGATTGGTCTGTTCCTCAGACCATTTCCGAGGTTCCTGGCCATTTACAGTAAGTACTCTGCATCATTTTTTTTTACAAAATAAAATTTTTAAAAATTTTGAAAACTCGAATTTTCCAAACTTTTGAATGCAGCTCGAAAATAGAATGCGAGAAGCTTGAAAAACAGTGCGATCATGAGGAAAGTTTTTTTTTTAAGTATGGATATATAGTTATGGATATATGAACATGTTCCCCAACCATTTCCCGGGTCCCAGAGTCATGTACAGTAAGTTATCATTGCTATTTTACCTTATATTTAGGCGGATCTGTGCGGATTTTTTTCTCCCATTGACTTTAATGGGTAATTCTGTGAATTTTCGAATTTTTCAAAAATCCGCAAATCCCACAGCAGAACGCATTTTAGCAGTTTCACCCATCTACTAATAAGTTCATTTGGATTCCAATATCACCTGTATGCAATTACTCCCAATATTCATCTTTCCCTGCACTGACATCCTAGGTTCCTAACTGTCTTAAAAATCATCTCAGCGTTCATGTTCTTGCTTCCTTGAATATGGAAACATGGACAAGACTGCAGGTTTCTCAACTAGGATTAATCCCCTACCTAGATTTACAATAAATATTAATGACACCTGATATCCTCAACTCCTCAGGTTTGATGCCTGGGAATAAGGCTAGACTCACACCTTATCTTCAAACCCATGTTCACACACAATAACCAATGCCTGTTGTTTTCAGTTTTTTAAAAACTTTGCATCATCCTTCCTTTCAAATGAGGCAACCAAAATTCTAGTTCATGCACTAAAAATTCTGGACACAAACATATTCTCCTATATATCTTCAAATGCAGCATCAAAAATCACCTCTTTAGGCAAACATTTAACCTAGCCTCAGAGACTACCATATATACTCAAGTATAAGTCAATCCAAGTATAAGTCGAGGTACCTTGTTTGACTAATAAGCAAGAGTAGAAATATGACCACTACTGCCTACTGATTCTTATTGTTTGAGCCTTTAGTTGCCCTTAAATGGACTGCAGCATTCCCATACAGTAGTCCCGTATGTAATAGCCAAATCCAGTACATAGAACCCCCAATTTCTTGGCACTCCAGATGTTTGGAAGCTACAACTCCCAGCATGCTTGGTTGCTGGGAATTATAGTTTCTAAACATGTGGAGTGGCAAGGTTCAATAAATTTTAATTAAGCTTACCCATATTACAATTCTCCGACCTCCATATAGTAAAGGGCACTCTGACCCCCATATAGTAAAGGGCACTCTGACCTTCATATAGTAAAGGGCACTCTGACCCCATATAGTAAAGGGCACTCTGACCCACATATGGTAAAGGGCTCTCTGACCCCCAATAGTTAAAAGTGTCACCTGAGAGTTGTAGTTTCAAGCTGTCATTGCACTGATCTAGCCATTTTTTGCCCCCAAACTGAGAAGACCCATCAGGAAGGAGTGTAAAGGCAGATTAAGCTCTTGTAACTTTTATGAGGTGAAGATTTTTTTTTTAACACAGCGCCACCTACTGGTTATTATCCACAATTGAGGCATTTGGGTCTAAAATAAGACTTGACCCGAGTATAAGCCGAGGTTAGGGTTGTAGGCTAATTTTAAAGTCTGAAAAATCTCAATTTATATTCGAGTATATACGGTACCCTTCCTATTGACCTGAACTCCACTTACAATCTAGTTACAGCCTACCAATCTATTTCAAGCTTTTGTGTCAACCCCCCATTTTCTATCCGGCAGGCTCATTTGGGCAGGGCCCTCTTCCCTTTGTATCATGTTTATTGCTGTAAATCATCATTTGCCACACTGTGCTGCATGTACTTGCATTACATGCACTACCCTATTTGTAATATGTATGACTTTGTACTATATGCAATACCCTTGCATGTAACATCTTGACTATGCAATTGTAAAGCGCCACAGATAGTGCTGGCACTTTAAAATCCCTACTAATATACAAAGAATATAAGAAACCTTAAATGTGCTGACTTAGAGCTAGGCCACCATGAGGCACCTTTGTGGTGTCACCTACTCTGACCATCTCATACAGCCGCAACAGCTACTCTGTGGATAATGTTTTCAGCTCTGGGTCAATCCTGCCTGGCCCGAGAGCAGTACTCCATATTTGATCTTCGTTCTCTCTCCATGAGGCACCTTTGTGGTGTCACCTACTCTGACCATCTCATACAGCCGCAACAGCTACTCTGTGGCTATAGTTTTCAGCTCTGGGTCAATCCTGCCTGGCTCGAGAGCAGTAGTACTCCATATTTGTTCTTCCTTCTCTTTCCACAAGGCACCTTTGTGGTTCACCTACTCTGACCATCTCATACAGCCGCACAAGCTACTCTGTGGATAATGTTTCAGCTCTGGGTCAATCCTGCTGGCCCGAGAGCATTACTCCATATTTGTTCTTCCTTCTTTTCCACGAGGCACCTTTGTGGTGTCACCTACTCTAACCATCTCATACAGCCGCAACAGCTACTCTGTGGCTAATGTTTTCAGCTCTGGGTCAATCCTGCCTGGCCCGAGAGCAGTACTCCATATTTGTTCTTCCTTCTCTCTCCACAAGGCACCTTGTGGTGTCACCTACTCTAACTATCTCATACAGCCGCAACAGCTACTCTGTGGCTAATGTTTTCAGCTCTGGGTCAATCTTGCCTGGCCCGAGAGCAGTACTCCATATTGTGTTCCTTCTCCTCCACGAGGACACCTTTGTGATGTCACCTTACTCGACCATCTCATACAGCCGCAACAGTTACTCTGTGGCTAATGTTTGCAGCTCTGGGTCAATCCTGCCTGGCCCGAGAGCAGTACTCCATATTACAAAGTGTGGGCCTGCTGTAACTCAATGGTGCTGTTCCTATGAAGCCTTACCCGTTCACCCGCTTTCCCTTGCAGGAAGCATACTCTGAGGGAGAGAAGCCAATGGGGTGAGGGGTATGTCCAGTGGGGCCAAGCCTGCCTACAAACTGCAGTGGACATTATGTAACCCAGTACCCCCATCGCCTTCTTTCCCTTGTTGTGTGCAAACTACTATATAGGAGAATGTGGCCAATGTGATGTGTGTAATGGCATTAATGATAATGTATATACAATTATAAGTACCAGACATATAGCTAACTAAATAGATATGTGTATTGTAATTTTTCAAATAAAAATTAATTATGAATCTATCTGAAAATATTGATATATCGAAAAATAAAGCCCAAAACATTTTTTTCCAATAACAATTTATATATATATATAATTAATATATATATAATAGATATATATATATATATATATATATATATATATATATATGAATACATTTTTTAATTTTCTTTTTTTTTTTTAAACTATAAATAAAAAAAAAACATTTTGTTCCAGCCTGGATACCCTCCTATCCAGTCTGGTCAGGCAGCGGTCCAGGCGCCGCCCCATGTGGTGGATTCCTGCTGTATGCTCTGGAAATCTGTGGAGGAAGCTATTGAGAGAATTGTGTTAAAGATGTTCGAGCACATTTCCTAAAGCACCATGTGGGTGATGCAATTTTGCACCTGACAGCTAGTTACACATACATGGTACTGCAATGCAATAATGTTGCGGTATGTCATAAAAAGGAAAGCTCAGTATAAAATATCATTAGTTCTAAAATTCTTAGTTTATATTATGCATACATAGTTATGGTAACAGTGATTTCTACTGATTGGCTGTTGGATGGGTTACACATGCTCAGATCTCTACTGAGCAACTGAATCAACCCAGGGACTGGGTCAAGGGCAAGACTATAACAATCTCTATTAGGGGTCCTGCAAACAGGAAGTCAGTATTTCTTTATACACAGACACAATGCTAAATTGACAGGTTAAGGTCATTAGGATGGAAAAATACTGCTCTTTTTTCTTAAAAGTATATATTATCACTGAACTTCCACTTAAAGCGATATTATTGCATCATAGGGGATCACTGATAAACAGCAGGAGGTAATGCTGGCATAAAACATTACGTTTATTGCTAAATTGTATCAGAACATTCTTGGTTTTGTATCACTAGGACTGTGCTACAAACAAAAATTTTGGGAAGTGGTGCAGCCCCCATAAAAGCATTGTCAAACCCACAGTACCCAATGTTGTATCATGTAGCGTGGATTTTACACTGGGAAAATACAGATATTAATAGTCTTGTATATAACATTTCATTAACGTTGCATATGATTTACTTACGGTTTTCAATCATGGCCGCCAGAGGGACTGGTGAGGCTGGAGGTGCTGGAGGGGCTGGAGAGGGTGGAGGGCCTGGAGGGGCTGGAGAGGGTGGAGGGCCGGGAGAGGGTGGAGGGCCTGGAGGGGCTGGAGAGGGTGGAGGGCAAGGAGAAGGTGGAGGGCCTGTAGAGGCTGGTCCTGCTTCTATAAAAAAAAGTTTTATTTCAATAATCACTGTCCAATCCATTAGTAATATTACATGTATAAGAACATTTCCTAAAAGGCTACGTAGTGAACATTTCTTGGATAATTTTTGAACCACACAATGCAATGAAAAACTGGTTTAATGAAAGATTTAAAAAACATTAACCTCACTAGGATGCACTTACGTTGTTGGCTGCAGGAAGGACCTCATCCTCCCACCTGGCGTCTCATTCGGGGTTAGGGGGGTGGAAAAGTCATCATCTGAAGGTTAAAATAAAAAAAAGACAATGATATATCTGAAGGTATTTCTTCAGACCAAAAAAATGAAAGGGAAGGTTGGGAGGGTTGGGTGTAGGAGGCTATTAGTAGTTGTGTTGTGTTTACCTGTATCTGTTTAGGTTTAGTGGGTATCATTTACCATTTATAAAAATAACCTTTTCAGATGATTAATCAACATTTCATTTTCACTTTAGTTGTCCAAGTGGGTATGTGTTTGTTGGACAATGTTGGAAAGGATACTTAAGATAATTGCATACTTGTACTGCATGTTTGGACCGAATTTCGGGACTTAAGCTCAAAAACTGAGGGACAGGATACAGCCCAAACAATGGGGAGTCGGGGACAATAAATGGGAATGAGAAATGAGAAGAACTGTGATCTGTCTCTTAAGCCAAATTAATAGATTTGTTGCATTTTTTTTACAAAGATTTTTATCAGTAAAATAATAAAATTCCATTAATTATGACTGGTAATTTAACTAATTATTTGCTGACAATCAAGGTCAATAAAAAGATAAAAAATTGCATAGGATGCACTTACGTGTCTGGCTGATGCCAGATGCCTCCTGGGGCGGTGGACTGCCCGGTGGGGGCGATGGAGAGCCCGGAGGGGGCAACCGACTGCCCGGAGGGGGCAATGGGCTGCCCGGAGGGCTAGTTGGTGGTAGTGCTAAAAAAAAAGGAAATTTATTTTAACTCTCACTGTCATTAAATGTTCAAAAATATTTACTAAAAATTTCTCGGAGAAGTTGTCAAAAAATATGCAAACATTTGGATAAAGGGCTTGGCCACATCAACGTGTTAAAAAGCACACAATAGTGTGGCACAATTAATGTGATCCTCAATTTTTGCACAATTGCGCAATCGTACTGCACTCGCATGGCAATACACATGAGCGCACCGGAAACACGCGCTTGTATGCTTGTTTCTGGAGTGCTTGTATGCGCTGTAATGTGGCCTTGGTCAAATGAAAAATGTAGATTTTTTTTTTTCAATAGGCTGCACTTACATTCTTCTTCTGGTGGGGACGGTGGTGGTGGTGGCGGCGTGTCAGAGGATGATTCCGCTGCAAATTAAAATAAAAAAATACATAATGAATGATATATCTAAAGGGTATATTTAATTATATACTTTGAATTCTGCTTGAAAATACAGATTAAATAAGGCAATATGTTATAGTTGCTTTAAAAGTCAATCATATTTCTATGGCAATGATTTCATACCTTATTCTGGCTAAGTACTTATATTTTTATTGTGTGTATTGTAGCCATGGAAAGGGAAAAGTTGGTTGGGTGTAGGGGAGCATCAGTAGCTGTGTGTACTTGTATTTGTATAGATTTTGTGGGTAACACAACATTTTTAATTTTGGAGTGTAAAAATAAATATTTGAAGATGACATTTTTGAAAGACAAAATCAGTTTTTAATAATTGATCAAAATTTCATTTTTGACTTTGCTATCCCTTTAAATAGGGCTGCCATGTAACTAAAAGGGTGGGCCACCAAGTGTGTTTACCTGTGTCTATGTGTGGGTATCATTTTGAATTTGTAGGTGATATGTTAAATAAAGTCACTTTTCAGTGATTTAATTTTTGACTTTACTCACCCTTTAAATAGGGCTGATATTGAATAATATAATAATAATAATAATGTAATAATAACCAGTGAATGAGAAATAAAATTACAGAGCACTTTGATTTTTTCTTGTAATTGCATTTGTGCATGTGTCCCATTTGAGCTAGTTGGTGGCCACGTCTCTGTGTGCATCCACACATAGGGCATACCGTTTGATTCAGAACATGTGGGAGATTGATATTTAGTGGGGGAGGTATTTGTGGGGGGCATTTCCAAGTTTTGGGGCTGTTTGAAATTACAGGGCAAGCCTACAGCACCTGATGTTGGGGATCAACAGGGCTCATGTCCCCCTATGCCTGACAGGAGGAGCAGCAGTACTGGAGGCGGCCTCGCGGCCAACTTCAGGCTGTTCTTCCAGCACAGTTGCCAGGCCCATCTACTGGAACTCCACCAGGCAACACCTCAGTCGCCAGGTCATCGACTACATCGGATCCAGGGTCGGTGTAGTCACATCAGAGACTGAGGATCCACTGGACTACTGGGTGGCGAGGCTTGATATCTGGGCCGAGTTGGCACAGTATGCCATCGAGGTCCTTTCATGCCGTCATCCAGTGTTCTTTCGAAAAGGACCCAGTGCGGCAGGGGGTGTTGTAACGGAAAGGAGGACCCGTCTCTCCACTGAGAAGTGGACTGCCTACATTCATCAAGATGAATGAGGCGTGGATCACATCTCAGTACAGCACCCCTATTGCTGATGCCCGTGACTGAAGGCCTCCTGCCCCTGGCCACCCGTACTGCTTCTTCTGTCTCATTTTCCACCTAGAGGCTAGCTGATGCCAGCTTAGCTGGCAAATGGCTAATTTTTTTTATTGGCAGGGCCATATATGGTCCTACCTTGCTCTACTGCATTCAAGTTGTGAAATAACAAATGCTCTGCAGAAACAGCTACTCTGTGGCTAATTTTTCTAGATTGGGTCAATCCTACTTGGCCTGAGAGCAATACTCCATATTGTTATTCCTTCTCTCTCCACGAGGCACTTTTGTGGTGTCACCTAATCTGACCATCTCATACAGCCGCAACAGCTACTCTGTGGCTAATGTTCTCAGCTCTGGGTCAATCCTGCCTGGCCCGAGAGCAGTACTCCATATTTGTTCTTCCTTCTCTCTCCACAAGGCACCTTTGTGGTGTCACCTACTCTGACCTCTCATATAGCCGCAACAGCTACTCTGTGGCCAATGTTTTCAGCTCTGGGTCAATCCTGCATGGCCGAGAGCAGTACTCCATATTTGTTCTTCCTTCTCTCTCACGAGGCACCTTGTGGTGTCACCTACTCTGACCATCTCATACAGCCGCAACAGCTACTCTGTGGCTAATGTTTCAGCTTGGGTCAATCCTGCCTGGCCGAGAGCAGTACTCCATTTTGTTCTTCCTTCTCTCTCCACAGGCACCTTTGTGGTGTCACCATACTCTCATCTCATACAGCCGCAACAGCTACTCTGTGGCTAATGTTTTCAGCTCTGGGTCAATCCTGCTGGCTCGAGAGCAGTACTCCATATTTGTTTCCTTCTCTTTCCACGAGGCACCTTTGTGGTGTCACCTACTCTGACCATCTCATACAGCCGCAACAGCTAATCTGTGGCCAATGTTTCAGCTCTGGGTCAATTCTGCCTGGCCCGAGAGCAGTACTCCATATTTGTTCTTCCTTCTCTCTCCACAAGGCACCTTTGTGGTGTCACCTACTCTGACATCTCATACAGCCGCAACAGCTACTCTGTGGCTAATGTTTCAGCTCTGGGTCAATCCTGCCTGGCTCGAGGCAGTACTCCCATATTTGTTCTTCCTTCTCTTTCCACAAGGCACCTTTGTGGGTCACCTACTGACCATCTCATACAGCCGCAACAGCTACTCTGTGGATAATGTTTCAGCTCTGGGTCAATCCGCCTGGCCCGAGAGCATTACTCCATATTTGTTTCCTTCTTTTCCACGAGGCACCTTTGTGGTGTCACCTACTCTAACCATCTCATACAGCCGCAACAGCTACTCTGTGGCTAATGTTTTCAGCTCTGGGTCAATCCTGCCTGGCCCGAGAGCAGTACTCCATATTTGTTCTTCCTTCTCTCTCCACAAGGCACCTTTGTGGTGTCACCTACTCTAACTATCTCATACAGCCGCAACAGCTACTCTGTGGCTAATGTTTTCAGCTCTGGGTCAATCTTGCCTGGCCCGAGAGCAGTACTCCATATTTGTTGTTCCTTCTTCCCACGAGGCACCTTTGTGATGTCACCTACTCTGACCATCTCATACAGCCGCAACAGTTTACTCTGTGGCTAATGTTTGCAGCTCTGGGTCAATCCTGCCTGGCCCGAGAGCAGTACTCCATATTACAAAGTGTGGGCCTGCTGTAACTCAATGGTGCTGTTCCTATGAAGCCTACCCGTTCACCCGCTTTCCCTTGCAGGAAGCATACTCTGAGGGAGAGAAGCCAATGGGGTGAGGGGTATGTCCAGTGGGGCCAAGCCTGCCTACAAACTGCAGTGGACATTATGTAACCCAGTACCCCCATCGCCTTCTTTCCCTTGTTGTGTGCAAACTACTATATAGGAGAATGTGGCCAATGTGATGTGTGTAATGGCATTAATGATAATGTATATACAATTATAAGAGACCAGACATATAGCTAACTAAATAGATGGTGTATTGTAATTTTTCAAATAAAAATAATTATGAATCATCTGAATAATGATATATCGAAAAATAAAGCCCAAAACATTTTTTTCCAATAACAATTTATATATATATATATATATATTTTATATATATATATATATATAATAGATAAGATATATAATATAGATATATATATGAATACATTTTTTAATTTCTTTTTTTTTTTTTAAACTATATACATAAAAAAAAAAACATTTTTGTTCCAGCCTGGATACCCTCCTATCCAGTCTGGTCAGGCAGCGGTCCAGGCGCCGCCCCATGTGGTGGATATCCTGCTGTATGCTCTGGAAATCTGTGGAGGAAGATATTGAGAGAATTGTGTTAAAGATGTTCGAGCACATTTCCTAAAGCACCATGTGGGTGATGCAATTTTGCACCTGACAGCTAGTTACACATACATGGTACTGCAATGCAAAATGTTGCGGTATGTCATAAAAAGGAAAGCTCAGTATAAAATATCATAGTTCTAAAAATTCTTAGTTTATATATGCATACATAGTTATGGTAACAGTGATTTCTACTGATTGGCTGTTGGATGGGTTACACATGCTCAGATCTCTACTGAGCAACTGAATCAAACCAGGGACGGGTCAAGGGCAAGACTATAACAATCTCTATTAGGGGTCCTGCAAACAGGAAGTCAGTATTTCTTTATACACAGACACAATGCTAAATGACAGGTTAGGTCATTAGGATGGAAAAATACTGCTCTTTTTTCTTAAAAGTATATATTATCACTGAACTTCCACTTAAAGCGATATTATTGATCATAGGGGATCACTGATAAACAGCAGGAGGTAATGCTGGCATAAAACATTACGTTTATTGCTAAATTGTATCAGAACATTCTTGGTTTTTGATCACTAGGACTGTGCTACAAACAAAAATTTGGGAAGTGGTGCAGCCCCCATAAAAGCATGTCAAACCCACAGTACCCAATGTGTATCATGTAGCGTGGATTTACACTGGGAAAATACAGTATTAATAGTCTTGTATATAAACATTTCATTAACGTTGCATATGATTTACTTACGGTTTCAATCATGGCCGCCAGAGGGACTGGTGAGGCTGGAGGTGCTGGAGGGGTGGAGAGGTGGAGGGTGGAGGGGCTGGAGAGGGTGGAGGGCCGGAGAGGTGGAGGGCCTGGGGGGCTGGAGAGGGTGGAGGGCAAGGAGAAGGTGGAGGGCCTGTAGAGGTGGTCCTGCTTCTATAAAAAAAAGTTTTATTTCAATAATCACTGTCCAATCCATTAGTAATATTCATGTATAAGAACATTTCCTAAAAGGCTACGTAGTGAACATTTCTTGGATAATTTTTGAACCACACAAATGCAATGAAAAACTGGTTTAATGAAAGATTTAAAAAAACATTAACCTCACTAGGATGCACTTACGTTGTTGGCTGCAGGAAGGACCCTCATCCTCCCACGCTGGCGTCTCATGCAGGGGTAGGGGGGTGGAAAAGTCATCATCTGAAGGTTAAAATAAAAAAAAAGACAATGATATATCTGAAGGTATTTCTTCAGACCAAAAAAATGAAAGGGAAGGTTGGGAGGGTTGGGTGTAGGAGGCTATTAGTAGTTGTGTTGTGTTACCTGTATCTGTTTAGGTTTAGTGGGTATCATTTACCATTTATAAAAATAACCTTTCAGATGATTAATCAACATTTCATTTTCACTTTAGTTGTCCAAGTGGGTATGTGTTTGTTGGACAATGTTGGAAAGGATACTTAAGATAATTGCATACTTGTACTGCATGTTTGGACCGAATTTCGGGACTTAAGCTCAAAAATGAGGGACAGGATACAGCCCAAACAATGGGGAGTCGGGGACAATAAATGGGAATGAGAAATGAGAAGAACTGTGATCTGCTTTAAGCCAATTAATAGATTTGTTGCATTTTTTTTACAAAGATTTTTATCAGTAAAATAATAAATTCCATTAATTATGACTGGTAATTTCACTAATTATTGCTGACAATCAAGGTCAATAAAAAGATAAAAAATTGCATAGGATGCACTTACGTGTCTGGCTGATGCCAGATGCCTCTGGGGCGGTGGACTGCCCGGTGGGGGGATGGAGAGCCCGGAGGGGGCAACCGACTGCCCGGAGGGGGCAATGGCTGCCCGGAGGGCTAGTTGGTGGTAGTGCTAAAAAAAAAGGAAATTTATTTTAACTCTCACTGTCATTAAATGTTCAAAAATATTTACTAAAAATTTCTCGGAGAAGTTGTCAAAAAATATGCAAACATTTGGATAAAGGGCTTGGCCACATCAACGTGTTAAAAAGCACACAATAGTGTGGCACAATTAATGTGATCCTCAATTTTTGCACAATTGCGCAATCGTACTGCACTCGCATGGCAATACACATGAGCGCACCGGAAACACGCGCTTGTATGCTTGTTTCTGGAGTGCTTGTATGCGCTGTAATGTGGCCTTGGTCAAATGAAAAATGTAGATTTTTTTTTTTCAATAGGCTGCACTTACATTCTTCTTCTGGTGGGGACGGTGGTGGTGGTGGCGGCGTGTCAGAGGATGATTCCGCTGCAAATTAAAATAAAAAAATACATAATGAATGATATATCTAAAGGGTATATTTAATTATATACTTTGAATTCTGCTTGAAAATACAGATTAAATAAGGCAATATGTTATAGTTGCTTTAAAAGTCAATCATATTTCTATGGCAATGATTTCATACCTTATTCTGGCTAAGTACTTATATTTTTATTGTGTGTATTGTAGCCATGGAAAGGGAAAAGTTGGTTGGGTGTAGGGGAGCATCAGTAGCTGTGTGTACTTGTATTTGTATAGATTTTGTGGGTAACACAACATTTTTAATTTTGGAGTGTAAAAATAAATATTTGAAGATGACATTTTTGAAAGACAAAATCAGTTTTTAATAATTGATCAAAATTTCATTTTTGACTTTGCTATCCCTTTAAATAGGGCTGCCATGTAACTAAAAGGGTGGGCCACCAAGTGTGTTTACCTGTGTCTATGTGTGGGTATCATTTTGAATTTGTAGGTGATATGTTAAATAAAGTCACTTTTCAGTGATTTAATTTTTGACTTTACTCACCCTTTAAATAGGGCTGATATTGAATAATATAATAATAATAATAATGTAATAATAACCAGTGAATGAGAAATACAAAGAACTTGGATCTCTCTCTCTCTCTCAAGCCAAATTTATGGATTATTGATGTTTTTAAAAATATATATAAATATGTTTTTGTCAGAAGTGAATTAAAATATTTTACTACTTATTACAATACAGTACCGGTAATATAATAAAAAGTATACTTGCCTTCCATAAGTTGCCGTACGGCTTCAACATAATGAGGCCTTTGCCTCTTAAGATCAGATCACTGTCTCTGGAGCTGGAATCGGCTCCAGACCACTGTCCACTGTCTAGTGGTCTGGAGCTGGAATCGGCGCGCCAGCCGGCGCTGCAGGCCCTCCATTATTGTGCGCTTCCTGCGCCGCACATGCCTGGTTGCCAAAGGCATACTGTCATACCCCCTTGCCAGGAGGTACTTGGTAACATACAGCTGCCTGGCAAAGGTCGACATTTTGCTGTACCTAACACAGGATGTAGTAAAAAGCAATGGATCATCAAAGTTTCGGTTCGGGTCCGTATTTCCGAAGAATCCTCGTATTTACGGAAATCCTCGTATTTACGAAGAATCCTTGTATTTTCGAAGAATATAGTTTTTTCAAATTCACGCTAGCGGACTGTAATTATTAGGTATTATAGGCATTAATACGTGTTTCCAAGGTCATTACCCAGGTCTTTGAGTGATTTAGTGTACATTACCAAGGCTATTTAGCCCACTTTTAATGCGGATTTTGACGAACTTTCCTTTTAATACGTTTTAACGGGTCCGCTCGCGGATTTTCAAATTGTCGAATTTTTTAGAAAATCCGCGGATCCTCGAGCGGACCGGATTTTGCGAAGATTCGACATCTCTAACACACACTCATTAAAACAGTCAGACACACATGCATACAAGTCATGTCACTATTAAGTGTTTTTGTCACTTGTTAACCGCTAAAAGACTCTGACATCATTGTGCTCCCTCACTCTAATTCAAAACAACACATTTCAGGTAGATTGTATATTATTTCAGGGAGTCAGGGATCTGCCATTAAAATCAGGAGACTCCCTGAACTTCAGGGAGAGGTGGGATGCCTGACTAATACTATTGAGTATCTGCAGAGAACAATCAAAAATCCCCAGATATTAATTTAATCTATAATAGTCAGAAACTTTTATCACTTTTTTTATAATGAGATTAAATTATTGAGAACTGAGTCATAGTGTCTAATGTGGCCCCATGAGAAAATGAATTCCCCACTCCTGCTTTAGTTTAAAGTCTAGTAATGTAATATAATTAGGTCTTATTTTATAAATTGGCAACTAGAAATGATTCCTAGTTTCAAAATGAACCTGGTTTCAAAGCACAACTGGCAGTTCCAAAAATCTGTGAATCCACCAGAATTTTCAGTTATAACTTATTGAAAACATGGTGTGGAAAATCACAGTTGAAAAGTTTCAAAGCACAGTTGAAAAATCTAAAAATTTGGTTAAAAAAGTCTAAAATTGTGGTTGTCCACAGGTCATCTGATATGACCTGTTATTGAACAATGCACCAAAGAGTTTATTGTATGGCTCATTTATATATTTGTATAAAGTGATCATATCCCTGCACAAATGTTGCTTCAGCAATGTTAGAGTTGAGAGTAGAGTAGTTAGAGTAGGCTCACTGCACTTTACCACCATGGTTGAGTAGCCAGGCAGGCTTGGCCCCTCTGAACATAATCCACACCACATTGGCTTATAGAAAATCATTGTTGTGCCGTATTAGTCCAATATATAGATAGTAAAAAATAAGAGTATTGTGAGACTTTTTCTAACAGTATATTTAGTTGAAAAGTCTCAAACGCCAGTTCGCTGGGCGTTCCCAGCTCTTGGCCTCTTGCAGGTTTTATTGAAGAACAGGAGATAAGACACTGTGTAGTGTAATAACATCCTTACCTTACATCCCAGCTCCAAATGGTTCTCCTGGAATGTCCCTGTAAAGTCCCAAAAACTGTCCACAAGGGGCACTGCAGGGAGGGAAATTGTTTCTGCCTCTGGGGCGTCCTCTCAGAGGTTTTTAGCTTGCTCAGAGCAGCCCTCCCTCTCCCTCCCATTTTCCTCTGCCTCCCCCTACCATATAACCCATTTGGGGTACTATAGGGCTTCCTTCCCCAGCCCCAACCACTATATTACTATATTACTTACCTTACCTCTGTCCCCCGGCATTCTCCACTGCCGGCAGCTGTGTCCGTGATTGACTGCCTCTCAGACAATCAAGGACGAGGCTGCCGGTCCGGCCCCCTGCTTGCAGTTTCATGCAAGCAGAGGGCCGGGACAGTATGCCAGAGGAAAGAGGGAAGGTAAGTAATGATCGGGGGAGTTTCTGCACATATTAATATAGTGGTTGGGGCTGGGGGAGGAAGTCCTACAGTACCCCAAAAGTTTAAAAAAGGGATGAACATGCCCTTTAACAGTTTTTATCAGTGGATACTTTAAAGCTATTCAATGAAATTGCCATTACCACATCTGCTGGAATACAGTTCCACAGTTTCACTGTTCTTGCTGTAAAGTGACCTGAAGATGAAACTTCTTTTCTTCCAATCGTGTCCTCTAATATCACCTATTATTGAACAATGCACCAGAGAGTTTATTGTATGGCCAATTAATATATTTGTATAAAGTGATCATATCCTCACACAAACGTAACTTCAGCAATGTAAACAGCCTTATCTGTCTAATCTGCCTGCATAGTCAAGACTCTCTATTTCCCTTAATATTTTAGTTGCCTTTCTCTGAACTCCTTCCTTTTCCAATATGTCCCTTTTAAAAATGGAAAGCACATATTCTCCACAAAACTGAACCACATATTCCAAAAGAGGCCTTGTCAGTGCCTTGTACTGAGAATAATATTATAATAGTTATTTATGGTGTAGGTAGCACAAGGATTGTTAAACCCCAAATAAGCTTTCTTAATATCCAACTAAGCTCTCTTAATATCTGAGGATGTATTTTATCTGGTCCTGGGGCTTTAATGATATTAAGAGGGAAAAATGTTTTAGCACATTAGCCTTTTTGGCATCCCCTATAAACATCTTAGCCCCATTATTTAATGGTCTCGCATTCTCAGTCCTCATCTTTTTACTATCGATATACTTTTTTTTATATAAATACATTTTGGGTTTGGACATGCTTTGTTCTGCTATCCATATTTCATTTTCTATTTTAGCTAGTTTAATTGCTTTCTTGCACTCTTTTATACTCCCTGTAAGCCTGTTCTGTTCCCTCTGATTTAAAAAAGGGAATGCCCACCCCAAAACAAAATTCTCCCCCACTGCTGGCCCCACTGTGCAGTGTGTAAAAATCCTTACTTTACCTCTCTTCTCCAAATGGTTCTCCTATAATATCTGCTCAAAATACTAGAAAGTAAAGACCAGGAGCCTGGCTGGCAGGGAGGTTTCTGGCTTGCTTAGTGCAGCCCTTTACCCCTCTCCCTCCTGATCCATGTTAGCTGCTGGTGCGCTAGCGTGAAACCCCTTTTCTGTAGTGTAGGGGACCCTCTCTCACCCCCAACCACTATATTTGAGTGTAAAAAAACTAACCCAATCTGTACTTACTGAGCCTTGGTCCCCCGGCATTCTACATTGCCATCAGCTGCATCCATGATTGACTGCCTCTCAGCCAATCATGGACACAGCTGCCGGTCTGGCCCCCTGCATGCAGTTTCCAGCAACCAGAAGGCCTGAATGCTGGTGGAACAAGGCTATATAAGTACAGATCGGGTTAGTTTTTTTACACACAAATATAGCAGTTGGGGGTGGGAGAGGGTCTCCTACACTACAGAATTTTTTTGTATGAGAGGTGGACATGCCCTTCCACCTCTCATCTTCTTTTTTTCCATTTCCCCTTTTACCTGAGCATTAAGCCAGGCAGGAGTTGACCCAATTTTTTTTTACACTTGTTCTTTTAAAGGTATAAATTTAGAAATGCAATAGTTTATTTCCCCTTTAAAAGCAGCCCACTAACCCTGCTTCCTGCTGCCACCCCACCTAGTCTTTGCATTTGCCTCGCCCAGTCTATGCCCTGTCACACATCTTGTGACATCATCATGATGTCACCACCACACACCCTCCTGCTCTGGTGCACCAAAAATCTGGAAACCCTGATTTGAGTGAACAATGTGTGTAAACAAACATAAAAAAGATAATCAATGCACATTCCTAGGCCCCATACAATATCATCTGCACACTGGCATACATTATAAACAAAGGGGTTTTAGTATAGGTTATTATATGGTTATAATAACCATATAATAACCTAGTCCTATAATAACCATATAATAACCTAGTCCTATAATAATCATATAATAACCTAGTCATATAATAACCATATAATAACCTAGTCATATAATAACCATATAATTACCATATAATAACCTAGTCATATAATAACCATATAATAACCTAGTCATATAATAACCATATAATAAACTAGTAATATAATAACCATATAATAACCAGGTTATTATATGGTTATTATATTACTAGGTTATTATATGGTTATTATATTACTAGGGTTAGCGAACGGTACATTCGAAGGCTTGCGAAAACGAACAAACAAACGAATGAACGTTTCTTCCTATGGTTAGTGAATGGTACATTCGAGGATTAGCGAACGAATGAACAATCCTTCCTAGGGTTAGCGAACGGCACATTCGAAGGCTTGCGAAAACAAACGAACAATCCTTCCTGGCTTAGCAAATGGTACATTCAAGGGTTAGCGAAAATCGAACGGTACATTCAAGGTTTAGTGAAAACGAATGCTACGTTCTAGGGTTAGCAAACGGCCCGTAAATTCGATAATCATCGAATTTTTGATAAAAATCAAAAACTCAGAAAATTCGGGTTTTCTGAAATCCGGGAGTTCCGAATTTTTCGCCGGGACTTCAAAACCTTTGGATTCAATTCGAAACTGGGTTCTATTCGAACCCACAGTACATCTCTACTTGTTATCACAAGAATTTAATGTTAAAATATATTCATTTTAAACATATAGGGAGATTCAATAAAATTTCAAGCCATACCATAATCCTATAGAAAAAAGCTTACTTGCTGCGTCCATGCCTCCATGTGTGTCAATGATGCTGCTGCACTTGAACCCCAGACATCTGTGTGTGCACATAATGGGTGAGAGGCCGCAAGGAAAATAGGTCCATGCTAAGTGTATGGCGGGAGCAAGGAGGTCCATGTCCCGTGTGCTGGAAGAAAGACTGTTCCAACAAATGTTTCTACACATCTATTCTAGCACTCGAGTATTTAAATAATGATAATACACCAAACGATAATATCTAAATAATAATATCACACCAAACTATAATATATAAATAATATCATCACACCATACCATAATATCTAACTGTTATGCAACAGTTAGAATGTTAAATCCAATGTTACAAAGGTTTTTAATCATCCAGATCATTGAACAGCATACCCAGTACCACCACCAGGAGGAGAGATGCCTGCAAACAAAAGCACAAAGCCATTGAACTGTTTTGTACAGGATTGCTGTACTTTGAGCAGGATTTTCACCCTGCCTTATGGACGCAGCAACCCTAAGTGGAATTTATCAAATTATATAGTCAACTCTATTTTCAATAAAAGCAAATTAATTATTAAGAGTGTGGATTTCTTGATTAAAGATATATATTTTTTGAAATATACAGGGAGATTCAATAAAAGTTCTTATCGTTTAAAATGGTGCTAATTTTGCCCCAACCAATCAGATCTTATTTAACATTTGAAAGTTAACATCTGATTGGTTGAGGCAAAATTAGCACCATTTTTAACAATAAGAATTTGTACTGAATCTCCATGTATGTGTGGATATTTTTATTTTTATTTAAAGATGATTGAAATTCTGCTACCCAGCCACACAGTTTTTTTTACCTGATCCGCAACTCATTCAATCTAAAGTGGTGTGCTAGAGCCAGTCTCTAGCATCTGGTGCCTGGGGCAGTTTTTAAAAACCTAGCCGAAACTGTGCAGGCCATGTAAACCCATGCTAACCCAATATTTCATTGTGTACAGTGGGTTTTCCATGGATTTGGAAATGTCTCCCAGTGAATTATTTTTTATGCATTTAACACAAGTATAATCCTTCATGAAAATAAACTACTGAGACTCCAGCCATATAGTTTATTTCACTTTCACATAAGATGCAGTAATCATAATATATTATGATTAATATGTCCGAGGCAGTACCGGACATAACGATTTGCGGGATTGTGGAAAGGTAAGAAGCAGGGATTTGCGTGGATTTAAAGCCCCATACAGCCCCGTGTTAAGTTTTTTGCGCTACAAGGGGAATTGTATCAGGTGCACTGCGCTGTGTCCAATTAGATTTGGAAAAGGCACAGTGTCAATACCTGAAAAATCACTGCTGACCCGATATTACACCATTATTGAATCTCCCAAAGTAGTAATAAGGAGTTTTGTAGTTTTGTCCTGAAACTGTTGGTTTTATAAATCTAGTAGGTTAAAACAAAATTTCATTACAAATCTGTTGAAAACAAATAGTTGAAACAAATTTTGTGAATTTAAATGACAATGAAATTCCCATATTGAACTTTCTCTGTAGTCTCTGTGAACTTATATAGCAGAGCGGGACCTGACGGGCTTGTGCACATAGTAGACTTTAAGATGTAGCCAAAAATAAATGTGGAGCTATATTTTTTTTTTTTATTATGCCAATGAGCTATAAAAAGTAATTGGATATTAAAATATGAATGAATGACCAGCCAAATAAGAGCAAGGTCAAAATTGCATTTTGATAGATGCAGTGAACTACTCTGAATAGCACAGCAAAAAGGAAATCATATTTTCCTGATCATTGGTTATTCCTTAAAGACGTTACAGTTGCGTGTACAATTAAATAAGTATTTATCCCTTATTCAATTAACCATAGGATTTGCTTCTATTACAAGAAAGTAAACACTTTTTAAAAATTGAAATGCACAATACTCAGAAAAAGCATTGAAGCATTTTCCAACAGACATCAGAATTAATGTTTACTGATGTTTATTTTCTACGTACTGTACCTTTCAATCTTATAGCTGTTTAAAAAATATGATATGCAGATATATGCTCTCTCTTAAAAGTCTTTCCTCTTCTCAGTATCCCCTAAGAAGAAAAATGCATCCTATTACCAAATATTTGCTAAATTTGAATTACAGTTATTTGAATGAAAGAAATATTACCTAAAACTTAAATAGTTGTAAAAATTAAAGGAGACTTTAACAGATCTATTATTAACCTCTCCATTAGAACTTTTGATTTATGCTCCACCCCTCATCCCCTTCCAGTGAGGGTACCGCAAGGCTCAGTCGGTCCTTTTCTTTTCTCTATTTACACCTTAGGCGTTGGACAGCTCATTAGTAGAGATGGCCAGTTCGCGGATCCGAACCCGGATCTGTGGGGGATTTCCAAGATCTGTTAATAGCGAATCTTGAGGATTTTCTGGAATTCCGCTTTCCAATCTTTTGGAAAGCGGTTGAAGTGCATTCGAGAAATTTCCAATTCTGATTGGTTACAATCAGATTCTTCCAGAAAGCATACCAATCAGATTCGTTCTGAAAGAATCTGATTGTAACCAATTGTGATTGGATACAGTCTGATTCTTTCAGAAATAATCTGATTGGCGATTGGCAGCTAGACAGGCGCCATTTTGTCAGTATGTTAAAATGAGTTTATTGGAGACCTGACAGTGTAGGAGTTGGAGAGAGGGTTTTTTTCCTGCTTTTTGAGCTTTCTGTGTGTGAATTATAGTGTAGTGGACTAGCACTTGTTGTTAACCACTTCTGTATTCACACAATTTGGGACCCAAAAGTCATTTTAAGGACTAACCCCCCCATAAGTTTTTTGAACAAATTTAATGTTAGGCCTTTTAGATTTCTGAATAAGCACAGTAGGAAGTTCATGAATAGAGATGGATTAGACCCAAACTTTAACTGTGCAAATAGACCCGAACTATTACGGATTTTGAACTTTTAATGATTATTGAATTTTCGATAATTATCGAAAACGTTCAAATTGATGTTCCTTGACTTAAGCGCTTCATAACCTATACAGAAAATAGTCTAGGGGAGCATTCACCTACCCCCTCCATTAGTGGAGCTCAATGTCAGTGGCCTTTCAGCATGGTGCCGCAGTGTATATGTTTTCAGTGCTTGAAAACATATACTCTTCAAACAACAGGTTTTAAGCTGGAGGGTTTTAAAACTTCACTTTTATTTGTAAGCAATTTCTTTTTCAATAAGAATTGTTTACAATCAGATTGGTCTGTTCCTCAGACCATTTCCGAGGTTCCATGGCCATTTACAGTAAGTTACTGCATCATTTTTTTTTTACAAAATTTTTGAAAATTTCTTGAAAACTCGAATTTTCCAAACTTTTTGAATGCAGCTCGAAAATAGAATGCAGAAGCTTGAAAAACAGTGCGATCATGAGGAAAGTTTTTTTTTTAAGTTATGGATATATAGTTATGGATATATGAACATGTTCCCCAAACCATTTCCCGGGTCCCAGAGTCATGTACAGTAAGTTATCATTGCTATTTTACCTTATATTTAGGCGGATCTGTGCGGATTTTTTTCTCCCATTGACTTTAATGGGTAATTCTGTGAATTTTCGAATTTTTCAAAAATCCGCAAATCCACAGGCAGAACGCATTTTAGCAGTTTCACCCATCTCTACTCATAAGTTCATTTGGATTCCAATATCACCTGTATGCTAATTACTCAAATATTCATCTCTTCCCTGCACTGACATCCTAGGTTCCTAACTGTCTTAAAAATCATCTCAGCGTTCATGTTCTTTGCTTCCTTGAATATGGAAACATGGACAAGACTGCAGGTTTCTCACACTATGGATCTAATCCCCTACCTAGATTTACAATAAATATTAATGACACCCTGATATCCTCAACTCCTCAGGTTTGATGCCTGGGAATAAGGCTAGACTCACACCTTATCTTCAAACCCCATGTTCACACACTAACCAATGCCTGTTGTTTTCAGTTTTAAAACTTTGCATTCATCCTTTCCTTTCAAATGAGGCAACCAAAATTCTAGTTCATGCACTAAACATATTCTGGCACTAAACATATTCTCCCTATATATCTTCAAATGCAGCATCAAAACTCACCTCTTTAGGCAAACATTTAACCTAGCCTCAGAGACTACCATATATACTCAAGTATAAGTCAATCCAAGTATAAGTCGAGGTACCTTGTTTGACTCCAGTATAAGCCAAGAGTAGAAATTATGACCACTACTGCCTACTGATTCTTTATTGTTTTGAGCCTTTAGTTGCCCTTTAAATGGACTGCAGCATTCCCATACAGTAGTCCCGTATAGTAATAGCCAAATCCAGTACTAGTAACCCCCAATTTCTTGGCACTCCAGATGTTTGGAAGCTACAACTCCCAGCATGCTTTGGTTGCTGGGAATTATAGTTTCTAAACATGTGGAGTGGCAAGGTTCAATAAATTTTTAATTAAGCTTACCATCATTTACAATTCTCCTGACCTCCATATAGTAAAGGGCACTCTGACCCCCATATAGTAAAGGGCACTCTGACCTTCATATAGTAAAGGGCACTCTGACCCCATATAGTAAAGGGCACTCTGACCCACATATGGTAAAGGGCTCTCTGACCCCCAATAGTTAAAAGTGTCACCTGAGAGTTGTAGTTTCAAGCTGTCATTTGCACTGATCTAGCCATTTTTTGCCCCAAACTGAGAAGACCCATCAGGAAGGAGTGTAAAGGCAGATAAGCTCTTGTAACTTTCTATGCAGGTGAAGATTTTTTTTTTTAACACAGCGCCACCTACTGGTTATTATCCACAATTGAGGCATTTGGGTCTAAATAAAGACTTGACCCGAGTATAAGCCGAGGTTAGGTTTTCAGGCTAATTTTAAAGTCTGAAAATCTCAATTTATATTCGAGTATATACGGTACCCTTCCTATTGACCTGAACTCCACTTACAATCTAGTTACAGCCTACCAATCTATTTCAGCTTTTGTGTCAACCCCACTTTCTCTATCCGGCAGGCTCATTTGGGCAGGGCCCTCTTTCCCTTTGTATCATGTTATTGCTGTAAATCATCACTTTGCCACACTGTGCTGCATGTACTTGCATTACATGCACTACCCTTATTTGTAATATGTATGACTTTGTACTATATGCAATACCCTTGCATGTAACATCTATGACTATGCAATTGTAAAGCGCCACAGATAGTGCTGGCACTTTATAAATCCATACTAATAATAACAGAATATAAGGTAAACCTTAAATTGCTGACTTAGAGCTAGGCCACACTAAGGTGTGATCAGTTAGCATGTGAGTAAAGCATGTCAGTGCATGACAATGTGGGTGGCTACATTGTTTGTGCTGCAATCTGATTTCAGGGCATATGATATCACCATTTTTTCTGGCATCACATGCGCCCTGATAATGCAATACTACACAAATCGCAGCACAAACGCACACCAATGTGAAAGAAATGTGTGCCACTGCATTTGCGCATTTCACACGTATTAACTCGTTGTAGTGTGGCCACAGCTGTATTCTCCTTTGGATAAAACATACGGTAAACCCCAGCATGATTCTGTTTGCTTCTGATTTTTAAAGACATTAATGAAGATGTTCAGGAGTTCAACCCCAACCTGGTGTCGGCTCAAAACTTCTAGTCCCACCGGCACCATCAAATATTTGTTGGTTGGAACAAAAATCACAATTTTGATGCCGCACAGATTAAATTGCATGTGTCTAATTTAATTTTCTCTGTTGAAATTTCACCATTGAAATTCAAAATCTTATGCTGTTCAGCAAACCCAAGCATCTGTACACATCAGTGATTAATTTACACTCCTGCATAATATTTACTGTATATATAGAAAACAGAATTAAGTCATGTACTGAAATTCACATAATATAAAACATTTCCTTTAAAAGGCCACCAGGCTTAAAGGGAAACTGTCATCTCCAATTTTTCCAAACAAGTTAAATAAAAAGCCTTCTGTCATACATTCAAAATGAACCGTAAATCAATCTCAAATCAAAAATTTGTGGGAAGCTATTGCGGAAAATTAGAGATGGATAAACTTCCAAAAATCTGTTCCGTCCGAGGATTTACGGATTTTCGAAAAAGTCCAAAAATTCCAAAATCCGCAAATCCTCCATTAAAGTGAATGGGGGAAAATATTTAGAAATTTCCACCTAAAATAACATTTTAAATAGCAGTAGTAACTTACTGGGACCTGGAAAATTGTCCAGGGAACACGTCCCCATGGGAAAAAAGCAAAAATAAAAAGTAGCGCACCCGCGCTAGGGTGCAAACCTGGCAGATGAAAACTGTATATGCTATAGCTCATCAACTAAACAATATTAGGAGGTAGAAATAATCAATCCCGGGTACTTTTGTAGCTCCGTATTTTCGATAATATTCAAAAATCCATGATCCAAAAGTTCCAAAAAGTTCTATACGAACCCAACTTCATCTCTAGTCCTCACCCTGGGTACAGCATATAGTAGAGTAATTATTATCTTTCACTTTTGCTCCCCTTAAAGGATAAGTGCACTGTAAAATCAAGTTATGTTCATTTGGAAGCTGCAGCTTTAAAAATTCCGTTGCCATATTTTTTTTTTTTTACCTATGTCCCTCCAGATCCTAGCTTTGTGCCTTGAAAGTTGCTGACATCTTGTTACTGGTTTGCTGAATGTTAAGCTCTGCCCCTCTGAGATTTCCTCTGCTTTCTCCTGCTTGAGCCTCAAACAGTAATGCCTGTGAGTTCCGTGCACGGAGGAAATCTCAGAGGGGCGGAGCTTAACATTCAGCAAACCAGTAACAAGATATCAGCAACTTCCAAGGCACAAAGCTAGGCTCTGAAGGGGTATAGGTAAAAAAAAAAATATGGCAATGGTATTTTTAAAGCTGCAGCTTCCAAATGAACATAACTTTGATTTTACAGTGCACTTATCCTTTAAATGAACCAAATGCAATCAAAACATTTTGCTTGTCAAATGAAATACAAACTTCTTTTAATTGTCTAACACTGAAAGGGTTAAATATAATGTATTAAAACAAGAATTCATCTCTGCATTGAGGATTAAAACCTAAGTATATTATTCTGTTACAAACAGTTCTAGTTTTAATGGTGCATTACTAAATTAATAGATAAAATACACTTTACTTATCAAAACTTTTTTTTTTCTCTTTTATATGATTTATTGCCAAGGATTTGCTTTTTTACTTAATGAATTTGTGTTATTTGCCTAAAAGCTCAGGGAAAATGTTAAGATTGTAATATTGGTGTAGACATAAATGGAAAAGCTATACTTGATTCATAAATATCCTTTGAACCAACATCGACTAATCATCTATTGTGTCCTTTAGACTTCAATATAAATGTCTCAAAAAAGATGACTTATTTGGAGTTAAAGTGTATAAATGGATTGCTATAGAAGCTTTCAAACATACGGTCTTGTAGGATTGCATGTCTAATGTTTCCAAAATATGTTATCTTTTCATGCTGTCTGAATGTCTCATACTTTATTGTGAAAGCTGAATAGAAAAATAGAAAGCTGAAAAAATGACGCTATGTACTGCAAAATGTAAAATATGTTGTCTGATATTTTTAAAACTTGCACTCTATCACAACCAGAGAAGTCAAATGCTTTTGATGCGGTTTAATCCAATAAGGAGGTCACACTGATGGATGCTTAATCTGTTATATTGCAGCCCACTACAATAATAACTGCAATGACCTGATGGT